>CM077080.1:192860284-193460284 GCA_039513925.1 Platanthera zijinensis | reverse complement strand
AGAATATAAATCGCCATAAGTCGGAGGAGTTACCTCAAAGTCTCTCTGGACACTACACTCGTCATTTGATGTTGAGACACTTTCCCATCCGGCACATGTTGGCCTCCTATTCAGTTTCTGAACTTGAACTGCTCGACTCCTCAGAAGTGACGTCATCCTAGGTTTCAGCCTTCAGAACTTTCTTCTTATCCTTCTTCTTGTGCCTCTTCTCTTTCAGCTCTTTCAAATATTTTGGGCACTTGATCCCGATATGTCCGACTCTTCTGCAATGGTAACACTTAGGTGGTGGACGCTCTTCATCATCCTCTCCATTAGCTTTTCCTTTTCCTTTCCTGTACTCAGGCCCTTTCTTGTTTAAAAACTTTCTGAAAGAATTTCTTCTTTCGGGATTTCTCATGAATCTTTTGAACTTCTTTTCAAACAGGCTTTCTTCATCTTCTTCCTCATCCTCATCGGACTCACTCTCAGCATCCTTCTTGAACTTCAACGCTAATGCTTTCTTTCTCGGATCCACGTTGTGCACTTGTTGTTGAATCCTTAGTTCCACTTCATGAGTTTTTAGGTTTCCTACAAGATTCTCAATTTGAAGAGTCTTTAGATCGTGTGACTCTGTGATGACAGTCACTTTTGGATTGAACTTTGGGGGAAGCGATATAAGAATCTTCCTCACTAAATCTCTGCTTGAGAGACTTTTTCCGTGAATCTTTGAGTCATTCACGATTTTGCTGAACTTTGTGTACATGGAGTCTACATCTTCTTCGACCTCCATCTTCTTCGACCTCCAGCTTGAACTTTTCAAATTCTGACTCTAATTGGAAAAGCTTTGAGTCCTTCACCTGTGATGTACCTTCATCAGTAACTTTAAGTAAGTTCCAAATATCATACGTAGTTTGACAAGTACATACACGATTAAATTTAGTTCTATCTAAGGCGCAGAATAAAGCATTCATTGCCTTAGCGTAATTTTTACATCGAAGCTGATCGGTTTCATCCCATTTGTCTTTGGGTTTTTCCATGGTAACACTTCCAACTACCTTTGTAGGTGGGGTGTAGCATATTTCTATCATGCCCCATACTTCGATATCTAAAGCAATTAGAAAGCATCGCAATCAAGCTTTCCAATAGTTATAATCTATGCCAGTGAATAAGGGAGGTCCGCTTATCCTTTATCCCTTGAAAAATGCGTGATTGTTTTGCTCCATTACTCCAGGTGGTGAAACTAATTTGGAGTAACCTTCCTCTAATACCAATTGTTGGATTGCGAGACGCCCTTAAAGGGGGGGGGTGTGAATAAGGGTTAACAATATTTATATTTTTTCCACTTAATATTTGCTTGAAGAAGTAATTGTAGAAACAAAAACTAAATTTTCATAATCAAGAATAAACACTTAGTAAATCACAAGAATTGAAATGATGATAATTTATTTCTCAAGTGTTAAACAGAATATAATGAATCTCTATGAAGCTAGAGATCAAGGTTATGAAAAATTACAAACTTCTTTTGATTTCACCGGTCCTTCTAATAAGAACTGGCTGGCTATAGCATATCTTTTCCTAGATCTAGATACTAGCCTCCCCCTAGACCACAACATGATCTATTCATTGAATACAAGGTGGTGAGAACTCCCTTAGTCGCACAAGGACCTTGTACCCTAAATAAGACATTAAACTATTAATTAAATCTCCCAATAACCTCGTGGTTAGTGGGTGGTTACACGCGAATTGGACGGCGGGAAGCGACTCCAAACGATTAGACTGCAAGGGATGAACTCCACGGGTGGCAGTCGAACTTGCCACCAAATTCATTGGCGAGGGGAGGATTGATGACGGTGGCCGAGGAGGAGCGACCCACGCGACCGTCCACTCGGCCTCGGCCAAGGAAGGTAGTGGCCCGGGCGACCACTCCCTCGATCGCGACCAGCGGCCGAGTGAGGGAGCAGCCTGGGCGGTCGTTCCCTTAGTCACGGTCGGCATGGTCGCTTGCTTGGCCAAGACAGATAGCCAACAAAGAGCGGCCTGCACAATCTCTCCTTCGGCCACGGCCGACGCCCAGGAGAGGCGGTGATGCGTGGATTACGGCAAGCGCACCGGTCGCACAAGTAATAAAGTTTGGGAATAAATCCCCGAGTGTCGGTCTCTTGAGGAACACAGTAAGGGATGAGTTAATGTCGAGGAGGACTTGAGATTGAAGTCCTCGGGGCGAAGGTAACGATGGGGGTTTTGATGGTTGCGGAAAATAAAGTAAAAATCTAACAACTACTCCTATGCAACGCCGCTATGCGATGCTTCGCCAGGCGGGATGGAAGACTAGTCGGGCCGCAATGCACCGAATCGCTTGGCGGATGGGCGAGTAGGCAAGCGTATGAGGTGGTGAGAATGGCGGAATGAGGGTCGTGGGCACCTCTTCGCAACGCACGCCACTAGCAATTGCTAGTGCGGCAAGGGTGGATGGATGGTGGAATGATAAGGCGCACCTCAAGCAATAATAACAAAATCACACAAATCACATAGACATGACAAAGTGCAAGATCATTAACTACAATAAAGTATACTTCATCAATACAAAGAGTTAAACTAAGCTATCAAATACAAGAGGAGGAGGTGTGCGAATCGACCGAATCCGAAGCCTTATTGAGGGTTCACGGTTGGAATCCCGGGTTGTCAATCCGAGTCCAAGCTCGGTCCTCAACTGCGTCCGGGGTAGAGGAGGCTGTCACTCACTCCCAATGGACCCGTCTTCTTCGTTGAAATGACCCGTAGATTGCGGCTCCAGCCCCTCCTAGCTTGATGGAGAAAGCTAGGTCAAAACTCCGCTTGAAGCTTGAGGATGAAGGAGGAGGCCGAGAGGATGCTCCGGCGTTGATTTGGCGTTGTAAGCTTGCCCGGAGACCCTCCCTAAGGTGGGAGATGGAGGAAGACGGCGGAAACCCTCGTTCGGGACGAGAAACGGCGGAAAAATCGCGTGATCCCGGCTCTCTCTAAATTAGGGCGGACCTGCGCTATTTATAGAAAACAGATTTAAACAGCGCGCACGATCACTGGCGCACGACCAGTGGTCGTGCGCGATATGGTCAGTGATCGTGCGAAATGGAGGCAGAAAAGTGGAAAAAGATGTCATGACTGCGCACGACCGGCAGCGCACGAGCAGTGATCGTGCGCGGTATAGCTGGTGATCGTGCGATATGGCGGGACAGAACTTTCCCAGGAGAGGTCATGACTGCGCACGACCGATGATCGTGCGCCAAAGAGGTCGATGGTCGTGCGTGGGTAAAAACGCACGACCATTGACTCCTTTGCCAAAAATGGGGAAAGTTCGATGCCGGACGCCCACACGATCCCAGAACCTGCAGGAAAACTGGACGGGATGTCGATCATGGCAGTCACAGACAAACAATAATAATCATAGCAAGAATGGAATACATACACACACAGAAATAGGCTAAAAATGTGCACAAGACGTGGAAAACCGTAGCGTACCAAAAGAAGTGCAAATGACGCTAAACGGTGTGCAAAGATAAGAAAATAAGCCAAGATGAGTCCGAAAATAGGTATATAAAGAGGACTCATCACACCCCCAGACTTAACCGTTTGCGCGTCCCGAGCAAACAAAACCTAAGCAGACGGGGAAAAAGAACTAGCTAACAAAGAAATTGCAGAACGGAGTACCATGCGAAGTCGCATGCTCGCGTGCATAAAAAATAAAGTAGAGGAAATTTTTAAGTATACAAAATATTTTATATTTTTCACAATGCGTATTAAAAATTTATTATTACTCAAAAGTGGAATCACGGTGAATCATCCGGTCCTACGCTGGAAGAAAGTAGACAGGCCACTAAGGTGAGCATTGCCGAAGACCGGGGCTCAAGATTACCCCCAAAGGAATCCACCAATGTCGGAAACCATAAGCTTGCCCGTTCGCACTCTCTCCACGGCACTAGTCAACTCAAGCGCAAGTCCGTAGGACTTTAGGATAATAACGGGGCTTGGGATTAGGTGAGGAAAGCAAAGATAAACATGACGGCTATGCACCTATCCCAACTGAGCTAGCATAAAAGAATCGCTCAGCAAACCACAATATAACCAGGTGCACCACACCCCCAGACTTGATTTGTACAACATGGGTGTGTGCACCGCCTACTCCAAATCCAAATCTTCTCAAATAAATATTTTCAATCAAACTTTTTCTTTTTCTTTTTTCTTTTTTTTCTTTTCTCTTTTTCTCTTTTAAATATTTTCTTTTTCTTTTTACAAAATCAGCACATTTTTCTTTTGGGCACAACCACATATCACAAATACAAATCACCACATCACAGCCCAACATAAAATGTAAACTACTAAAGCTCGAATTGGGTGTGCGATTAGGATCGGCTATGAGGCTTTGGTGAAATATAGGTGGAGCTGAATCAAAAGAAGGGTAGGCACAACGGGGCTTAGCGAGGATTATGACGTTAGGAACGGTACAAAGCTCAACCGGGCCAAAAGATGGCCTACATCACTCTCACGCTAGACTAACCGTGTACCAATGCTTCAAGAATAGCTTGGGGCAAGTTCTTAGCAACCGAGAAAGATAATCCTTCCTCCCGACTCAAGCAATACGAGTCTAGTGGCGGCTACACACATTCCTACGCTACCGTTTGATTCACACCGGATTCACCAACTTTTGAGTAGAATAAGAAATATTTACGCAAATAGAAAAATATAGAGCTATAAGCATACAGAAAAATTAAATCTACACAAATTTCTATACAAAACGAGAGCAGTTGACTAGAAACACAGCAAGGCCAACATTTTACTCCGTCGCACAATCCTAAAATAGCACAGAAATTTTCCAAATCGAACAAAGATACAGGTTCAACTCGTGACACGCAAACCGCTAAGCTCGCGCTCATGTGGGTGCAGTGGTGTGCGATGCAATGAACTTAAACAAAATAATAATGTAAAAGCTTCTAGTATGCAAAAGAAATGTGCACGTGCAAAAGGTAAACTGACTCTCCCCCAGACTTAAACTAAACAACACATCAAATGATAGAGAAATTTAAATCAAAAAGAGCTAAGGGAAGAGGTTACCCAATGCTCAGCTAGTGAGCATACCAGAAGACGCGTGAAAACTAGGAGCAGGCCCGCCATACAAAGAATCACAACCCCGCCAATGCGTAGTATCCATGAATACCTGCAGGGGTGAGCTCCGCAAAAACAAAAGAAAAATATACCAAAAGAAAATACTAAACTAAGCTAGACATAAAATAAAAATAAAAATGCAGAAAATTTAAGATAAGTACTGGGGTTATTGTCATCCCAGCACGACTTATTCAACAAAAGAAAAGTTCTAGCTAATGGGCCTATGAAATGAAAAGTGCACAGGCAACTGTCCTAATATCCGCGTCGGTAACGGGTACCGATACGGCGATAGCACAGTTACCCCTCTACCTAGATAATAATACCTGCGACGCACAGGTAGAGGAAATAGGAAGTAAGATGAGGAGGCCTGGTCCTCACTCATCTCACCACAAAATAAATCCTTGCCTAGCAAGGTATCGTCCACCACAAGCTCGTTGGGGGCGAAGGTGTAGGCAGAGGCTTCAACTGCAAAAGGAGTAGGAAACTCCTCACGCAAGCTGAGGCACTCGCCGACAACCTGAGCACAAGGCTCAATGTCAACCCAACTCACCTGCAGGGAGTCAACCCGCACAGGCGCAGAAGGAGAAGGGGGGTCAAGGAATAAAGGAGAAGAAAAACTAAAAGAAGCGGAAATAGGGAGAGTGATCCCGGAATCACTCTCAGCAGGATCCAAACATAGATCACTGTCGGTGTCATGTGAGTCATGGCGAGGGGAAACTGAGACCACGAGGTCCTCGGTGGTGGTTTGGACCCCCTCATCCAACAAGGAAGTAGAAACCTCCTCGCCAGCAAGGATTTCCTCATCACACCTCGGTACGTCACGGTGTTCCAAGACATAGTACTCACCATTGATGAGAATAATGTCCTCGTCACACCACGGCGCATCCTCATATTCCCAATTCCCGCAGGGCACAACATCATCGACCGACTCACTAGAAATGGGAGTAGGTAATTTATGCAAAGAAAGCGGAGGAGCAACATCATCAGAAATAGTATGCGCAGGTCCTCCCGGGGGTGAATCAAAAATAGGGGAAGAAGGCACAAGGAGAGAAAGCGCCGCAATGTCGTCGCACTGACTAGTGGAAGGTCTGATGGGTGTGTCCACAGCAGTCCCCCATAAACAAGGTGGTACTGCGGATACATCATCAGAAACAGAAGGAGCGGCCATTTGAGCGGTGGATGAGACGATCCGGATATCCGGTTCATCATCCGCCTCCATCTGGCACTGAAATTCTGCGCAATCTTTCAACACATGGTCGGTGCTATGACAACACAAACACCGTTTTCCATTACCCCTCGGTCCAGAAGGGACCGGGGAGGAATATGAAAAAGGTGAAGGCGGAGAAGAGTAGTGACCATAAGACTGAGGTACGGTGTATGAAGTACCATAAGACAACGGTGCTCCATACACTGAACCACGAGAATTATGCTCCCATTCTTCAGTGGGGCACTCATCACTGTTATGCCTGTAATCCCCGCACCAATGGCAATGGATATTTGCATAAGAATACATGGTGCAGCAAGAAATAATTCACCACGAGAACTTTCTAAGACAAAAATTAACTACTCGCAAGCAAATAAAGAGTGGAACAGCCTGCTATAGTAAAATAAAAACTAGAAAGGGAATAAAATAAAATAAAAAAAATAACAACTAAAAACCAAAACAAAAATAAAACATGAAATATACAAATGAAAAGGGCAACTATCTCAAATCTTCCTCTCCAAAAACTCAAACGACTGTGTTCCCCGGCAACGGCGCCAAAAACTTGATGCGTGGATTACGGCAAGCGCACCGGTCGCACAAGTAATAAAGTTTGGGAATAAATCCCCGAGTGTCGGTCTCTTGAGGAACACAGTAAGGGATGAGTTAATGTCGAGGAGGACTTGAGATTGAAGTCCTCGGGGCGAAGGTAACGATGGGGGTTTTGATGGTTGCGGAAAATAAAGTAAAAATCTAACAACTACTCCTATGCAACGCCGCTATGCGATGCTTCGCCAGGCGGGATGGAAGACTAGTCGGGCCGCAATGCACCGAATCGCTTGGCGGATGGGCGAGTAGGCAAGCGTATGAGGTGGTGAGAATGGCGGAATGAGGGTCGTGGGCACCTCTTCGCAACGCACGCCACTAGCAATTGCTAGTGCGGCAAGGGTGGATGGATGGTGGAATGATAAGGCGCACCTCAAGCAATAATAACAAAATCACACAAATCACATAGACATGACAAAGTGCAAGATCATTAACTACAATAAAGTATACTTCATCAATACAAAGAGTTAAACTAAGCTATCAAATACAAGAGGAGGAGGTGTGCGAATCGACCGAATCCGAAGCCTTATTGAGGGTTCACGGTTGGAATCCCGGGTTGTCAATCCGAGTCCAAGCTCGGTCCTCAACTGCGTCCGGGGTAGAGGAGGCTGTCACTCACTCCCAATGGACCCGTCTTCTTCGTTGAAATGACCCGTAGATTGCGGCTCCAGCCCCTCCTAGCTTGATGGAGAAAGCTAGGTCAAAACTCCGCTTGAAGCTTGAGGATGAAGGAGGAGGCCGAGAGGATGCTCCGGCGTTGATTTGGCGTTGTAAGCTTGCCCGGAGACCCTCCCTAAGGTGGGAGATGGAGGAAGACGGCGGAAACCCTCGTTCGGGACGAGAAACGGCGGAAAAATCGCGTGATCCCGGCTCTCTCTAAATTAGGGCGGACCTGCGCTATTTATAGAAAACAGATTTAAACAGCGCGCACGATCACTGGCGCACGACCAGTGGTCGTGCGCGATATGGTCAGTGATCGTGCGAAATGGAGGCAGAAAAGTGGAAAAAGATGTCATGACTGCGCACGACCGGCAGCGCACGAGCAGTGATCGTGCGCGGTATAGCTGGTGATCGTGCGATATGGCGGGACAGAACTTTCCCAGGAGAGGTCATGACTGCGCACGACCGATGATCGTGCGCCAAAGAGGTCGATGGTCGTGCGTGGGTAAAAACGCACGACCATTGACTCCTTTGCCAAAAATGGGGAAAGTTCGATGCCGGACGCCCACACGATCCCAGAACCTGCAGGAAAACTGGACGGGATGTCGATCATGGCAGTCACAGACAAACAATAATAATCATAGCAAGAATGGAATACATACACACACAGAAATAGGCTAAAAATGTGCACAAGACGTGGAAAACCGTAGCGTACCAAAAGAAGTGCAAATGACGCTAAACGGTGTGCAAAGATAAGAAAATAAGCCAAGATGAGTCCGAAAATAGGTATATAAAGAGGACTCATCAGGCGGCTCGCACGACCGCCCCCTAAGCCACGACCGTCGCCAGGAGAGAGCGGCTCGAGCGGCTGCTCTTCCGGCCGTAGCCGGCGACCGTAGGGGAGAGGCCCTCACATCTGTTCCCTTGACCGCGGCTGGCGCCTAAGGGAGAGCGGACCGGGAGACCACTCCCTCGACCGCTGCCTGTAACTGAGGGAGAGAGTCATCCGGGGCTGCCCTCTCGTCCGCGCGTTGGCAGCCGGCACAATAAGGGAAGGGGGGTAGCCGGCATCTAGAGAGGAGGTCGGCTGCCTGCCGTCGGCGAGACGGTGCTCGGGGCGGTTCATCCATTACACGTTATGGGATCAGTGTGCAAGGGGATCAGGTGTTGTTATCGCGTTATGGTCAAACCCATGATCCTACTACTTTTGAGGTGGAGATCATGGGTGTGTGGTTATGTGCACACTTATTCATATAAAATGGGTCTCATCCCTAACAATTTCCCCCTAGATCCTTGTTGCAATAGACAGGCTCGGACAAAGAAAAACAAGGATCTTTATTTTCTCATCTTTTACGGCAGCAATGATGGTGGACGACGAAGGACTTGAGATGGCAAGTAGTGGCTCCTGCGAGGCCGATGCATCTTCCCTCCTCCCTTACCGACGATCAGGTTTCAATTTGGAGGTGAAGGTTCGGGTTGCCTGCCGACCTTGAAGTGAAGATACCACGTGTTGAGGAGAGGGTTCAAAATCCCCCTCGTGGTTGGTTGACGATCTGTGAGACTACTTTGAGATCTGGTTTCTTATTCCCCCATGCGAGGAAGTGATAGAGATTCTAAAGTTTTGCGGCGTGCTGATTTTCCAATTTACCCCCTCAAGGGTAGTACGCCTCATGGGATTGGTTGTCTTCTTACGCGAACATGATGGGAAATTCTCTTTGGACTGCTTCTGAGATTGGTGTGATATTCGCTCTGATGGTGGTGAGCGCGTAGACATTCATAGTAATAAGAGTTGGCTTTATTTTGAGATCCGGACAGACCGTCGCCATGGAAATACTTTATTTAGGTATGTCAGGAACTCTTGGGGCTTGATTGAGATATGGAACACATTGCCTGATCATTGTCATCATCAAAAGGGGAGAGAGCGGGAGTTTTCTCCTGTGTTAGGGTTTTCGGAGCCCCGTGAGTTGACATAACCCACATTTTATCAACATTTAAATTATATCAGAGTAAGAGAAAATACGTGTCGTGATGCCACGCCGTGAAGGGGATAACTGCAGGCACTCAGGCAAGACTCCAAACTCTACAATTTTATATGAAATCCATAAGTTATTAGCTAAAAACTAGTTTAAATTGGATGGGCATATCCCTCGGCACAGTGGATCAACTAGTCCACGAGTAAAAGTATAGTTATACGTTGCGGAAAATACTTTGGTTATGTTGATTAACACCCTACATGAGTATAAACATCCCCAAAGGACAAATCATGACATGCAAGACTCTAGATTTATTATGAGTATGAAAATAGTATTTGCGTTAGCTAGGAAATAGTATTTTAGTTTTAGAAATATGAGATGTATGAAGTACTAGTAGTTATGCTTTTATAAGTGAAAATACATAACATGTAACCTAGTATAAAACATTCTCAGAGAGCAAGTAAAAACAACCACAAAAGGTAAACTAGCAGCTTAGCAAAGTATTCAGCAATTCAAAAGAAAACCACTAGTGGGCGTCAACAAACTGACATGAACTCACTGGTCAGTATGTGTGTCTGTACTAACAAGAAAACAACAAAGAACTAACTCTCAAGGTAGAGGAAAACCTCTGCAATACTGCAGTACTCTGGCAAACACCAAACCTGGCCGCTCAACCGGCTACTGCTCTGAACCTGAGACATTCAAAGAAAGAACACCTCAGCAAGAAACATACAAGTGGCAAACAAAATTGTCAGTAAACAAGGGAGTAGTAAGATTACTAATCCAAACCTGAATAGCTGTCAAAACACAGCAATCTAACAAGAAATTAAGAATGAAAGAATTAACTTATAAGGTTAAAAGTAATGAAATTTGCACCAAGTGCGAACAGAGCCATACTCCGAGAACATCTGCGAGATCAAATAGAAATTGCATATGTTTAATCCTCAAAATGAGGAAAAGGCTCAATAAACACGTGAATCATTAACACTGTAACGCAACCAGATCTGATTCGAGACCAACCGGTCGAACCCGAACTAACAGACTCAAACGTCTAAAAAACGAGACTGTGGTGGTGGCCATCTGGTCCAACACAACTCAACATCCAAAAAACAATACCCAAACATGTCTGGGTGTAATGATTCACGAAACAAAGCCCACCAAACCAAACCCATATCCCAAAACCCATAAAACCCAAACTCGACAAATTCAGATGAAACTCGACGATTATAACTTGGAAAAACTAAGCCTTTAGAGATACATGACAAATCGGTGAAATGACACGAGTCTGTTGGAAAAGCATCGAGTACACTCGACGCCGCATCGAGTGCAGTCAATGCACTCGACGCCATATCGAGTGAAGGGAAAGCGTCGAGTACACTCGACGCTGCGTCGAGTGCAGACAATACTCTCGATTCCATAACTTAGCCGGGAAAATCGTCGAGTACACTCGATGCCACGTCGAGTGCAGTCAACGCTCTCGACGCCAATACTCAGCACACTCAATGCTTTACCACTTAACTACCAAAAACATATGACGACATTGAGTGAGTTCAGCTCACTCAACGTTGTCAATGCTTTTCTAACTAAGCGATGACCTTGAGTGAGTTCAGCTAACTCAACACTGTCAACGCTTTCTACTTATTTTACAGATTAAGAGACGGCGTTGAGTGACGATGTCGATACTTTTATACTTAACTTGCCGATTAAAGTGATGGCGTTGAGTGATTTAAGCTCACTCAATGCTATCGATGCTTTTAGACTTAGCTTTTAAAATTTACAGAATGACGTTGAGTATGCTAAGCTCACTCAACACCGCGTTGAGTGAGTACCACTCACTCAATGCTTTTTAACTTAGGCTAGAAACCGACTATCAGCTAAGGCTATAATCAACGCCTAAGACAGAGACTTGGCAGAAAAGCTATCTGATGTAGGGATGTCTCCTCAAGGCACGTCACGTGGTCGTGACGACGCTTATGACTACGCTCGACGCTCTCTATTCCGCACACCAACGCAAACGCAGCTAATTCAATAATTAAATTTACCGTTCGTGCTAACATACGGATCGCCGTTCCGCAAATAGATCGAGTGTTGGCTATAGGCCAAACTCTTTCCGGCTAAATGGGATAATATTGATCCCGAGCGAGCTTTAGGTGTTGTACCAAAATAGATCCACCAAGAACTAAACGATCCGAAAAATGGTGGTATCTATCCCAACAAAAAGAAAACGAGGAGTGCCAAATCCTTTTTCGAATCCTTCGGAAAACCAAACGAAAATTGCTAGTCGGTTATTTGTTAACCTCGAAGAATAATAATTCGGAAAATAACGCAAAACACGTCCACCACAAGAACTATCTAGGAAAAGAAATCTCTTGTGTAGTAATATCGTTACCCCCTCTCGGATTCGTAGATCCGTGATGCGCGGATCCACCAAGTATGATCGCTTTCCCTTTGAAGACCACGGAAGAGCGCTATGGATGAAGATCTTGTTGTCCCGTTCACGTCACGCCGTTGAGGATTCCCTAGACTTCCTCCTTCCTTGCAAGACCTTTGGGGAGAGTTGGCCGTCGGTTTGGGGAGAAGAAGGGATGATGGTGGTGGCGGCTAAGAGGAGGAGAGGTAAAGGGAGAGGGTGGCCGATCCCTTGAGGAGGTAGTCGGGTTGGGTAGAGAAGGAGAGGGGGATAGGAGTGGCCGGCCCTAGCCTTGTTGGCCGCCGGTTTTGGAAGAGCAAGGGGAAGGGGGCGGCGGCTAGGGAGAGAGCAAGAGAGGGAATTAGGTTTTGGCAAACAAGTGATTTTCAATTCAATATTATTCTACTCCAAATGACAAGTCTTGGCCTTTATATAGGCGTACATCTTAAATAACAAAACAAGTGGCTAAAGACACACCACATAAAGGAAATGCAGGAAATAAATTAATGTTTTAAATAGCCTCTCATGAATTGGCTATTAGCACACAAACATATAAATAATCAAATACGAGTCTTGTTGCGAGGGCGAAGCTTGTAGCCATGTCCGCTACGGCGTCGCACGTCCTTGGCCGGTACATCTTCAACATCCTCCATCCCAAGTGCTCCATCCGGATGGCGAAGCGGTACATCTTCAACATCCTCCATCCCAAGTGCTCCATCCTGATGGCCTTCGCCATCAATCCTCCTCCGCTCAAAAGGACTCATCACCGATGAGTGGGCTGAGAGATAACGGTGGAGGAGGCCCGCGTCAAGAAGATCCAACTGTGTAGCAGATAGCCAAGAGTCGTCCGAAGACGGACGACCATGCCAACGAACCAAGAACCTGTGAATGTCGCCGTCTGTAGTGGATAATACATCATCCTGCAAAATCTTGTCAGGCAAGAAATCTGTCCGGGGAAACCGCGGAAAAGCGTTAGGTGAAGTAGAAAAACAATTTTCAGCATCAATAGACTGCATACCTCCCATAGACTTCGCAGGAGAAAGCGATCCAGAATTTAGCTCACCCCCACCCCATTAGATTGTATAGTGGAAGCAGTAAACGGAGAGATAGACAATTCAGGTGGTGGAGCAATAAAAAGCGTTAAATCGGAAATATTAAACACAGGGGAGATACCCCAATCAGAAGGTAACTCTAACAAATAAGCATTTTCGCCTAATTTCTTCAAAATTCGAAATGGACCGGCTTTCTTGTTCGCTAACTTCTTTATGGAGCCCGACGGCATCCGTTCAGGGATTAGACGAACCATAACCAAATCGCCTATGTTCAAAGAGACTACTCGCCGATGTACGTTAGCGTTCGATTGATATATAGAATATTGCTTAGCTAATGTTTTGCCAATGTGCTCGTGGAGAGTGTGAACGTGTGACGCGAAATCTAGTGCAAATTGACTTGACTTAAAAGAAGGTGGTAACGGAATCAAGTCAAGTGGCACTGGCGCTTTATAACCGTGCACTATCTCATTCGGGGACAACTGAGTGGACCGGTTCCTCGAATTATTGTACGCAAGTTGGGCATGCGGGAGGATAAGATCCCATGTACCTTTATGTTCGCCCACTAAACAACGAAGTAACCCTCCCAAGCTACGGTTGACGACTTCCGTTTGCCCATCCGTTTGGGGATGATAGGCCGACGAAAACAACAGTTTAGTGCCCATTAGTTTCCAGAGGGTCTTCCAAAAATAACTTGTAAATTTTACATCGCGATCACTCACTATCGTCTTCGGTACACCTCGATGTGCTACAACCTCTTTGAAAAATAATTTTGCTACATTGGAAGCATCGTAGGTGTTGTTGCATGCGATAAAATATGCCATTTTTGAAAATCGGTCTACCACCACTAGTATGGAATCGTGTCGCCTAAAAGTCATAGGTAAACCCAATATAAAATCCATGCTAACATCTTGCCAAGGCACCGACGGAATCGGAAGGGGTGTGTAAAGGCCCGCATTGTTCTTGTTTCCCTTAGCTAGTTGACAAATACGACAACTTCCTACAACTTTATTGACCATGGGTTTGAGGCCCGGCCAAAAGAATTTATCTTCCACAAGTGCTATCGTTTTGTCTCGCCCGAAGTGTCCGCCTAGTCCCCCGCTATGTAACTCCCATATAATAAAATGTCGTAAAGACGACCGGGGAATGCATAATTGCACATGTTTAAATAGATATCCATCACGAATATAGAATGCCGAGATAGTGGTAGGGGCGTTGTCCTTCGCGGCGAAATAAATGTCCTTAAAGTCTGGGCAATGGATATATTCGTCATTTATCCTATCGAATCCTATGACTGACACTTCCATGGTATTTAATAACAGAGTGACTCTACTTAGCGCGTCCGCTACACGATTTAGCGTACCCTTCAGATGCTTGATTATGAAGGTGTACTCTTGTAGATAAGATATCCATTTTGCGTGTCGTGGACTAATCTTATTTTGAGAATTCACAAATTTGAGGGCCTCGTGATCCGATAATATTACAAATTCTTTTTATATAAGGTAATGTCCCCAATGTTGGAGACATCGGATTACCGCATAGAATTCGCGATCATAATTTGAATAATTTAATTTTGGCCCGGCTAGTTTCTCACTAAAGTATCCTAGCGGGTGTCCCTCTTGGCTTAATACTCCTCCAATCCCTATCCCTGACGCGTCGCAGGATAATTCAAAAACTTTACTAAAATCCGGTAATCGGAGTAAAGGAGCTTCAGACATTCGTTCCTTAATCGTTTGGAAGGCACTAGTGGCCGATTTCGTCCATGTAAATTCTCCTTTTTTTCATACATTCAGTTATGGGTGCCATAATGCTACTAAAATTCCGAATAAATCTTCGATAAAACGTGGCCAATCCGTGGAAACTTCTAACGTCCCTAATATTCTTGGGTTCCGGCCATTCCTTAATCGCTTGGACCTTCTTGGGATCCACATGAATGTCATCTGAACTCACGATGTATCCTAAGAACTCAACAGAAGGCACGCCGAATGCGCATTTTTTAAAGTTAATAAATAAGTTCTCTTTGCGCAACGTGGTAAGAATTGTTCTTAGATGAGTTTCATGATCTCCTGGCGAAATGCTAAAAACCAAAATGTCGTCAAAATAGACCACTACAAATTTTCCCATAAAAGGCTTAAAAATTTGGGTCATCAATCGTGAAAAAGTACTGGGTCCATTGGTAAGTCCCTCTCCAAGCACTAGCCATTCATAAAGTCCATCCTTAGACTTGAAAGCCGTCTTCCATTCGTCTCCCTCCCGTATTCTTATCTGATGATAACCGCTTTTAAGATCTAATTTAGAGAATATAGCGGCTCCTGAAAGCATATCTAGTAGATCGTCCAATCGGGGAATAGGAAATCTATATTTGATCGTTATTTTATTAATAGCCCGATAATCGACACATAATCGCCATGTCTTATCTTTCTTTGGAACTAATAATGCGGGGACGACACAAGGACTTTTGCTATGTCGTATAAATCCTTGCGCTAGCAGGTCGGAAATTAATTTTTGTAATTCTTCATGGGAGGATGGATTGAGTCTATAATGGGGCTGATTTGGCAATGAAGATCCCGGGACAAAATCTATCTCATGTTGGATGTCACGGATCGGTGGTAACGTGGGTGGTAAATCCACCGGATAAACATCCTTATATTCTTCCAAGAGATTTCGTAACGATAATGGGAGGCTCTCTGCGGTAGGTGACTCTTCCTTCGCTTGTAAACAGACTAACGCGTATATAACGCCATCCATGAAAGTCTCACGTTCTAGTTCCTTTCTACTAATCAGGCTTATCGTTTTCTTTTCCACAGGCACAACAGTGTCTTTGGAAATAGATGACGGATCCTTAGGCGCAGATGGCTTCAAAACAACGGTTTTACCATTGAATTTGAACTCATATGTGTTTGCGCGACCGAAGTGGGTCACGTCATAGTCGTACAACCAAGGTCGTCCTAATAATACATGGCACACGTCCATAGGAATTACGTCGCACCAAACTTTATCAACGTAGTTTTTCAACGTTAAAGGAACCATGCATCGCTTAGAGACCGCTATGGATGTCTTGTTTACCCACGCAATTTTATAAGGATGTGGGTGTGGCTCGGTTACTAAGTGCATGCGAGTGATGGCATTCTCCGATACTACGTTCATACAACTGCCGCTGTCGATAATTAACTTACACCATTTTTCACCGTCTTTAAAATTTAATGTAAATATATTTGTCCGGTTATATTCATCCAAAGCTCGCGGTGTGGCTAAAATGCATCTCATCACCATCATGTAAGAATCGTCCTCAATGTCACTTGGCTCGGCGTCAGATTCTTCGCCAGCCCCATAGACGATATCAGCAGGTTCAGACGAAGCATCTAGTAAAGCTAGAGGTTTGCTTTTCGTGGGACACTCACTAGAATAGTGCCCTTGGATGCCGCACGAATAACACGTGGCATTAGTCTTGTTAACTCGTCCTATTGGTACTCGCTCACCGGTGGGATTTCTATTATTCCTAGCGGTAATGACAATGGACTCCGAATCCGTTGATCGATACTTTCCTTTATCACGCGAGGATGAAGAAGGATGCGGGCCTAAGATGGATTTCCCTTTCTGGAAATTACGTCCTTTGGTCTTGTAGGCGTTATGCTTTTCAATATCCAAGGCGGCATTGAAGGTGGTGTTAAGGTCTGTGTGACCATAACGCAAGAGTTTCCCTTGTATATCCGGGTTGAGGCCCTTACGAAATCGTGAGAGTGTAACTTCGGGCATTTCACGAACATCGCAACGCACCATCATATCCTTAAGGCGTCCCATATAATCTGCTACCGAAGTATTCCCTTGCCGAAGGGTGGCTAAATCATCGAACATCTGAGTTCGGTGATATGTGGGTACGTATTGGTTGTGTAGTAGCGCTTTCATTGCAGTCCACCCAAGTGGGGGTGTTCCGTTTACAGTTCCTAGGCGCCTCTCTTCGTTTAACCAATATGTTTTGGCCCTTCCTAGTAGTTTCATACGTGCGACCTTCACTTTCTCAGCGTCAGTTAAATCGTGCCATTCAAAATAGCACTCGATGTCCATGACCCAGTCTAGGAAAAGTTGGGGCTCTCCCATCCCATCATAGGAGGGTGCGTTCATTTTTACGGCCCTTGTCACATCAAACTCATAGTGACCTCGGGGTGGGTACTCATCGTCTAGATCACGTGGGTGATTTTGTCGTTCCTCTCGCTGGTTGGCTGCCGGGGGTTGGGGGCCCAGTCGGTTTCTGCCAACGCCGTTGTTTCGAGGCGCCGCTTGATTTACAGCGAGCCCTTCAACTAACTGAGTCAGTGCGTCAAACCTAGCGTTAAACTCTTCTCGGAGCTCGGCGATCGTGGCCGGAGCAGGCTCGTCGCCTTGGGTGTTGGCCATGTGTGAGGTGGAGGGAAGATATTCTGTGCCCAGCCTAGTGCGCATGAACGAACGGTACAAACAACAATTTTGACCTGACTTAAATTACGCGTTTGAATTTTTTTGACGCAAAACTATTGAGCAACAGGAAAAAATTTTTTAGACTTTTTTTCTTAAAAAAATGAGAAGAAAATTCAGAATTTTTTTTGTAATTTTCTGGAAAAATAAAATTTGTGAGTTTTTACTAAACGCAGCCCAAAATTCAGATTTTGACACGGTTCGTAACGAAAGTGCACAACGTAAATGAAAAGACAACCCTATGATAAAAGTGAGGATGGTGTCGATTGGGAAATCAACACAACCTCCCTCTGATACCAAATTGATGTAGGGATGTCTCCTCAAGACACGTCACGTGGTCGTGACGACGCTTATGACTACGCTCGACGCTCTCTATTCCGCACACCAACGAAAACGCAGCTAATTCAATAATTAAATTTACCGTTCGTGCTAACATACGGATCGCCGTTCCGCAAATAGATCGAGTGTTGGCTATAGGCCAAACTCTTTCCGGCTAAATGGGATAATATTGATCCCGAGCGAGCTTTAGGTGTTGTACCAAAATAGATCCACCAAGAACTAAACGATCCGAAAAATGGTGGTATCTATCCCAACAAAAAGAAAACGAGGAGTGCCAAATCCTTTTTCGAATCCTTCGGAAAACCAAACGAAAATTGCTAATCGGTTATTTGTTAACCTCGAAGAATAATAATTCGGAAAATAACGCAAAACACGTCGACCACAAGAACTATCTAGGAAAAGAAATCTCTTGTGTAGTAATATCGTTACCCCCTCTCGGATTCGTAGATCCGTGATGCACGGATCCACCAAGTATGATCGCTTTCCCTTTGAAGACCACGGAAGAGCGCTATGGATGAAGATCTTGTTGTCCCGTTCACGTCACGCCGTTGAGGATTCCCTAGACTTCCTCCTTCCTTGCAAGACCTTTGGGGAGAGTTGGCCGTCGGTTTGGGGAGAAGAAGGGATGATGGTGGTGGCGGCTAAGAGGAGGAGAGGTAAAGGGAGAGGGTGGCCGATCCCTTGAGGAGGTAGTCGGGTTGGGTAGAGAAGGAGAGGGGGATAGGAGTGGCCGGCCCTAGCCTTGTTGGCCGCCGGTTTTGGAAGAGCAAGGGGAAGGGGGCGGCGGCTAGGGAGAGAGCAAGAGAGGGAATTAGGTTTTGGCAAACAAGTGATTTTCAATTCAATATTATTCTACTCCAAATGACAAGTCTTGGCCTTTATATAGGCGTACATCTTAAATAACAAAACAAGTGGCTAAAGACACACCACATAAAGGAAATGCAGGAAATAAATTAATGTTTTAAATAGCCTCTCATGAATTGGCTATTAGCACACAAACATATAAATAATCAAATACGAGTCTTGTTGCGAGGGCGAAGCTTGTAGCCATGTCCGCTACGGCGTCGCACGTCCTTGGCCGGTACATCTTCAACATCCTCCATCCCAAGTGCTCCATCCGGATGGCGAAGCGGTACATCTTCAACATCCTCCATCCCAAGTGCTCCATCCTGATGGCCTTCGCCATCACTATCCTACCTAAACAGATGATATTAGGCTTACCACCACCACTAACTTATGAATAATTTAATTATTAGTGTAAATAATAGTTTTTTTGTCAATGTCCAAACCTAGACCAAGAACAACCTATTGTCATGCTCTCACAGGAAGGTATTTCTCCTGCAATAATGCTCCCTCCCCACAACCACTAGCAAGCTGCTAAACTAAGCACTAATCGGCCTTCTAGCATAGAAACAGTAACTTGAAATCTTAGTAAGGGTGTAAATCTCCACTGGCCCCAAGATCTACAGAAAACCATTTTGACATGGAGGAAAATTCTACTCTAGTCCAAACATTCTGCAAGTTGAAAATACTACAGGAAATCATTCCTTATACAGATCAAGGAAACAAAAGAAAAGGAAGAACAAGCAAGGGGAAAATCACCACTTGCCACAAATCTCCAGAAATTCGGCCAAGCAACGCCCCTCTTCACAGATCTGGCCCCAAAAACACTAAAGTAACAAAACCTAAAACTTTTGATATAAAAATAGGGTAAAAACCGCATACTTAGATCTCTAAAAATCCAAGAAACTGGAAAAGCTTACCGTAGAAACGTATATCTAGGCGAGATCTACCCGGATCCACTCTCCAAAGACGAAACCGAGCACCAAAGCTCCAAAAATCGATGGTTGAAGGCTTAGGAATGTTCGCCGCTCT
This sequence comes from Platanthera zijinensis, assembly GCA_039513925.1. Taxonomy (NCBI): domain Eukaryota; kingdom Viridiplantae; phylum Streptophyta; class Magnoliopsida; order Asparagales; family Orchidaceae; genus Platanthera; species Platanthera zijinensis. The sequence continues at coordinate 193,440,601 of CM077080.1, read as the reverse complement.
CGTTATTTCGCAACAGGTCGATGGTTTTCATGAGAGAGACAATCAATAGGGTTTTGACGCGATGAGTTTCTATTTATACTACTTTGTCCTATTATTTTAATATAGGATAACATAATTAATTAAATAAAACGTCAAAACGACCCGAAAACCTAACATACCCGGAATTTTACGAAAATCACACTGTAGCTAAATAACGACACTACGAATCCAACAACAAACTCGAAATCGAAATCCGAATAACCAATCTTGGGTAAACACCTTCCGAATCCAAAACACAAGCATTCCCAAAAAGGCTCCACTGAGCCACCAAAACAGACCCGGCTCGCTAGAAAATCTTGCAACAGGCTAAACCCAGCCTCATGCAGAAAACTCAAGAGCTAAAACCCATGCTCTAACAATGGCACACGCCAACCATGCGTTAATGTAACGCCCTAACGTCATAAATATGCCAAATAAAAGAATTAACTAAACATAAAAAAAAATCAGGGGCATTACAGCCACTCGCCCTAAAAAGAAGTTTCGTCCCGAAACTTTATGCACTAAAAGATTCAACAAAAGAAGAATATAATCAAGGATTATAGAAGGGGAAATACATACCGTAAGAATATAGGAGAATAGATGAGGATGAGCCTCCTTCATAGCTGACTCCAACTCCCAAGTGGCGCTTTCCACGTCTTGGTTTCGCCACAAAACTTTAACCATTGGTATGGTTTTCCTTCGTAATACTCGATCTTGAGTATCCAGAATACGGACAAGCATCTCAACATAGGTAAGATTAGGCTCCAACTGGGGCACAACATCAAGAATCTGTCGGTCGCTGAACACACATTTCTGTAACTTGCTCACGTGAAACACGTCGTGCACACCAGGAAAGTTTGCGGGCAAATCCAACCTATAAGCTGATACACCAATACGCTTAACAACCTTAAAAGGTCTCATATACCTCGGGTACAACTTATGATTCTTACCAAACCTTTTAACATCTGACATCGGGGAAACTTTGAGGAATACCATGTCCCCTACAACAAACTCTAAATCAGACCTACGCCGATTGGCATTCTTTTTATATCGCTCCTGCGCTATCTGAAGCTTTTCCCGAATAAGCTTAAAAAAATTTCCATTTCTTCCAATGCTTCAAGACCCAGCAACGGTCTCTCACCGACCTCGGCCCAAAATAAGGGAGTTCTGCATCGCCTCCCATACAAGGCCTCAAAGGGGTCCATCTGCAAACTTTCTTGATAACTATTATTGTATGCAAACTCCATCAATTTTATTCGCTCATCCCACGCTCCTCTGTGGTCCAAAATGTAACATCTGAACATATCCTCCACGATCTGATTCACTCTTTTCATCTGACTATTTGTCTGCGGATGATAGGCTGTGGAATACCTCAAATCGGTACCCAAACCTTCTTGTAAACTCTTCTAAAAGCGAGACGTAAACCTGGAGTCTCGATCAGATACAATACTAACTGGCACTCCATGTAATCTGATGAATTCATCTAAATATAGCTCAGTTATCTTCTTCATGGTGTAATTAATCTTAAAAGGCACGAAGTGAGCACACATCGTTAGTCTATCAACAATAACCTAGACTGAATCATGTCCTCGGGGAGATCTCAGTAAACCAGTAATGAAATCCATTGAGATACTCTCCCACTTCCAACTATGAATTTCCAATGGCGCTTGCTTTCAACCAGGTCTTCCATGATCGGCCTTTACTCACTTGCACGTAAAATATTCTGAAACAAACTTCTCTATATCATCTTTCATTCTGAACCACCAGGCGATCTGCTTCAAGTATTGGTACATCTTAGTTGAACCTGGGTGGTAGGCAACACTGGAACCAAGAGCCTCACTTCACAACTTAACTCGAATACCTTCAACATCGGGGATACAAAATATATCGCAGTACTTCAAGGTTCCCGCATCATCGATCGAAAAGTCTGGCAACTCCCCTTTCTCAGTCCTCTTGTAAAGGTGCAACAAATCCGGATCTTCCATCTGATGCAGCCTTGTGAGTGTAATCCATGAAGGCTCAGCAACCTCCAAACTACTAGACAAGTTACAACTCCCAACAGAAATACCCATCAAGAGAAATTCTTCTACAAGAGAATCCACAACGAGGTTAAAAATCTTAGTTGTCTTCCTACTCAAGGCATCAGCTACAACATTGGCTTTGCTCGGATGGTACTGTATCTCAACATCATAATCAACAACATACTCTAACCATCTTCACTGGCGCAGATTCAACTCCCTTTGAGTGAAAACGTATTTCAAACTCTTGTGATCTGTGTAAATCTTGCATAATGTGTCGTACAGCAAGTGCCTCCATAGCTTTAGTTCATAAATAACTGCCGCAAATTCCAAATCATGCATAGGGTAATTTCTTTAATGGACCTTTAACTGTCTTGACACATATGCTATTACTTTTCCCTCTTGCATCAGCACACAACCAAGCCCAACGTGCGACGCGTCCACATACACGAATTATTCCAACCCTTCAGTAGGTAGAGACAACACGGGTGCAGTGCACAATCTCTTCTTTAATTCTATGAAAGCTTCCTCGCACTTATCGCTCCAGTCAAAAGCTACGTTCTTCTGCGTTAGTTTAGTCAGTGGCGCAGACAATGTAGAGAAACCCTCTATAAACCTTCTATTATAGTCAGCCAACCCTAGGAAGCTCCTTATCTCCTTGGTGTGGTTGGCCTATTCCAATCCATAACAACAGCTATCTTCTCAGGGTGCACTGAAATTCCATCTTTATTTACCATGTGACCTAAGAACGAAACCTGAGGCAACCAACTCTCACACTTGCTCAGCTTAGCAAACAGCTTATGGTCCCTCAAAGCAGACAAAACTAAATGCAAGTGATGGGCATGCTCATCAGCACTGCGGGAATACACCAAATGTCGTCTATAAACACGACCACGAAATGGTCCAGAAAATCCTTGAACACGCGGTTCATCATATCCATAAAGGAAGAGGGAGTATTGGTCAAACCAAAGTAAATTACCAAAAACTCAAAATGTCCATGCCTAGAACGGAAAGCAGTCCATGGGATATCCATCTCACGAATCCTTAACTGGTGGTAGCCCGAACGAAGGTTAATCTTTGAAAATATTGTGCTACCACGCAGTTGATCAAACAAATCATCTATTCACGGTAAAGTATACTTGTTCTTAATGGTGACTTTATTCAGCTCCATATAATCGATGTAAAGCCTCATTGATCCATCCTTTTTCTTTACAAACAAAACGGGATCACCCCAAGGCAAAGAACTCGGCCGAATAAAACCATTCAGGAGCAACTCATCCAACTGAGTATGCAACTCCTCAAACTCACGCGGGGACATCCGGTATGACACCTTAGCAATAGGACGGGTACCCGACTCCAGATCTATGATAAACTCCACGTCCCTCTCAGGCGTAAGATTAGGAAGATTAGCTGGAAAAACATCCGGAAACTCAAGTACCACTAGAATCTCCTCTACACTCGGCAATCTAACAATGGTTTCCAAAACTGAAACCAAACAAGCAAAACATCCGAAATCTAAAAGCTTCCGAGCACATACTACAGAAATAATCGGAGAAACTTGGCGCGGATATCCGTAAACACTCCTGGGTTGACCGTTGTCCATCTTGAAGTCCAAGCGCTTAACCTTGAACTAGATAATAACATCATATTTCGACAATCGGTCCATGCCCAAGATCACATCAAAATCTTCCAAGTATATTACCTTCAAATCAGTAACTGCTAGAAAATCGCCTAACAGAATCGTACAACTCTGAATTCCTTGGTCTGATACCACAGAATCACTAGAAGGAAAATTGACACAAAATGCGTCACCAACCCGATCAAGAGTCAAACGATGACGCTCTATGAAGGCCCAAGCCACAAATGAGTGGGTAGCACCGGAATCGAAAAAAACACGCGCCCAGCGGTTCTTTACCTTAAATTTTTTAATAAAAAGCTTACATAACTAATCGAACAACATCGAAACTATAGCTATGAGATAAAAAAAGAAATAAATCTAGGTTATGGACTAACCTGAAATCACTTGAGTACATGTTTGGGCTTCCTCTAAGGACAACTTATTCAGATTTCCCTTCCCTTTGTCTATAGGCTACGGCGGTGGCAAGGCCCGAAGAAGAACTGGCTGTAGTGCAGGCTGAGACTGCGGGATATTTGACTTGATGTGACCTTTCTGTCCGTACTGGAAGCACTCTAACCTTATCCCAATAGTGGGCAGCATCATGCCCTTCCGTTTGCATGAAGTACAAACCAAATCTCCCTTAGGAGCACCTTGGATCGCATGAACCTGCTCCTGCTTCAGAGCTCCTATTCTCTTGAAACATTTCTAAAACGGGTGGCCTGACTGGCTACAGAAACTACATATTTCTTTGCTCCTCTTCCTCTAAGCAGCACCTGATTCCTGGGAACTCTTACTCTCACCAGTCTTCCTCTTATCTTTTCTCGTTTGCTAACCTCGGTTCTTGGCATTATCGATCGCCTCAACCTTAAGAGCTGGTTCGACTGCTCCAGCATAACTCTCCGACCCATAAGCACTGAATAGTTGCTGAATATCACTCCGTAGACCACCCAGAAATCGTTTAACTCTGCTGGCTTCAGAGATTAACAAATTAGGAGCAAACCGGGTCAACTTGCTAAACTCAATCTCGAACTCACTAACCATGAGTTGTCTTTGCTTCAAATGCAGGAAATCATTCATCAGACGGTCGCTCAACCGATGGCAGAAACTTCTTCAGCAGTAACACCTTGAAGGCTTCCCAGGAACACCCATTCTTCGAATTTTCCTTCTCCCTTAGCCACCAACTCTTTGCCAAACCTTTGAGCTGATATGCAGCAACCATCACTCTCTAGTTGTCAGAAACTCCCGAGTATGAAAACATCTCCTTGATTGCTATAAGCCAATCATCCAACACCATGAAATTTTCCCACCATCATAAGAATGAGGTCCTAATAGCTGGAAATGCGAGATGAAGTTCATCTCTGGTGGAAGCATAGCTGGGGGAACTAGAAGAGCAGGAGGCACTAGAACACCTCGACCCACAGACGGGTCCTGAACTCTAAGTGGCTGCCCTGCCACAACAGTCAATAAGGATTGGATCTGTGACAATACCTCCAACATTTTCCTAGACAAATTTTCATTGTTCTGTCGCAATCCTTCTATCACAGCCACATTCTGAGCACCAATCGACTCGCCCTTTGACTGGGGAGTAAACCTCATCGTAGGACGTCTCGACATTCAAATAATTACAACAAGCAACTAGTCAAAACCTAGCTTAACTGCTAGAACCAAACAACCTAGTACATACCAAACACACATAAATACTTGCTCTGGGAATTTTATAAATGATGAAATGCTTAAACCTAGGATGATATACAATCATCCTATTAACTCTTATGCATAGACCATGAATGCATGAATTTGTATTCCTTTGACTCAAAACAATGCGTGTACATGTGTCATCATGTAAATCTTTAGCTTGGCACGTGTGATATGCAATGTTATGCTATGTATGTTGTGCTATGCATTCTAAGAAGTCCTTAATGCATGTTATGAGCGGCGTACACATGAAATGTTATGCATCCCATACTACATAACATCGCATGCAACGAAAAGAGAAAACGAGCTAATGGGCACCCATGTGATGATGGTTATGCATCTCATACTACATAACCGTCACATGTTGCCGCCTATGGTGGATATATATACAAACACATATTATGCATCCCAAACTACATAATATGCCCCGTATACTTCTTATCATGCTTATGAGTGTAGTGTTCATATTTTAGCCAAGACGTACTGATGACGCATCAGTGTGTGTATGGAATAACACTAAACAACTAACACTAACTATAGATGGTTGCCCGACCAATTGTCAAACAACTCATCCCTCTGATACCAACTATCATAACCTGCATATTCTCATCATTTAAATTATATTAGAGTAAGATAAAATACGTGTCGTGATGCCACGCTGTGTAGGGGATAACTGCAGGCACTCAGACAAGACTCCAAACTCTATAATTTTATATGAAATTATTAGGTAAAAACTAGTTTAAATTGGATGGTTGTATCCCTCAGCACAGTGGATCAACTAGTCCACGAGTAAAACTATAGTTATACGCTGCGAAAAATACTTTGCTTATGTTGATTAACACCCTACATGAGTATAAAAATCCCCAAAGGACAACTCATAGCATGCAAGACTCTAGATTTATTATGAGTATGAAAATAGTATTTGTGTTAGCTAGGATATAGTATTTTAGTTTTAAAAATATGAGATGTATGAAGTACTAGTAGTTATGCTTTTATAAGTGAAAATACCTAACATACAACCTAGCATAAAACATTCACAGAGAGCTAGAAAAAACAACCACAAAAGGTAAAACTAGCAGCTTATCAAAATATTCAGTAATTCAAAAGAAAACCACCAGTAGGCGTCAACAAACTGACACGAACCAACTGGTCAGTATATGTGTTTGTACTAATAAGAAAACAACAAAGAACTACCTCTCAAGGTAGAGGAAAACCTCTGCAACACTGCAGTCCTCTAGCAAACACCAAACCTAGTCGCTCAACCGGCTACTACTCCGAACCTGAGGCATTCAAAGAAAGAATACCTCAGTAAGAAAAATACAAGTGGCAAACAAAACTGTCAGTAAATAAGGGAGTAGTAAGAATACTAATCCAAACCTGAATAGCTGTCAAAACACAGCAATCTAACAAGAAATTAAGAATGAAAGAATTAACTTATAAGGTTAAAATTAATGAAATTTGCACCAAGTGCGAAAAGAGCTATACTCCGAGAACATCTACGAGACCAGGCAGAAATTGCATAAGTTTAATCCTCAAAATGAGGCAAAGGCTCAATAAACACGTGAATCATTAACACCGTAATGCAACCGGACCTGAGTCGGGACTAACCGGTCAAACCCAAAATAACAGACCCAAACGTCTCAAAAACGGGACTGCAGTGGTGGCCGTCTGGTCCAAAAAATCTCAACATCCCAAAAACAAGACCCAAACATGCCTGGGTGTAATGATTCACAAAACTAAGCCCACCAAACCAAACCCATATCCCAAATACCCATAAAACCCAAACTCGATCAATTCAGAAGAAACCCGACGATTCTAACTTGGCAAAACTAAGCCTTTAGAGATACACGACAAATCGGTGAATTGACACGAGTCTATGGGAAAAGCGTCGAGTACACTCGACGTCGCATCGAGTGTAGTCAATGCACTCGACGCCACATTGAGTGCAGGGAAAGCGTCGAGTACACTCGATGCCACGTCGACTGCAATCAACGCTCTCGACGCCACAACTTAGCTGGGAAAAGCGTCAAGTACACTCGACGCCGCATCGAGTGCAGTCAACGCTCTCGATGCCAATACTCAGCACACTCAAGGCTTTACCACTTAACTGCAAAAAACATATGACAGCGTTGAGTGAGTTCAGCTCACTCAATGTTGTCAACGCTTTTCTAACAAAGCGATGACATTGAGTGAATTCAGCTCACTCAACGCTGTCAATGCTTTCTACTTATTTTACAGATTAAGAGACAGCATTGAGTGAGCCTTGTCGATGCTTTTATACTTAACTTGTCGATTAAAGTGATGGCATTGAGTGAGTTAAACTCACTCAACGTTGTCGACGCTTTTAGACTTAGCTTCTAAAATTTATAGAATGGTGTTGAGTGTGCTAAGCTCACTCAACGCTGCGTTGAGTGAGTACCACTCACTCAACGCCTTTTAACTTAGGCTAGAAACCGACTATCAGCTAAGGCTATACTCAATGCCTAAGACAGATACTTGGCAAGAAAGCTATCCTACCTAAACATAGGATATTAGGCTTACCACCACCACTAACTTCTGAATAATTTAATTATTAGTGTAAATAATAGTTTTTTTTGTTAATGTCCAAACCTAGACCAAGAACAACCTACTGCCATGCTCACACAGGAAGGGATTTCTCCTGCAACAATGCTCCCTCCCCATAGCCACTAGCTGGCTACTAAACTAAGCACTAATCGGCCTTCTAGGATAGAAACAGTAACATGAAAGCTTGGCAAGGGTGTAAATCTCCACTTGCCCCAAGATCTATAGAAAATCATTTTGACATGGAAGAAAATCCTACTCTAGTCCAAACATTCTGCAAGTTGGAAATCCTATAGGAAATCATTCCTTATACAGATCAAGGAAACAAAAGGGAAGGAAGAAAAAGCAAGGGGAAAATCACCACTTGCCTCAAATCTCCAGAAATTCGGCCAAGCAACGCCCCACCTCACAGATATGGCCGCAAAAACACTTAAACAACAAAACCTGAAACTTTTGAGAGAAAAATAGGGTAAAAACCGCATACCTAGATCTCTAAAAATCCAAGAAACTGGAAAAGCTTACCGTAGAAATGTAGATCTAGGAAAGATCTACCCGGATCAACTCTCCAAAGACTAAACCGAGCACCAATGCTCCAGAAATCGGTGGCCGAAGGCTTAGGAATGTCCGTCGCTCTCGTTCTTTCGCAATAGGCCGACAGTTTTCACGAGAGAGACAATGAATAGGGTTTTGATGCGATGAGTTTCTATTTATACTACTTTATCCTATTATTTTAATATAGGATAACATAATTAATTAAAAAAAACATCAAAACAACCCAAAAACCAAACATACCCGGAATTTTACGAAAATCGCATTATAGCTAAATACCGATTCTACGAATCCAATGGCGAACCCGAAATCAAAATCCAGCAAACCAATCTTCGGTAAACACATTCCGAAGCCAAAACATAAGCATCCCGAAAAAGGCTCCACCGAGCCACCAAAATAGACCTGGCTCGCTAGGAAATCTTACAACAGGCTAAACTCAGCCTCACATAGAAAACTCAAGAGCTAAAACCCACGCTCTAATAACGGCACACGCCAACCATGCGTTAACGTAATGCTCTGACGTCATAAATATGCCAAATAAAAGAATTAACTAAACATAAAAAAAAAATCGGGGTGTTACATGAGTTGGCGAACCGGCTGTTCAGTATTTCTTTGTTTGTGGAGGAGAAACGCTTACTGCAGTGTGACATTTCTTCAGACTTTGGGTGGATTACTGAGACATCTTCGGATTGTGATCGGAAGCGGAAGGCCACTATAGTTTCACGTGGTAACGATAGTGCGGCGCTTTGTTCGGTTTGTCTGGGTTGTGACGCTCCTTCTGGTGGCCGTGACGGTTCAACTCATGAGGTATAGGTGCTTGGATTTTCTTCCCCTCGGGCTTCCCCTACGGAGGCGGAGGCTCCGAGGCTATCTTCTTCTTTGAAGGCGATGAATGGAGTGGTAAGAGAGTTTGATTATTCTTGGTTCTTCTTTATTGTTGTGTTGTACTGAATTTTCTATCTTTTCTTTTGTAGATCGAGGCTCGAGTTCAAATTGCCATTATCTGGAATGATCATTACATGAGCTTGAAGGATGGGTATGTGTCCCTTCAGGAGAAGTTTTGGGCAGCGATAGGCTCGCTTGCCACTCTGAGGGATGATCATGACCGAGACATTTCCCAATTTTGTCGGATTGGATCGGAGCTGAAGGTGGAATTGGAACAGACTCGAGTGTCTTTGGAGGTGGAGAAATCTCGGAGGGAAAGAACTACATAAATTTTGAATTGTGCTTAAGAGGATACTTCTTGTTTAGAGACAGAGCTTTGTACGGCGAAGGCCTAAGTGGAGGCGTTATCTTCTGATAGCCGTGTGTTAGAGTTGAAGGCTACTGTACTTGCGGAGTACATGGAGTCTCTGGATTATATGCGATATCGCAACTTGATTAGCGAGGAGGTTCTTGATGAGATCTGGAGCAAGGAGGTGGAGCATCTGATTGAAGATGTTCGGGAGCTGGCGCTTAGGCGTGGAGTTTCGAAGGCTTTTCGTCTTGTTGGAAAGAGCTTGGGATGCGACGTGTCCGGCCTTAGTATTGATGCTATATTTGGCGACGAGAGTTCTGATGTTGACGCAGCTGATATGTAGTGGCGATATCTCCTTGTATTAGTGTGTTTGAACCCTTTGCTTTTCTAGCTGGTATCTTGTATGTTATCTTTATTGTTTGATGGTTCTGATTGGCGTGTTTGTGCATGTACTTGCATGTTGTTGTGATGATTGCGTTCTTTTTCTTTTTTTCCTGAACGCTATTTGACTCATGGTGTTGCTTTGTGCGGGCTGTAATTGCGTTTGTGGCTGGTTAGTTACCTAGTTTGCACGAGGATCGCTCGCGGCTTAATTTGCATGGGGATTGCCTGTGGATTAACTTGCATGGGGATCGCCCGTAGCTTAATTTGCACAGGGATCACCAGTGGCTTAACTTGCACGGGGATCACCCGCGGCTTAATTTGCACGGGGATCACCCGCGGCTTATTCGTGAGGGGGTAGGCACTGACGATGTCCTAGCGTAGAAAGGAATGTTCGGTAAATAGCTTTTGTATTCAAACCACATGCTCAGTCTTATCTTTTGCACGAGGATCGCTCGCATCTTAGTCATGAGGGGCAGGTCCTGACGATGTCCTGGCGTAGAAAGAAAGGTTCGGTGAATAGCTTTTGTATTCAAATCGCATGCGCAGTCTTATATTTTGCACGAGGATCGCTTGCGACCTAATCGTGAGGGCGCATGCCCTGACGATGTCCTGGCATAGAAAGGCATGTTCGGTGAATAGCTTTTGTATTCAAACCGCATGCGTAGTCTTACCTTTTGTACGAGGATCGCTCGCGACTTAACTTACTTGAAACTAGTTGGACTTTGTTGAAAAGGAAACACAATATTTGGATAATTGATTGTCTACAAACTTCCGGGCTTGCGATTCTTACATATTGTTTTAGTAGATGAATAAGAACTTGGAAATAAATAGTTATGATTTTTAGAAAAGAAAGAGGCAGGAGCGGGATTGATAGAGATTCACGAGTGATTGTTGGAGTATTGCGGTGTGATCAGAGTCAGCCTGGAGGACAAGAAATTATACGTAATAGGTTGCTTGCTCAAGCTCTTTTATAAGAGTGAATGGAAGGATGATGGTGCTTATGAATGGTACCGTAGTGTTTCTCGGGATTCGCGCATTAGCGGATTCTAGCTTGAGGCTGCCTGTAGTTAGTTTTAGCCGGAGCAGTGTTGATAAGAACAATTCATTCACTGTAATCCCCTCGTCTACTAGGACTTGGTCTAGCTTTATGGGCGGCTGGCCGATGCCGATGGTCATGGTTCTCGCATTTGGGTGGAGGGCTGCTTTTCTTTTGATAGGAACGGATCGACCGCCCCTAGGCTAGCGAGTTGCTGAATTTATTCCTTCAGTTGGTTGCATTCATCAGTGTTGTTACCAGGCCCTTGGTGATATTGGCAGTATTTTGATGAATTTCCTCAGCCTCGGGCGGTTAATTTGGGCTTGTGCAATGCTGGGTGATTGTGAATTGCTTGGAAAATCTTGTCTTGAGGGGCGTTGAGTGGCGCGAGTCCTCGGTGTTAGCGTGACTTTTTTGCGCGTTGGTTGCAGTTCTTTTTAGGCTTTTGGTGTGGACTATACTCTCTTGTTTCCTTTTCTAGGGCCCGTGATTCGTTGCCTTTCTGATGTCCTTGACATATTTTTGGTCACCGAGGTTGCGATCATGCATGTCTCAGATTATTGTTGCTGGTGTGGGGGAACTAATGGTGCTTGAAAATTCCTTTTCTATGTCGTACTCCTTGTATGAAGATGGCTTGGTTGTAGCAGAGAGATTTCCTAATGTCCGGGGGTTAGCTTGCATGATTTGTGCCACGGAGGACGGCTTCACTTATTGACAAATCGCGAACATCATGGCTTAAAGTTCATTCATTTGTGTGGCATGTTTGGCAAATATACCCGCGATCTTGCCTACGGTTGCTGCTTGATCAATTTTGTTTATGCGGAAGGGGGTCGGCTCGATGCGCCCCTCGGGGACTGGTCCTTCGATGGTTCGGGCGTTTCTCCTTTCTATTGTCTTTAGACTTTAGTACCGTTGTGCAGTGGGTACGGTCTTTGGAATCTTGGAGGATGTTGGAAACTTGTTCCCACAGACAACACCAAATTATTGCATTCTAACTCAACATCCCGATAAGACCGGAATAACCTGGACCGCCTTAGCTCTCGAAACGGTCGAGCATGCACACATTCAATGAGGTGGATTGATCATACACAAGAAGTTTTAACGTGGAAAACCCTTCAACCGGGTAAAAAACCATGTGACCGGATCTGTGCCGGTCAAAGTCCACTATTTCTTGGTTGTTAAAGCTTATTTGTGAAATTGAGGGTGACAGGCCACCTCTCATTATAGTTTTGAGGTGAGAGAACACTTGGCACACGAAGGACGACAGACTGTCGCACTGAGAGTTTGTTACAAGTTGCATTTTGTGTTGATAGGCTTTGCTGAGCGTCTTACTGATTCTGGACGTGGGAGTGGAGTGCCTGAACTTGTAATTGTGGAGGCCACCTGGAAATTGGGAGACTGGGCTTCATCGGGCGGCTTCAACTTGGCTCGTACGTGGCTCGAGTGCGGCTCGAGTATGGCTTGAGCGCGGCTCGGGTGCTACTCGTAGGACAAATTTGGCAGAGCTTCAACTTGAGGAATAAGAAGACTCGGAGGAAAAAGGGTCAGAAATGAAAAGGCCTAGGGCTCCTTTTATAGGCTCCAGGGAGTGTTTAAGGTGGTTATGTGGCAATCCGTACACCGTAAACACCCAAAATTAATATTTTACCATAGTTTTAGGGTGTATATTTATGATAATTCATCCCGCTGTTTGCATCCTAAATAAGCCATTAAATTATTTATTAAATCCCCCACTAACCCGGTGGTTAGTGGGTGGTTACACGCGAATTGGACGGTGGGGAGCGACTCTAAACAATCAGATGGCATGGGTGAAACTCCATGGGCGGCCGACGATCTTGCCGCTAAATTCATTGGCGAGGTGAGGACTGCCGACGGCGGCCGAGGAGGAACGGCCAGGGCGGCCGTCCACTCAGCCGTAGCCAGCAGCCGAGGGAGGGAGTTACCTGGGAGGCCATTCCCTCGGCCACAGCAGGCGCAACCACTAGCTTGGCTGCAGCTGGAGGCCGAGGGAGAGCAGCCTATGCGGCTGCTCCTTCGGGCGTGGCCGGTGGCCGGGAGAAGGCAGCTCGCGCGACCACCCCCTCTGCCGCAACCGTCGGCCAAGAGAGAGCGGCCTAATTGGCCGCTCTTTCGGCCGCGGCCGGCGGCTAAAGTGGAGTGGCCCTCACGGTTGCTCCCTCCACCGCAGCCGGCGGCCGAGGGAGAGTGGCCCGGGCGGCCGCTCCCTCGGCCGCAGCCAGTTGCCAAGGGGGAGAGTCAGTCGGGGCTGCCCTCTCGTCTGTGCGTCGGCGACCGGCAAGGCAAGGGAAGGGGCAGCAGGCATCTAGGGAGGAGGTTCGCCGCCTGCCGTCGGCGAGGCGATGCTCACAGGGGTTCATCCATTATGCACGATGGGATCGGCGTGCGGGGGGATCGGGCGCGGTGATCGTGCGTGTGGTCAAACCCATGATCCCACTACTTTTGAGGTAGAGATCATGGGTGTGTGGTTATGTGAACACCTATTCTAATAAAATGGGTCCCATCCCTAACAAATTTAATTCTTGTTTATTACAAGTTTTGGAATGAAATTTTCGTTCTCTTTATAATCGTTCTTTTCCACCTTCGATTTATTTCTGATTTATCATGCGTCGAGTTCATAAGCTGGTAATGAATTTTGATTTATGTTTTTATACTCTAATAGTCGATAGGATCGTGCATACGAATTGATCGCTCATGAATAAAAAGAGTTGATCGCAACCCTCGAGAGAGGATGACAAAAATCTTCTGGATATGAGTCAAATCCTATAGCGAGATTCACTTCGGTAAGGAGAGTATTAGATTATCGATTAAAATGAGAGTTTGGTCAATATTCCTAATCTCAGTTGGGTGTATTCCTCGAAAGAAGCGTGTTCATATTTTGGGAATCTTCACGGTCAATGATCTGATTAGACGTTTATAAAATATTTTTTATATTTTATTCAAAGTGCATTTTGGTCAAGAATAGTTTTTTTTTATTTCGCATTTTAATTTAATTATAAATTTATCTTAAAATTTTCACCGATAAGATAATAGTTTGTTGGAACCCCACCTTATTTATGGTTGATTTGGGCTAGGTTCACTATTAGGACTCTCAGATGACCCACATTGTATAGTTTAGGGTCATAAGTCTATCAGGGTCTAGGTCAAGTCAGTAAACATAGAGTGATTGGTTTTCACCTTCAAAAGGCTTAGAGACAGAAGACCTCTAGAGAAAGTAGTTTTCTTATGGTCAGAAAAAGCGTTCGACGATAGCTGAACTCAGCTCGACGATTGTCGATCTCAGATCGACGAACTCAAAGTTTCTTCTCTGAGTTGAGCTCGACGAAAGTTCAGCTGAGATCGATGATTTGTCAGCTTATACAAGAAACTAAGCTTGACGAAGTGTTATCTCAGCTCGACGAATTTGGAGTTCTGTTCCACGATTTTCTACCTCTTGTCTACTATCTTCAGTTCGACGATAATTGATCTCAGGTTGACAAAATTTGTTCAGTTCGACTATTTTCTCTCATTTTCAGTTTGACTAAGGCAGAAGTTTTTCAAAATATATTATATTATGTATGTAATGCTCTGGTAATTAATGCTCAATATTCTTATGAATATATCCGTTCCATGGCAACATTAATTATGGTTTTCACAAAGTTATTAATTGACTTATTTATGGGACATTTGAGGAAATTCATTTAATACAAATTCTAGCCGTTCAACTCACAGATTTTCTGCATTCAATAAAGGAAAAGGAATTCGAAATTCAAATGCTATAATCTGCAAGGAATATAAAAGGTTCTCTTTTTCTTCAAGACAGATAACAATACAGAGAATTAGAAAAGCATTAATACATACAGAAAATAAGAACACACAGAAAAAGGCAGTCAAGAATACATTCTTACTTCAGGAATTTTCAAGAGACAAAATCATCAACATCTGTCTGAAAGTTTCCTTAAGATCTTAAAGCAGTCTAAAGGCCTACACCCTGAGCAAAGCTTTCTTTCTCATGAACCATTCTACATCTCAGGGGGAGCTTTGACAACAGCACAATCCAATAGTCTTATCTCATATTATTGACAGAGAAGAACATCATCTTTATTTTCTTTCACCACTGTAAAAGAGTTTTTAACTCCCTTCAAAAGTTATCATTTGGTTGTCAAGTCTCCTGATCAAAAGACTTGGTTTGATTTTTGGGCACCTGGTCAAAAGCTCAAAGAGTTGCAAGGTCTCCCTTAGAAAATAAATCTTGTGCTGGCAGGGCACCTGATCAAAAACCTGTAGTGGATTCCTACCAGGGTGGCAGAAGAGTGGATGTACCCAAGTTTAGGGGAACCACTATAAAATCTTTGTGTCGTCTTGTTGCTCTATTTTTTATTTTTCTCTATGCTGTGATTTTTGTATTTTGTTTTATGCTATTCTATATATAGTTATCACTTATTTTAATCCGCAATAAAAATTAATCAAAAGTTTTTAAAACTCTATTCACCCCCCCCCCCCTCTAGAGTTAGTGTGATCTATCCCTTCTCTTTCATAGTTGTTTCTCGAAGTAGTAGTACTCGACAGACCTGAGTTTTAATACGATATTGATATTTTCATATCCTATGCTTTATTTCGATAGGAACGATTGCCTTAATCGAGTATAGATTGGAATATACAATTTTCTCTATCAAGTTTTTGGCGTCATTGTCGGGGACTATTTTGTCGATATTTTGAAAAGAGACGACGGTATTACTTTTATCTTTTTATTTTATTTCTCCCCCTCTAGAAAAAAATCTAAAATTGTAACTAAATTCTTGGAAAGAGAGGTTTGGGGTATCAACCCATCGCATCTCCTAGTATCTTGCGAACCCTTCATCGGGTAGTCCTTGGGAAGTCCAAGACTAATTTAAGCAATAAAGAATCGCTTAATTTTGTTTTTTTAGGAACTTTAAAACAAAACCCAAAAATAAATTTAAAACTTTGAAATCTAAAAAGAGATTATAAAACTTTAAAAAAAATACAAAAATATTTTCTTATGTTTGTTTTGTCTTTATTTTGTGTTTTGTTTTGTTTATTTTTATTCTAATGAAATTTTGCAGGTGTTCGTGGTGGTCGCTCCGTCTCCAAATCAGGGATGTGTTTTCTTTCCCTCCCCTTTTTTTCTTTTATGTTTATTTTTGTTTCATTTTGTTTCTTCCATACATAATTTTCAACATTTAAGACGATATTTAATTTTAAGTGTAGAGGTGTTGACCGTCTTCCCCTTTCTATTATTTCAAAAAAAACTAGAAATATTGTATAATTACCAAAAAAATAGAAGAATTAAAAATATAAAAAATATTTTTAGTATTTAAGTTCTTTTTTATGTTATTTTTCTTTTCTAGTGTTTACATATTACAAAATTACAAAAAAAATCATATTCAGAAATCCAAAAAATATGAAAAAACCTTTAAAAAAATCCAAAAAATATAATAAGCAAATATTTTGTTTTTTTATTTTTAGAAATTTAGTTTGAATTTATTTATAAACATTTTCATTATTTTTAATTTGTTAATCTTTTATTTCATCATATTTAGTTAAATTTAATTTTTAGGTGATTTAGTTTTAAGAAATATTTTATGATTTTAATTTATTTATCATCTTTTTTCTTATTTTAAGTTGCTTCAATTTTGTAGTAGTTTTGCGTAATAGCTTTAGATTTTAATTATATTCACTCTATGTTTTTTAGATTCTTAGGAAAATTTAATCTGCTAGTAATTGCTCTCTAGTATTTTATTTTAAATTTGTTTAACACTTTATTCTTCCCCTATCATTTTTTTTTCTTTTTATTGTTAAATTATATGCCATGGAAATAAGAGGATAAAATTCATTATTTCATAGTAAACATATACAACCCAAAAAAGATGAAGAGAAAAAAGTACTTGTTGAAGCCAAAATTTGACCACAACGAGAGTTCGAAAATAGGGGCGTAGCCAACACATACTTCTCCCAAGCTCTAACCCCTAACTGGTTGTAAAGGACCTAGAACTGACCCAAAGCCTCAGTAGGGAGGTCCCACCTCTAACCTGGAAGATCTCTGAGAGCTTCCCCTCCAAAGCCAAAAGCTGGGCTTGGAGCTTCTTAGAAAGCACTAGAAGATCTTAGGGAAATATGTAAGCTGCTTTTTAAAGAGCCTCTACGGGTCTATTTATAGTCTTCGCTGACCTGAAATTACAAAATCACCCCTAGCTGGTGTGACAATAGCCAAATCCCGATGTCATGAAATATTGAATGCAGACCCTGAGGGCATATAGGTAATTTACCCGAGGGAAAATAGGTAATTTCATCCTGGGCCCCACCCGGCGAGAACCCCTATGCCGAGAACAGAATATTGTCGAGAGATCTCCCGCCCTCACTTAGCGGGAGCTAAAAAGATGCTGAAGAATGCCTCGGACCGAGATAGTTCCCTCCTTCCGCGAGGCGCGATCCTTCTCGCCCGTCTCTGGGCAGAATTAGGTCTGATATAGGCCCGCTCTTTCGAGCGTTTTGGTGGCCGGCAAATTAACGCGACGCTCTCGAATAATTCTCACGTTACACTCTAGCATTTAACGTCGCAGCGGTTTAATTAATATAATTACTAAACAACAATTACGGAGGGTTCGCAAAGCCCTTCAAGATAGTACCAAGGCGATAGGCCAAGGTCCTCTCAAGCGAAAAGAACCCATACGGTTCGATCGAGCGTGTTGTACCAAAAGAGAAACCACCGAAAACAAAAGATTCAGGCAAGGGTGGTTCTCTCCCAACAAAATACAAACGAGGGCCGCCACGCCTCACGAACTTAAACGAAAATACGATAAACAAAACAATAACTAAAATAAAATAAACCACGAAAAAATCAAGCGTTACACAAAATGCCCAATTTGCCAAAGCCACAAGATTTATCTAAGGAAGAGAAACACGTTAAGTAGAGATTTTCGTTACCCAATCGGATTGGATGAATCCAGTTACGCTCAACTAGAATCGTTCCTCAACGGCACCACCAGAGATACGCTGGAGGGAGAGAAATTCGTCGCCTTCTTCGTGTCACGCTGTATTTGGAAAAGTCCCGGCGGAATCTTCTAAATATGGAAACAAATATCTCCAAATAAGGCAGGAGAGAGAAAAGGTGGTGGATTGAGAAATATTTAAGGAATGAAATATTTCTAGTATGGTAGGCTAAGAGCTTAATTTGGAAAGTATATTTGGATTTAGGACGGGGATGAGGAAGGGGTCGGGCTTGTTGGTGTTGGTGGTTGGCGGCTAATATTTTGTGGTGGAGGGAGGGGCTCGGGTTGTTGGAGTTTTGTGGTGGCCGGTTTTGTGAGAGAGGAGGGGTCGGGTTTGCAAGGGAGTAGAGGAAAGGAAGAAGGAGGGAGGCCGAGATTGAGAGGGGAGGAGAGGTGGCCGGCGGCCAAAGAGGAAGAAGAAGGAGGGACGAAACTTGCCTTGGAGAGGAGGGGGATTTCAATTCTTGAAATTGGTTTTCTTTTCATTCATTCACTAATTAAAACATGAAGGATACATGCCTATATATAGGCTACACCACTCAATCTCCCTCCAAACAAACTTCAAAATTCAAAATTGAAATTGAACATATGATGGTTATATGCACCATCATAGTTCATGAAATGAGATAATTAAAATACTACATGATGGTTATACGCACCCATCATTACACATGAAATGGAAATTAAAAACATGAAATTAAATAACATTGCAAAAATAAAACAAAGCATAAAAATTAATTAATAATTAATAATTATTTATTAATAATAATTATTAATTATTATTAATATGTTGGCTTGCGTTCAGGACGGGTATTATGACGATGCTCCACATGAACATCCGTAAGCACGCCATCGCCGTCTTTAAAATGTTGCGGGCCGTCGTCTCCATCAATCGGGTCACCATCATCATCAGAGGGAGGACGCTCCTTGGCGACATATCGTGGGGAGTCGGCTCCATCAATCGGGTCACCATCATCATCAGAGGGAGGACGCTCCTTGGCGACATATCGTGGGGAGTCAGCTCCATCAAGGTCTCGGCCGATGCTTAAGCGCGAGCGTTGCCGCCCGCTCCTTGGCAGGAGCTCTTCTGCTCTTAGGACCAAAGTTTGCCCGAAGCTAGTCCAGACCTGACCCTTGGTGCCTTTGGATCCCACTCAGCGAACATGGGGTTGTGCATAATCCCCTCTCTTTTCGAGCCAACCCTGCGCTCGAAAAGACACATCCAACCCATAAATATTCGTTGAGCACGTGTCGTCCTGGAAAGAGAATCTTTTTGTGGGCCATCCCATGGCTATATATGTGCGCTGATAGACGGCCATAAATCTATCCCTGCCAATCGTTGCCCCGTGTCTGAGCTCTCGCGTAGTCTCGAGATGCATTCCAAACGTGTTGACAAGCCACTCTCGCAGAGCCTTCAAGACCGCATTAATACGGCGCAGGCGCGAGCCCTCGCAAATAGTTCCTTGGTAGCCCCCTGGCTGGCAAGAAAGGCGCCAGCCGATGAGCCCTCACAGCTGAAGAACAAGAAGAAAGTGAAATCGGTCAAGCGGGACCTTCTACGCGAGAACCGGGGCTCACCTACCCCATCCCCAAGTTGCGCGGATAATCCTTCCCTTTTGGAAAAGATACGTCTTTCCGGCTTGCTGATTACCAAAACTATGAACTGATTAAGTAAAAGGATTGACAACCGACATGTAATACTTCTCGCAGGAGGTGGCTCGAGATTACGGCGCAGGTTCCCCGCTGGCTCCCCTAGACTTAGCGTCTCTCATTCCCGGGGATCCACCATGGGTTCTGGAGGCTACTCCTCTGGCTGACCCTCCGAGAACTCCAAGTAACCTTTCATCCCCACTGCCCTCTTTTTATCATTCCAATCACAGTATTCCAAACTGTTGAACTGACTTCCCGCAGCGCCATCTTCCGCCAGCCCGGGTCTCGCCACCCGGGAAAACGAAAAGGCAACCGCTAATTTGGTCACCCAAGCGGCTATTCCCGCCCTACTGGCGGGAGGGGTGGCCACCGAACCATCCGTATCCCCAAAGGAGGCAAGCCACCATGCGAGGGAGGACGACTCCCCCCTGCTCCCAGCCAGGCCGGGATCACCTCACGCAAGACCTTCCGCCCGGGGCGAGGAAAGCCGCTCCACCTCCTCTTCGGAAAAGAGACTAAGGGGGAGTTCGGGCCTTATCTCCTGCCGCCGGACGGTAGCTCTCGCAGTACTGCAGGTATGTGAGGTATTATCATAGCCCTTACTTTGCTCTCGCCATAACCACGGAACTTCTCTTTTACCAGGGGATGCGGACCCGCGGGCGGGAGCCGGCGAGGAAGATGAAGAAGATGATGAAGATGTAGAGGAAGAGGAAGACACCGAGAGCTCCCCCTTTCCTTCTTCTGATGAAATAGAAGAAATCCTGGACGGTTCCGGGAACGTCAAGAAACGACGGAAGAGGATAGCATCAATCCTGTCGAAGCTTATGCGGAGGGAGTGGGCCAATGCCTCTGAGGCGAAGGAATGCCGCGAAATGGTGGAGCAAAGGCTGAAGGCCCTCGAGCGGGATTATTACTTCCTGGGCAAGACGGAGCGGCAGGATACGCCTACCGCCGAGTCGTTCCCAGGGCGGTGTATCACGCGGATTCGAGACCAGGCGCACAAGATCAACCTTGGATGCACCACCCTGTCATCCTACTTCAACTCGCGAGCTCCTCCGAGGACCAGAAGGCGAGAACGAGGGCGATGACGATGGGAACCATACTAAATAACTGAGTCTCGCATCCCTCATCCCTTGGCCTACCTTTCCCGTGATGTACCCCCTTTCTAATTTGAACCTTGACTGCTTGAAACTTTATTATTATTATTTGTTATGCGGATCTCTCCTGGCGAGACCCCCTTTTTATATTTATTCATCATTGCTCTTTTTCATGTTGTTACCTTGGTGTTTACGCGAACCCATATCTGTCAATCGCTGTCACCTATGAGCCAGAATCTTATCGTTAGCTTAGGTGCCTGAGGTGTGCCAGAGTGGAAAACAAGGCACCGTCTCCTCGGAGCATGGAGATCATACCCTTGCCTCCTTTTTGGGAAAATTATCATTACCACGGTTTTCTATAAATAGGCCGGTCCATCCACCGCATATATTTCTCCGATCTAGAACACTTGCCTTCCTTCTTGCTGCTCTCTCGCCTCGCCAAGAACTTCCCTCTCTTCCACCAACTTATTTCACTCTCACCTTTCTCCCCGAGTTTTCGCCTTCAAGCTATTAACCACGATACCAGGCGAGAGTGAAGGACGCTCCAACTGTACGCAAGCCTTCCGGAGGCACCAGTTCCCTCCTTGCCGACTGACCATGGACGAGTACCACCTGATCACCTCACGCTACATCCCCGCCGGTTTCTCTGCGAGAAACCCGGGAAACGACGATAGGTTAAATCTCGCGGGATAGGGGAGCTCACCATCCCCCTCGAGCATTACGAGGTGGTCTTCTGCCTCCCACTCTGGCCCGAGATGCGTCATGCCTTTCACTACTACGGGGTGGTTCCCGCCTAGCTCAAACCTAACTCGGTCGCCATCCTAGTGGAATTCATCTGTTACATGCGATCCGAGAGGATTGAGTTCAGCCTACCTATCTTCCGGAAGCTGTTCGTCTTCCGGTCTAAGAGCGGGGTAGTATTCTTCTCCGGACAGTTTCTCAAAACCTACGGTCTCACCAACAAGCACCACCATTGAGGCGAGAAGTTCGTCAACGTCTCCGGCGACTTCGGTAGTGTGCCCCTCACGCCCATTCAATACGATGACGCCGCCTATAAGCCGACCACCTTTTGGTCGCGCGAATGCGCCCTCCTGGAATTTTTTGGGACCAGGGATTTCGACGTCCAATTTCCCAGGCGGGACATCGACTCTCTCCTGCCCGTGCCTCCTGGCGAAGGTATGGTCCTGCCTTTAGCTTGGCATTCAATATTCTAAAATGTAGCGCTGAATGTTATCGACTTTGCAGGAGAGCGGGAAATCCCTTGGCACCGTCTGTTTGTCGAGACTAGGGCTGCGAGAGATCCACTGGCTCTTGCAAAAACTGCAACTCTCTCCTACCGGGATAAGCCGACTCCTCCCCCTCGGTCTGGTGCCGGGAAGCGAAAACCCGGCACCTTTTTGTCCAATCCGCTCAAAAGACCAAAGCAAACTGCCGCAGATAAGGGGAATTCCGTGGCGGCCTCTCCCTCCCGACTTGCCACCGAGGGTTGATCCCTCACCGAGATCCTGTCAGCAACCGGGGAGGCGATCACTGTCGTCGGGACCACTGTTGGGGCCCCTGCCGAGAGCCTACCAGCCGCAGGTGGGGCTGGTGATGAGGGGGAAGCCGCTGAAACCTCCGCTCAGGCCCCACCCAAGCAGGAGCCAAAGGGGCACCAGAACTTCAGCCTCGGCGTGAAGTGTCTAGATGCGTAAGGAAAGCCTCTGCTCCAGTGGGATCCTGAGACCAACCGGGTCTCCGTCTTTACTCTCCTCCCCAGTTGGGTGGAGTGCGACGAGGTCACCGGCGATGCTTTTGCATTGTGCTATGACCTTTATAGCCGAGAGGATGCTAGTATCTTTGACCAAATGTCCACTCGGCTCTTGGCCCTTGACTCCATCCGGGCTTTGCTGCACGGGTTCGAGCTCACACATATGTGTGCGCGCCGGAGTTTCACCATCGACCACAACTTCGGCAAGATGCTCAAGGCGAGGTACCAGGCGGCGGCCCACGCGGCAACGCTAAATGCAAATTTGTCGGATGCCCAGTGACTTCTGTCCTTGCGCCCGGCGGAAGAGGTAAGCGAGACCTTTTAAGGCACTCGCTCTTGCCCCTGTAATCCACAGCTCATCTCTCCTCTATATTGACTGGTTTATCCTTTACGAAGAATTCTGCCCAGAGCATGGTGCTTCGCGCGCAGCTGGCAAGGGTGGAGTGCGAGAACGTCCTGATGAAGGACCAGCTCCGACGCATGGAGGCGGTTGCGGCCGCGATCCCGCCTCCTCCTTCGCTGGACGAGAGGCTAAGGATCCGCCACTTCTCGGATACGATATCGATAAGCTGCTGTAGACCAATGCCCAAGCAATGTCCAGACTTACCATAGAGACGTTATGGGACGTGGGGTGTCTTAATGAGGGCGGCGAAACCATCGTCGCCCGCCGGCTTCTCCCGTGGATCTTCGATCCCAACCCTAAGCCCCCAGGCGCACCTGACTCCCTTCCCTCGAATGTTCCGAAATCTCCCACTGCTGCTAACGAGACATCCGGGGAGGGTTCTGGCGAGAGCTCTAGCGGGGTATATAGCGCGTCCCCCTGATGGGTTTCTACCCCCCACCCTCCTTTTGTCTTTGTAACGTGCGAGATGTTCTCGCCTGTAATTATATTTTGAAGAATATATTGTACATGTTTGTATAATTATTGACTTTTTACCTCTAAGTGTTGTATGGTGTCGAATGTTGAAAGTTATCTAGTGTCAACTATCTTCACCTATGGGGGGGGGGGGGGGAATAGGTGATTTGCAGTCTTTTGCGGAATTATAAATTAACCTGCACAAGAAAACAAAAACAACCACAAAACAGAAACACACAAGCAGTTATATTGGTTTCCCGATTTTGGTACGTCAACTCTCCCCCTTCGACCTATCTCCCAACAAGGGACGACTCGGTCACTTCACCAAACAGATTGAAATCCAATCCTCACACTATGGAAGAAACCCTTCCACCCAAAGGAGTCACTACTCCTCTACCACGGGTTGCACCCAACCCTTACAACGAGGAATCAAAGTTCCTTTACAACAAAGTTAAAATAGAATGTACTAGAAATACAAACTACGTTTGGAGAACCCGCTTTCCCTCTTCGTTCAATGAAGCTTTCTTGATGAAGACGAAGAGTCCACGATCGGAGCACTCTCTTAGAGAGGATCTTCCCGAGATCGGCGACGGCAAAGGATTGCGGCGGCGATGCTTTGTAGATCCAAACTTCTTGACGAAGCTAGCAAGGTCTACCAACGATCTTACTTGGATCGATCGTCTCAATCGATTCGGAGGAGAGAAATATTCCCGCTCAAAAAATCAAGAGACAAAGGATCTCAAGATAGAAACGTGAGACACAAAGCTTAGCCTCGGTCCTGTCGCCGGACGATCAAAGATGACCTCTGAGATCAGCAACGGCGACAACTTAGCGAGCGGCGACGGTGACGGAAGGAGTTCCGCGATCGGCTAGGTTACGCTCGGCGGCTTCTTTCTTTTTCGTGAAAAGTTACTATAGATGTTCGAAAATAAGCATGTATATATACCCGAGCCAACCCCAAGGACCGTTGTGGGGCCCACAAGGAAAAACCCTAGGCCCGGTCAAAACAGCGCACAGTTTCTGATTCGGTCCAGCGAACAGAGCAGATTTGCCTAAGTCAAATTCGGCGGGAATCAATTGTGATCCCCGTCGAAGTCGACGTGGGAATCACTCATGATTCCCGTCAAATTTTCCTTGGAAGAATTCCAGTTGAAATCCATGACATCCGGAGGGAATTGGCGAGAATCAAGCCCATTCTCGACGAATCGGCGAGAATGAAAAGTCATTCTCGACGATTCGGCGAGAATCACTTAATGATTCTCGTCGATTCTGCCTTAGCTGATTTCTTGAATGCGTACTGTCAGCCGGAAGCAATAGGCGGGAATCGGTGAGTGATTCTCGACGATTCGATGAGAATCACTGGTGATCCCCGTCGAATCGGCGAGAATCACTTAGTGATTCCCGACAAATTTTCCTTAGAAGATTTTTCTTCTTTCTTCCCATGACTTGGTCTTTAACCCATCCTTGCTCCTCTGCTCTTGAATTATCTCAACCCTGTACTTGAAAATAAGTACACTCCAATAGAGAGAGCACACATGAGTCAACACACTGATCTGCTCAACGAGGGATTACGTTGCGCAGACCCGTGTATATTGACCCACTGCACCCTGACATTGGTGTGTACTTAGCATGGAATAGCTGCAAGCACATCTTGAAGAAAATCATCAAATACATTATCTATTCAACTTAGCTTGTTCAGGGGCTTCTTTAAATCAGGTATATCGTGGATACAATACCAAACAATCTCCCCCTATTTGAAGAAGCCTTAACCCTACAAGCTAAGGTGAATAGAACATATGGGAATGAAAATCATAAACTAAGAATTCAGTTGAGAGTGAAATTCATTACCATTTTACTGAGAGCATACTTAACGTTGGCAGCCACCTTAGCCTTAGCCGAGAGGGTAATCTCCCCCTTTTCGGCTTCTACAAATCTGGGACTTCACTTGGAGCCACATGCTCCCCCTCAGATCTTGCATCCATGCTTGAGCTTGAGTTCCTTGCTTATGCTCCCCCTTGATCCAAGAGCCTTGAGCCTTACAGTCTTCACTCTTCATAGTTCAGCATGCCGAGTTACGTTTTGAAGAGACTGAACTTGGCCTCGTCTAGGGGCTTTGTGAAGATATCTGTAACCTGCGTATCCGTGGGGACATGACAGAGAGATATATCTTTGTTTTCCACATGCTCCCGAATGAAGTGATAGCGCACTTCAATATGCTTCGTTCTGCTGTGCGACACAGGATTGTTCGCAATTGCTATTGTACTCAAGGAGTCGCAATACATCGGAACTTCTCTGAACTGCAAGTCATAATCTTTGAGCTGATTTCTGATCCATAGAAGTTGTGCGCAACAGCTGCCTGCTGAGATGTACTCAGATTCAGCCGTAGAGGTTGCGACACAATTCTGCTTTTTACTGTTCCATGAAAAAAGCCTTCTTCCGAGGAATTGGCACGTCCCGGAAGTGCTTTTCCTATCATCACTGCTTCCTGCAAAGTCAGCATCTGAAAAGCCTATCAGCTCGACATCATTGTTTCTTGAGTACCACAAGCCAAGATTTAGTGTACCTTTAAGGTATCTAAGAATTCACTTTGCAGCGACATAATGAGATTCCTTAGTGTTCACCTGATATCTGGCACATACGCATGTGGAAAACATAATATCCGGTCTACTAGCAGTAAGGTAGAGAAGGGATCCAATTATGCTTCTGTATTTGGTTTCATCAAAAGGTTTCCCTTTCTCATCCTTGTCCAGAGACATAGTGGATCCTATTGGAGTCCTCATAGAGGTTGTATTCTCCATTCCAAATTTCTTGAGGAGTTTATTTGTGAACTTCGTCTGAGAGATGAAAATTCCATTCTCTGATTGTTTCACTTGAAGTCCCAAGAAATACTTTAACTCTCCCATGCTGCTCATTTCAAACTTTCCTTGCATAAGTTTAGAAAACTTTTTACAAAGACTGTTATCCGTAGAGCCGAAAATTATGTCATTGACATAGATTTGCACCAGCAAGATCTTGCCTTTGACTTCCCTAAGAAACAATGTCTTATCTATTTTTCCTCACGAGAACTTGTTCTCAAGAATAAAACTAGACAGAGTCTCATACCAGGCTCGAGGAACTTGTTTCAAGCCATATAATGCTTTATTAAGAAAATAAACATGATTAGGGAATGTAGGATTAACAAAACTTGGGGGTTGCGCGACATATACTTCCTCTTTCAATTTTCCATTGAGGAATGCAGATTTCACGTCCATCTGGTAGACAGTTAATCCTTTATGGGAAGCATACGCAAGGAACAATCTGATCGCCTCGAGCCTTGCAACTGGTGCAAAGGTCTGGTCGAAGTCAATCCCCTCCTCCTGTCTGTAACCTTGAGCCACAAGCCTGGCCTTGTTCTTTATGATGACACTGTGTTCATCCAGTTTGTTTCTGAAGATCCACTTGGTGTCGATCACATTCTGGTTCTTTGGTCTGGTAATAAGCGTCCAGACGTTGCATCGTTCGAATTAATGCAGTTCATCTTGCATGGCCAGTATCCATGCTGTATCTTTGTTCGCTTCGTCGAACATCTTTGGCTCAACCTGTGACAGGAAACTAAGGTGCAAAATCACATTAATTGTACATCTCCGAGTTCTGACACCGTCACGAGGATCTCCGATGATATGATCTCTGGGATGATCCCTCGCGTGTCGGAGCTCTAGGAGTCTGGCATCTGGAGCTCTGACATCTTCTCGGGCATCTCCTTCTTCTAGGAGATTTTCTCCATCCTGATCTTCAACTTCTCCAGTTGGCATTGAGGTGGAAACCTTGACGTACTTGGGAGTTACATCTTTAGCGGTCTCATCGAGACTTTTCTGTTCAAGTCTTGCACCTGCATCTTCAAGAATGCCACTGGAAGAATTGCTATAAAGCAAGCTTCCTTCATCAAAAACAACATTAATGGACTCCTCTACCACTAGAGTTTTCTTATTGAAGACCCTATATGCCCGACTATGGCTACTATAGCCCATGAATATGCCTTCGAAGTATTTTTCACCAAATTTAGTACGCGGGTACTTCCCATTATTGAGTACATAGCATCTGCAGCCAAAAATCCTCAAATAGGACATGGTCAGTTTCCTGCCTTTCAATAGCTCATAAGGCGTCTTACGATGATTCTTGTTGATCAACGCTCGGTTCTGCACATGACAAGCCGTATTGACAGCCTCTGCCCAGAAGTACTCGGGAAGAGAGGCGTCATTCAACATTGTTGTACATGCTTTAATGAGCGTTCTATTTCTCCTCTCCGCAACTCCGTTTTGCTGAGGAGTATGCGGGGAGGAAAACTCATGAAAGATACCAAGTTCTTCACAAAATTCTATCATAGCACCAGACTCAAATTCTATTCCATGGTCACTTTTGATTTTGACCACTGAGCAGTTAAGTTCGTTCTGAATCTGCTTGACAAAACTCGTGAAGATATCAAACGTATCTGACTTTCGTTTCAAAAAGAACACCCACGTAAACCGAGAGTGATCATCAACAATCACTAGCATATACGATTTGCCTCTTAAGCTATGAACTTGCACTGGACCGAACAAGTCCATATGCAGAAGATAGAGACATCTAAAGGAGTCTTTGTCTGCAATGCCCTTAAAGGTAGCCCGAGTCTGTTTGCCCTTCTGGCATGCAGGACAAGGGCTATCTTTGATGCACTTAATAGTAGGGGCATCCCTTACTAAGTTCTTGGAAAATAACATATTAATTGTCTTGAAATTAATATGTGTTAATCTCTTGTGCCATTGTTCACAAAGAGATGCACCGCCTTTTGCTACTAGGCACACGGGGGTAGAAGAATCTATGCTAAGAAAATCTAAACAAAATATATTTCTGCTCTTAATACCAGTTAATACCGTCTCCGAAGAGGCACACGATATTATCAAGCACTTATCCTTAAAAAACTTAACGTCATAACCTTTATCACACAACTGACTTACATTAATCAGGTTATGATTTAACCCTTCAACATAGGTCACGTCGGTGATAGAGATTATACCGTTGGAAATCATACCGTAACCTCTGGTGACTCCTCGATCTGATCCTCCAAAGATGACTTTGGGTCCATTTTCGACTGGAGAGTAATCACGCAGCAGGCTTCTTGTCCCAGTCATATGCCGGGAACATCCACTATCCAAGTACCAGATAGGCGTTTTGGTGGTTTTTGGACATACCTGCAAAACAGAATCAGTTTCCCTTAGGAACCCAATCGAACTTGGGTCCTAGATTCCTTGTTAGCATACTCCCCTCGAGTGGTTAACCCTACGAGTGGTCAGCCTCACATTGTTAACATGAGGAGTCTCGTTGAACCTTGGATTAAACCAGCAATCCACATCAAAGTGACCAACTTTGCCACAGCACCAACAGTCGAACCTGTTGTACTGCTTCCTAGGCTCCAGCTTCATCCTGGGAATGGTGGGTCCAGCTGGGGCCTTGGATCTTGAGGTGGAGGCATCATGATGACAGCAATCACATGATTTCTTCACTTCCTCTTCCTTCAGTATAACAGGCTTGGCTTTTGGTGCCTGCTTCTTATTATGGCCACTAGAGAAGTGGCCATAATTTTCCACTTGGATTTCCTCATAAGGTGCCTTGAAGACACTCTCGCCGTAGTTGCGGGGGAAGGCCCAACCATCATACCGGCTCTTGGGCTTTTAAACCGAGGGCCGGAAGAAGTGGCCATAGGTTGACTCAAAGTCCTGTTCATTGCAGGGAAAGCCAAGCTTCCTGAATTCAACAGGGTTGAGTGAGGCCTTTCCCTTTTATACAGCAGAGGCCTTCTTAGCAGCCTTATTTTTCCTCTACTTTCTGTTTCTCCTGGATGATTTACCAGGCACACCCACATGCCCCAAGCCAGCCCCCTTAGCCTGAGCAGAGAAGGTATCAACCAGTGGAAGAACAGTCTTTGGCATAGAAAAGCTTTTGACAATCTTCCTTTCTGCCGCAAGTTGTTCTTCCAACTTGTTGACTTCTTCCTGTTTAAGGTCAAGGAGCCTTAGAGACTCTGAGTGCTCAGAAGTCAGGCCCAGGTGTTCCTATCAGAGAGAGATCAAGCTAGTGATCTCTTCTATTAGAGACACACCCTCAGCCTTAAGGAATTTAACTTCCTTTTTCTGAGCCCTCAACCTCTTATGGCATTCCTCAAAGGTATTGAGCAGAAGCTTATACTTTTCGAGGAGCTCAGCTTCACGGGCAGATGGGCTGTCCTCGAGATCATCATCAGAAGACTCATAGTTAGAGTCAGAGAGGGGGGTACGAGCTTTTACCTTCCCAGTAAATGGGGGGCAGTCTCCTTCTGAGTCAGAGCGACCCACTAGCCCGAAGTAGGCTTCCTCATCATCACTGGAGTCCTAGGAATCAGACTCACTCAGTGTCTTTGGATTTTTGGCGATGTAGCTCCTCTCCTTCTTCTTATCTCTAGAGGACTTGTGCTCCTCTCCCTTCCCCTTATCTCTCTTGCCTTGGTGGCAGTCAGCGATGACGTGACCTAGCTTATTGTATCCAAAGCAAATAATGTCATTAGAGCGATGTTTAATCTATTTGGATTCATACCTGTCAGAAGAATAATTCTTCTTCTGATGTCTGGAGGAGGAGTCGTCTCTCTTTCTTTGATTCCTCGACTTGAGGAACTTCTTGAACTCCCGAGTGATGAGGGAGAAGTCTTCTTCAGATAGCTCTAAGCCGGAAGAGCATGGCTCAGATTCTTCTTCCTCATCCATTTTCCGAGAGCGGGATGAGGCTGCACCCTTGCCTTTCCTTGAGTGATTGGCTTTTAGGGCCACAGTCTTCTCTCTGGCAGCGGCTTTATCGGCTTCTTCTTCTACTTTTCTGTTGTTCAGCTGAAGCTCATAGGACAGAAGTTTCCCAAACAGAATCTAGGGATCTATTTCTGCTAGCCTGCCAAATTCTCTGATGGCGCAGATCTTGGTGTCCCATTCCTTTGTAAGGGATCTAAGGAACTTGTCATTTAGTTCACCATCGGTGAACACTCTACCATAGCCCTTCAGGGCATTGACGATCTTCAGGAAGTTCTCGAATGTCACTCCGATTTCTTCCTTGGGACCTTGCCTGAAGGCCTCGTACTTCTGGTTCAGAAGGGATCTTCGATCATCCCTTACTTCATCAGTGCCTTCCATCAAGATGATCAAACAGTGCAAAATGTCCTTGGCAGTCCTGCAGTTGTAGAAAACCTGCATCATGGAATCATCAACAGCGCTTACCAGAATGTTCTGAGCTTTTTTGTCAAGTCCGACAAGAACCATCTCATCCTTATCCATTTTAGAAAGTTTCTTGGGCACTTTCTTGGTAGGATCAATGGTGGAGGCCTTTGTGGGGATATAAGGTCCCTCCTCCACTATCATGAAGAGTCGTGGGTCGACTGCTTCCATGTAGTACCTGATCCTTTCCTTCCAGATAGGAAAGTTCAACTTGGTGCACACTGGGATCTTCCCTTAATACTTGAGTCCTTCCATTTCAGAGATCTTATTTCTTCTTGACACTAGATGCGGGAACATACTCAAGGTGTTAACCTTATTGACGAGCAACCTCCCTCTGATACCACTTGAAAGTTATCTAGTGTCAACTATCTTCACCTATGGGGGGGAATAGGTGATTTGCAGTCTTTTGCAGAATTAAAAATTAACCTGCACAAGAAAACAAACACAACACAGAAACACACAAGCAGTTATAGTTGTTCCCTGATTTGGGTACGTCCACTCTTCCCCTTCGACCTATCTCCCAACAAGGGACGACTCGGTCACTTCACTAAATGGATTGAAATCCAATCCTCATACTATGGAACAAACCCTTCCACCTGAAGGAGTCACTACTCCTCTACCACGGGTTGCACCCAACCCTTACAATGAGGAATCAAAGTTCCTTTACAACAAAGTTAAAATAGAATGTACAAGAAATACAAACTACGTTTGGAGAACCCGATGTCACTCTTCATTCAATGAAGCTTTCTTGATGAAGATGAAGAGTCCACGATCAGAGCACTCTCTTGGAGAGGATCTTCCTGAGATCGGCGGCGGCAAAGGATTGCGGCGGCGATGCTTTGTAGATCCAAACTTCTTGACGAAGCTACCAAGGTCTACCAACAATCTTACTTGGATCGATCGTCTCAATCGATTCAGAGGGGAGAAATATTCCCGCTCAAAAAATCAAGAGAAAAAGGATCTCAAGATAGAAACATGAGACGCTAAGCTTAGCCTCGGTCCTGTCGCCGGACGATCAAAGATGACCTCTGAGATCAACGACGGCGACAACTTAGCGAGCGGCGACGGCGACGGAAGGAGTTCCGCGATCGGCTAGGTTACGCTCGGCGGCTTCTTTCTTTTTTGTGAAAAGTTACTGTAGATGTTCGAAAATCAGCATGTATATATACCCGAGCCAACCCCAAGGACCGTTGTGGGGCCCACAAGGAAAAACCCTAGGCCCGGTCAAAACAGCGCACAGTTTCTAATTCAGTCCAGCGAACAGAGCAGATTTGCCTAAGGCAAATTCGGCGGGAATCATTGGTGATTCCCGTTGAAGTCGGAGGGAATCACTCATGATTCCCATCGAATTTTCCTTGGAAGAATTCCAGTTGAAATCCATGACATCCGGAGGGAATCGGCGAGAATCAAGCCCATTCTCGACAAATCGGCGAGAATGCAAAGTCATTCTCGACGATTCGGCGAGAATCACTTAATGATTCTCGTAGATTCTGCCTTAGCTGATTTCTTGAATGCGTACTATTAGCCGGAAGCCATAGGCGGGAATCGGTGAGTGATTCTCGATGATTCGACGAGAATCACTGGTGATTCCCGTCAAATCGGCGAGAATCACTTAGTGATTCCCTACGAATTTTCCTTAGAAGATTTTGTTGGGTTTCTATATGAGGATGGCACAACTCTTGTGCACGCAGCAGAAGGAATAAAACATCAAGAACGACCCAAAAGAGATGGGATCGGGCCATGAAAGTTGAATTAAGAAGTTAACAAACAACTAGGCAAAAATTACCTTAGCGGCGTTGAGTCACCACTCAACGGAGATGCTCCAAGCTTTGAGTCCTTGTCGGTGGCGAGTTCTACGTGGAATAATGTCCACGTCTCTGCAGAAATCAACACGCGCGGGAGAACACCGAGCTTCATCGCACGAAGGGTCGGGAAGGATATCAACCGCACCTTGCACTTCCACAGACTGCTAGGTCCGTTCCAGGAGGAGCAACACCGGCGACAGTCGCCGGGGAGGAGGAGGTCGGCGGAGCGAAGAGGAGGCAGAACACTTCCGTCCGTCGGGGTTTGGGAATCGGCAGAGCGAACGAGCGGCGGAACGTTTCCGTCGGATTCGATTCGGCTACAGGAGAAAATCCCGATCTGTATGTTTTCCCAAAACCCTAAGTCCTCTATTTATACCAAAGGCATAAACAGTCCAAAGGTATCGCTATCCGCAGACCACACAGGATAGGGTTTCAGAATGATTCGCCGAGAATCAACTCCAGGTTCGGCGAGAATCAGTCGGCGAGAATCAGACCCAGATTCGGCGAGAATCAGCAGGCAGAATCGGCGAGAATCAGCAGGCAGAATCGGCGAGAATCAGCAGGCAGAATCGGCGAGAATCAGTAGTTTGACTCCCGATGACTTTGCCTTAGTCGACGAGTCATACTTGATGACTCTCGACGACTTTGCCTTAGTCGACGAGTCATACTCGACGACTAAGCCTTAGTCGACGAGTCATACTCGATGACTCTTGACGAACCCTTTTTGGCAACGTTTTCCCGACCCCATTCTGAATGGTGATTGGTAACCCTTACCAACACAGTCAATGTTCCAACTTCTCCACTGGCTCTTATGTACGACCCTGCAGGCTCATATCGTGTTGACAGTGAGATTACATGTTTGACCACTTCTAGATCACCATGGTAACTCCAACAGTCTCCCACTTGATGTTGAAAGTATCAAACCAAAAATCTCACAAACAATGAGCGGCATCTAGCAATGCATCATTTCTCCCCAAGCAATAAGAGTTCATAACTCATAAGCCTTTATGAACAATGTCCCAGCGTTGTCTTTGTCCCTTTGTCCCTTACATCCAAAAAGAACTAGAGGCATGGACCGTGTCACCCTCATAATAGCTCAATCTATGTTTCTTGATCTAGAACGGACTTCCAGAGAATGGTGAGTCCAATATCACATATTGACTCAACCAAGCATGGCCATGCATTTCTCAGTCCAGTTCCATAAAGGGGCCCATGGATACAACTCCTGTCATATAGGAGGACAAATCCCATATCTGCTCACACACAAACACCCAAATGATTCGTAACGTGCCCAACAACCACCCTTATCATCAACCTTTCTCAAGGAAGACTTTAGATGGCATCAAAGCACGCTCTTCCTCACTTGATGAATGCTGTGACTTCAGGTCAAAGGACCACAACACCATTGTCAATTGAGACCTACTCATGACACGATTAGATAATAATCCACAAAGTAGTCTCAGGTTGGGTCTGTCCAGTACAACTTGTTCATTAACAAGTACCCACGTGATGACTTGATATCACAATATCATGACCTATGAGAACTGTTCATCAGTCAACACACGTGCTAGTCTTAATGTATCATCATCACCTTTAGTTTCTATGATGATACAATGACCAGGGACCTTTTAAGAATGAAGCTTCAAATAAATCATAGGCTCTCATATTAAAGTTTCGTACTTGATGTCCTATGGAAGCAAACATTCTAAGGGTATTTATTATGTTAACATTTAACTATCGCATAGAGAAACCATAATAAAAGAACTTGACATTAATTGTAAAAGAAAAATATTGGTACACAATTCATCATATGAATAAACAATAAATAGCCAACAGAATATATGTTTATATGCAACCCACAAGGCTCTCACTAGAGTTGATCATTAAGGTATCGTATACCCATTGATCTAGTATGACCATCATGCTTTCTCTGCGCGAGAGGCTTTGTCAGTGGATCCGCAATATTCTCCTCAGTCGGCACTCTACAAATGTTCACATCTCCTCGTTCGACAATCTCACGAATAAGATGGAACCGCCAAAGTATGTGCTTGGAGCGCTGATGGGATCTAGGTTCCTTAGATTGTGCAATTGCACCATTGTTATCACAGTAGAGAACTACGGGACCAACAATGCTAGGAACTACATCAAGCTCGCCGATGAATTTCCTAATCCATACAGCCTCCTTCGCTGCGTTAGCTGCAGCGATATACTCGGCCTCTGTTGTAGAATCAGCAACTGTCTCTTGCTTGGAACTCTTCCAGCTCACAGCTCCTCCATTAAGGCAAAACACAAAACCTGACTGAGATTTTGAGTCATCCCTATCAGTTTTGAAGCTAGCATCCATGTAACCATTTACAACGAGCTCTTCCTCTCCACCATACACCAAGAACACATCCTTTGTCCTTCTCAAGTACTTCCGGATATTCTTTACTGCAATCCAGTGACACTCACCGAGGTCTGACTGATACCTGCTAGTCATGCTCAAAGCAAAGGAGACATCGGTTCGAGTACATAACATCGCATACATGATTAATCCAATTGCCGAAGCATATGGAATCAACTTCATGCGGTCCTTATTTTCACAAGATTTTGGACACTGGTCCTTAGAGAGATTCACATCATGAGACATGGGTAAAAATCCTTTCTTGGACTCAAGCATGTTGAACTGCTTCAACACCTTCTCAATGTATTTACTCTGGGTCAAACCCAGTAACTTCTTCGATCTATCTCTATAGATCTTAATACCGAGTATGTAAGTCGTTTCACCCAAGTCCTTCATAGAAAAGCAGTTCCTTAGGTTGTTCTTAACAACTTTCAGGGTAGGAATGTCATTCCCAATCAACAGTATGTCATCTACATACAATATCAGGAAGACTACAATGCTCCCACTGATTCGCTTGTAAACACAAGGCTCATCTTCATTCTTGATGAAACCAAACTCTTTGATTTTCTCATCAAAATGAAGATTCCAACTTCGGGAGGCCTGTTTCAGTCCATAGATGGACCTATTCAGCTTGCATACTTTAGTGGCTTCATTTAGGGATATAAAACCCTCGGGTTGTGTCATGTACACTTCCTCAAGGAGGTTTCCATTAAGGAAAGCCGTTTTGACATCCATCTGCCAGATCTTGTAGTCATAATACGCAATAATAGCAAGAAATATCCTTATGGACTTTACCATGGCAATAGGGGAAAAGGTCTCATCATAGTCAATACCATGAATTTGCTTGAAACCCTTAGCCACCAGTCGCCCTTTGAATGTCTGTAAATTCCCATCCATGTCGGTCTTCTTCTTGAAGACCCACTTGCACCCTATGGGTCGTACCCCTTCAGGTGGTTCCACTAAGTTCCAAACTTGGTTTGCATACATGGAGTCCATTTCGGATTTCATAGCCTCAAGCCATTTGTCGGAGTCCGGTCCATTCATAGCCTCTTGGTAGGTTGCTGGTTCATCATCATGATCCATAAGCAACACATTACCTATTTGAAACATGAGAAATACATATCTCTCAGGCTCAAATCTAGGTCTACTAGATCTACGTAGGACCTGTGTTTCTTGAGCAAGTTCTCTAGCTACAATATCTTGTAGTCCTGTCTCAGAATCCAATTCCGGTTCATTCACTACTTGTGGTTCTTGAACTTATTCAAGTTCTACCTTTTCAGTCTTTCTTGATAAGAACTCTTTCTCCAAGAAGACGTCAGTCCTTGCAACAAATACTTTGCCCTCGGACGGTAGGTAAAAGTAATACCATTTCGTTTCCTTAGGATATCCCACCAGATAACATTTATCCGATTTGGGTTCCAGCTTGTCAGGCATTTGACGTCGCACGTATGCCTCACAGCCCCAAATTTTAATGAACGACATACTAGGATGTTTCCCAGTCCATATCTCATATGGTGTCTTCAGAACCGTTTTCATTGGATCGCGATTCAGTATCATTGCAGTAGTCTCTAAAGCAAAACCCAAAAGGAAACAGGCAAGTCTGCATGACTCATCATCGAACGTACCATGTCTAACAAAGTATGATTTCTCCTCTCAAACACACCATTATGTTGTGGTGTTCTAGGTGGAGTGAGCTGTGATATAATACCATACTCCTTCAGATGATCACGGAACTCATGACTCAGGTATTCGCCACCTCGATCAGATCGGAGTGCTTTAACCCTTTTACCCAACTGGTTTTCTACTTCATTCTTGAACTCTTTGAACTTTTCAAAGGTCTCGAATTTGCACTTCATAAGATACACATATCCGTATCTATTGAAATCATCAATAAATGTAACAAAGTAGAAATTCCCACCTCTAGCCATGGAGCTCATGGGTCCGCATACATCACTATGTACAACACCCAAGAGATCCTCAGCCCTCTCAGTATAACCAGTGAAAGGGCTTTAGTCATCTTTCCTAACAAACAAGATTCGCATCGCTCAAATGATTCATAATCAAATGAGTCCAAAAGTCCATCTTTATGGAGCTCGGATATACGCTTCTTATTTATATGGCCCAAACGACAATGCCAGAGATATATAGGGTTTGAGTCATTTGTTCTTAGTCTTTTATTATTTTCTATATTATAGATCTGATGGTTCAAGTTCAAAACGCAAAGACCATTAAACAATTGGACTACAGCATAACAAACATCATTCTTAAATATAGAACAACAGTTGTTCTTAATTATAAAAGAAAAACCAATCATGTCCAAGCATGAAATGGATATAATGTTTCTAGTTATGGCCGGAACAAAATAACAGTTATCTAGTTCTATTACAAGCCCACTGGGCAATGAAAGACGGTAAACCCCTACGGCCACAACAACAACTCTTGCTTCATTGCTGACACGCAGGTCCACCTCCCCTTTACTCAGCAATCTTCTCCTTCCCAGTTCCTGCACATTTGTACAAATGTGAGAACCACACCCGGTATCCAATACCCAAAATGAAGGAGCAAAGAGGTTTATTTCTATAACGTAAATATTTGAAGCAGAAGTTATACCTCCCTTCATTTTCTGCAGACCCTCAATGTAAGAAGGACAGTTCCTCCTCCAATGACCAGCCTTGCCACAGTGGTGGCATTTCCCCTCCTTCACCATGCTCTTCTTTTTCTTCAGTGCAGAAGACTTGGGCTCGATATGTGACTTAGGTCCCACCTTCGTCTTCTTAGAGCCCTTGGCCTTGCCCTTGCCCTTATGCACCATCAATATGGGGCAGGCAGGCTTGGCCTTCTTCATATTGATCTCGGCAGTTCTCAACATGCCTAGGAGCTCGGGCAGTGTCTTGTCTATTTCATTCATGTTGAAGTTCAAGACAAACTGCTCATAACTGTCCGGCAACGATTGCAAGATCAGATCTGTGGCCAACTCTTGACCCAGAGGAAAACCCAGCCTTTCAAGGTTCTTTATATACCCAATCATCTTGAGTACGTGAGTCCCTACTGAGTCTCGAACTCCCATCTTGCACTGAAACAACGCTTTTGTGACGTCAAACCTCTCTTGACGAGCTTGCCCTTGAAATATTTTCTTGAGATGCTCGTCAATCTCCTTGCATCCCATGTTCTCATGTTGCTTCTGAAGCTTAGAGTTCATGGTGGCAAGCATAAGGCATTCGACGTCTAAGGCGTCATCAGTATACTTCTTATAAGTATCCTTATCAGCACGGGAAGAATTCCCGGTCGGCACCTCGGGGGCTTCTTCTTCCAAGACATAGAGCTTTCGCTCTTTCCTGAGAACAATTCTCAGGTTCTTGTACCAGTCCATGTAGTTGGTCCCACTGAGCTTATCCTTCTCAAGGATGGCTCTCAGAGACAGAGTGGAGTGTGAACCACTTGCCATGGAATTCTACAAGAATTCATGCAGAATAATATCAGTACCAAAATTTCAAAATACAATTTATTTTTTTAATTTGGACTTCAATTAAAACTCCCACTATTTTATTCGAAATAATAGCCCTCACTATCAATTTGGAGAGTTCATGCGAGCTACTCTCTTAGTGGACAAGATCCGTATTTCACCAACACAATGAGTCAGCTTTGGCTTTTCTCTCACGATGCGGTTATTTAGGTAGGCAACGCTTGCCAATTGCATCCTCATGCAATTCTTGTATGGTTGGTGAATAACTCCTTATTCGCATCCATCATATGGTGCATGCCAACCCTATGCCTCTAGGCACTCAACCTTTGAGGTCACCTAGTTAAGTTATACCCGATGTCGACAGTGGGACATCACAATTATCCGCTCGCACCCTTACCAAGATAGATTAATGCACCTTGCTTTGGCAAGCCCACACTTCATCGATCGAGGCAGGAAGAGTGTCATCCATCGGAAGGCATCTGAACACTTAATATTAGATTAAGGGATTTTTAATTATAGGTTAACAATTAACCATGATCAATATTTGATCATTGTGCACATCCACAAAAAAATAATTTCTAAAAGCCACATGCATCCCTTATGTGCACAACCTGGCACTATCAACACTTGATAGAAGGAAGGGCTAAATCTGAACATCCAGACTCTTCCAAATCTTCAGATTTACATGCATTGGACAAAGGCAAAGGCAACTCGACTTAAAGCATTAGACAAGCTCGTCTCTCATTGTTGGATTCAAAATCCAAAACAATACACTGGTTCATTAACCACTCGAGGGACGGTTACTGCTAAGGAGACAACAATTTCTAACAATTAGAAATTACCACGAAATCCCAAACGTTCCTGGTGGGGTTCAAAGTGGCAGAGCCCCTAACCTGTGGGTTATGGGCCCACCGATCTCCCTTGGAAAAACCATCAAAAATTGATGTTCCAGGAATAAATCTAGACGTTTAGAACACTTCTAAATCCCTAGGTTTACACGTACTGGAATAACCTAACCTCCAATACAACAATCATGGCCGAAACCTGGCTCTGATACCACTATTGGGTTTCTCTATTAGGATGGCACAACGCTTATGCACGCAGCGGAAGGAATAAAACATCAAGAATAACCCAAAAGAGATGGGATCGGGCCATGAAAGTTGAATCAAGAAGTTAACAAACAACTAGGCAAAAATTACCTTAGCGGCGTTGAGTCACAACTCAACAGAGATGTTCCAAGCTTTGAGTCCTTGTCGGTGGCAAGTTCTACGTAGAATATTGTCCACGTCTCTGCAGAAATCCACACGAGCGGGAGAACACTGAGCTTCATCGCACGAAGGGTCGGGAAGGATATCAACCGCACCTTGCACTTCTACGGACTGCTAGGTCCGTTCCAGGAGGAGCAACACCGACGACAGTCGCCGGAGAGGAGGAGGTCGGCGGAGCGAAGAGGCGGCGGAACACTTCCGTCCGTCGGGGTTCGGGAATCGGCAGAGCGAACGAGCGGCAGAACGTTTCCGTCGGATTCGATTCGGCTACAGGAGAAAATCCCGATCTGTATGTTTTCCCAAAACCCTAAGTCCCCTATTTATACCAAAGGCATAAACAGTCCAAAGGTATCGCTATCCGCAGACCACACAGGATAGGGTTTCAGAATGATTCTCCGATAATCAACTCCTGGTTCGGCGAGAATCAGTCGGCGAGAATCAGACCCAGATTCGGCGAGAATCAGCAGGCAGAATCGGCGAGAATCAGCAGGCAGAATCGGCGAGAATTAGCAGTTTGACTCCCGATGACTTTGCCTTAGTTGACGAGTCATACTCGACGACTCAGCCTTAGTCGACGAGTCATACTCGACGACTCTCGACGACTTTGCCTTAGTCGACGAGTCATACTCGACGACTCAGCCTTAGTCGACGAGTCATACTCGACGACTCTTGACGAACCCTTTTTGGCAACGTTTGCCCGACCCCATTCTGAATGGTGATTGGTAACCCTTACCAACACAGTCAATGTTCCAACTTCTCCACTGGCTCTTATGTGCGACCCTACAGGCTCATATCGCGTTGGCAGTGAGATTACATGTTTGACCAATTCTAGATCACCATGGTAACTCCAACAGATTTTTCTTCTTTTTTCCCATGACTTGGTATTTGACCCATCCTTGCTCCTCTGCTCTTGAATTATCTCAACCCTGTACTTGAAAATAAGTACACTCAAATAGGGAGAGCACACATGAGTCAACACACTGATCTGCTCAATGAGGGATTATGTTGCACAGACCCGTGTATATTGACTCACTGCACCCTGACATTTGTGTGTACTTAGCATGGAATAGCTGCAAGCACATCTTGAAGAAAATCATCAAATACTTTATCTATTCAACTTAGCTTGTTCAGGGGCTTCTTCAAATCAGGTACATTGTGGATACAATACCCAACAAATGCTTCTCGAGCATGTTCGCGCCGAGGCCCTCGGTCTCCCTAGATAGTCGTCCCCCTTAGAGATCAATAGGTGGAGACCTGCCGAGAGCTCAAGGCCCAATGTGCCGCTTTGGAGTGCCTTCTGCCGAGACCCTTTTGCCGGGAGCACTGTCCGTAGGTTCTTAAGGGGGGCCCTTCACCTCGCGCAAGTGAACGGAGTCTTTCGACTAGGGCTCCCCGTCATCGGCCCAAGGATCCCTCGCTAAAAGCCTTCCTGCCAGGAACTTCTTCTGCCGAGATCCTCTTAGTCGAGCTCTCTTGGCCGAGACTTCTCCTGCCTGAGGGGGTTCTCAACCTATTTCTTCTTCCTTCCAAGTGTGCCTCCTATCCTACCCAGAAGGTCTGGTCAGTGAGTCCACCCGGGTCCGATCATCGCTCGGGGTAGTGCCAAAGTTGCCAAGTCGTAGTGCCTCAAAGAACATATCCGAGAATAAGTCCTTTCCCCCCAGGTGTGCCTACATCCTTGCCCAGCTAATGAGAGCCTGAGCAGCGAGTCTACCCGGGGCCGAGCAGCACTCGGGGTCCCTTACCCCCACAGGCGAGCCTTCGGACTTGCCAGCTAGATGAGATCCTGCACAGCGGGTCTACCTGGGGCCAAGCTGAGCTCAGGGTAGTGCTAAAGTTGCCAAGTCGCAGTGCCTCAAAGAACATATCCGAGAACAAGTCCTTCCCCCCAGGTGTGCCTACAACCCTGCCCAGCTAATGAGATCATGAGCAGTGAGTCTACCCGGGGCCGAGCAGCACTCGGGGTCCCTTACCGCCACAAGCGAGCCTTTGGACCTGCCAGCTAGATGAGAGCCTGCGCAGCGGGTCTACCAGGGGCCGAGTCGAGCTAGGGGTAGTGCAAACATCCAAGCATAAGAATCTCCACGAAGCATATAAAAGATCAAATTCTTTGCCCCCAGGTGTGCCTATAGCCCTGCCCAGCTGATGGGATCCTGAGCGGCG
Organism: Platanthera zijinensis; assembly: GCA_039513925.1. Lineage (NCBI taxonomy): Eukaryota > Viridiplantae > Streptophyta > Magnoliopsida > Asparagales > Orchidaceae > Platanthera > Platanthera zijinensis. Next base: position 193,398,792 of record CM077080.1, on the reverse strand, counting down.
AGTCTACCCGGGGCCGAGCAGCACTCGGGGTCCCTTACCGCCACAGGAGAGCCTTCGGACCTACCAGCTAGATGAGATCCTGCGCAACGGGTCTACTTGAGGCCGAGCCGAGCTCGGGGTAGTGCAAACATCCAAGCAAAAGTATCTCCACGAAGCATATCCAAGATCAAATCCTTTCCCCCCAGGTATGCCTACAGCCTTGCCCAGCTGATGGGAGCCTGAACAGCGAGTCTACCCGGGGCCGAGCAGAACTCGGGGTCCCTTACCCCCACAGGTGAACCTTCGGATCTGCCAGCTAGATGAGAGCCTGCGCAGCGCGTCTACCTGGGGTCGAGCCGAGCTTGGGGTAGTGCAAACATCCAAGAAGAAGTATCTCCACGAAGAATATCCAAGATCAAATCCTTTCCCCCCCAGGTGTGCTTACAGCCCTGCCCAGCTGATGGGAGCCTGAGCAGCGAGTATACGCGGGGATGAGTAGCACTCGAGGTCCCTTACCCCCAGAGGCGAGCCTTCGGACCTGCCAACTAGATGAGAGCCTGCGCAGCGGGTCTACTTGGGGCCGAGCCGAGCTCTGGGTAGTGCAAACATCCAAGCAGAAATATCTCCATGAAGCATATCCAAGATCAAATCCTTTCCCCCCAGGTGTGCCTACAGCCCTGCCCAACTGATGGGAGCCTGAGCAGCGACTCTACCCGGGGCCGAGCAGCACTCGGGGTCCCTTACCCACACAGGCGAGCCTTCGGACCTGCCAGCTTGATGAAATCCTGCGCAGCGGGTCTACCTGGGGCCGAGCCGAGCTCGGGGTAGTGCAAACATCTAAGCAAAAGTATCTCCACGAAGCATATCCAAGATCAAATCCTTTCCTCCCAAGTGTGCCTACAGCCCTGCCTAGTTGATGAGAGCCTGAGCAGCGAGTCTACCAGGGGCCGAGCTGCTCTCAGGGTCCCTTACCCCCACAAGCGAGCCTTCATACCTGCAAGCTAGATGAGAGCCTGCACAGCGGGTCTACCTGGGGCCGAGCTAAGCTCGGGGTAGTGCAAACATCCAAGCAGAAGTATCTCTACGAAGAATATCCAAGATCAAATTCTTTCCCCCCAGGTGTGCCTACAGCCCTGCCCAGCTGATGAGAGCCTGAGCAGCGAGTCTACCCGGGGTCGAGCAGCACTCGGGGTCCCTTACCCTCCACAAGCAAGCCTTCGGACCTACCAGCTAGATGAGAGCCTGCGCAGCGGGTCTACCTGGAGCCGAGCCAAGCTCAGGGTAGTGCAAACAAGCAACCCTCATATCATCAGCATTCCACAACAAGTAAGGCCAAAGCAATAATAAGTTAGTAAACATAACATAATAACTTGACTTTGAATATACAGTTTCACCTTCCCCCATCATAGTTAGAAGCGTTTTAAGTCATCACCGCTCCAGGTGTGGCTCATGGATCTCCCCTCCACGTCCTGGAGGTGGTAACCTCCCATTCTTAGAACCCTTTCAACAATGTAAGGTCCTTCCCAATTTTGGTTGAGCTTGCCAACGGGGGCTGATCTTCCCGCTGTATCAACTTTCTTTAACACTAGATCTCCTTCCGCGAACTGTTTGATCCTGATGTGCTTATCAAAGTATTTTGCCATTCGTCGCTTGATTTCTTCCTGCCTGATAGCCGCGACATCGTGAAGCTCTTCCATCATATCTAATGAGAGGCGCAACTCCCCCTCATTCTCCAACCTCCAAACCTCATCTCCTTCTCCCGCGGCTGTGACCCGTGGAGATCGAACCTCTAACTCTACTGGAAGGACCGCCTTGCACCCATGAGAAAGCTTGAATGGGGTCTCACCACTGGCCGTGTTCGGGGTTGTCCGCAAGGCCCATAAAACTGAGGGGAGATGTTCCACCCAATTCCCCCTCAAGTTCTCCACCTTCTTCTTGAGTAAGTTCACGATGATCTTATTTGCCGCCTCCACCTGGTCGTTGCTCCTGGGGTGGTGGATGGAGGCAAACCTGAGGTCTATACCCAGTTGGGTGTAGAAACTGATGAATTCCTCGCTGGCAAACTGGGGACCATTATCCGTTACTATCGCCTGGGATAGCCCGTGCCTGCATATGATCTCTCCCCAAACAAAGTTCCTGATGACCTGAGAGGTGACCTTGGCTAGTGCCTTGACCTATAGCCACTTGGAGAAGTAGTCAATCCTTATTAGGAGAAACCTCCTCTTCCTTCTAAGTAGAGGGAAGGTCCCAACTAGATCTATCCCCCAGATGGCGAAAGACCATGGTTCCGTGATGCTTCAGAGCCTTTGAGTGGGCAAGAGCTGGAGGGGAGCGTACAACTGACACTTTCGGCACCTTCTCACAAAATCAGTCGCGTCCTTCCTCAGGGTATTCCAGAAATACCCTTGCCTTACCACCCTTGCTTCCAACGTCCTTCCCCCTGAGTGACTGCCACACTCTCCTGAATGCACTTCCTCCAGGATACTCGGGATCTCTTCTTCGGTCACACACCTTGCAAGGAGCCCAGACAACATCTTCCGATGCAACCCTCCCTCCAGCATTAGGTAATGGGCCGCCTTATGCCTGAATCCTTTGGCGTCCTTAGTCCCTTCGGGAAGCTCACCCGTGTTCAGGAAGGTCACCAAGGGGTCCACCCATGAGGTTCGCTGATCTACCTCCATCAATTCTCCTTCCTCGATTGCAGGTCGAAATAGCTCGGTCAAGGTTCCCCCCCCCCCCCCGAGGTCCAAACTTAGCCAGCCGATTGGCTGCTGCGCTCTCTTCCCTGGGCACGTGTTGGATCGAGAACGTTCGGAACCCTCTGATGATCACCCTTACCTTGGACAAATACTTTGCAAGGGTGGGCTCTTGGGCTTCAAACTCTCCCCGGATCTGTGATGCTACCACCAACGAGTCCTTAAAGGCCTCCGCATCCTGGATCTCAAGCTTCTTTTCCAAACGGAGGCCGGATATCACGACCTCATACACTATTTAGTTATTTGTCATCGGGAAGTGCAATACCGCTGCTTGTTCTATAGTGACCCCCTGAGAGCTTATCAACACCACTCCTCCCCCGAGGGAATGCTTTCACGAGGCCCCATCAACCACCATCTTCCATGCCCCCTGCGGTCGCGGATCCTCGGCTTCGACCTCAACAACGTAGTCGGCCAAGAAGTTAGCCACAACTTGCGCCTTGATGGAGAGCCTTGGGACAAACGAGATGTCAAACTTGCTCAGTTCAATAGACCACTTGGCAAATCTGCCTGAGTGTTCCACTCCTTCAAAGATCTTGCGAAGGGGATGGTCTGTTAGCACCTTGATCGAATGGGCTTGGAAGTACGGCTGAAGATTCCTAGCTGAAATAATTAAAGCATATGCTAGCTTCTCTAGGATGGTATAGCGGAGCTCCGACTTCTTCAGGGTCCTGCTAACAGAGTAAATTGGCAATTGCTTCTTTCCCTCTTCCCTTACAAGAACGGAGCTCACGGCCTCTGCTCCTACTCCAAGGTATAAGGCTAGATCTTCCCCCTCCTTTGGGCTTTGAAGTAGCAGAGCTTGGGAGAGCTGCCTCTTCAGCGCTTGAAAAGCCTCTTCACATTCAGCGGTCCACTCAAACCTTTGATTACCTCGCAGCACCTTGAAGAATGATGAGCATTTTTTCCCCTGACCTGGAGAGGAATCTGCTTAGCCCGGTCAGCTTTCCTGTCAAGCGCTGTACCTCTTTAGCACTGCGTGGTTATTCCAGCTCTAGGATGGCCTTTATCTTATCTGGGTTGGGCTCTACCCCTGCCGGGGTCAGAAGATGCCCTAGGAACTTCCCACGTCTCGCCCCGAAGACACACTTCAAGGGGTTCGGCCTCATCTTGAACTTTCGCAGGATGGCGAATGTCTCCACCAAGTCCCGTAGATGCGAGTCCATACTCTTGCTCTTGACCATCAGTTCATCAACATAGACCTCTAGGTTCCTCCCCCTTTGACCCTGGAAGACTCGATCCATCATGCTTTGGTATGTAGCCCCTGTGTTCTTCAACTTAAAGGGAATCATCTTATAGCTGAAGCATCTCTCTCATGATGAAGGAGACATCCTTGACATCAGGAGGGTGCATTCGGATCTAATGATAACCTGAAAAAGCATCTAAAAAGCTCATAATATAAAAACCAATGGCTGAATCAACCAGCTCATCGATTCGAGGCAGGGGGTAGCAATCCTTGGGGCATGATTTATTCAATAAGGAAAAGTCAATACATATATGCCACTTCCCTCCCCTTTTTTTTACCATTACCATGTTGGAGATCCAGCTTGGATACTGGATCTCCGAGATGAAGCCAGCCTCCAGAAGCTTCCTGACTTCCTCGCGGATGGGCTCCTCTAGCTTAGTGGCGATGGTCCTCATCTTCTGGCGAATGGGGCGCGTCCGGCGGTCCAGGTTCAGGCGATGGCAGGCCACATCCGCATCGATGCCCGGCATGTCCACCATGCTCCAAGAAAATATATCAACGTTGCTTTGGATGCAAGACTGCACACGCTCCTGGTCCTCGGGACTTAAGCCCCCGCTGACCCGCACCCTCTGCACCTGCTCTGCGTTGGTGAAAAGACCTTCATCTCCACCACTTCCTCAGCTGGCTCCATCCACGACTGCTCCCAGCCAGCCCTCGCCCCTTCCTCCTGCCCAAACTCTTCCTCCCCTTTTGCTTCTTCAACCTCCATCGCCTCTTCCAGGCTCTCCTACTTCTACTGCTCGACCTCCGCGCCCCTCCGGGCCTCCCTCTCAGCTCCTTCTCCTGCTCCTCACTCCTCCTCTACCTCTATCGCTTCCTTCAGGCTCTCCTACTGCTGCTGCTCGACCTCCACGCCCCTCTAGGACACATGCACTCCTCCTCACCTTTGCTCCTCCGGGCTCACCTCCTCCTCTCCGACAACCTCCTCCTACTCCGCCATCTCCCTCTCCATCTCTTCTTCCTCTGCCATCCAAGATACGGTGTTGACCGTCGTCATGTAACACTGTCTTGCCACCTTTAGGTCCCCCCTGTTCCTAACCTGCACCCCTCTGTTGTTGAACTTGAGGCACTGATGGAACGAGGAGGGGACGCAGCGAAAGGCGCTAATGAGGGGGCGTCCGAAGATGACATTGTAACTTCTTGGGGCATCCACTATCATGAACCTACAGTTCCGTGACACGCCCCCCCCCCCCCCAACTTTACATGCAAACCTATCCCTCCTTCTACCTACTTCCTCTCTCCAGAAAACCAAAACATCGGTCCATCCGAAGCCGAGACCCTCTTGCCTTCGACCTTCATCTCGTCGAAGGCCTTCTTAAAGATCACATTCACAGATCTCCCGTTGTCCACCAGTATACTGGAGACCGTGAAGTTCTCCACCACCGTCTGGATCACCAGGGCGTCATAGAATAGATCCTCATAGTCTGGCATGTCTGCTTATGAAAAGGTGATTTTTTCTTCCGGAGGGGGATCCAGGGTGGTTGAGGCAACCCCCCTTCGAAACATGGTCTGAAGGCTCCCCTTTCGAGTTTCCTCAATCCCAAATCCTCTATGGATCACCCCGATCCCTCCTCGGGTCCCAACGTCTTTCGGGTCCTCGCACCTGTCTTCCCCCTCTCCCTGATGCATTTCCACAATCCTTACCGGCGGATCCTGCCTCCAAAACCCCCTAGCTTCTCTCATCTCCAAGAACTCCGGGCAGGTGGCTGTTGCGTGACCTTCCTCCTGGTGGAAGTGATAGAATAGCAACGCCGCCCTGCCCCCTCTTCCTTCTCCACCACCTCTTCTTCCATCTCCTCCTCGAACTCCTCTCCTTGATCCTCTACCTCTGCCGACCTCCATGGCATCTTGCTGCTGCGGGAGGTGACCCCTTGGCCCCTGCCTCCATGCCGGCTGATCAAACCTCCTCGGCTTGCGGAAGTTATCTCTTCCCTGAAAACCTCCTCCTTGGTACTAGAGGCGACCCTCCTGGGGACTCCAACCCAATCGGTTGCTTGGATCTCGGGCCCCCCATCCATGATGCTACCACTACCCTCGGGAATCCTCCCTCCTTCTCTCTTCTCTCTGCTCCCTCTCCTCCCTCGGCTCCCTCTGCCTTCCTGCTGTTGGTTCCTTCACATCGTCCTCCGCCAACCGGGCCAGCTTCCTGGAAAAAGTCGTATTGGACCTTTAGAATTCTATCTCCTTCTCCGCCCTCTCCATGAGCTCCTAAAAAGAGATGGGGCACTCTTTTCAACACCATGCTAAAGAATCCGGGTCTCAGCCCCAGGGTGAAGGCGAGCATCAGCGCGTACCCTGGGACCTCCTGGACCAAGAGGATATCTTCCTGAAACCGGTCAACGTAATGACCAAGCGTCTCATCCTGCCTCTGCCTCACCACAAACAGGCATTCTACCTCCTTCTCCCGCTTCTTTGATGTCAAAAACCTCAACAGGAACCCTCGGCGAAGATCCTCGAAGCTGTAGATCGAACTTGCCGGCAACTGGTGGAACCAGTCCCGAGACTTCTCCTTCAATGTGATGGCAAACAACCGACACCTGAAAGCATCCCTCATCTGCCTTATCAAAACTACGTCTTCGAACCATTTTACATGATGTACAGGGTCATCTTTCCCTGAGTAGTAGGACATGTCTGGCTCCCGAAACCCCTCTGGCACCAGAGCCGAGATGATGAGCTCACGGAAGGGGCTTTCGCCACCTTCCTGCCGAGAGGGCACGTCTCGCAGCCTCGACTGGATGGACCGATCCGCGAGACCATGCCCAGGGAAGAGCTCTCACACAGTTGCCTCCCTCTCGCTGATCTCTTCCAGAACCTCCTTCCCGAGACTATGGCTTGGGAAGAGCTACCGCGCGGCAACGTCCCTCTCGCCAACCTCCATCGGGACCTCCTTCCCGGGGCACTGCCCAGGGGCGTTCTCTCCCAAGAGCGGGACCACCTCTATTGGAACCTGAGGGGTTGCCCACTCTCTCCTTGCCGAGAAGGCCAGGTTGATGGTCTGCAGGACCTCTCGCCTGAAGTCTTCCAGCATCTTCCTTGTCGCTTCTTCTCCCCAGGGGGAACCTCCTAAACTAGATCCCTCACCTTTACCTCCTGTCATTGGACTAAACTCAAGATTTTCGTGTACTGGCTACCTTCAACGCTCACCGCACTAGAACTGTTGAAGCCGAAATTTGACCTCAACGAGAGTTCGAAAATATGGGAGTAGCTAACACTTACTTCTCCCAAGCTCCGACCCCTGACTGGTTGTAAAGGATCTATAACTGACGCAAAGCCACAACATGGAGTTCCCACCTCTAACCCGGAAGATCTCTGAGAGCTTCCCCTCCAAAGCCAAAAGATGGGTTTGGAGCTCCAAAGAAAGCACTAGAAGATCTTTGAGATATATGTAAGCTTACTTTCTGAAGAGCCCCTGCGGGTCTATTTATAGTCTTTGCTGACCTGAAATTACAAAATTACCCCTAGCTGGTCTGCCAATAGCCAAATCCCGCTGTCATGAAATACTGAATGCAGACCCTAAGGGCATATAGGTAATTTACCCGAGGACAATTAGGTAATTTCACCCTGGGCCCCACCCGACGAGAACCCCTATGCTGAGAACTGAATATTGCCGAGAACTCTCCCGCCCTCACTCGGTGGGAGCTAAAAAGATGCCGAAAAATGCCTCGGACCGAGACAATTCCCACCTTCCGCGAGGCGCGAGGCGCGAGCCTTTTCGCCCGTCTCTAGGCAGAAGTAGGTCTCAGTCGGTGCTTGAGCGCGAGCGTTCCCGCCCACTCCTAGGTGAGGTCTTCTGCTCTGAGGCCCAAAGTTAGCCTGAAGTTAGTCCAGACTTGATCCTTGGTGCCTCTGGGTCCCACTCAGTGAATATGGGGTTGTACAGTACTTATATGTCGTGAAAAATGATTGAATAATATTCTATAATTTTTTGGTAAACATATAAAAATTTAAAAGCCAAAAAAAATGAGTGGGGTGAGAGGATAAAATTTATCACCTCCTATCAAAAAATCTCTTCATTTGTTTTGTTTCCCAAAAAAACCATTTAGCCAATATTATTATCTTAGATTTAAATTAAATTATTGGGAAAACATTAGTAGTAGGTTGCTTTTTTCCTTTAAATTTCTTTAAAATTAGGGCTTTTATAATTTTAATCTAATGTGCTAATTACTCAATTTTGAAATGCTAGTTAATTTATTTGAAAAATTTTGACTAAATGTTTCTCTCTTTTTATTTTAATTTCATAATTTAGGACTTATCTTTTAAATCCCCAAATCTTATTTTTAACTTCTCTTTTAATAAATTTTAGATTAAAGGAAAATCTTTTTTATGTCTTATAAATATTTTTCATTCTTTTGCTCTGTAATAGAAAAAACACAAGTGCGGATGTGTTTGATGAGTAGAATTTATATGTATTATTATTATATATTTTTGTTTAATATTTAATATAAATTAATAATATATTTTATATTTTCAATTATAAATCCTTTGTTTTATAATTTCTGTTCTAATTTATTTTTATTTCAATTTTGTAGGTTTAATTCGCGACCGCGCTCGTGACGTCGAAGTTTGGGTATTTCCTGAAGTTGTCGCGTTAGCTCCGCAAGCTTATGTCGTGCACAAGTCCAAGTCGCCTCCTCGCCGCCGATTTGCCGCCACACCATCTTCGCCAATCCATACAGCATGGTCGCGCGCCTCGTCAAGCTGCTACCCTCACCCGTGCTAGACGCTCCCGTTCAAGCTGTGACCACCTTCAAGCTCCATGCAAGTGTCACGCCATTGTCGCCACCTTCAATAATTCACGCATGTTCTCCCTCATTTCAACTCCCATGCAAGTCTACGTGATTAATCCCATGCAAACTAATCTCACTTAAAATGCTGCCATTCATGATATTTCTCACGCCGCCTCATCTCCTGTTCATTTATTTATCCATAATTTGGAACCCAAACTTCACCTAATTCTACACGTGAACACCAACTCCTCTTCCACAAACTATTGCTACTTCCATTAACATCAAATCCTCCACTCCTCCATTCAGCCGAAACCTTTCATATTTCATTATCAATTAAATAGCGTCATTGTTGATGCGCGAAAACGGCACCGCCTACTTAACGGGTTGTTCGGTCTCACAAGCTAGGTGAAGAAGAGGGTTTGCGGGGATAGTGGAGAGGTTTGCTGAGAGCAGCCGGGTAGGTTGATGATCAGCGGAGAAGCTTGATGATCAGCGGAGAAGCTTGATGATCAGCGGAGAAGCTTAATGATCAGCGGAGAAGCTTGATCAGGAACTGTCGAGCAGACAGTTACTTTGACGGTTGGGTTCTGATGGTTGAGACCAAGAGAAGAGAAGAACAGAGGGGGGCCGCTAACAGCGGCAACAACAGACTTCGCCCGCCGCGACTTGAATGTCACTCTTGCGACGGGCTTTTCCTTTAATCAGGAAACAAGATTACAGCTTGCTATTACACCATTACATGTAAAAGCAGTAAAGGGTACAAGAGGAAGCTGGTGGCTGAGGAAAGAAGGTGTTGGAGACTAAGTAAAAGAGGCTGCTAGCAGCTGTGGAGGACTGGGAATCTGAGTCAGCAGCTCTTGCTGGCAGCGGCGGAGGACTGGAAAATGGAGTCCGCAGGCCTTGATGATCAGCTGTGGAGGACTGGAAAACTGAGTCCGCAGGTCTTGCTGGCAGCATCGTTTTCCTTATGTGTCCTCCCTAAATGAGAGGCATTGGGGGTTATTTATAGGCTCGGGTGTAACGCCCCCGATTTTCCTGCGATTATTTTTATTCTCGTTGGCGTTACGATGACGCATTTCCGTGGCTTGTGCCATTTGTGGAGTGTGGTTTAGCTCCTTAGAACTGAGTGCCCTATTTTGTAGCCTGTTGGCAAGATCTCCCTAGCAAGCCGAGTCGTTTTGGGTGACCCGGTGTGGCCTCTCGGGGGGATGTTTGTGTTTGGCTTTATATGGGTATAACTCGAGTTCTGTTCGTCGAAAGTTAATTTTGACTTCGCCGTTGTGTTCGTAGCATGAGTATTTAGCTACGGTGCGAATTTCGTTAAATTCCGAGGTGATTCGGTTTTCGCGTTTTTTTGGTGCTTTATGTAATAAATTATGTTATTATATATTAATACATATATTTATCTATATATATGTTTAGGTTAGAAGTAGAAAAGCCCCGTATCATCTTCCCCATAAGAACCGCCGCCCCTGTACGAGAGAAAACGGAGAAAACCGCCCGTCCTGTACCTCCTTCGGTCAGCGATTCCGGGCTTGTTCATGAACGGAATTCGATTCCGAAAACGGCGTTGGCTTGCTCTCTCCGAGATCTTCGTTTCGACGGTAAGATATTTGATTTTCATGGAGTTTTGATGAGATTTGGGTTTCGGTTTTGGAGTTTTCCGCCATTAATGGCCGTGAGATTTATTCTAGGTGCTGCAGCTGTTTGTTCCGTGTGAAGAGGAGGAGAGCCATCCAAGCTTCGCTGAAAGTTGAGGCAAGTGGTATTCTTGCCCTTGCCAAGTTTCTTTTGAATTATTCTTGCTGTATTTGAAATCCATGTTAGCCCTAGGGTAGAGGCCTTGTTGTTCTCTTTTCTTGCTAACTATAGGATTTAGTTCTTCCTATCTGAACCCCCCCTACTTGTGCTGTTGGAAACCAACGTTGCCGGCGTGATGCCGTGTTTCTGAAAGTGAAGGGATAGATACTACTCTAGAGGGGGGGGGTGAATAGAGTTATCAAAATTTGACTTAGCAAAGTTGACTTTCTACTCAACTCCCTTGGAGTGAAATGCGGAATGAAAAGATTATAGATATGGAGATAACCCTAAAGCCTAACACAAGTGATGTGCACAGACTCAAGCTAACTGTAATTACAGTTAAGGCTTGGATAACCTAATCAGCAACTAGCAAACCTAGTTATATCTAATCACAGGCACAATGCAAGAATTTAAACAAGGCACTCCAGACGACACAAGGAATTTAAGTGGTTCCCCAAACAACTTGGGTACGTCCAATCTTCTACCAACAAGATAGGAATCCACTCAGGTTTTTGATCAGGTGCCCTGCCACCAACAAGATCTGCTTCAGGTAGATCAAGAGACCCTTTAGACTTTTGATCAGGTGTCTAAAAACCGAACACAGGTTTTTGATCAGGTGCCCTGCCACCAAGGGATACTTTTGAAGGGAGTAATAACCCTGTACAGGAGGGGGAAAGGGGTTAAGGTGTCTTCTCTATTTTACAATAGATTAGAGAAGCACAATAACTTGCACTGAGCTAGACAGCTCTAAAAGAATCAAGGCTCCCCCTGGATCAAAGAACGTCCAGGTGAAGTCTTGCTTCAGTGCAGAAACTTTTCAGTAAGAACTGAAGGAAGAACTACAAGAAGATATAAAATAATAAAAGAAAATCTTCTAGCAGCTATCTTCTTCTTCTTCTTCTTCAAAAGAACTCTGAGTTAGAACTTCCTGGGACAGGAGATCTCAGGTTGAAGAAGAGCAAAAGAGCTAACACTTCTCAGTTGAATGAGGATTGTTGAGAGCAATGAACTTGGACTTGATGAAAGCTTGAATGCTCATTGAATAACTCTTAGAATCACTGGTTAGCTAGCTGAAATCCTTCTCCAAAGGATTCTTTTTATAGCATCAACAAGCAATGGCTCTTTTCAATTTGAACTGTTTGTCTTCTTCTGAAACTTGAAACCTGGGCTGCAAATATCACAAAGACAAACAAACTCTGCAGCAAAATATTCTATAAAAGGGATAAACCTTTTTCAAAGAAGCTGCAGGAAGCAATCTGATAATAAAGGTACTAAATAAAATCACATCAGAGACAAACTCTTTATAACATAAGGAAGACTTTTCAGTCTAACGGCTATAAAGGACTGACAGCAGATAAAGTAATATAATGACAACTAATAAGACAAACAATTTTATCTGAAAAGATTTTACTCAGGCAAAAGGGATGGAGCAGATATTGCCTGGAAATATTATCATAAAACAACTGAAATAAAATGCCAGATAATGTATTAATTTATTAAATAGAATAAATAAATACAAAATAAAAAGGCAAACAGAAAACGTCAAACGACCCTCGGAGATCGTCGACCGGCGCACGGAGATCGTCGACCAATCGGGCAGATAGTCGAACGATCCAGATAGTCGAACTATCAGAGAAGATAGTTGAACTACCAAGGCAGATAGTCGACCTATCAGAACAGATAGTCGATCTATCAGATAGTCGATCTATCCGGACAGATTGTCGAACTATCAAACACAAACAGATAGTCGACCTATCAAGCAGATAGTCGACCTATCACAGAAAACAGATAGTCGACCTATCAACAGATAGTCGACCTATCAAAATAAAACAGATAGTCGATCTATCAACAGATAGTCGAGCTATCAGATAGTTGAACTATCAGGACAGATAGTCGAACTACCAAACCAAGCAGATAGTCGACCTATCAACAAATAGTCGAGCTATCAACGCAGACAGAGCGTCGACCAACTGATAGACGATAGTCGATCAGCCGATAGACGATAGTCGAGCGACGTTCGACTATAGTCGAACGAAAAACTACTTAACCAAATATTCATCTGGAAAAGCAATTCTACACAACTAGGGAATCTAACCTATCAACTAACCTTTGACCATAGATAAATCATGGGTCAAGAGACACAAAGAGAGGACTGAACTCAAATCAAACTAGGGTACCAACAATCTCCCCCTATTTGAGTTAAGTCTCTCAAAAACTAAAACACAGAGCTAGCTATAGAACAATAAAATCAATACAGGAAATAGTTAAACAACTAACTAGCAATTAACAATCAGTCAGATATATATAACAGTCAATCAAAATTAAGGATCTACAGAATCAGGTTGGGGATCAGAAGAGCTAGGAACAAAAGATACTTTCCTCAAGGGATCTATGGCTTCTTTCTTAGACATCTTCAGATCTTGTACACCAATAATCTTTAGTTCTGATGCCCGTGGAACGACTGCTTCTGGATGCTTTTCCATATATTTAGAAGGGTCAAAAACTTCAGGGCTAACCTGGATTTTATCAAGTTCCTTCATTCTGAATTTTGACATTGTAGTAAATCCTGCAGAATCTTTTCCTTCAGCCTTAGCTTTCTTTATCTGGGCTGAGCCAACAAGCTCTAGAAAACGAGCCATCCTGAAATCAGGATCTAACTCTTGACTTTCATACACATTTTCAGATGATGTATCAATAGGCTTCACAGCTTTAAACTTAACAGATAAATCTAATAAACTTTCAGCTGTATCTTTAACTTCTTGAATAACTAAAGATGATGGAGGAGCAAACTCAGCAAACTTCTTACTGGATTTTTCAGAGAAAACAGTTCTTTTACCTTTTGAAATATCCTTAGCAACATGAACTGGTATAGCAGGAGAAACCTTTTTCTTGGGAGAAGGAGGAGGTGAAAATGTTTGCTTTTGATATACAACCTCCTTTACTTGCTCTTTAACCTCAGTATCATGCCTTTGAGTACCAGTATATGATTTGCCTTGGTGGCTTTGAGAACTTTTCCTTGAATGAGGCTGAGAAGGAGCAGATTTTGTAGAAGGAGCAGATGGATTAGCAGATAAATTGCCAGAGGCTCCTACACTGGGAGGCGGAGGAGGAGGACCTCTGGGTGTCCATCTGGGAGCAGGACTATCATATCTCTTAGATTTCTTTCTCTCCTTTTGCTGGTTCTTAGAGAACCACATCCAGTGCTGGAACTCTTTCGACTTTGGATCAATTCCTTTCAGAATGTAATAGGGAATATCATGATCTGGATTTGGAGGAGGAGGAGCTACAGCTTTCCTTTTCTTCTTTGCAGCTTTCTTTCTCTTAGAATTCTCAGACAGATCTGAATCATCTTCATCCTCAGAATGAGATGAGGGAGGATGATCATATGGATCATAGGCTTCAGATACAGCCTTTTCCTTTTCTTTTAGGTCAGCTTTCTCTTTCTCTTCTTCTATGGCATCCTGTGCCAGAAGGGTATCTAAATCCAACCCTGGGGAATCATCCCATAAAGTAGACTTTTCAGTTTCAGTTTCAGAATCCTTTTGTTGAAACTCAGGAACTGTCGAGGGGACCAGTTCAGATAGCACTGCTTGCTGAGCAGGTTCAGCAGCCTCAGAAACTAGAACAGGCTCTACAGCCTCAGATAGCACTGCTTGCTCTACAACCACTTGGACATCAGGAGCTGATACAGATTCAGGCTCTACAGCATCTAGAGTTTCTGGAGCAGGCTCAGGTTCTGGCTCTTGGACAACTGCCACTACTTCTTCCATTATATCTGAAGGATTAGGAATAAAATCTTGCTAAATGACATCTAGTCATCCCTTCCAGATATTCCCATACTAACATATCAATTAAGTAATCTACAAATTGGGAAAGAGACATACCTTCAGTATTTTCTTCAGGGTGACCTAACTCCCATAAATCATCTAGAAAGGATGTGATTATTCCTTCTAGGTATAGGGCAACCAGGGGAGTTGAGGATTCTTCCAGGTAAACTTTTACAACAAATTCAGTCATCATTATTGCATCAGATATTTCTTTTTCTTTTTTAGATGAAGGAGGAGCTGAAACTTCTGCTGCTTTTTCTGATACTGCAAGTTGAGCTACTGGAGGGGAGGCCAACGGCTGCTCAGAGACATCTTCATTGAACATCTCCCCCTGCCTGATTTCAGTGGGAACTGAAACAGGCCCCTGGATGAAGAGGGCTCAGTAGAGTTAGAAAGAATTTTGATGGCATCAGATAAAGAAGCAATGGAGGAAGCAAGTGGAGCAATTGCCTCTTCAATCATGATTTTGATTGAAGGGGTAATTAACTCCACAATGCTGGAAATGAATTCTGGAGTTATCTCAAAAGATGGTGGGGGAACTGCAGTGGATGGAAGATCAGCAGGATGAATGTATTCCTGATGAACTGGAAAGCGAACTGGAGATGGAGAAGGAGAATGATGTGGAGAGTTAACTGGAGATAGATGGGTGGAAGCAAGAAGATCAATATGATCTGAAGATTGAACTGGAGAACGAATAGAGGTAGAAGGTACAGAAGCTAATAAATCAAAACTAGGATGAGATATCCTAGCAAGATGATGAGGAATAGGAGATGCTGGAGGAGAAGATGGAATTTCAACTGTTGTTAAATCATGAACAGGAGAGGCAGAATGTCGTACTTCAACTGAAGTTGATGGAACTTCAACTGAAGTAGACAGCAGAGCAGAAGAAGATGAAGGAAGAGATAGAAGAGCTGAGCCAACTTCTTGAGGGTGGGGAGCGACAGAGTCAGTCCTTGTGCTCTCAGATGCAGTTGGAGCAGCCCCTGCAGGAGCGGGCTTCACGAATGTCCTCTTCCACTTTGAGAACAAGTTGGGATCCATCTTCTTACTGGCATTAATGGTTGTAGCAGTTGAAATCAGCAGCTGGGGATATCTTTCCTTCAGAAAAATTCCAATAACCCTGCCTAGGGTAACCTCTTTCTTACTGTTCTTCTTCCTTATCAAATCAAACAAAACACCTGCCCAATTGATCCTTTTCTTGTTGACAATTGCACACATGAGTGCAAATTGTTGTCTTGTAATGTTATCGTGGGCAGAGTGTTTGCCTAGCAGCACTTTTTTGACAATCTCAGCAAGAAATTTAATCTTAAAAGGAAAATTTATCTTGAGCAGCTTCGAGGGAATGCCTTCTGCATGTCCCAGCTCAATCAACATCCTTCCAAATTCTGGAGCATCTTGCTCATATTCTTCTTCTCCATTAGTCAATCCAAATAAATCAGTCAAGACGGCGGGAGACAAAATTACCTCTACTCCGCCAATAGATCCTGTCATTGACTCTTCAGTAGAAGACGAAGTAAATGCCCATTCCTTTATCTCTGGGATATTTAACTTGATCCTTGTTGATATGAGCCTTTCCAGACCTTGATCTTTACAGAGGTGAAGAATTTCCACGATACCTGGTTCACAGCAACTGAAAGCGTCAAAATCCACGCTGAAACCTGCGTCAAACTTCACGACTGCGAGGAGCGCTGGAGAAATCGCCATTGATATGCTGGAGAAGGCGCGAGAGAGACGGAGAAGACAAATCGGCAGAAAATCGCAAAAGGAGGAGCAAGCGGGAAGACGGAATGCGAAAGGACGCTCTCCGTCGACGATAAAAGCGAAGATCTTTTAACCTAGGTCGACTATCGGCTTTATATTAGACCGGAGATAGTCGATCTATTTAAAAGATACTGGAGATGATGGTCGAACGGTCGTTCGACGATCGGTCCAGAAGCAGAGTAGTCGATCAATCGTTCGACTATTTCTGGCTTCTCAAACAACAAGCTGTCGTCATCCAGAGATCGACGATGAGCTCTACTTGTTCGACTATGGTCGAACGCCAGTCGACGATCTTCAAACGGACAAGCTTTCATCAACCATAGGTCGACGATGGGCTTGACCCGATCGACTATCTTCGAACGTCGTTCGACTATCTTCAAACAAGTTTCAACAAGGCAGAAGTCACACTTAGTCTCTTCCATTGATCATGCCTAGTTGAACCAAAAAGAACAGATGTTTCTGTTCATCTAAGGGCTTGGTGAATATATCACCTCTCTGAAACTCAGTGGATATGAACTCAAGACTAATCTTGTTCTTTTCCACACAATCTCTCAGGAAATGGTGTCTAATCTCAATGTGCTTCGTTCTAGAGTGGTGCACTGGATTTTGTGCAATTGAGATAGCACTGGTACTATCACACATGATTTTGGTGTTCTTGTGTGAGTAACCATAATCCACAAGCTGGTTTTGAATCCACAGGATCTGTGAACAACAACTGGCAGCTGCTATATATTCAGCTTCTGCAGTTGAAGTTGAGACAGAAGCCTGCTTCTTACAGAACCAAGAGACCAATCTCTCTCCCAGAAACTGACAAGTTCCTGAGGTGCTCTTCCTGTCTACTCTGCAACCAGCATAGTCAGAGTCAGAGTATCCAATTAACTCAAATTCTGATTCTGCTGGGTACCAAAGTCCTAGATTTGGACATCCCTTCAGGTATCTCAGGATCCTCTTGAGAAGAATCAGATGAGATTCCTTGGGGTTGACCTGGAATCTAGCACAGAGGCATGTAGCAAACATTATATCTGGCCTACTTGCAGTTAAATATAATAGGGAACCAACAATGGCCCTATAATTCTTTTGATCAACTGGCTTGCCGTGATCATCAGAATCAATAACTACATTAGTAGCCATAGGTGTAGGCATTGCTGAAGCATCAGCCATCCCAAATTTCTTTACCAATTCCTTGGCATATTTAGATTGGGAGATGAAGATACCATCAGCATCTTGCTTAACTTGGAGACCAAGAAAGTAAGACAGCACACCTATACTACTCATCTCAAACTTAGAGTGCATCAGGTCAGAAAACCTTTTGCAAAGTTTGGGATCAGTGGAACCAAATATAATATCATCCACATACACTTGAACTAACAGGATTGTGTCCTTGTGGTGCTTGACGAAAAGAGTTCTATCAACTACTCCCCTAGTAAAGTTGTGCTCTAACAGGAAACTAGCTAAAGTCTCATACCAGGCTCTGGGGGCTTGCTTTAGTCCATAAAGAGCTTTCTGCAACTTGAACACATGTGAGGGCTGAGTTGAAGAAACAAACCCTGGTGGTTGTTCAACAAACACCTCTTCCTTAAGCTCATCATTCAGGAATGCACTTTTGACATCCATCTGAAAGACCTTAAACTTCATGAAGGCTGCATAGGCCAAGAAGATCCTTATTGCTTCTAGCCTTGCAAAAGGAGCGAAGGTTTGGTCATAATCTATACCTTCCTCCTGTCTGTAGCCCTGAGCTACAAGCCTAGCTTTATTCCTTACAATAATTCCATTTGCATCCAACTTGTTTCTATACACCCACTTGGTGCCTATGATCAGTTGGCCTTTAGGTCTTGGAACCAAAGTCCAAACTTTACATCTCTCAAACTGATTGAGTTCCTCTTGCATAGTAATGATCCAGTGGGGATCTAGCTCTGCATCTTTAAAGTTGAGGGGCTCAACCTGTGAGAGGAAACAAGCGTGCATCACATCCTATCTTAACTGATGTCTTGTTTGAACACCAGCTGATATGTCTCCTATCACTTGAGATGTGGGGTGATCTCTAAGTGTGACAATATCAGCAGGTGGGATGTGATCTTCAGCAATAGTTGGGATTAATTCCTCAGGAGTAATTTGATCTACTGTTGGTGGAACAACAACAGCTTCAGCAATGTCTTCATCACTGTCTGATTCAGTGATCTGAAGAGTTGATAGTTGAAGAATCTCTTGAGTAGCATCAGGTACCTGCACTGAACTGGAGGAAGGAGAATTTTCCTTCTCCTTGTAAAACATCTGAGACTCATCAAAAAATACATGCACAGATTCTTCAATTTTATAGGTTGATTGGTTATAAACCCTATAAGCTTTGCTTACTTGGGAATATCCAAGCATAATTCCCATTGAAGCTTTTGCTTCAAACTTTCTAAGGTATTCTTTATTATTATTATGAATATACACTACACAGCCAAATACTCTAAAATAATTAATTTTAGGTTTCTTTCTTTTAAGTAACTCATAAGGAGTTTTACACTTAAGCTTGTGTATCAGACTTCTATTCAAGACATAATTGGCTGTACTAACAGCTTCTGCCCAATAGGAAAGAGGCATATTAGCATCAGCCAGCAATGTGCTAGCAGCTTCAATGAGTGTTCGATTTTTCCTTTCAACTACCCCATTTTGTTGGGGAGTTCTAGGAGCTGAGAAGCTATGTTTGATACCTTCTCTCTCACAGAATTCTTGCATGAGAAGAGAGTCAAACTCAGTACCATGATCACTTCTAATCAAGGCCACATGAGTAGAGTACTCAGTCTGCACACATAATAGAAAGTCTGTAAGGGCTTTGAAGTTGTCAGCCTTAGTTCTCAAAAAGAAAACCCAACTGAACCTAGAGAAGTCATCTACAATGACTAAGGTGTAATACTTCCCTCCTAAACTCTGTACATTTATTGGGCCAAATAGGTCCAAATGTAATAAATACAGGATTCTAGGAGAATCACTTTTATTTACAGATTTATAAGAGTTTTTGGTTTGCTTGCCTAGCTGACAAGCCTTGCATAGTCTCTCCTTCTTGTAGGGGAAAGAAGGTAAACCTCTAACAAGGATGTGTTTAGATAACCTAGATATATTTTTAAGGTTAACATGACTAAGCCTCTTATGCCACAACGAATTATTATTAATTATTACTTCATTAAACAGGCAGATTTCAGAATGAGTTGAATTGAAATCTACTAAATAAATATTACCTAATCTAATGCCTACTAAAACAACATTATTATTTAAAGTAATATTACAAGAAGAGTTAGAAAATGAAACCTGGTAGCCAGCATCACATAGCTGGCTGACTGAAATCAAATTGTGCTTCAGTCCTGTCACATATGCAACTCTCTTGAAAGTAACAGCTCCAATAGTGATCCTGCCATAGCCTTCTGTCTGACCACAGCTTGAATCTCCAAAGATAACCTTTGGGCCGAGCTTAGCTTTGAACTTTGATAGTTGATTTTTATTTCCTGTCATATGCTTGGAGCATCCACTATCCAAATACCACTTATTTTGAGTGATAGGATAGGCCTTCACCTGCAAGAAATTCATTTAGACATTGTGGACCCAGGTAACCTTGGGTCCCTTGTTTTTCGCATAAGAAAAGCTAGAAATAAATGAAAATGCAGGCTGAGGGTGATAACCTAATGGGTGAGATCTCCTAGGTGGGATTCTCCATGCAGATGATGGGTCAAAAAACCTAGGGTTTCTATTTTCATTTAGGTTTCTACGGGTTTGATGATGATTTTGAAAATCATATTGAAAACATCGATCGACGTTCGACAATGGACGCTCAGATCGTCGAGCTTCGTTCGACCATTGAGCTTCCGATCGTCGAGCAGCGTTCGACGCTCTTTGTATTTCTTTAAAAAATTTCTTCCTCTTTTCTCTCTTAGCTTTATTTAAAGTTTTATTAACTTGATTTACTTGCTCAGTGTTCTTTATCCCATCAGCTGAGATAAAGTTCACTGGAGTTGAAAGATTATTTTTAAGAATAATTGGGGGTTCACTGGGAGAAGCTCCTAAGCCTAGTTTGTTATTACCTGACCTAGTGTTAGTCATGCTGGTTATCTCTAACAGCTTAAGGCTTCTACCATTTAGAGATTCTTCTAACCTTTTAGACTTAGCTAACTCAATTTTAAGAAACTTAATTTCTTCACTATAATTAGTGAGATCTTCCTTTAACTTAATATTTTCAGTAGATATGATTTCTGATTCATCTAGCCTATGTCTAAGTTCTTTAATCTCTTTTTCAGAACTAATTAAATCTAAGCATAAAGATTTAAAATCTGATTTGAATTCTGCAGAAGTAAAGTCATAAGAAGATAGTACCTCATCTTCTGTTGGCATTTCTTCCTCTGAATCTGAACTCTCTGCAGCTGAATGATTGCTGCAGGCATCTATTGCCATCAGGCAAACTTCCTTTGCCTTCTTCTCTTCCTCATCCTCACTGGAGCTAGAGGAGGAAGATTCTTCATCAGAATCACTCCAGGTTTCAGCAATGAAACCTCTCTCCTTCTTCTTGTTCTTGTAGGAGGATGGCTTGGAGTGCTTCCTGTACTGTTCCTTTTCTTTTCTCTTATCTTTGTTCTTCTCCTCTGGACAATCTGGTAAGATATGTCCAGGTTTCCTACAACCATAATAGATAATTTCTTTAGCAGGTGAACGGTCATACCTTGGTTTGTCTTCATAGCGTGAAGACTTCTTTCTGAATTCCTTTCTCCCCATCTTGAGAAACCTCTTGGCAAATAATGTCATTAGTTCCTCATTGGATTGGCTGCCTTCAGAAGCATCAGCAGCCTTAAGAGCAAGAGATTGCTCTTTTCTTGTTGGAGTAGGGGTCTTTACTTCAGCTTCTGCTTCCCTTGTCTTCAGCACTTGCTCAAAGGATTTGAGCTTGCCGAGAAGAGCTTCTGTTGAGATCTCTGTTGTACTTCTGGCTTCCTTGATGGGCCAGATCCTCAGATCCCATGTGCTAGGGAAGCACATAAGAATCTTATCATTGACCTCTGTCAATGAGATATCCTTGTCAAGGGTCCTCAGCTCATTGATGATTGAGCTGAGCCTTGTATACATGGCTTCAACTGATTCAGCATCAGTTTTCTTGAAGTTTTCATATTGTGAGATAAGGTTGGACCTTCTGTCCTTCCTTTCATCAGCTGAACCAGCTACAATCTGGTTTAGTGTATCCCACATTGCTTTTGCTGAAGGGCAGTCAACAACCTTCTGGAATACTTCATCAGACATTGTCTGAGCCAGTATATTCATTGCCTTGGCATCTGCTATCTTTGCCTTTTTGTACTCATCGTTGTAGTCTGGAGGAGGCGCTGCACTCATATCAGATGATGAGGCAGAAGCAGCAGCAGGTGCTCTTGGGGGTCCTGACAAAATAGAAGCAAAGATGCTTTGATCAATAGAATTCATATATAATTTGATCCTTGCCTTCCAGATGCCAAACTTAGCTAAGTTGCATGCTGGAGGTCTGGTGCTAGAATAATCCTTGGACTGGGCCATGATAGTGATAGTGAATATCTATAAACTTTGGTATCTATCAGGATCTTGTGACTTAGGTGTTAGCCTATTCAGTCAGTCAACCTCCCTCTGATACCAATTGAAAGTGAAGGGATAGATACTACTCTAGAGGGGGGGTGAATAGAGTTATCAAAATTTGACTTAGCAAAGTTGACTTTCTACTCAACTCCCTTGGAGTGAAATGTGGAATGAAAAGATTATAGATATGGAGATAACCCTAAAGCCTAACACAAGTGATGTGCACAGACTCAAGCTAACTGTAATTACAGTTAAGGCTTGGATAACCTAATCAGCAACTAGCAAACCTAGTTATATCTAATCACAGCCACAATGCAAGAATTTAAACAAGGCACTCCAGACGACACAAGGAATTTAAGTGGTTCCCTAAACAACTTGGGTACGTCCACTCTTCTACCAACAAGGTAGGAATCCACTCAGGTTTTTGATCAGGTGCCCTGCCACCAACAAGATCTGCTTCAGGTAGATCAAGAGACCCTTTAGACTTTTGATCAGGTGTCTAAAAACCGAACACAGGTTTTTGATCAGGTGCCCTGCCACCAAGGGATACTTTTGAAGGGAGTAATAACCCTGTACAGGAGGGGGAAAGGGGTTAAGGTGTCTTCTCTATTTTACAATAGATTAGAGAAGCACAATAACTTGCACTGAGCTAGACAGCTCTAAAAGAATCAAGGCTCCCCCTAGATCAAAGAACGTCCAGGTGAAGTCTTGCTTCAGTGCAGAAACTCTTCAGTAAGAACTGAAGGAAGAACTACAAGAAGATATAAAATAATAAAAGAAAATCTTCTAGCAGCTATCTTCTTCTTCTTCTTCTTCAAAAGAACTCTGAGTTAGAACTTCCTCGGACAGGAGATCTCAGGTTGAAGAAGAGCAGAAGAGCTAACACTTCTCAGTTGAATGAGGATTGCTGAGAGCAATGAACTTGGACTTGATGAAAGCTTGAATGCTCATTGAATAACTCTTAGAATCACTGGTTAGCTAGCTGAAATCCTTCTCAAAAGGATTCCTTTTATAGCAGCAACAAGCAACGGCTCTTTTCAATTTGAACTGTTTGTCTTCTTCTGAAACTTGAAACCTGGGCTGCAAATATCACAAAGACAAACAAACTCTGCAGTAAAATATTCTATAAAAGGAATAAACCTTTTTCAAAGAAGCTGCAGGAAGTAATCTGATAATAAAGGTACTAAATAAAATCACATCAGAGACAAACTCTTTATAGCATAAGGAAGACTTTTCAGTCTAACGGCTATAAAGGACTGATAGTAGATAAAGTAATATAATGACAACTAATAAGACAAACAACTTTATCTGAAAAGATTTTACTCAGGCAAAAGGGATGGAGCAGATATTACCTGGAAATATTATCATAAAACAACTGAAATAAAATGCCAGATAATGTATTAATTTATTAAATAGAATAAATAAATACAAAATAAAAAGGCAAACAGAAAACGTCGAACGACCCTCGGAGATCGTCGACCGGCGCACGGAGATCGTCGACCTATCGGGCAGATAGTCGAACGATCCAGATAGTCGAACTATCAGAGAAGATAGTTGAACTACCAAGGCAGATAGTCGACCTATCAGAACAGATAGTCGATCTATCAGATAGTCGATCTATCCGGACAGATAGTCGAACTATCAAACACAAACAGATAGTCGACTTATCAAGCAGATAGTCGACCTATCACAGAAAACAGATAGTCTGTAACATCCCTTTTTCAAATCAGACCCCCCTAGGTGTGGCTTTGAGCATGACTCAGTCTTGGCAAGTCCTTAGTGAGCCTAGGAGACCAAATGACTAGTTGAGGCTCACTTGGGCTGCAAATAGTAAAATCTTAAAACCCTAATTTTTGGTGGCCTGGTGAGTTCAATCTGACTCCAAGGCATTCCTAGACCTATTATGAGATCAATGGTTCACCAAGACCCATTGGGGGCAAATCTGGTGGCTAAGTTGACCCAAGTCAACTCAAGCCCTAGTTAGGCCAAGGTGACCTTCCTTTGAGACAATTCACCCTCATTATGTCAAACCTACCCTACTTAACCATACCTAGGCCTTAGAGGAGGTCAATGGGTCACTAGGAGTCCTTTGATGGTGACCCAAAAGGTCAAGTTGACCAAGTCAACCCTAAGCCCAAATCAAGTCAAACCTAGTTCAACTAGGTTAACTCAAGCTCAAGCCCTCATGTAGGCTCATGAGGTAATAGTAAGGGATAATATGGCTGCCTATAGCCTAAACCCTAGGCTAGTCAACATGGTGACTAGGAGAGAGAGTTAGGTCAATTCTTGGAAGAGTAATATAGGAGAGAGAAGATGAGAAAAGAGGGGTATTTTCATGGTAGAATGGTGAGCCTTCCCTACATTTGGTATTGTAATATTTTAATGATCATTTAGGGCTGCCATTAGGCTATTAGGAGTGAGTAAACGTGAGGGTGACTAGGAGAGAGAAAAAAAAAATGAGAATTTTGATATTTATAGGAGAGAGAAAAGGTGGTGGAGAGTGGAATGGGTGTTTTGAAGTGTGAAGAGGCATGTGGTCGGCCAAAGATGGGCCCACAGCCACCTAGTGGCTGGCATCTCTTCCCCCCAACCGTTTCCCGGCCACCAAGGGGTGGCTCCACCCCTCTCTCTCTCCTCCCAACCTTTTCATGAAGAGGCACTTGCCCCTTGATGAAAACCGCCCCCCCCCTCCCCTCTCCTCTTATATATGCTCACTTAGGAGAGAGGGGAGTTTGTTTTCGAAATCAGAGCAGGAGGAGAGAGCCTTGCCGGAGCCACCAAGGAGGAGAAACGCCGCCACCGCCGCCACCATGACGTCGCGCCGCTCAACCCGCATCCATGCCCGAACTCAGGTCCTCCCCCTCTCTTTCTCTTGTGTTTAGATCCTAGACTCGTTAGGGTAGAGGTCGGGCTCGAGTAAGCCAGTCGGGTGGAGAGCAAACCAAGAAAAAAACACCATTTTTAATGGAGTTTTGGTGGTTCGGGTAGGGCGGCGCCGCCACCTCCGGCCGCCCTAACCGCCGACAAGGCCAGCCCCCACCACCGGGGACATATAGGAGTGAATCCCCGGTGGTGGCGCCGCCCCTACTGGCCGGGAAATGCCCCGCAACCAGCACAGTTTTCGGGTTCAAAACCGCCGCCTGCATGGGGACGAAGTACAGCAACCCTTGATCCTGCTTCAAGATGCGTGCAGGGGATTTAATTCTTTTAAATTCCTATTTTCTGTATTTATGTATTACAGTTTTACTGCAATTGAATTTTAGGCCCCTTATGGGCACCTACTGAAAAAGTGTATAACATGAAAGTTGTAGACATTTTAATTACCTACAGTTTGATATGTGGTGGGAAAAATTTGGTAGAGAACTCTGCCCTGTAGAGTCATTTGAATATAGGTGTGTCCTAATAAATAGGGCAGAACCCTTGTGAAATTTATTTAGGTCCCTTGGAGGTATATCCATCAAAACTGGTCAACATAAAAGTTGTAGGTATTTTGAATACCTACATTTTGATATGTGATAGGAAAAATTTGGATGAGTAGGCTGACCTGTAGAGACTTTTTAGTGAAGGCTATACCCTACAAGCTAGGGCAGATCACTGTAGGAGAATTTTAGGGCACCCCTAGGGATTTTTAGGGGATGTGACCATCAGAGAAGTTGTAGGTATTTCAAATACCTACAGTTTGATATGTGATAGGAAAAATATGGATGAGTGGACTGTCCTGTAGAGGCTTTTTAGTGAGAGGTATACCCTACAAGTTAGGGCAGTTCACTGTAGGTGAAGTTTAGGGCACCCCTAGATGTTTTCAGTAGAAGTATCCAACAATAAACTTGTAGGCAATCTCAATATCTACAGTTTGATATGTAATGGAAAAATATAGGACAAGGCTACAGACCTGTAGGGCCATTTTCCTAGGGTAGGTCCTATATGTAGGGCAGATTTTAGGATGGATCCCCACACTTAACCCTTGGTCCAAATCCTTTGAATTTTGGACAGGGGCTTAATATAACCTAAACCTAGCTCCTATAAAAATTGGAGGCCATTTGGAATAGGGTAGCTTAGGGTTTTGCCCTAAACCTAGAAAAGCTAGGGTTAGGAAGTTGAAGGGTCAAATGACCTCCATACCCTCCCAATTTTTGGTGAGGTGTCCCTGCTACATATATCTAGGTATGGATTAAATCTCAACACATTTGGTTGAGTTTTGAATAGGAAACCACCAAGCCCTAGTTTGGTCCTAGGGAAGGGTAATATGGGAAAAAGGGGACTTGTGGCAATTGGGTGGTCAACTCACCTCAACAGAGGTTGAAGTTGTGACCAATGGGTTAGGATGATCCTAAGAACCTTTGGGGAGTAAAGGAGATGTGTTAGGGTGGATTTACCCTAGGGCCCAGGTACAAACCCCAAAAGTCCACCTTTAGGGTTTTAACCTGGGCCCTAGGGTAAACTTACCCTAAATCATCCCATATTCCCTAAGGATAATCTTATGACCAAAATAAACCAGTGGTAAAAATCTCAACCTCTGTTGAGGTGAGATGATCATACCAGAGTGCAAGGAACCTTCTCACTAACCTTCCTACTACTAGGTCAAAACTAGGGTTTAGAGGATTCCTAATCAAAACTCAACCAAATGAGTTGAAATTTGAACCAGACCTATATACCTATACCAGGGACACCTCACCAAAATTTGGGAGGGTTTGGAGGTCATTTGACCCTTCAACTACCTTACCCTAGCTTTTCTAGGTTTAGGACAGAACCCTAAGTTACACTATCCCAAATGGTCTCCAATTTTTACAGGAGTTAGGTCTAGGTGATATTGAACCCTGTCCAAATTTCAAAGCATTTGGACCAAGGATTAGGTGTAGGGAATTTTTCAAAGATCTGCCCTATTTGTAGGACCTACCCTAGAATAATGGCCCTATAGGTCAAAATACTTGTCCTAAAATTTTCCATAACATATCAAACTGTAGATAATTAAAATGTCTACAACTTTCATGTTATACACTTTTTCAGTAGGTGCCCATAAGGGGCCTAAAATTCAATTGCAGTAAAACTGTAATACATAAATACAGAAAATAGGAATTTAAAAGAATTAAATCCCCTGCACGCATCTTGAAGCAGGATCAAGGGTTGCTGTACTTCGTCCCCATGCAGGCGGCGGTTTTGAACCCGAAAACTGTGCTGGTTGCGGGGCATTTCCCGGCCAGTAGGGGCGGCGCCACCACCGGGGATTCACTCCTATATGTCCCCGGTGGTGGGGGCTGGCCTTGTCGGCGGTTAGGGCGGCCGGAGGTGGCGGCGCCGCCCTACCCGAACCACCAAAACTCCATTAAAAATGGTGTTTTTTTCTTGGTTTGCTCTCCACCCGACTGGCTTACTCGAGCCCGACCTCTACCCTAACGAGTCTAGGATCTAAACACAAGAGAAAGAGAGGGGGAGGACCTGAGTTCGGGCATGGATGCGGGTTGAGCGGCGCGACGTCATGGTGGCGGCGGTGGCGGCGTTTCTCCTCCTTGGTGGCTCCGGCAAGGCTCTCTCCTCCTGCTCTGATTTCGAAAACAAACTCCCCTCTCTCCTAAGTGAGCATATATAAGAGGAGAGGGGAGGGGGGGGCGGTTTTCATCAAGGGGCAAGTGCCTCTTCATGAAAAGGTTGGGAGGAGAGAGAGAGGGGTGGAGCCACCCCTTGGTGGCCGGGAAACGGTTGGGGGGAAGAGATGCCAGCCACTAGGTGGCTGTGGGCCCATCTTTGGCCGACCACATGCCTCTTCACACTTCAAAACACCCATTCCACTCTCCACCACCTTTTCTCTCTCCTATAAATATCAAAATTCTCATTTTTTTTCTCTCTCCTAGTCACCCTCACGTTTACTCACTCCTAATAGCCTAATGGCAGCCCTAAATGATCATTAAAATATTACAATACCAAATGTAGGGAAGGCTCACCATTCTACCATGAAAATACCCCTCTTTTCTCATCTTCTCTCTCCTATATTACTCTTCCAAGAATTGACCTAACTCTCTCTCCTAGTCACCATGTTGACTAGCCTAGGGTTTAGGCTATAGGCAGCCATATTATCCCTTACTATTACCTCATGAGCCTACATGAGGGCTTGAGCTTGAGTTAACCTAGTTGAACTAGGTTTGACTTGATTTGGGCTTAGGGTTGACTTGGTCAACTTGACCTTTTGGGTCACCATCAAAGGACTCCTAGTGATGGTTAAGTAGGGTAGGTTTGACATAATGAGGGTGAATTGTCTCAAAGGAAGGTCACCTTGGCCTAACTAGGGCTTGAGTTGACTTGGGTCAACTTAGCCACCAGATTTGCCCCCAATGGGTCTTGGTGAACCATTGATCTCATAATAGGTCTAGGAATGCCTTGGAGTCAGATTGAACTCACCAGGCCACCAAAAATTAGGGTTTTAAGATTTTACTATTTGCAGCCCAAGTGAGCCTCAACTAGTCATTTGGTCTCCTAGGCTCACTAAGGACTTGCCAAGACTGAGTCATGCTCAAAGCCACACCTAGGGGGGTCTGATTTGAAAAAGGGATGTTACAAATGCCAATAAACAAAACAAAAATTTCGTCCCCGAAATTAAAGTTAAGTCTATGGAAGCTTTTCTACCGAGTTATCTTAAGCTTGTAACATCCATGTTGGTTGAATTGCTTAGCCAAAGTTAATACGCAAGGGCTAGCCCCAATAAACAAAAGACTAGCCTCTAACTTTAGAAGATTCTACTAGTAAGACAAAAAGAAAACAAATAAAATCTCTTGAGGAGTTAGGAGATGCACCTGACTAAATAACTCTGGGTATTTCTCCCGCATCAGGTCCTCGGGTTCCCAAGTATGCTCCTCTTGCCCGTGGTTCCTCCACAGGACCTTGACTAGCGGGATCTTCTTGCGCGCAAGACCCGTATCCCCCTGTCGTCAATCCGTATTGGCTCCACCTGAACGGATCGATCTGAAGCTACCGGCCCGTCCGGGGCCGTAATCTGCAACTCCTGGCGTAGTAGAGCCCTCCTGAGAGAAGATACGTGGAACACATCATGTAGGCTGGACAGCTCCTGCGATAGCTCCAGTCTGTAAGCTAATTGGACCGATCCGCTCCAGGATCCTGAAAGGCCCCATGTATCTCGGACTGAGCTTCTTCCGCCGACCACGTACTCGTGAAACCCCGTGCATCGGCCGGATCTTCAAGAACACCCGGTCCCCAACCTGAAACTCCACCTGATGGTGTCGGGCGTCATAGTACTTAGCTTGTCTGCTCTGGGCCTCTAATATCCTGTCTCTGATCAGCCTTACCTGAGCCTGCCTAAGTAAGCCTGCAATGATCTCCACTCCCTGGAAGTGAACCGGCCATCCCGATCCGACACAATCGTCTTGGGCACCCCGTGATAACGAACAGCTACTCACAATTCTTATGAAACACCCACGAGAGTTTTCTTTCGGGTCTGGGTGACCCCAACTACCTCGTTCAGTCTTATCTTCATCCGATGATACAACATAGAGATTTAGTCTTATCTTCATCCGAATAACGTCGTACTATATTAAATTCTATCTCACTATGTTTGTTACGCCACATTCCCTAAATTAGGTCTAAGGAAACCCAAGTCAATCCTATTTGCCCAATAAACAAAAGACAAGCCCCCAATAAACAAAAGATAAGCCCCTATCTTCCTTGGGCTAAGTATCTTTGATATTACCATGTTATATCCGTCATAGCTGGGTGCACAATCCCTAGGGCATCAATCTTCGACTTGGGGTTCCAACCTGAAACCTATTGATATATACCTTAAACTCTCTGAGTCACATTTACGACAACCTTATCCGGGTCAAAATGTTCCCAATCCCAAATATGTATCTTCTGAACTTGAATTCATATCCAACCCTCGGTGTTTGTCTTTGTGGTTGTCTTCGAGAAATCTTGTTACATGTACGAGGGTTAAGACTACTTTTCTTCTACCATTCTGCTAATGGCTTATTGGTCTCAACTCTCCTTAAAGCAGTCTACTGATTTGAGTAATCCTTGATAGAGACCATAAGGTCACCAGAGTTTATCTATTAGGTTGTCGTTAAACTCTTCCTTTTATTCTGTTTGGGTACATCCTTACCTTAAACAAGTTCATAACCAGGGTCTATTTCGAACTAGGGAATGTTATAAGTCGTCATGGTTGGTCATGTGTCCTAATGGGTTGAGTCTAACTCATTGACCTAGGAATTATAAGATGAGGTCTTTGCAGCCGGAGGTACTCTCTGTTGGGGGAAGGGTTTGCCTCAAGCTACAAAGAAGAATTCCATTTGTTAAAGAAGTGGACAATTTATATGTGATCACCATATGGGCACACCACTGCTTCCGCTGCTTAGTTTGTCCCCAAACTAAACTCGTGCGGGGGTGACCCACGGTTTGTGGACTGCTACTTTTTCGATCGTGATTACGCCTCTGATACCACTTTGTAAGACCCCTTTTTTTTTTTTTTATCAAACCCGGGGTCTTATGCCCAGAACCGCCGCTTTGCGGTGACACCTTCGCACCCGGGAAGGTAGTCACTACAACGCGCCGATTCTGCCGGCCTTTTCGATCACAATCAAGTAGCAAGTAGAACAGTAAAGAGAAAAACAGTCCACAATAGAAGTAAATCACATATAATATAAATAAGCTCCACGAGGGGAGTGTCCACAGAAATAACATCAGAGTAAAAATAGAGTACTGAAAGGAAGAGGGCTTAAGCCCGGTACAACAACACCTCACTACATAGTCACTCAACGGGAGCTGAATTAAAACTAAGAGTCACTGTAACTGTCACTGAACCAAGAGCACCCAAGCTTGACTGGTCCATCTCCACCGACCCCATAATCTGCTGGTGCTGCATCTCTGGGCGCTTCCTCCTTTTCGACCTGCAGTCCCCGCCTCGCAATCCACGTCTGCGTCTACGTCTTCGGCCTCCTGACTGCTGAGCTGGTGGGATCCCACCCATCAAGGGGCATTTGACCCGTGTATGTCCCGGCTGGTGACAATGGTAACATGGTCGCGGGGTCAACTCCGTCAGAAACTGCAAAACCCGAGACCCTTCCATATGGTACACCTAAAATGTTGTGGTCCGAAAACCGTTAGTCTATAAGACTAAGCCCTATCATCCCCCACCCCTTCCCCCATGCTCTAAGGCACCGAGCGGAGAGGAAGAAAGGGAAGGACATGAAGGTGGAGAGTAGTCAAAAACAAATGACGGTGGTCCTAACTTGCAGTTGTGTAATCGGGGAGCAATTAATCATAAGTGTTGTAATAGGTCAGACAAGAAGGAAAATAAGTAAGGTAATTTAAACCTTCACTTATGTGAGTACACATAAGCCAAGGGATCTTTTGCAAGGCTCCCGTCGTATAAAGTGTCTCATACCACTTATACGTTGGGGTGTCGGTTATTAAACAGCAGCAAATATATATATATTTAAATTAACCTTTGATTTATAAACTTGCCCACACAAGCTTATAGACCAAGGGGTCGTTTTGCAAGTCCTAAAGTATAAGCGTCCCATTCCACTTATACTTTAGGTGTCAAGGTTGTTTTGAATGATTATGTATGCAACTATATGGTGGGTTAATGATGTTCATGCAGTGCAACTCACACACACGACTTTGTGTACACAAACCTTTAGTTCCCCCTTTCAGAGCCGTTACCTCCCAGGATACCTCCGTAGTGGCAGACGGAAGCGGTGGGTTGGGCCTCGCCCACCTCAAAACCAGTAAAAGCACCACTGGTCTGACCTATCGTACGCCCTCAACGCTTGGTGCACAAAGCGGACTCCTGCGTACTCTTGCCGACTGGACTGCTACTTTTTCGATCGTGATTACGCCTCTGATACCACTTTGTAAGACCCCTTTTTTTTTTTTTATCAAACCCGTGATAAGCGGAAGCGTGGTGTGCCCATATGGTGATCACATATAAATTGTCCACTTCTTTAACAAATGGAATTCTTCTTTGTAGCTTGAGGCAAACCCTTCCCCCAACAGAGAGTACCTCCGGCTGCAAAGACCTCATCTTATAATTCCTAGGTCAATGAGTTAGACTCAACCCATTAGGACACATGACCAACCATGACGACTTATAACATTCCCTAGTTCGAAATAGACCCTGGTTATGAACTTGTTTAAGGTAAGGATGTACCCAAACAGAATAAAAGGAAGAGTTTAACGACAACCTAATAGATAAACTCTGGTGACCTTATGGTCTCTATCAAGGATTACTCAAATCAGTAGACTGCTTTAAGGAGAGTTGAGACCAATAAGCCATTAGCAGAATGGTAGAAGAAAAGTAGTCTTAACCCTCGTACATGTAACAAGATTTCTCGAAGACAACCACAAAGACAAACACCGAGGGTTGGATATGAATTCAAGTTCAGAAGATACATATTTGGGATTGGGAACATTTTGACCCGGATAAGGTTGTCGTAAATGTGACTCAGAGAGTTTAAGGTATATATCAACAGGTTTCAGGTTGGAACCCCAAGTCGAAGATTGATGCCCTAGGGATTGTGCACCCAGCTATGACGGATATAACATGGTAATATCAAAGATACTTAGCCCAAGGAAGATAGGGGCTTATCTTTTGTTTATTGGGGGCTTGTCTTTTGTTTATTGGGCAAATAGGATTGACTTGGGTTTCCTTAGACCTAATTTAGGGAATGTGGCGTAACAAACATAGTGAGATAGAATTTAATATAGTACGACGTTATTCGGATGAAGATAAGACTAAATCTCTATGTTGTATCATCGGATGAAGATAAGACTGAACGAGGTAGTTGGGGTCACCCAGACCCGAAAGAAAACTCTCGTGGGTGTTTCATAAGAATTGTGAGTAGCTGTTCGTTATCACGGGGTGCCCAAGACGATTGTGTCGGATCGGGATGGCCGGTTCACTTCCAGGGAGTGGAGATCATTGCAGGCTTACTTAGGCAGGCTCAGGTAAGGCTGATCAGAGACAGGATATTAGAGGCCCAGAGCAGACAAGCTAAGTACTATGACGCCCGACACCATCAGGTGGAGTTTCAGGTTGGGGACCGGGTGTTCTTGAAGATCCGGCCGATGCACGGGGTTTCACGAGTACGTGGTCGGCGGAAGAAGCTCAGTCCGAGATACATGGGGCCTTTCAGGATCCTGGAGCGGATCGGTCCAATTAGCTTACAGACTGGAGCTATCGCAGGAGCTGTCCAGCCTACATGATGTGTTCCACGTATCTTCTCTCAGGAGGGCTCTACTACGCCAGGAGTTGCAGATTACGGCCCCGGACGGGCCGGTAGCTTCAGATCGATCCGTTCAGGTGGAGCCAATACGGATTGACGACAGGGGGATACGGGTCTTGCGCGCAAGAAGATCCCGCTAGTCAAGGTCCTGTGGAGGAACCACGGGCAAGAGGAGCATACTTGGGAACCCGAGGACCTGATGCGGGAGAAATACCCAGAGTTATTTAGTCAGGTGCATCTCCTAACTCCTCAAGAGATTTTATTTGTTTTCTTTTTGTCTTACTAGTAGAATCTTCTAAAGTTAGAGGCTAGTCTTTTGTTTATTGGGGCTAGCCCTTGCGTATTAACTTTGGCTAAGCAATTCAACCAACATGGATGTTACAAGCTTAAGATAACTCGGTAGAAAAGCTTCCATAGACTTAACTTTAATTTCGGGGACGAAATTTTTGTTTTGTTTATTGGCATTTGTAACATCCCTTTTTCAAATCAGACCCCCCTAGGTGTGGCTTTGAGCATGACTCAGTCTTGGCAAGTCCTTAGTGAGCCTAGGAGACCAAATGACTAGTTGAGGCTCACTTGGGCTGCAAATAGTAAAATCTTAAAACCCTAATTTTTGGTGGCCTGGTGAGTTCAATCTGACTCCAAGGCATTCCTAGACCTATTATGAGATCAATGGTTCACCAAGACCCATTGGGGGCAAATCTGGTGGCTAAGTTGACCCAAGTCAACTCAAGCCCTAGTTAGGCCAAGGTGACCTTCCTTTGAGACAATTCACCCTCATTATGTCAAACCTACCCTACTTAACCATACCTAGGCCTTAGAGGAGGTCAATGGGTCACTAGGAGTCCTTTGATGGTGACCCAAAAGGTCAAGTTGACCAAGTCAACCCTAAGCCCAAATCAAGTCAAACCTAGTTCAACTAGGTTAACTCAAGCTCAAGCCCTCATGTAGGCTCATGAGGTAATAGTAAGGGATAATATGGCTGCCTATAGCCTAAACCCTAGGCTAGTCAACATGGTGACTAGGAGAGAGAGTTAGGTCAATTCTTGGAAGAGTAATATAGGAGAGAGAAGATGAGAAAAGAGGGGTATTTTCATGGTAGAATGGTGAGCCTTCCCTACATTTGGTATTGTAATATTTTAATGATCATTTAGGGTTGCCATTAGGCTATTAGGAGTGAGTAAACGTGAGGGTGACTAGGAGAGAGAAAAAAAAAATGAGAATTTTGATATTTATAGGAGAGAGAAAAGGTGGTGGAGAGTGGAATGGGTGTTTTGAAGTGTGAAGAGGCATGTGGTCGGCCAAAGATGGGCCCACAGCCACCTAGTGGCTGGCATCTCTTCCCCCCAACCGTTTCCCGGCCACCAAGGGGTGGCTCCACCCCTCTCTCTCTCCTCCCAACCTTTTCATGAAGAGGCACTTGCCCCTTGATGAAAACCGCCCCCCCCCCTCCCCTCTCCTCTTATATATGCTCACTTAGGAGAGAGGGGAGTTTGTTTTCGAAATCAGAGCAGGAGGAGAGAGCCTTGCCGGAGCCACCAAGGAGGAGAAACGCCGCCACCGCCGCCACCATGACGTCGCGCCGCTCAACCCGCATCCATGCCCGAACTCAGGTCCTCCCCCTCTCTTTCTCTTGTGTTTAGATCCTAGACTCGTTAGGGTAGAGGTCGGGCTCGAGTAAGCCAGTCGGGTGGAGAGCAAACCAAGAAAAAAAACACCATTTTTAATGGAGTTTTGGTGGTTCGGGTAGGGCGGCGCCGCCACCTCCGGCCGCCCTAACCGCCGACAAGGCCAGCCCCCACCACCGGGGACATATAGGAGTGAATCCCCGGTGGTGGCGCCGCCCCTACTGGCCGGGAAATGCCCCGCAACCAGCACAGTTTTCGGGTTCAAAACCGCCGCCTGCATGGGGACGAAGTACAGCAACCCTTGATCCTGCTTCAAGATGCGTGCAGGGGATTTAATTCTTTTAAATTCCTATTTTCTGTATTTATGTATTACAGTTTTACTGCAATTGAATTTTAGGCCCCTTATGGGCACCTACTGAAAAAGTGTATAACATGAAAGTTGTAGACATTTTAATTACCTACAGTTTGATATGTGGTGGGAAAAATTTGGTAGAGAACTCTGCCCTGTAGAGTCATTTGAATATAGGTGTGTCCTAATAAATAGGGCAGAACCCTTGTGAAATTTATTTAGGTCCCTTGGAGGTATATCCATCAAAACTGGTCAACATAAAAGTTGTAGGTATTTTGAATACCTACATTTTGATATGTGATAGGAAAAATTTGGATGAGTAGGCTGACCTGTAGAGACTTTTTAGTGAAGGCTATACCCTACAAGCTAGGGCAGATCACTGTAGGAGAATTTTAGGGCACCCCTAGGGATTTTTAGGGGATGTGACCATCAGAGAAGTTGTAGGTATTTCAAATACCTACAGTTTGATATGTGATAGGAAAAATATGGATGAGTGGACTGTCCTGTAGAGGCTTTTTAGTGAGAGGTATACCCTACAAGTTAGGGCAGTTCACTGTAGGTGAAGTTTAGGGCACCCCTAGATGTTTTCAGTAGAAGTATCCAACAATAAACTTGTAGGCAATCTCAATATCTACAGTTTGATATGTAATGGAAAAATATAGGACAAGGCTACAGACCTGTAGGGCCATTTTCCTAGGGTAGGTCCTATATGTAGGGCAGATTTTAGGATGGATCCCCACACTTAACCCTTGGTCCAAATCCTTTGAATTTTGGACAGGGGCTTAATATAACCTAAACCTAGCTCCTATAAAAATTGGAGGCCATTTGGAATAGGGTAGCTTAGGGTTTTGCCCTAAACCTAGAAAAGCTAGGGTTAGGAAGTTGAAGGGTCAAATGACCTCCATACCCTCCCAATTTTTGGTGAGGTGTCCCTGCTACATATATCTAGGTATGGATTAAATCTCAACACATTTGGTTGAGTTTTGAATAGGAAACCACCAAGCCCTAGTTTGGTCCTAGGGAAGGGTAATATGGGAAAAAGGGGACTTGTGGCAATTGGGTGGTCAACTCACCTCAACAGAGGTTGAAGTTGTGACCAATGGGTTAGGATGATCCTAAGAACCTTTGGGGAGTAAAGGAGATGTGTTAGGGTGGATTTACCCTAGGGCCCAGGTACAAACCCAAAGTGAGGACTTTTGGGGGTTTGTGAAGGACATAGGGGCAAATGCTCTTGTATGGCCTTGATATTTGGTGGAGAGGTGGTTAATGAATATTTAACCCTCTGGTTATAATCTTAGAGAATTTTGAGGTAGCTAGGTACCTCAAATCCTAAACCCTAGTTTTAGGGTAGAAGGGCCTTTAGGGTCAAAACAGTAATTTAACTCATCTAAAAGCTATGAAACTTGGGTAGAGTGAGTTTTAGAGTGTTCTAGACACATGGTAATTTTCCTGGAATTTTATGATTAATAAAAGTTATACTTCATGTGTTAAATGATTATTAGCCGATTTGTTGTTTTCAATTGTTTGGTGGCTTTAATTTAATTAAAATCAGTTAAAATTCTGGATTTAGATCTTGCTGATTAGAACATTGATTCCTGAATTTTTATAGAACTTTATGTTGAGAGTTTGTAGAGGTTCATTCACAATCTTTTAATATGGGCTTTAGATTGTAAAAATAAATTAGGGCTTGTTAAATTGCTGGAAAATTATGAGATCTGGAATTTAAGGTTTTTAGGCTCTTGTATAGCACTGAGAATTATTTAAGAATTTTTAGGGTTGCTGTTATAGTACTTGATTCACAAAGCCGGTTAGATTGTTAATTAGTAAATGATTTATTATAATTTAATTTCCAGCAAGAAAAATATGGAATTCTGTAAATGTTGTTTTTAATATCATACCAGCACCCTGTAATTATTTCAAGATTTTTGGAGGAATATTTTATATAGATGCTTCAATAAACAAGAACTAGATGATTTTATTACTAAATTATATTTAGGCCCCTTGGACATCAGTGTAAATTATCAAACCTTGGAAAAATAGATACTTAGGCCTACTAGTATTTACCATAGAACTTTGATGTTTTGAATCAACTAAGATGACATATCTCATGTTCAAATGATGATATTAGGCCCTTAAGAATAAATAAATAAATTATCTGATTTATTAGGAAAATATTTAATGCTTTGGATTTAGGCAAATCCTGTTAGGATAGACCCCCGATAAATAATCTGAGGTATTTGGTTGAAAAGTAGGAGTCGAGTTTTCATGAACATCATATAGTACAGGTTGGTCAGTAGATAATAACCATGAGGAAATGTGTAAACAGGGTTAGGTTGTGTTGACTTAAGGATAGGTCATGTTGGTGGATTCCTAGAAGAGAATGGATCACCTAGGGAGGTTTCGAGATCTGGTGAGAATCGAGTCAGTAAGTGTTAGAAGGTGCGCGGGTCCGATGAAAGATCGCCGTCCCCGTAAGAGTGAAGAGTCAAACCCACCCTAGGTTTAGTTTGATGCAATTTATAGAGGGAACGGGGAAGGGAAAAACAACCAATAATAATAAGTGCCTTGCGAAAGGGAACTTCGGGCCGTAATGCCGCCGTCTTGGTTCCTAGTGCCCTTTGAGAGCCCTTCACGGGGTATGCCGGGGGCAGTCCTGGGCTAACGTAAATCTTAAAACAAACGAAAGAGTAATTAGCCTAATAGGGATTCACATTGCACACACTCATTAGTTAGGGTTGGTAATGGTTAAGTCGTCCCGAGGTGTTCAAGGGGGCGCCATCTCGCGGTGCTCAAGGGATGAGGTTTGGAATTGAGCCGGACGGTTTAGTCCGGGGAGCTTAGTCTCGGTTTGTGGTTGAGCCGGACGGTTTGGTCCGGGAGCTTTACTCTTGACTTCTTATATTAACTGCTGCATGTGCATAAAAATAGGAAAGATTAAGGTGGTGGGTTCTCGATATCGGGGAGTTCGATTGCACCGACACCGATATCGTTGACTCGGCAAGGTGACTAGCACTTAGCCAAGGTTAAGTCCGGCGGTCCAGTCGGCAAGAGTACGCAGGAGTCCGCTTTGTGCACCAAGCGTTGAGGGCGTACGATAGGTCAGACCAGTGGTGCTTTTACTGGTTTTGAGGTGGGCGAGGCCCAACCCACCGCTTCCGTCTGCCACTACGGAGGTATCCTGGGAGGTAACGGCTCTGAAAGGGGGAACTAAAGGTTTGTGTACACAAAGTCGTGTGTGTGAGTTGCACTGCATGAACATCATTAACCCACCATATAGTTGCATACATAATCATTCAAAACAACCTTGACACCTAAAGTATAAGTGGAATGGGACGCTTATACTTTAGGACTTGCAAAACGACCCCTTGGTCTATAAGCTTGTGTGGGCAAGTTTATAAATCAAAGGTTAATTTAAATATATATATATTTGCTGCTGTTTAATAACCGACACCCCAACGTATAAGTGGTATGAGACACTTTATACGACGGGAGCCTTGCAAAAGATCCCTTGGCTTATGTGTACTCACATAAGTGAAGGTTTAAATTACCTTACTTATTTTCCTTCTTGTCTGACCTATTACAACACTTATGATTAATTGCTCCCCGATTACACAACTGCAAGTTAGGACCACCGTCATTTGTTTTTGACTACTCTCCACCTTCATGTCCTTCCCTTTCTTCCTCTCCGCTCGGTGCCTTAGAGCATGGGGGAAGGGGTGGGGGATGATAGGGCTTAGTCTTATAGACTAACGGTTTTCGGACCACAACATTTTAGGTGTACCATATGGAAGGGTCTCGGGTTTTGCAGTTTCTGACGGAGTTGACCCCGCGACCATGTTACCATTGTCACCAGCCGGGACATACACGGGTCAAATGCCCCTTGATGGGTGGGATCCCACCAGCTCAGCAGTCAGGAGGCCGAAGACGTAGACGCAGACGTGGATTGCGAGGCGGGGACTGCAGGTCGAAAAGGAGGAAGCGCCCAGAGATGCAGCACCAGCAGATTATGGGGTCGGTGGAGATGGACCAGTCAAGCTTGGGTGCTCTTGGTTCAGTGACAGTTACAGTGACTCTTAGTTTTAATTCAGCTCCCGTTGAGTGACTATGTAGTGAGGTGTTGTTGTACCGGGCTTAAGCCCTCTTCCTTTCAGTACTCTATTTTTACTCTGATGTTATTTCTGTGGACACTCCCCTCGTGGAGCTTATTTATATTATATGTGATTTACTTCTATTGTGGACTGTTTTTCTCTTTACTGTTCTACTTGCTACTTGATTGTGATCGAAAAGGCCGGCAGAATCGGCGCGTTGTAGTGACTACCTTCCCGGGTGCGAAGGTGTCACCGCAAAGCGGCGGTTCTGGGCATAAGACCCCGGGTTTGATAAAAA
Organism: Platanthera zijinensis; assembly: GCA_039513925.1. Lineage (NCBI taxonomy): Eukaryota > Viridiplantae > Streptophyta > Magnoliopsida > Asparagales > Orchidaceae > Platanthera > Platanthera zijinensis. Next base: position 193,359,543 of record CM077080.1, on the reverse strand, counting down.
AAAAAAAAAAGGGGTCTTACAAAGTGGTATCAGAGGCGTAATCACGATCGAAAAAGTAGCAGTCCACAAACCGTGGGTCACCCCCGCACGAGTTTAGTTTGGGGACAAACTAAGCAGCGGAAGCAGTGGTGTGCCCATATGGTGATCACATATAAATTGTCCACTTCTTTAACAAATGGAATTCTTCTTTGTAGCTTGAGGCAAACCCTTCCCCCAACAGAGAGTACCTCCGGCTGCAAAGACCTCATCTTATAATTCCTAGGTCAATGAGTTAGACTCAACCCATTAGGACACATGACCAACCATGACGACTTATAACATTCCCTAGTTCGAAATAGACCCTGGTTATGAACTTGTTTAAGGTAAGGATGTACCCAAACAGAATAAAAGGAAGAGTTTAACGACAACCTAATAGATAAACTCTGGTGACCTTATGGTCTCTATCAAGGATTACTCAAATCAGTAGACTGCTTTAAGGAGAGTTGAGACCAATAAGCCATTAGCAGAATGGTAGAAGAAAAGTAGTCTTAACCCTCGTACATGTAACAAGATTTCTCGAAGACAACCACAAAGACAAACACCGAGGGTTGGATATGAATTCAAGTTCAGAAGATACATATTTGGGATTGGGAACATTTTGACCCGGATAAGGTTGTCGTAAATGTGACTCAGAGAGTTTAAGGTATATATCAACAGGTTTCAGGTTGGAACCCCAAGTCGAAGATTGATGCCCTAGGGATTGTGCACCCAGCTATGACGGATATAACATGGTAATATCAAAGATACTTAGCCCAAGGAAGATAGGGGCTTATCTTTTGTTTATTGGGGGCTTGTCTTTTGTTTATTGGGCAAATAGGATTGACTTGGGTTTCCTTAGACCTAATTTAGGGAATGTGGCGTAACAAACATAGTGAGATAGAATTTAATATAGTACGACGTTATTCGGATGAAGATAAGACTAAATCTCTATGTTGTATCATCGGATGAAGATAAGACTGAACGAGGTAGTTGGGGTCACCCAGACCCGAAAGAAAACTCTCGTGGGTGTTTCATAAGAATTGTGAGTAGCTGTTCGTTATCACGGGATGCCCAAGACGATTGTGTCGGATCGGGATGGCCGGTTCACTTCCAGGGAGTGGAGATCATTGCAGGCTTACTTAGGCAGGCTCAGGTAAGGCTGATCAGAGACAGGATATTAGAGGCCCAGAGCAGACAAGCTAAGTACTATGACGCCCGACACCATCAGGTGGAGTTTCAGGTTGGGGACCGGGTGTTCTTGAAGATCCGGCCGATGCACGGGGTTTCACGAGTACGTGGTCGGCGGAAGAAGCTCAGTCCGAGATACATGGGGCCTTTCAGGATCCTGGAGCGGATCGGTCCAATACCCTGAAAATCCCTAGTTAAGCGTGCTCGGGCTGGAGTAGTACTGGGATGGGTGACCTCCTGGGAAGTCCCCGTAGTGCGGGCTTGACTATCGAGTTTGACTCATCTAAGGGGGGCTACGGCCACCAACAACCCGCCTGGATGGAGAGGGGTTGGGGTGCATTGGCCTGCAGGCTTGATGTGATAGGCTGACTACCAGTAGTGGGCCCGGGTCTGGACTCTGGTAGGCCGGCGGTGCCAGCTGGGTCCCGCGGGGTTGGCGGGCCTGGACCGTTATATAGTCGACCTATCAACAGATAGTCGACCTATCAAAACAAAACAGATAGTCGATCTATCAACAGATAGTCGAGCTATCAGATAGTTGAACTATCAGGACAGATAGTCGAACTACCAAACCAAGCAGATAGTCGACCTATCAACAGATAGTCGAGCTATCAACGCAGACAGAGCGTCGACCAACTGATAGACGATAGTCAATCAGCCGATAGACGATAGTCGAGCGACGTTCGACTATAGTCGAACGAAAAACTACTTAACCAAATATTCATCTGGAAAAGCAATTCTACACAACTAGGGAATCTAACCTATCAACTAACCTTTGACCATAGATAAATCATGGGTCAAGAGACACAAAGAGAGGACTGAACTCAAATCAAAATAGGGTACCAACAGTTTCTTTGCTCAGATCTTTGCTCTGGTTTGGGTGTAGCCGAGAGGGAGTGTTAGGAGGGGGGGTGATTGTTTTCCCGAATTGTTGAGTGTATTACTCGAGTAGGGGATTCGAGTTACTCGAGTAGTGGACTCGAGATACTCGAGTAAGTGCTTTTGTTTACTCGAGTAGTAAGTAACTACCCGAGTGATGGGTTTCGGGATACTCGAGTAGTGTCACTAGATACTCGAGTAGTGTCATTAGATACTCGAGTAGTGATTTTAGTTACTCGAGTTGTTGCTTTGAGATACTCGAGTAGAAGGCGTTAACTCGAGTATTAGCTTTGGTTTACTCGAGTAGTAAGTAACTACTCGAGTAGGGGATTCGAGTTACTCGAGTAGTGGACTCGAGATACTCGAGTAAGTGCTTTGGTTTACTCGAGTAGTAGGTAACTACTCGAGTAGGGGATTCGAGTTACTCGAGTAGTGGACTCGAGATACTCAAGTAAGTGGTTTGGTTTACTCGAGTAGAAGGCATCTACTCGAGTACAGGTTTGTAGTTACGCGAGTAGTAGTTTTAGCATGCTCAAGAAGTAAGCAACTACTCGAGTAGAGGGTTGAGGTACTCGAGTGGTTGGTAACTACTCGAGTGCTGGAATTTGAATACACGAGTAGTAGGCAACTACTCGAGTACTGGAAATTCCCTGCCTCTTTGTCTTAGAATCGTTCGACTATTGTCGATGTCTGGATGGAGATCGTCAATCGCTGCTTCGCCTTTTGTCGTTCGACTATCGTCGATCTCTGTTCGACGTTTTTTTTTTTCCAGAGGGAAAACGTCGAGCTCCGTTCGACGCTCGATGAGCGTCGAGCTCAGCTCTTGTCTGATAGCCGATCAGCGCTCGACGATTTCCATGGAGGAAGATCGTCGAGCTTCACTCGCCTTTTAGCCTTCGACGATCGTCGACCTCCAGGATGATGATCGTCGGGCTTCTTTTGGCCTTCAGCCGATCGACGATCGTCAACCTCCGACTGACGATCGTCGAGCTCCGTTTTACCTTAGTGGGTTTGTGGTTAGAGTTTGGTTTTGGATTTAAGTAAGGCTAGCTCACTCAACGCCAAGGTGTAGGTAGGCACTGAGTGGGTCTCACTCAACGCCTTGTCGTGTTGATTCTTTTCAACCCTCTTCTTTACCTTGATTTTGTTCCCGAGTGGTTTTTTTTTGTTGTGTTGCTGGGTTATCTTGTCGGCCGTTTCTTTACCTTCTTGGAGGCCGAATCGTGGGTCTTGGTTAGTAGTGGTGGTTTGTAGCTCTTCAGGAGGGTGGAGTTGTGTGATATAGCCAAGGTCACTCTTATTTTTCTTGCTCCAGGTACAGGCTGGGCATGTGTGGGTGGAAGGTCCCTTGTGCTTTCACGTGCTGACCCTCGAGCTTTTTTTTGACTTGGACATGGTGGATTGGGGGACTGCGGTTGCCTCCGATCCGGTTCCTTGTTGTTTGTTTTTGCTACTACCACTTCCCACAGTTTAGGGTGTTAGAAGTTTCTTCCTTAGTGGTTTGCAGCACTTTTGGCTCTTGGTAGCCTAGTAGGCCCTTCAGGATGTTGTTCCTGGGTTGGGTTGTTGCTGTTTTCTTGCACGTGGTGCATTTTTCTTGTTGTCCTATTTTTGGACAGTTGTGACTCTTTCTACTGCATGTTTTTCAGTTACTTCTGCTTTTTGGTTGACTCCTACATGCAGCGGATTTTACCTCGATTTGCTTGCTGAGGTATTCTGTTTTTCTTTGGAATGCCTCAGGTTCTGAGCTGTAGCCGGTCTGGTGGCTAGTTGAGGCAGTGGTGTTGCTGGTGGACTCCCGGACTTTGGAGTTCCGTTTACCTTGTTAGTGAGGTAGTTTTTCAGTACTTTCTTACAGACAGGCATGTATGCCAGTGGGTTCGTGTCAGGTTGTTGGCGCCCACTGGTAGTTGTTATCTTGTACTAGATATATTACTTATGCTGCTACCATTTTCTGGAGATAGTCTACTTGCTTTGAGAAGGATTTATGCTAGGTTGCTAGATACTTTTAAACTATAAAGATTATTATAAATGAAGCTCATGATCAGCATGTTTTATAAACTTAATCACTATTTTCCAAATCACGTATGAAAACCGTTTTCTTATATATTGTATAAATTAAATGTAGAGGCTTGCATAGCGTAAGTGGTTCTCTAAGGACCCTTATGTGCTCTTTAGGATGTCAAACCTAAACAAAGAATTTTTTCCGCAGCGTGCAAATATCGTTTTCTTTTGTAGACTAGGTGATCCACTGAGCCGAGGGATACGGTCTCTAAAACATAACTGATTTTCTATTCATAAAACATAGGATTTTCTTGCATAAAGTTTGTGGTTGGTTTTGCCTGAGCGTCAGCAGTTATCCCCTGCTTGACGTGGCATCATGACGCGTATTTTCTCATACTCTGATATTTCCTAAATTCGGAGAAAATGCGGGTTGTGACAGTTGGTATCAGAGGGAGGTTGCTTGACAAGTTAGTTGAGCAACCTTCCTTGGTTTGCTTTAGTAGTTCAGCATCATGTCATTCACACATCGATATGTCATCAGCACGTCTTGGCAAAAACACGAACACTACACTCATGGCATAACATGAAGTATACGAGACATATTATGTAGTATGGGATGCATAATATGTGTTCGTATATGGATCCACCATAGGGGCTACATGTGAGGGTTATGTAGTATGGGATGCATAACCTCACCACATGACTGCGACTAGCACGTTTCTTTTTCGTTGCATGGGGATGTTATGTAGTATGGAATGCATAACATTTTCATGCGTACGCCGCTCATAACATGCATTAGGGCCTTTTTTTTAGAATGCATAGCACAAACATGCATAGCATATCATTGCATAAGCACAACGTGCCAAGCTAAAGATTTGTAGGATGACAGATGTACACACATAAGTTTTCAAATTAATTTAAAGTCATGCATTCGATCTAGGCACAAGAGATAGTATGGTGGTGGTTAACCATCCTAGGTTAGGGCATATCATCAAATTTTTGTTAAAAGATAAACTCTCAGAGCAAGTTTAGCAGGTTTAAGTCTATATCTATATATGTACTGTCTGTGCTTGTGTTTCGTTCTAGTCATTGATTGGGGGATCTGTTTGGGATATGTTGATATTAGGATGGCTAGGCGACCTGCGACGTGTTCGACTCCCCTGTCTGAAGGTGAGTCGTTCGGAGCTCAGAATGATGCGGTGATCGAGAGTCTGCGTCAGAGTAGCGAAGCTATGGGCAGACAGTTGGAGGAGGTGCGAGCCCAGATTCAGTCTTTGGTGGCAGTTGTGGCAGGGCAGGCTCAGGGTGCGCAAGTTCCTGCTGGGGGGTTAGCTGTTCCTCCTCCCCCTGCACTCGTGAGACCTCCGGTAGTGGTGCCAGCGGAGATGGCCTTCATCTCGCAGTTTCAGAGGCTGAGCCCTCCCACTTATGATGGGAAGGCAGATTTCATGGTTATTGATGATTGGCTGATCTCCATGGAGGAGATGTTTTCGAATTCAGGGATTGCAGGTGACCAGAGGGTGATGCTAGCCACCTATCAGCTTAAAGGATTGGCTAAGAGTTGGTGGCTGAGAGAGAAGGAGAGCTTAGTAGCTGGATGCTCTTGGGAAATGTTTAAGGAGATGTTGTTGAGGAAGTTCTTGCCTTCGGTCGAGCGTGACCGCCTCATGAATGACTTTCTCTATCTGAAGCAAAGACAACTCACGGTGGGTGAGTATGAAATAGAATTTAGTAAGTTGAGCCGTTTTGCCCCTGCTTTGGTCAGCGTTGAGGCTGATCGAGTTAAGAGATTTCTTGGTGGTTTGAGGAGCGAAGTGCAGCAGCTGACCAATGCTTATGGGTCTGTGACTTATGCTGGAGTTGTAGAGGCTGCTCTTAAGGTTGAAGCTATTGAAACGGCAAAGAGCAGAGGCCAGCAGATGAGAAAGGACAAGAGAAAGTCTGTGGAGGGGAAGAAGCCCCTGGTACCCGATGTTGTTCCGGGAAAGAGGAGCCGAGTAGTGTGCAGTTTCTGTGGCCGGTCAGGCCATCCTGTCGAGAAATGTTTTAAGAGGTCAGCAGCTCAGAAGAAGGAGCAGGTTCATGCGATCCAGGGTGCTCCTAGGAGAGATGTCTCCTGTTCGGTTTGCAAGCGGTCCGGGCATGATGCGGCCCAGTGTTGGACTAAGGATAGAGTCTGCTTTCAGTGTGGGCAAAAGGGTCATATCAAGTCGAGGTGTCCTCAGGTTCAGTCAGCTCTTCCTGCAGTTCCGTTGCAGGCTTTACCTCCACCTCCGCGTGTGGACAAGGGAAAAGGGAAGCTGAACGCGATTTCTTCCGAGGAGGCTCAGACTTCGACCCAGGTTATTTCAGGTTAGCGGTTTGTTGTTTTTCTAACCTGGTAGTTTTATTTGCTTGTGTGTTGCGGTATTGCTGTGGTAGTTCCTTAGTTTATGTGTTCCTATAGGGAAGTTTAAGGTGAAGAACCGCTGTGCGCGTGTTCTGTTTGACTCCGGCGCTACCCACTCGTTCGTGGCTAGAGCCTTTGTAGAGCGTCATCGGTTGACTCTAGATCGTGTTCGGGATTCCTTCCATGTCAAGTTTCCTTCTGGTGAATCTGTGTTGTCAGATTTGGGCATTTTGGATTGCCCGGTTTTGTTGGGGGACTTTCTTGCGAAGGCGGACCTGAAAATGATTGATCTAGAGGACTTCGATGTCATTTTGGGCATGGACTGGCTCTCTCGGTATGATGCGGTCATTCAGTGCAAAGGAAAGCGCTTGGACTTCATCAGAGACGACGGTCAGCCCGGCAGCGTGTATGCTGTTCTGTGTCAGGATTTTCCTGTCATCTCTGCGGTATGTGCTCAGAGGTTGTTTCTTTCTAGTTGTTGTGTTTGTTTAGTCTCGGCGGTGGGAGCCGCTGTTAGCGTACCACGCTTGGAAGAGATTCCTATTGTTCGTGGTTTCGCCGATGTTTTTCCTGATGATCTTCCTGGTCTTCCTCCTAATCGGGATGTTGAGTTTGTGATCGATTTAGAGCCGGGTACGCATCCTATTGCTATGGCGTCGTACCGGATGGCCCCTTGTGAGTTAGAGGAGTTGCGAGTTCAGTTGGATGAGCTGTTAGCTAAGGGGTTTATTAGGCAGAGTTCGTCGCCTTGGGGTGCTCCTGTTTTGTTTGTAAAGAAGAAAGATGGGTCGATGCGGCTTTGCATCGACTATAGAGAGTTGAACAAGGTCACTATCAAGAACAGGTACCCTCTGCCGAGGATCGATGATTTGTTTGACCAGTTGCGTGGTAGCACGGTGTTCTCCAAGATCGATCTTCGTTCTGGTTATCATCAGCTCAGGATCCGTGAGGCGGACATTCCACGGACTGCGTTTAGGTCGAGGCATGGACACTTTGAGTTTCTGGTAATGTCGTTTTGTCTGACCAACGCACCATCAGCCTTCATGGATATGATGAACCGGGTGTTCAAGGATTTCCTCGACAAGTTCGTTGTGGTCTTCATTGATGACGTGTTAGTTTATTCTCGCAGTGCTGAGGAGCATGAGCAGCATTTGCGTTTGGTCCTATCAGAGTTGAGGAACCACAAGTTATTCGCCAAGTTGAGCAAGTGCGAATTTTGGTTGCCTCAGGTTTCTTTTCTAGGCCATGTGGTGAACAAGGATGGGATCTCGGTCGATCTAGAAAAGATTGCAGCAGTGATGGATTGGAGTAGACCGAGTTTGCCTAAGGAGATCAGGAGTTTCTTAGGGTTGGCTGGCTATTACAGAAGATTTGTGGAGGGTTTCTCTTCCCTAGCCGCACCTTTGACCAAGTTGACTCAGAAGAATGTGGCTTTAGTTTGGAGCGAAAAGTGCGAGGAGGCTTTGTAAGACCCCCCTTTTTTTTTTCTTTTTCAACCACCGGGGTCTTAGCCCAGAATTGCCGCTTTGCGGTGGCACCGACTCACGGGAAGGCAACCACTACAAAACGCCAATTCTGCCGGCCCTTTTCGATCGCAGAATAGTAGCATAATAAAGAAGAGCAAGTCCACAATAATCACATGTATATAAATAAATCTCCACGAAGGGAGTGTCCACAATATATCAGAGTACTGCAAATACGGGCTTACGCCCGGTACATCATATCCTCACTACAAGTCACTCGCGGAAGCAAAGCTAAAACTAAGCGTCACCGTAACTGTCACTGAACTGAGAGCACCCAAGCTGGACTGGCCCATCTCCACCGACTTTGTACTCCGTTGTTGTTGCATCTCTGGGTGCTTCTTCCTTTTCGGCCTGCCGTCGCCGCCTCGCGATCCACGTCTACGTCTACGTCTTCGGCCTCCCGGGTGCTGAGCTGGTGGAGTCCCACCCATCAAGGGGCATTTAACCCGTGTATGTCCCGGTTGGTGACAAAGGTAACACGGTCGCGGGGGCGACTCTGTCAGGAACTGCAAAAGCCGTGACCCTTCCAAATGGTACACCTAAAATGTTGTGGTTCGAAAACCATTAGTCATAAAGACTAAGCCCTATCATCCCCTACCCCTTCCCCCATGGCTCCTAGGTACCGAGCGGAGAGGAAGAAAGGGAAGGACAAGAAGGTGGAGATAACTCAAATAAACAGGTGACAGCGGACCTATGCTAGCAAGTTATAATAGGTGAACAGTTTAAATGTTGTAATAAGTAAAGCAATTAATAAGTAGCAATTTATATAAAATGGCAACTAGAGAACAGTAAGTAAACAAGCAAGTAGATAAGTAAGTAACCTTAACTTATATGAATGCCCATACAAACTTATAAGTTAAGGGGTCTTCTGCAAGGCTCCCATCGTATAAAAAGTCTCATATCGATTTATACGTTGGGGTGACGGTTGTATGCAATTATGAGTGTAGTGATATGCTATGCCATGATTCATGCAAGTGCAACACACGCACACGACTCTATGCGCACAGACCTTTAGTTTCCCCCTGTTCGGGAGGCTAGCTTCACCCCCAGGAACCTCCGTTGTGGCAAACGGAGACAGTGAGTCGGGCCCCCCACTCCTAGGCGGGTAACCACACTACCAGGCCTAGCCCTTCCGTACGCCCCTAGAAGAACACAACCTAGAGTATCCGCGTACTGCTGCTGGATGTACCCTCCAGACTTTTCGCCGAGTCATCGTACCGCTGTCGGTGTGATCGATCGCCTAGTACCGATGACCCACCACTTTTATTCCGTACTCCAACCCTCGAGCCCGCGGCCCCCCGGACAGTCCCGTCCGTGCATCTACCCTCAGAGCTACTGTCTGAACGGCAACAAGTCCTATTATTCTACCTTCCTAGCTATCGGGGAGTGTGCATGTGTAACCCTAGTTATACTAGTTGCTCTTTTAATTTATTATCCCTATGGTTTATGTTAGCCCAGGACTGCCCCCGGTATACCCCGTGAAGGGCTCTCAAGGGGCACTAGGAACCAAGACGAAGGCATTACGGCCCGAAGTTCCCTTTCGCAAGGCACTTATTATTATTGGTTGATGTCCCTTATCCCGATCCTCTTTAGTTACTTTAGTTCTAACCCTAGAGTATTAAGACTCTTCCTCTTCTTCCCGGGATGGACGATCTTTTGTCGTTCCCGTACTCCCTTATCCTAACCAGTCTCACACTCCACTTATCCTGACTTCCAATGATGAACTCAATCTTAACTTACCCTACCAATTTTCAATTATCAAAATTCCGTGGTTTTACTATATGCAGACCATCCTAAGTTATATGAGGTACACAAGGGGAGGTACACCGAATTATCTTCCAAATCTCCTATAAAATTTAATGGAGGTCTATCATGACATAATTAGCTTAAATCCAGAAATTTATAATTTTCTTATTTAATCTGATATTTATTTAATTTTTCCCAAAGATTGGCCATGGGTAATTTTAAACATGAACTTCATGATATTCTTAAGTAATGGCCTCCCCAAAATTAAGTTCATTAATTAACAGCAAGATAACCTCAAATACAAATTCTCAGAATTTTATAGAAAGTATTTAACCTCTAAATAATTTATTCAGTATAATCACGTTAATCCTACTTAATGAAGGAAGTACAGAAATTATTCATCTACAAATTATAGAAAAATCACTAGTCAGTAGTATGATATATAAAAGATCTTTGTGCAGAGAATCATAATTTTACTAACTTGCTAAACACTACTAAAGATTTAATCAAATAATCAAGGTAAAACATACTTAAAGAAGCAAGCCTTAGAATTAATCTTCCAAAAGTCCCATAAAAATTCACAGAGATTTAAAATCATAATAAACGTTCTCTGCTTAAATTTCATCACTTTCCAGAGAGTGTGTATTCCCTAATAAATTTTCAAAGCAAATCATACTACTACTACATCATTAAAGGAAGTATCCAAAATAATGAACATAAAATTCATAGAAAAATATCCAGAGCTTGTACCATCCCTATAATTCACTCTACCCAATTCTCATCACTTTTCAATGGGATTTTGTGTCATTTCCTAACTCTACAAGTTTTGCGCCCTAAACTAGGGTTAGACTTTCAGGTATCTCAACGGTCTCCAAATTTACTAAGATTTCATCCAGAGAACTATATTGACCCTATGGTTCTCCTCACCCAATTTCGGGTCAATCCAAGGTCATTTGACCACATGACCTTCACCAACCACCAAGATCCATCCTTAGGGTTTGGCCTTGGTCCTTAGGGTAAACTCACCCCGATCCACCTCAAACTCCATGAGGGGGTGCTAGAGAATATTACTAGCCAGTGGTAAAAATCTCAGCCTCTGTTGAGGTGATCTCACCACTCAAACTTCAAAAGTGCGCTTTTAACCTAAGACCCCTTATTAGGGCAAAACTTAGGGTTGATCATTTCTAGTCCAAACCATCTACAAATGAGATGGAAAATTATACAGAACCTTATGGTGACCCCAGGGACCACTCACCAGAATTTGGGAGGGTTTGGAAATTATTTATTTATCTAATTAAATTCGGCTAGGATTATTGAATTTTTCTAAAAACTATAGAAAAATATTCTCCAAAAATTCTCATTTTTGGATAGCACCTAGATATGTATGAGATTAGAACACACCCAAAATTTCAAGTCATTTTGATGACTGATTTAGAGTGGGGAATTTTTCTAAGGTCAAGATGGTCCTCTGGATAGACCTCACCAAAAAGGGTGCTGTGGTCTAACCAAGATTCCAAATCGAGTGAACTTAATTTTAAATAAAACTAGACTTCAAGGGCTACAGTTTCTATGTTGACCATTTTTCCTGTAGGAGCCTCTAAGTATTTTTCCCAAAATATTTAAGGTGACAGATATTTTCATTCAGAAATTGTTTTAAAAATAGAATATAATTTTCATGGCACTGTTCATCTTCTTCAACAGCCCGCAACCAGAGGCCTGAAGACTCATTTTCCTATAGCTTTTCCAAAACTATTTCCCGGCCATCCAGCCATCTCCCTGGCCAGCCACCACCACCACCACCTCCGTTGAGGCGAGGGCTATCGTCGGGCGGCGGCACGGCCACCGGAGAGGCGGTTTCCGGCGAACCCGCCACCATGAAATTTTTGGAAAACCACGAATACGCTCACCCGATCTGGCTCTTTTGAGCCTGATATCTCTCCTAACGATTCCTAAGATCTATCCGCAGAAGAAGAGGGAGGGGAGGACCTTATTCATGGTTTGACGGCGAGGCGGACGTTGGACTGTCATGGCGCGGTGGCGGCATCGTCGGAATTCTTCTACAGCACAGTAGGCGGCTCGAAACTTAGGGTAAGGGCTTGGAAACTTCATCCTTGAGCCTAAGGGGCCTTTTTAAAGGGAAGAAAGGAGGGAGGGGAAAGGTTGAAACGTTGGAGATGAAACGTTGGCGGCCATTAATAACACCCTTATGACGTTTCGGTTATGACGAATGGCAGTTGAAAAGTTGGAGATGAAGAGGTGTTCGCCAGGTGGCGATTTCCTATTGGACCATCATTTCCCTAATTATTTAAATAATTAAAGTAGGAAACGGCCCATAAATACTCTTAGTTTTCATTCCCTTAATCAGATTTTATTACGACGTCAGTTACCGAAATTTCCAACCTGGCTGTCGTTTCGGCCTTGGTCACGGGCGTGACACATAGGTCACGGGCGTGACAGGCCCGGTTATCTAGTTCTGGGTTCGACGATCGTCGAACTGAGATCGACGATCGTCGAAGGGTGGTCACGGGCGTGACACCTGGGTCACGGGCGTGACTGGCCCGTGTGGCCAAATTCTGGGTCGACAGCGTCGAACTGGAATCGACGATCGTCGAGCGTGTCACACCCTATGTCACGGGCGTGACATAGCGGGTCACGGGCGTGACATGCCCGTGGGCCCATTTTGGATCGACGACCGTCGACCTGGAACCGACGATCATGGTCACGCCCTATGTCACGGGCGTGTCATGGCGGGTCACGGGCGTGACTGGCCCGTGTGGCCAAATTCTGGGTCGACGGCGTCGATCTGGAATCGACGATCGTCGAGCGTGTCACGCCCTATGTCACGGGCGTGACATAGCGGGTCACGGGCGTGATATGCCCGTGGGCCCATTATGGGTCGACGACCGTCGACCTGGAACCGACGATCATGGTCACGCCCTATGTCACGGGCGTGTCATGGCGGGTCACGGGCGTGACTGGCCCGTGACCCGATTTCTTGGTCGATTTATTTCAAGTTTTGGGCTCCCTGGGATTCTACCACAACCATCCGACTCCTAGGGGTCTAGCCGGAAATGGGATGTTACAAATCCCAATAAACAAAACAAAGATTTCGTCCCCGAAATCAAGGTTAAGCCTACGGGACTCAAATCGGGAAAATAAGCTTGTAACATCCCATGAGAATTAAAGAAATTACATCCATATGTTATGTTCGCTTTATGCGGTTTCAAGTCTAAGGTTAATTCGTCCACTTAACTAGATATATACACCCCAATAAACAAAAGATTAGCCCCTATTTTTGAAGTTTCAGTTCCTTTGATTTAAAACAGGAAGGCAAATTAATTGTCCAGAGGGGTTGTGAGGTATACATGACCGAAAAGTTCTGGATACTTCTGTCGCATCAAGTCCTGTGGCTCCCATGTATGCTCCTCCAGTCCATGATTGTTCCACAGAACCCTGACTAACGGAACCTTCTTCCGTCGCAAGACCCGCATTGTCGTGTCATCGATCTTGATAGGCTCCAAGTTGGCTTGACCGATTCAACACAATCGTCTTGGGCACCCCGTGCTGACGAACAGCTACTCACCATTCTTATGAAACACCCACAAGAATTTTCTTTCGGGTCGAGGTGACGCCAACTACCTCGTCCAGTCTATCCTCGACGCTCCCTTTAATATTGTGCCTGGGGTGGGGACGACGAATCTTGTGCATGAAATCTCCAATTATACCTTCGTACCTCCATTATATCTCGGGCTGTGGCTGTAATAGTTTCCCAAAAATTTATTTCACTTAGCCTTCCACAACTGAAGGACCTCACCGTGCATCACAAAATCCATGACACTTATATTCACTCCAGGGGGTAGATGTTCTGAGATACACTACACTTCCGGTAATTTAATTTCCCATTTGTGTGTGTAGGCAATAGATCTATAAAATCTCCACACGATGATTGTCCTATTCCTTCGAGTATGCCCAAAATCAATCAATTCAACCTTACGGGTTATATTTAAGGTATCCGTCTTTCAATATATTGTTTGCTCACATCGTGTAGTTTCCTAGAGTCATCGTACTTCTGATGATATAACATAGCGATCTAGTCTTATCTTTGCCCGAACAACGTCGAATTATGTCAAATTCAATCTCACTATTCCAAAATTTGGGCTAAGAAAACCTAAGTCAATCCTATTTGCCCAATAAACAAAAGTTTAGCCCCCAATATACAAAAGATAAGCCCCTACCTACCTTGGGCTAAGCATCTTTTATATTACCATGTTATCTCCATCCCAGTTGGGTGCACAATCCCTAGGGCATCAATCTTCAACTTGGGGTTCCACCCTAAAATTCGACGATATACCCCGTACTTCAAACACTTTGAGTCACATTTTCGACAACCTTGTCCGAGTCAAGATGTTCCCAATCCCAAATGGGTATCTTCCGAACTTATATTCCTATCCGACCCTCAGTGTTTGTCTCGATGGTTGCCTCCAAGTAATTCTTTTCACAGGTATGCGGGATAAAGCTGCTTTTCTTCTACCCTTCTGTTAATAGATCATTGGCCTCAATTATCCTTAAGGTCGTCCTACCGGTTTGAGTAATCGTTGATTGGGATAGTAGGGACACTAGAGTTTTACGTCTTAGGTAGTCATTCTCGTGCTAAACTCCTCCTTTATTCTCTTTGGGTATCTCCTTACCTTAACCAAATTCATACCCAAGGTCTATTTTGAACTAGGGTATGCTACAGACTGTCCTGGTTAGTCACGAGTCCTAGTTGGTTGAGTCTAAATCGTAGTCTAGAGAGTTATGTGAAATGTTCTTTGCCGCCGGAGGTGTTCCCTGCTGGGGGCAGGGTAGGCCACAGGCTACAAAGAAGGATTCCAACTAACGATAAAGTGGACTTTCACATGTGATTTCCCTTATGGGCACACCACTGCTTCCGCTGCTTAGTTTGTCCACAAACTAAACTCGAGCGGGGGTGACCCAGGGTTAGTGGACTGCTACTTTTCCGATCGAGGTTTCCTCTGATACCACTTGTAAGACCCCCCCTTTTTTTTTCTTTTTCAACCACCGGGGTCTTAGCCCAGAATTGCCGCTTTGCGGTGGCACCGACTCACGGGAAGGCAACCACTACAAAACGCTAATTTTGCCGGCCCTTTTCGATCGCAGAATAGTAGCATAATAAAGAAGATCAAGTCCACAATAATCACATGTATATAAATAAATCTCCATGAAGGGAGTGTCCACAATATATCAGAGTACTGCAAATACGGGCTTACGCCCGGTACATCATATCCTCACTACAAGTCACTCGCGGAAGCAAAGCTAAAACTAAGCGTCACCGTAACTGTCACTGAACTGAGAGCACCCAAGCTATACTGGCCCATCTCCACCGACTCTGTACTCCGTTGTTGCTGCATCTCTGGGTGCTTCTTCCTTTTCGGCCTGCCGTCGCCGCCTCGCGATCCACGTCCACGTCTACGTCTTCGGCCTC
Organism: Platanthera zijinensis; assembly: GCA_039513925.1. Lineage (NCBI taxonomy): Eukaryota > Viridiplantae > Streptophyta > Magnoliopsida > Asparagales > Orchidaceae > Platanthera > Platanthera zijinensis. The sequence goes on along the minus strand of CM077080.1, from coordinate 193,344,311 downwards.
CCGGGTGCTGAGCTGGTGGAGTCCCACCCATCAAGGGGCATTTAACCCGTGTATGTCCCGGTTGGTGACAATGGTAACACGGTCGCGGGGGCGACTCTGTCAGGAACTGCAAAAGCCGTGACCCTTCCAAATGGTACACCTAAAATGTTGTGGTTCGAAAACCATTAGTCATAAAGACTAAGCCCTATCATCCCCTACCCCTTCCCCCATGGCTCCTAGGTACCGAGCGGAGAGGAAGAAAGGGAAGGACAAGAAGGTGGAGATAACTCAAATAAACAGGTGACAGCGGACCTATGCTAGCAAGTTATAATAGGTGAACAGTTTAAATGTTGTAATAAGTAAAGCAATTAATAAGTAGCAATTTATATAAAATGGCAGCTAGAGAACAGTAAGTAAACAAGCAAGTAGATAAGTAAGTAACCTTAACTTATATGAATACCCATACAAACTTATAAGTTAAGGGGTCTTCTGCAAGGCTCCCATCGTATAAAAAGTCCCATACCGATTTATACGTTGGGGTGACGGTTGTATGCAATTATGAGTGTAGTGATATGCTATGCCATGATTCATGCAAGTGCAACACACGCACACGACTCTATGCGCACAGACCTTTAGTTTCCCCCTGTTCGGGAGGCTAGCTTCACCCCCAGGAACCTCCGTTGTGGCAAACGGAGACAGTGAGTCGGGCCCCCCACTCCTAGGCGGGTAACCACACTACCAGGCCTAGCCCTTCCGTACGCCCCTAGAAGAACACAACCTAGAGTATCCGCGTACTGCTGCTGGATGTACCCTCCAGACTTTTCGCCGAGTCATCGTACCGCTGTCGGTGTGATCGATCGCCTAGTACCGATGACCCACCACTTTTATTCCGTACTCCAACCCTCGAGCCCGCGGCCCCCCGGACAGTCCTGTCCGTGCATCTACCCTCAGAGCTACTGTCTGAACGACAACAAGTCCTATTATTCTACCTTCCTAGCTATCGGGGAGTGTGCATGTGTAACCCTAGTTATACTAGTTGCTCTTTTAATTTATTATCCCTATGGTTTACGTTAGCCCAGGATTGCCCCCGGTATACCCCGTGAAGGGCTCTCAAGGGGCACTAGGAACCAAGACGGCGGCATTACGGCCCGAAGTTCCCTTTCGCAAGGCACTTATTATTATTGGTTGATGTCCCTTATCCCGATCCTCTTTAGTTACTTTAGTTCTAACCCTAGAGTATTAAGACTCTTCCTCTTCTTCCCGGGATGGACGATCTTTCGTCGTTCCCGTACTCCCTTATCCTAACCAGTCTCACACTCCACTTATCCTGACTTCCAATGATGAACTCAATCTTAACTTACCCTACCAATTTTCAATTATCAAAATTCCGTGGTTTTACTATATGCAGACCATCCTAAGCTATATGAGGTACAAAAGGGGAGGTACACCGAATTATCTTCCAAATCTCCTATAAAATTTAATGGAGGTCTATCATGACATAATTAGCTTAAATCCAGAAATTTATAATTTTCCTATTTAATCTGATATTTATTTAATTTTTCCCAAAGATTGGCCATGGGTAATTTTAAACATGAACTTCATGATATTCTTAAGTAATGGCCTCCCAAAAATTAAGTTCATTAATTAACAGCAAGATAACCTCAAATACAAATTCTCAGAATTTTATAGAAAATATTTAACCTCTAAATAATTTATTCAGTATAATCACGTTAATCCTACTTAATGAAGGAAGTACAGAAATTATTCATCTAAAAATTATAGAAAAATCACTAGTCAGTAGTATGATATATAAAAGATCTTTGTGCAGAGAATCATAATTTTACTAACTTGCTAAATACCACTAAAGATTTAATCAAATAATCAAGGTAAAACATACTTAAAGAAGCAAGCCTTAGAATTAATCTTTCAAAAGTCCCATAAAAATTCACAGAGATTTAAAATCATAATAAACGTTCTCTGCTTAAATTTCATCACTTTCCAGAGAGTGTGTATTCCCTAATAAATTTTCAAAGCAAATCATACTACTACTACATCATTAAAGGAAGTATCCAAAATAATGAACATAAAATTCATTGAAAAATATCCAGAGCTTGTACCGTCCCTATAATTCACTCTACCCAATTCTCATCACTTTTCAATGGGATTTTGTGTCATTTCCTAACTCTACAAGTTTTGCGCCCTAAACTAGGGTTAGACTTTCAGGTATCTCAACGGTCTCCAAATTTACTAAGATTTCATCCAGAGAACTATATTGACCCTATGGTTCTCCTCACCCAATTTCGGGTCAATCCAAGGTCATTTGACCACATGACCTTCACCAACCACCAAGATCCATCCTTAGGGTTTGGCCTTGGTCCTTAGGGTAAACTCACCCCGATCCACCTCAAACTCCATGAGGGGGTGCTAGAGAATATTACTAGCCAGTGGTAAAAATCTCAGCCTCTGTTGAGGTGATCTCACCACTCAAACTTCAAAAGTGCACTTTTAACCTAAGACCCCTTATTAGGGCAAAACTTAGGGTTGATCATTTATAGTCCAAACCATCTACAAATGAGATGTAAAATTATACAGAACCTTATGGTGACCCCAGGGACCACTCACCAGAATTTGGGAGGGTTTGGAAATTATTTATTTATCTAATTAAATTCGGCTAGGATTATTGAATTTTTCTAAAAACTATAGAAAAATATTCTCCAAAAATTCTCATTTTTGGATAGCACCTAGATATGTATGAGATTAGAACACACCCCAAATTTCAAGTCATTTTGATGACTGATTTAGAGTGGGGAATTTTTCTAAGGTCAAGACGGTCCTCTGGATAGACCTCACCAAAAAGGGTGTTGTGGTCTAACCAGGATTCCAAATCGAGTGAACTTAATTTTAAATAAAACTAGACTTCAAGGGCTACAGTTTCTATGTTGACCATTTTTCCTGTAAGAGCCTCTAAGTATTTTTTCCAAAATATTTAAGGTGACAGATATTTTCATTCAGAAATTGTTTTAAAAATAGAATATAATTTTCATGGCACTGTTCATCTTCTTCAACAGCCCGCAACCAGAGGCCTGAAGACTCATTTTCCTGTAGCTTTTCCAAAACTATTTCCTGGCCATCCAGCCATCTCCCTGGCCGGCCACCACCACCACCACCTCCGTTGAGGTGAGGGCTATCGTCGGGCGGCGGCACGGCCGCCGGAGAGGCGGTTTCCGGCGAACCCGCCACCATGAAATTTTTGGAAAACCACGAATACGCTCACCCGATCTGGCTCTTTTGAGCCCGATATCTCTCCTAACGATTCCTAAGATCTATCCGCAGAAGAAGAGGGAGGGGAGGACCTTATTCATGGTTTGACGGCGAGGCGGACGTTGGACTGTCATGGCGCGGTGGCGGCGGCGTCGGAATTCTTCTACAGCACAGTAGGCGGCTCGAAACTTAGGGTAAGGGCTTGGAAACTTCATCCTTGAGCCTAAGGGGCCTTTTTAAAGGGAAGAAAGGAGGGAGGGGAAAGGTTGAAACGTTGGAGATGAAACGTTGGCGGCCATTAATAACACCCTTATGACGTTTCGGTTATGACGAATGGCAGTTGAAAAGTTGGAGATGAAGAGGTGTTCGCCAGGTGACGATTTCCTATTGGACCATCATTTCCCTAATTATTTAAATAATTAAAGTAGGAAACGGCCCATAAATACTCTTAGTTTTCATTCCCTTAATCAGATTTTATTACGACGTCAGTTACTGAAATTTCCAACCTGGCTGTCGTTTCGGCCTTGGTCACGGGCGTGACACATAGGTCACGGGCGTGACAGGCCCGGTTAGCCAGTTCTGGGTTCGACGATCGTCGAACTGAGATCGACGATCGTCGAAGGGTGGTCACGGGTGTGACACCTGGGTCACGGGCGTGACTGGCCCGTGTGGCCAAATTCTGGGTCGACGGCGTCGAACTGGAATCGACGATCGTCGAGCGTGTCACACCCTATGTCACGGGCATGACATAGCGGGTCACGGGCGTGACATGCCCGTGGGCCCATTTTGGGTCGACGACCGTCGACCTGGAACCGACGATCATGGTCACGCCCTATGTCACGGGCGTGTCATGGCGGGTCACGGGCGTGACTGACCCGTGTGGCCAAATTCTGGGTCGACGGCATCGATCTGGAATCGACGATCGTCGAGCGTGTCACGCCCTATGTCACGGGCGTGACATAGCGGGTCACGGGCGTGACATGCCCGTGGGCCCATTATGGGTCGACGACCGTCGACCTGGAACCGACGATCATGGTCACGCCCTATGTCACGGGCGTGTCATGGCGGGTCACGGGCGTGACTGGCCCGTGACCCGATTTCTTGGTCGATTTATTTCAAGTTTTGGGCTCCCTGGGATTCTACCACAACCATCCGACTCCTAGGGGTCTAGCCGGAAATGGGATGTTACAGGCTTTTCTAGAGCTAAAGAAGAGATTGTGCACTGCTCCCCTTCTGACCCTGCCTACTGAGGGAGTAGATTATGATGTCTACGTGGATGCTTCGCATGTAGGTCTGGGATGCGTATTGATGCAAGATGGAAAGGTAATTGCTTATGGGTCAAGGCAACTGAAGACTCATGAGAAGAATTATCCCACGCATGACCTTGAGTTTGCATCGGTTATTTATGCCTTGAAGCTGTGGAGGCACCTACTTTATGGGGCTCAATGCAAGAACTTCACTGACCATAAGAGCATAAAGTACGTGTTCACGCAGAAGGAGTTGAATCTGCGCCAGCGGCGGTGGCTAGAGTATGTGGCTGATTATGATGTAGAGATCCAGTATTATCCGGGCAAGGCCAATGTGGTGGCCGACGCCCTGAGCCGAAATACGGGAAAGATCTTTAACCTCTCCGCCGATCGGTTAGTTGAGGAGTTCCTCCTTATGGATATTTCAGTGGGATGCTGTAGTTTGTAGAGTAGTTTGTCAGTGGCAGAGCCATCCTGGATTTCTTTGACTAGGCTGCACCAGAAGGACGATCCTGATCTTATGCACCTTTTCACCAGGACTGAGAAGGGAGAGTTGCCCGACTTTGCTATCGATGGTGCGGGTACTTTGAAGTACCGCGGCAGGTTTTGCGTTCCCGCTGTCGGGGATATTAGGAGGATGATTTGCAGTGAGGCTCATGGTTCCAGCGTTTCCTACCATCCAGGATCTACGAAGATGTACCGTGACTTAAGGCAAATTGCCTGGTGGTATGGCATGAAAGGAGATATAGCCCGATTTGTTGCTGAGTGTCACACTTGCAAGCGTGTGAAGGCCGATCATGGAAGGCCTGGTGGTAAGTTGACTCCGCTAGAGATCCCGACTTGGAAGTGGGAAAGTATATCTATGGATTTCATTACGGGATTACCAAAATCCCCGAGGGGATTTGATTCTGTTTGCGTTATAGTGGATAGATTGACGAAGTGTGCTCACTTCGTGCCTTATAAGATTGATTACCCGATGAAGAAGATAGCGGAGTTATACATGAATGAAGTCATCCGACTCCACGGTGTGCCGGTTAGCATCATTTCCGATCGAGACTCCCGGTTTACTTCTCGTTTTTGGCAGAGCCTGCAGGAGGGTTTGGGTACGGATCTGAGGTATTCTACTGCCTACCACCCGCAGACCAATGGGCAGACGGAGAGGGTGAACCAAATTGTTGAGGATATGATCCGATGCTATATTTTAGACCACGGTGGAGCGTGGGATGAGCGATTGCGACTCATGGAATTTGCCTACAACAACAGTTATCAGGAAAGTTTGCAGATGGCTCCGTTCGAAGCCTTGTATGGGAGGCGCTGTAGGACTCCGTTGTTCTGGGCTGAGGCTGGTAAGAGGCCTTTGTTGGGTCCCGATGCGCTTGAGGAAATGGAAGTCGCAGTGAAGCTTATTCGGGAGAAGCTTCGTATAGCCCAGGAGAGATATGAAAAGAACGTCAATCGGCGTAGATCTGCTTTGGAGTTTTCTATCGGGGACCTTGTATTCCTCAAAGTTTCCCCGATGGTAGGTGTTAAGAGATTTGGTAAGAATCGGAAGTTAGACCCAAGGTATGTGGGCCCGTTTGAGATTTTGGAACGAATTGGTGTGTCAGCTTATAGATTGGATTTGCCAGCGAAGTTCCCAGGTGTGCATAATGTTTTTCATGTTAGCCAATTGCGTAAGTGTGTTCGCAGCAGTGGGCAGCTCTTAGATGTTGTTCCCCAGTTGGAGCCCAACCTCTCTTTTGTTGAGATGCCGGTTCATATTTTGGATACTCAGGAGCGTGTGCTGCGAAAGAAGTCCATACCGATGGTTAAGGTTCTATGGAAGAATCAGGATTTGGAAAGCGCGACTTGGGAGTTAGAGTCGGTTATGAGGAGGGCTTACCCTCACCTGTTTCGTTGATTTAATCGGTATGTTTTCCTTCTTGTAACTCCTATTAGTTGTTTCTTCTTCTTTAGTAGGAGTATTGTGCGTAAAGTTTCGGGACGAAACTTTCTTTTAGGGGGAGTGACTGTAACGCCCCCGATTTTCCTGCGATTATTTTTATTCTCGTTGGCGTTACGATGACGCGTTTTCGTGGCTTGTGCCATTTGTGGAGTGTGGTTTAGCTCCTTAGAACTGAGTGCCCTATTTTGTAGCCTGTTGGCAAGATCTCCCTAGCAAGCCGAGTCATTTTGGGTGACCCGGTGTGGCCTCTCGGGGGGATGTTTGTGTTTGGCTTTATATGGGTATAACTCGAGTTCTGTTCGTCGAAAGTTAATTTCGACTTCGCCGTTGTGTTCGTAGCATGGGTATTTAGCTACGGTGCGAATTTCGTTAAATTCCGAGGTGATTCGGTTTTCGCATTGTTTTGGTGCTTTATGTAATAAATTATGTTATTATATATTAATACATATATTTATCTATATATATGTTTAGGTTAGAAGTAGAAAAGCCCCGTATCATCTTCCCCATAAGAACCGCCGCCCCTGTACGAGAGAAAACGGAGAAAACCGCCCGTCCTGTACCTCCTTCGGTCAGCGATTCCAGGCTTGTTCGTGAACGGAATTCGATTCCGAAAACGGCGTTGGCTTGCTCTCTCCGAGATCTTCATTTCGATGGTAAGATATTTGATTTTCATGGAGTTTTGATGAGATTTGGGTTTCGGTTTTGGAGTTTTCCGCCATTAATGGCCGTGAGATTTATTCTAGGTGCTGCGGCTGTTTGTTCCGTGTGAAGAGGAGGAGAGCCATCCAAGCTTCGCTGAAAGTTGAGGCAAGTGTATTCTTGCCCTTGCCAAGTTTCTTTTGAATTATTCTTGCTGTATTTGAAATCCCTGTTAGCCCTAGGGTAGAGGCCTTGTTGTTCTCTTTTCTTGCTAACTATAGGATTTAGTTCTTCCTATCTGAAGCCCCCCTACTTGTGCTGTTGGAAACCAACGTTGCCGGCGTGATGCCGTGTTTCTTTGCTCAGATCTTTGCTCTGGTTTGGGTGTAGCCGAGAGGGAGTGTTAGGAGGGGGTGATTGTTTTCCCGAATTGTTGAGTGTATTACTCGAGTAGGGGATTTGAGTTACTCGAGTAGTGGACTCGAGATACTCGAGTAAGTGCTTTGGTTTACTCGAGTAGTAAGTAACTACCCGAGTGATGGGTTTCGGGATACTCGAGTAGTGTCGCTAGATACTCGAGTAGTGTCATTAGATACTCGAGTAGTGATTTTAGTTACTCGAGTTGTTGCTTTGAGATACTCGAGTAGAAGGCGTTAACTCGAGTATTAGCTTTGGTTTACTCGAGTAGTAAGTAACTACTCGAGTAGGGGATTCGAGTTACTCGAGTAGTGGACTCGAGATACTCGAGTAAGTGCTTTTGTTTACTCGAGTAGTAGGTAACTACTCGAGTAGGGGATTCGAGTTACTCGAGTAGTGGACTCGAGATACTCGAGTAAGTGGTTTGGTTTACTCGAGTAGAAGGCATCTACTCGAGTGCAGGTTTGTAGTTACGCGAGTAGTAGTTTTAGCATACTCGAGTAGTAAGCAACTACTCGAGTAGAGGGTTGAGGTACTCGAGTGGTTGGTAACTACTCGAGTGCTGGAATTTGAATACACGAGTAGTAGGCAACTACTCGAGTACTGGAAATTCCCTGCCTCTTTGTCTTAGAATCGTTCGACTATTGTCGATGTCTGGATGGAGATCGTCGATCGCTGCTTCTGCCTTTTGTCGTTCGACTATCGTCGATCTCCGTTCGACGTTTTTTTTTTCAGAGCGAAAACGTCGAGCTCTGTTCGACGCTCGATGAGCGTCGAGCTCAGCTCTTGTCTGATAGCCGATCAGCGCTCGACGATTTCCCTGGAGGAAGATCGTAGAGCTTCGCTCGCCTTTTAGCCTTTGACGATCGTTGACCTCCAGGATGATGATCGTCAGGCTTCTTTTGGCCTTCGGCCAATCGACGATCGTCGACCTTCGACTAACGATCGTCGAGCTCCGTTTTACCTTAGTGGGTTTGTGGTTAGAGTTTGGTTTTGGCTTTAAGTGAGGCAAGCTCACTCAACGCCAAGGTGTAGGTAGGCACTGAGTGGGTCTCACTCAACGCCTTGTCATGTTGATTCTTTTCAACCCTCTTCTTTACCTTGATTTTGTTCCCGAGTGGTTTTTTTTGTTGTGTTGCTGGGTTATCTTGTCGGTCGTTTCTTTATCTTCTTGGAGGCCGAATCGTGGGTCGTGGTTAGTAGTGGTGGTTTGTAGCTCTTCAGGAGGGTGGAGTTGTGTGATATAGCCAAGGCCACTCTTGTTTTTCTTGCTCTAGGTACGGGCTGGGCATGTGTGGGTGGAAGGTCCCTTGTGCTTTCACGTGTTGACCCTCGAGCTTTTTTTTGACTTGGACATGGTGGATTGGGGGACTGCGGTTGCCTCCGATCCGGTTCCTCGTTGTTTGTTTTTGCTACTACCACTTCCCACAATTTAGGGTGTTAGAAGTTTCTTCCTTAGTGGTTTGCAGCACTTTTGGCTCTTGGTAGCCTAGTAGGCCCTTCAGGATGTTGTTCCTGGGTTGGGTTGTTGCTGTTTTCTTGCACGTGGTGCATTTTTCCTGTTGTCCTTTTTTGGACAGTTGTGACTCTTTCTACTGCATGTTTTTCAGTTACTTCTCCTTTTTGGTTGACTCCTACATGCAGCGGATTTTACCTCGATTTGCTTGCTGAGGTATTCTATTTTTCTTTGGAATGCCTCAGGTTCTGAGCTGTAGCCGATCTGGTGGCTAGTTGAGGCAGTGGTGTTGCTGGTGGACTCCCGGACTTTGGAGTTCCGTTTACCTTGTTAGTGAGGTAGTTTTTCAGTACTTTCTTACAGACAGGCATGTATGCCAGTGGGTTCGTGTCAGGTTGTTGGCGCCCACTGGTAGTTGTTACCTTGTACTAGATATATTACTTATGCTGCTACCATTTTCTGGAGATAGTCTACTTGCTTTGAGAAGGATTTATGCTAGGTTGCTAGATACTTTTAAACTATAAAGATTATTATAAATGAAGCTCATGATCAGCATGTTTTATAAACTTAATCACTATTTTCCAAATCACGTATAAAAACCGTTTTTTTATATATTGTATAAATTAAATGTAGAGGCTTGCATTGCGTAAGTGGTTCTCTAAGGACCCTTATGTGCTCTTTAGGATGTCAAACCTAAACAAAGTATTTTTTTTCCGCAGCGTGCAAATATCGTTTTCTTTTGTGGACTAGGTGATCCACTGAGCCGAGGGATACGGTCTCTAAAACATAACTGATTTTCTATTCATAAAACACAGGATTTTCTTGCATAAAGTTTGTGGTTGGTTTTGCCTGAGTATCAGCAGTTATCCCCTGCTTGACGTGGCATCATGACGCGTATTTTCTCATACTCTGATATTTCCTAAATTCGGAGAAAATGCGGGTTGTGATACCGGGGAAGATCTTCTAGAAGCGGGGCCCAGCGACGTCATCATGGAGGCTTGAGCGGAATCGGCGAACATGTAGCTTGGCTGAGTGGACTGGGAGAAGTTAGGTCGCATGGCTTGATGGCAAGCTGTGGAGGACTGGAAAACTGAGTCTGCATGCCTTGATGATCAAGCTGTGGAGGACTGGAAAACTGAGTCCGCAGGCCTTGATGATCAAGCTGTGGAGGACTGGAAAACGTAGTCTACAGGCCTTGATGACCAAGTTGTATAGGACTAGAAAACTGAGTCTGCAGGCCTTGATGATCAAGCTATGGAGGACTGGAAAACTGAGTCTGCAGGCCTTGATGATAAAGCTGTGGAGGACTGAAAAACTAAGTCTGCAGGCCTTGATGATAGAGCTGTGGAGGACTGGAAAACTGAGTCTGCAAGCCTTGATGATCAAGCTGTGGAGGACTGGAAAACTGAGTCTGCAGGCCTTGATGATCAAGCTGTGGAGGACTAGAAAACTGAGTCTGCAGGCCTTGATGATCAAGGTATGGAGGACTGGAAAACTGAGTCCGTAGGCCTTGATGATCAAGCTGTGGAGGACTGGAAAACTGAGTCCGCAGGCCTTGATGATCAAGGTGTGGAGGACTGGAAAACTGAGTCTGCAGGCCTTGATGATCAAGTTGTGGAGGACTGGAAAACTGAGTCCGAAGGCCTTGATGATCAAGTTGTGGAGGACTGGAAAACTGAGTCCGTAGGCCTTGATGATCAAGCTGTGGAGGACTGGAAAACTGAGTCCGCAGGCCTTGATGATCAAGCTGTGGAGGACTGGAAAACTGAGTCTGCATGCCTTGATGATCAAGCTGTGGAGGACTGGAAAACTGAGTCCGAAGGACTTGATGATCAAGCTGTGGAGAACTGGAAAACTGAGTTTGTAGGCTTTGATGATCAAGCTGTGGAGGACTAGAAAACTGAGTCTGCTGAGCCCGCGATGGTTGAGTTGGTTTGTATGGTTTACGCCGACTAGGCGACCTGGCGGACTGAAGGAATAGATCTCGCGGATCGCCCCCTGCTGCTTTAGATCGCCTCCTGCAAGGAAGAATGTTGCGCGGTTAGTATGCCTAACCGCGCGGCCTGCGATGGTGAGTTATGAGAGTAGCCCGTTGTCCCGCACGGTAAGCGGTAGCTATGCGACCGGGGAGGTTAGACCGGGGAGACTTTACTAGCCGCACGGCCAGACGGGATAGGATTTTCTATCCATTTGGCCCAAAAAAAGGAGGGTTAAGGCAGATCACGGCCCTCGGGGGGAACTCCTGAGTGGGTTGTGACTTGCGAGCTAGAGACCTTGGGAGGGATCGTAGAATTTGGGGTTAACATAATCCCCGCAATTTTTTAAGTCCTGAAGTGAACTTCAAAAAATTTGGAGACCCACGAAAATCGTGATCCTCCCCTCAGAAATCAGGAAAGAAAAACTAGAGAGTGGGAGAGATAGAACCTGATGTCTCTCCTCAGAAAAAAAAACTATCAACGTCTATCTTTCACCTGCGAAGGAAAAGTCAATGCAGGCAAAAGGAGGTACATCTTGTGTGTACCTGAGTTGCTTTGGAAAATGAGAAAGACGTGTAAATATCTTCCATTGAGCACTGCGAAAATACAGATGAGAGAAAATATAAAAGGATAATAACTTGCAAGTACCTGAAGAGGACTTGCAAATATCCGCTAATCTCTACAAGAGAATAGTGAGCAAGCAGATATGAAAGAAAATTAAGTCGTAAGTACCTGAAGAGTTTTATCGATAAACCTGATGTCAAGGACTAATGTGATAAGGTTGATATGATTATACTACAGAAGGAATATCCATAAAATCCTGTTGTTGATCGAGCAAGAAGAATTAAATAAAGATCAAGTCATTGCATCAATATCTTTGCATAGTCAAGCATGATATCTCTCATATGAAAACCAGATTAGTCAGATAAAATGAATGTCTAAACTTTAATCGAACGGTTTGTCAATAAAGAGAATCAAACTCTGGCTATGAGTTAGTGCCAGAAATATCCAATGAGAATAGTAAAGAACTTCATAAATCATCATCTGATATAGCTTTATATAAACAATATATATAAGATGATCGTGAGCTAAAAAGATGTTGCAGATCCTTCTGATAGGTTGGATCCAACCTGTTAACCTATAAAAGGCAAAAAACAAAGAAAGGAGAGCTATACCCCAAAGATGATTCAAAAAAGACTAGATGCTACCACAGGAGATCACCCGTGGGCCTTATGCATCGCTTGCCTAAACATCATCCAGGGTGTAGTCCTACCTAAAGTGGGCTTGCCACGCTTTCTTTATAAAGGGCATAAGAGAAACAAGCACAGAAAATCCTGAGAAGGATCGATAGATACACTGCTCTCATGCCTCGGGTTATAAGTATCACTGATCAATTAGACTAGATGCCCCAAGTGGCCTATTTCTTGTCTGCGGATTGATCAGTGGAGTTGTGGGCCCCGCAAAGGAATAGATTATGAGTACCTTAGAGTGTTCTTCCGTTATAGTTGTGAGATGATCGAAGAGACAAGATTTCACTTGATCGTCATTGCTTGTCAAGCAATGATCATCGTAACTGTAACGTATCCCTTAACGAAGCACAGTAGAGCTAACACATGGGTCCTCCCTAGATACACACTCTGTGTCAGATGTCGGCTGGGATCCGAAGTCCCGTCCTCCTCCGCACGAGGGTTGAACGACCCCCACTACACATATGCAAAAACTCCCTGCTATATGTGGTCGTTGTGGTCTTACGCCGGAGTTCAACCTCGAGGGGGCCCTGAGCAAGACTCGGCGATATCTTGGTGGTTCAGTGATCTCTTTGACAAAGAGAAAAAGTAGAGGAGGAAGCACTTCATAAAGGAAAAAGTGTCAGTATGGGATCTCTAACGTAAGCTTTATTGAAGGAAAAGAAAGAACACTTAAAAGTGTTGCAAAGAAAATGCTTGAAATGTAAGATACAGTAAGAGTAACCGTTATTGGCTGTGAGGAGCTTTGAGGAGCTCTGATGTCCTCTTTGCTTTAGAACAGTCTTCCAAGGTCACCCTCTTCATTGGCATCGAAGCACTCTCTCTCATTGAATTTGGGGTGATTGTTGATCTTATTCACTCCCTTTGAGCAGCAAAGCATGTCTGCTACTTCTTTGCCTTTTGAAGTTGACGGATCAGAGTGATCATCCTTTAGGAGTAGATCGCGCATCTTACCCTACCTTAGCATCTTTTGTATAAGTTGATGAAGCGCTCGGTAGTTTTCAGTTAGATTCCCGCTTTCTTTGTGAAATTCACAGAATGGATCTAAGTCTCTTGATCTTTGATCTGTTGGCTGATAGGGCCTTTTAGAATTTGCCTTACTCTTCATGACTTGGCTTACTTCTAGCATGGCCTCATCAAGTTCAGAGTCTGGTAAGTCATCTTCTTGCTGTTTATGAACTGTTGTTGTTAGCAGAGATGATACTGGCAATGGTAACAATCGTTCTTGGGCACGATCCTGGCCCGGGAAGAGGTGTCGATGATGATGCTAGAATTTTTTGTTTTCCTTGAGTTGGATTAAAATTCTTTCCGAGCAGACCTCAGAGGCTACTTGTAAGGAGGATTTTTCTCAACTAAAAGCCGGGAGACGAAGCTGGGGTTTCTTTTCTCACCGTGGATGTATGAGTTGGCTAAACCGATCAACTCTTGATATGTCCTTGGAGCTCGGACGTTTGCTTAAAACTTGAGTGGTCCTTCTCGTAAACCATAAATGAGAGCCACTTGATACATCTCCTGCTTGGCGATCTCGATGTCAAGGATTTCTCTCCGAAAACAATCTACAAAATGATACCAAGTCTCATCTTCACGCCGTTTGATCTCAAATAGGGTGAAAGATGTAAGTTTTCTACCTAAATCACCAAGAGGGGGGTGAATAGGTGAGATGTGCGTCTAATATAGAATAAAAAATTTAGCTACGAGCATAAATAAGTAAGCAAGCAATCACATAGACGACAAGAGATTTATAGTGGTTCCTCGATCTTGGGTACGTCCACTTTCCTCACCGATCTAGCAAATCACTAGACTCGGCTACTCCACTATCTCGGATTGCAAACCAATCCTACACCTCGGAACCACGTTCCTACAAAACTCGATCCAAACGGATCTACACTCAGAAGATAAAAAACTTCCTACCACTCGGAGCACAATGCTCCTACACTCGGAGAATAATCTCCTACAAGATTTACAAATAGAGATTGAAAATACAAACAGAAATATTTTCAGATCTAAAACAATATGTCTCTAGGTCTTCTTCTTGAATCGTTGCGGCTCTTTCAGAATTTGTAGAAGAAGATCCTTTGAAAATCTGACCTGAGAGAACTTGCATCTACCCGATCAAGGAGAGAAAACCGATTCCTTAATCAGCAGATCTTCTAGATCGAGTGCAGAGAGATCGATCTTGACGAGCGGCGGCTTCAGATGTTGTTCTTGAGAGAAAGTCGGTCGAACTAGTAAATTAGGAAAGTACGGAATCTGCACTTAAGAGATTCTTCTTTTTCTATTCTTCTTAGGGTTATGTCTTAGTGAAAAGACTTTATATAGGATTACCCTTAACGGCTAGAAAAGACATTAATTATGACACGTGGACCAATCACGTCGAGGAATTTGAAATTTCGGCCGTTCTGGACTTAGAACAAAATTTTTTGGAAAATCCACTCAACTCTCGAGAAGTGGCTATAGTTCTCGAGAACTAGGATCTGAGTTCTCGAGAACTGTCAAGACTTCTCGGGAACTAAATTCTTTAGAAAGGATTTGGACTTCTCGAGAACATAAGGTTTAGTTCTCGAGAACTAATTGACTTCTCGAGAACTTGACTTAGAAAAACTTCAGAACTTCTCAAGAACAAGCACTTAGACAATTTTTCTGAACTTCTCGAGAACAAAGAGGAAGACTTCTCGAGAACTGAGGGAGGACTTCTCAAGAACTAAATAAGACTTCTCGAGAACTTAACTTAGAAAGATTTCTGAGCCAAATCCTGTCTTATTCAAGAAATTGAGCTGGCAGTTCTCGAGAACCAAAGCCAAGCTTCTCGAGAACAGATAAGACTTCTAAAGAACTATACCTTAGGCTTCTCGAAAACTGACCAAGACATCTCGAGAACAAAGAGGACTTCTCAAGAACTATAACTTAGAAAATTTCTTGAATCTGTCCATACTTTTCATGAACTAAGTAGTTAAGCTTCTCGAGAACTATGAGAGCTTCTCGAGAACTAAACTACACTTCTCGAGAACTCTGAAGCTGCTTCTCGAGAACTTGACTTAGATAATTTTCAAGACTTTTAAAGAATGTTTTCTTCTGGTCCTGTCTTCATCCCATGCTCCCAATGGTTGAACATGAAGTGTATCCTAATTGAGAGGCTACACGTGAGTCAACACTTTGGATCACACAGTGAGGGATTACACCGTATGGTCATGTGTTCCTGACCCACTGTAGACTGACATTGGTCTAAACTTAGCACTGAGAATCTGCAAACATTCAACTAGAACAAGGATATCAAATACAACTAAATTCATCTTAGTTCAAGGGTGACTTCATGCAAATCTGGGTTATTGTGGATGCAATATCCAATAATCTCCCCCTATTTGTAGAAGTTAGAGCCCTCTATACTAAGGTGAATTATCATAATAAAGAATGAACTGGAAGAAAGGAAATAAAATATAAATGCAAAAACAGATTAATTAAAGACATAATATGCAAAACTAGGAATTGTATATATAAGTAATGTTTTAGAATCAATCAACATCCATTTCTTCAAAAAATTCTCAAAACAAAACATCATGAATCATCCTTTGCTTTGTTGTTGCATGTCTTGCTTTTCCTGCTGCCTCCTTTGATAACTGAAAGGCTTGGGATAGTACCTTGGGGGCTTTGGAGGAGCTTTAGGATTATTCTTTCCATATTCTCTATCATAAATCATTCTTTTGATCATGGACTTTTCATATAACTCCCACTCAACTGAGCTGCAGTGAAGATGTCTGTTCTCATTAAAGTCCATGACTAGTTTAAGAGTGTCCAGAATTAGAGCTTTGGAAGTTGGGCTCCAAACTTCAGCAAATTCCTTTGCTTTCCTTCTTTCTGCCTCTGGTTGGGAAACAGATTTGCTAGCAGAAGGACCTTCCCCATACTTCCTTTTCTTGGGGATGTGACCTCTGGTAGATCTTGAAGAATAATGTCATCCCAAACTTGGGAATAGGAAGCTGGAGGAGGTGCCTGATCTTCTAGTCTAGGGGAGAATGTAGGCATTTGAGTTTGAGGCACTTGGCAGGAGTCACCTTGAGCAAGAGGATTTAAGTGATGAGGAATAATGTTGGGGTCAGCCTGAAAATCTAGAAAGATCTGGTTGTGCATCCAGACAGTTGTATCATATGTATGGAATTTTACTGATTGAATCTGTTCTAAGACATCCTTATTGATTGCAGTTAGTTTCTCATCCCAGATAGTTTTTGCATTTGCAGTAAGCTTTTCTACCTATTCTTTCACTATGGTCTCCCCCTTTCTGATTTCTATATATAGCTGGTCTATGGAGTCTTCTTTGAAAGTACCAACTTCATTGCATACCTTCGTGACATTCTCTTCAGCTCTCTTGCCCAACTGAATTTGATTGTTTGTCAGGGTGATACATTGGTCCATGACTTGACCAATGCTTGTGATGGTGTGATCTATGGCTTTTCCTCCAATTCTGAACAAACCTTTGAGAGAATCAGTGTTGGCTTGAATCTCTGCAAAACCTCTGCTCATTTCTTTCTCAAGGGCAGTTACCTGATCTTTGACAGTTTGAAGAGATTCATCAAAATATTTCCTCTAGTTAGCTAACATTTCTTCAATCTTTGACAGAATATCTTAATTGGCAATAACAGCAGGAGCAAGGGTGGTAGAAACAATCTGGGGTGGTGGAGAAGCTTTCCATGGGGGGATTTCTTCCAGTATTACAGAGCTCTGGGCTCTTACAGTATTAGAAACTATATCTCCCTCCTCATCAACAAATCTAGGAAGGGAGAAATAAAGATTCCTGAGAGGGGCTTCTACCTCCTCAGGGGCTTGCACATCCTCTTCAGATAGAAGGATGGTCTCTATTGGAGTTGATTCTTTTATTGGAGAGGGAGAAGGAGTAGCTTGGGGTGAGGGTAGGGGAGATGGTTCTCTGGATGGGTCTTCAGGGAGATCTTTGGAAAGGGGGGAAGGAGGTTTTTTTGATGTGAGCTCTTCTATCATCTTGTATATAGCTTCATCTGTGTCTTTTAGAATTTCTTAGGTTGCAACATCTGATAGGTTGGGCACTGGAGAGACTTTCACAAGGCTCCTGACTGGAGATATCATTGGGCTTTTTAGAGGAGATTTTGCTGGAGGAGTAAGAATTCTGATATCTGAGGCAGAGAGTGCAGGCTCTATAACGGCCCGACCCTTTAGACCAAGCGCCGCCGGCCTACCAGCAGCCTGGGTTTAGAGCTCAGAGGCCCACAGGCTTGTCTCGCCCCACGACACCACTGGTAGTAAGCCTAAACATCAAATACTACAGGCCCATTGCACCCCAACCAAATCTTCACGCCTGTTTATCAGCAGCGGTAGGTTGTTGTCACGGAGTCTCGAACCCGCAACCTTGATAAGAGAGTCTTAATACCACTCCTCATCACCAACTGAATCTGCAGCTCAGTTGGTGATGAGGAGTTGTATTAAGACTCTCTTATCAAGGTTGCGGGTTCGAGACTCCGTGGAAACAACCTACTGCTGCTGATAAACAGGCACGGAGATTTGGTTGGGGTGCAATGGGCCTTCAGGCCTTGATGTTTAGGATTACTACCAGTGGTGCCGTGGGGCGAGACAAGCCTGCGGGCCTCTGAGCTCTAAACCTGGGCTGCTGGTAGGCCGGCGGCGCTTGGTCTAAAGGGCCGAGCCGTTACAGGCTCCCCATCAGTTGCTGCACCAGATGGTTTAGCAACATGATATAGAGGAGGAGATGGGGTCCTCACCTCTGAGACAGAAGCTCCAACTTCTTTAGCTATCTGCCTTGGGTTCTTTAGCTTTAACTCCCATCTCTCGATGGAGGCTAAGGAAATCTTTTTAAGGTGATGAATTATTGTACATTTGGAGGTTTTGAAGGTAACGGGATCAATCTCTCGCAAAATCAAAGAGATTATCTTTGCAAATTTGGGAGCTTGGATGTTGTCTCTGATCAACTCAAACACCATCATGCCAAACTGAAACTTCTTCCTTGAGACAATGGCTGTCATTACTCCAAATAAATCATTAGTAATGAAACTAATTGATCCTATTTTGCACCATAGGATTTTTCCAATAATGTCTACAAGAAATTTCCCTACATTGTTGAAAAGGTTTCTCCTGAAGGAGTGAAATTCCTCAAGAACTCCACAGAGGCAGTAGGTCCTGTCATAGTCTTCCAAGGTTAGGTCATCTTCCTCATTTACAACAGGCATTCTCAGAAGCTGGGCAACTCTTGTCTTGTTCAACTTTATCTTGATCCCTCTGACTTGAGTCTTAAAAATAGTACCATTTCTTTTCACCTTAGCATTCTTGAAGAACTCCTCGACATCAGGAAAGAGAATCTTATAAGGTTCTGCCAAAACGAACATGAGGCTGGCGGTTTCGAGAAGAATGAGAATGTTCCGGAAATCATTTGAAATCTCTGCAATTCCTGCGACTACCAGTTCGCTGCCGACTCCAATCTTGGAAACCTGCGCCATGAAAGCTGACGGTGGAGATGGACTGAGCGCGAGACTGCGACGGAGACAGAGTTTTCTTACGGTGGAAGACGAAGAGTTTGAGAGAGTGATTTTGAAATGCGGTTGATTTAATATTTCTAAAATATTATATATATATATAACCCTAGTAATGTAAATTATGAGTCTAATTAACCTTGGATTAGGACAGAAATTAAGAGGTTTTCGAAATAGAAGAGTTAGCAGAAATCGTCAAAATGACGGGCAATTTCTCGAGAGGTAACTATAGTTCTCGAGAAGTGGCAGACAGTTCTCGAGAAGCGAGGATGGTTCTCGAGAACTGGCAGATAGTTCTCGAGAAGCAGTCTTTAGTTCTCGAGAACTGGCAGAGAGTTCTCGAGAAGCAAGCTTTAGTTCTCGAGAACTGGCAGATAGTTCTCGGGAAGTAAGTATAGTTCTCGAGAGCTATCCTTCTACTTGAGAAAAACTGACCTTTTTGGAGATCCTCGATTCTTGAGCCTTTGAACTGATCACCTTGGCCTAATCTTCCTTGTTCAGTAGCCCAAGTTCATTTTTGAAGAAATTGAACTTGGTCTCGTCCAGCGGCTTTGTGAAAATATCTGCAACCTGCCGATCAGTTGGCACGTACTGAAGATCCACATCCCCTTGCTCCACATGCTCCCGGATGAAGTGGTATCTCAGCTCGATGTGCTTTGTCTGGCTGTGAGAGACTGGGTTGTTTGCGATTGCGATTGCGCTGGAGGAGTCACAGAATAATGGAATGTCCTTGACCTTCATATTGTAATCCTCTAGCGGGTTCTTTAGCCAAAAAAACTGTGCACAACATCTACCGGCAGAAATATATTCTAACTCGGTCGTTGAGATTGCGACACAGTTTTGCTTTTTGCTGCTCCAAGAGATAAGACTTCTTCCTAGGAATTGGCAAGTCCCATAATTGCTTTTCCTGTCGTCTTTGCTTCCTGCAAAATCTGCATCTGAAAATCCAATCAGTTCACTATCATTACTTCTTGGGTATCATAAGCCAAGATTTGGTGTACCTTTAAGATATCTCAAAATTCGCTTCGCAGCAATATAGTGAGATTCCGTAGAGTTCACCTGGAATCTAGCGCATACACATGTTGAAAACATTATATTTGGTCTACTTGCAGTAAGGTACAGATCAAGGTGTAAGACTTCTTACTCATGCTTGATACTTCTCTAAAGACAACTTGGGAAGGATCAGATCAAGGTGTTAAACTTTTAACGATCAAACTCCCTCTGATACCAATTGAAATATGTAAGTTGTCTACCTAAATCACCTAGAGGGGGGGGTGAATAGGTGAGATGTGCGTCTAATGCGGAATAAAAAATTTAGCGACGAGCACAAATAAGTAAGCAAGCAATCACACAGACGACAAGAGATTTATAGTGGTTACCCGATCTTGGGCACGTCCACTTTCCTTACCGACCTAGCAAATCACTAGACTCGGCTACTCCACTATCTCGAATTGCAAACCAATCTTATACCTCGGAACCACGTTCCTACAAAACTCGATCCAAACGGATCTACACTCGGAAGATAAAAAACTTTCTACCACTCGGAGCACAACGCTCCTACACTCGGAGAATAATCTCCTACAAGATTTACAAATAGATATTGAAAATACAAACAGAAATATTTTCAGATCTGAAACAATATGTCTCTAGGTCTTCTTCTTGAATCATTGCGGCTCTTTCAGAATTTGTAGAAGAAGATCCTTTGAAAATCTGACCTGAGAGAACTTGAATCTACCCGATCAAGGAGAGAAAACCGATTCCTTAATCAGCAGATCTTCTAGATCGAGTGTAGAGAGATCGATCTTGACGTGAGCGGAGGCTTCAGATGTCATTCTTGAGAGAAAGTCGGCCGAACCAGTAAATTAGGAAAGTACTGAATCCGCTCTTAAGAGATTCTTCTTTTTCTATTCTGCTTAGGGTTATGTCTTAGTGAAAAGACTTTATATAGGATTACCCTTAACGGCTAGAAAAGACATTAATGACGACACATGGAACAATCGCGTCGAGGTATTTGAAATTTCGGCCGTTTTGGACTTAGAACAAAAAATTTTGGAAAATCAACTCAGCTCTCGAGAAGTGGCTATAGTTCTCGAGAACTAGGATCTGAGTTCTCGAGAACTATCAAGACTTCTCGAGAACTAAATTCTTTAGAAAGGATTTGGACTTCTCGAGAACATAAGGTTTAGTTCTCGAGAACTAATTGACTTCTCGAGAACTTGACTTAGAAAAACTTCAGAACTTCTCGAGAACAAGCACTTAGACAATTTTTCTGAACTTCTCGAGAACAAAGAGGAAAACTTCTCGAAAACTGAGGGAGGACTTCTCGAGAACTAAATAAGACTTCTCGAGAACTTAACTTAGAAAGATTTCTGAGCCAAATCCTGTCTTATTCAAGAAATTGAGCTGGCAGTTCTCGAGAACCAAAGCCAAGCTTCTCGAGAACAGATAAGACTTCTAAAGAACTATACCTTAGGCTTCTCGAAAACTGACCAAGACATCTCGAGAACAAAGAGGACTTCTCAAGAACTATAACTTAGAAAATTTCTTGAATCTGTCCATACTTTTCATGAACTAAGTAGTTAAGCTTCTCGAGAACTATGAGAGCTTCTCGAGAACTAAACTACACTTCTCGAGAACTCTGAAGCTGCTTCTCGAGAACTTGACTTAGATAATTTTCAAGACTTTTAAAGAATGTTTTCTTTTGGTCCTGTCTTCATCCCATGCTCCCAATGTTTGAACATGAAGTGTATCCCAATTGAGAGGCTACACATGAGTCAATACTTTGGATCACATAGTGAGGGATTACACCGTATGGTCCTGTGTTCCTGACCCGCTATAGACTGACATTGGTCTACACTTAGCACTGAGAATCTGCAAACATTCAACTAGAATAAGGATTTCAAATACAACTTAATTCATCTTAGTTCAAGGGTGACTTCATGCAAATCTGGGTTATTATGGATGCAATACCAAACATAGGGCATCTGGACTGCCCTTTCTCTTTGTAGAGGTAGAAAACCTGAGCAGGAAATCTCTTTGCAAATCAGCAAAGGAAGAGATGGACTGAGCACGAAGTCCATAGAACTAATCCCTTACTTGATCGTCAAAGGTCGTTATAAGAAGCTTACACTTAGTAGCATCTGAAAGAGTATTGAAAGCTACGGCTGATTCAAAGGCTTGAAGATGTTTGACTGGATCAGTCTCTCCAGTGTAAATATGCAACCGTGGTTCTCTGAAGTTAACTGGAGTTAGTTCATGCCGAACATTCTCTGTAAATGGTGACGGCTTTTCTTGTTCTACTACATAAGGAAAATTGGGAGCATGAGTTGTAGCTGTATAAGGAGTAGTGGGATAGAGGGAAAAGTTGCTCTGGGTGGAGTAAAGGCAGGAGCTGAAGAGTAGGGATGACTTCCCTGAAAGTTTAGGACTCTAGCTGGACTTCCTCGGGCAGCTTCCAGAAAGAAGCTTTGACGAGCTGCAAACTCATCATTCTGAGACCGCAAAGGGGTTGCAGGCCTTTGCGGAAAGGTTGGAGTGTAAACAGAGGGATAGACCGGTGGATAGGCCGGTGTATAAACTTGAGGAGTCTCGGATGCTGGTGCTGGATCGATTGGAGGAGCTAGCGTTGCTGAAGATTATGCGGGCAATTGCTGCGTGATAACTGCTAGAGTACGGTTGATTGCTTGAAACTATTGTGCAGTTTCTCTGCGAGATTGCTCTAAGGCCTCTCAAAGAGAATCTTCACTGGGACTTGGAGTAAGGTTCTCAGTTAGTTGATGGTCTGACATGAGTAACCACTGATTTCACTGTCTGTTTGAGATCTGAAGGTCGCGTGTTAACTGTTGATGCATGGAAACGATACCGTCTAGTTAACGGGTTGTTCGGTCTCACAAGCTAGGTGAAGAAGAGGGTTTGCGGGGATAACGAAGAGGAGAGCAGCCGGGAAGGTTGATGATCAGCGGAAGAGCTTGATGATTAGCGGATAAGCTTGATCAGGAACTATCGAGCAGACGGTTACTTTGACGATTGAGTTCTGATGGTTGAGACCAAGAGAAGAGAAGAACATAGGGGGCCGCTAACAGCGGCAACAACAAACTTTACCCGCCGCGGCTTGAGTGCCACTCTTGCGAAGGGCTTTTCCTTTAATCAATAAACAAGATTACAGCTTGCTATTACACCATTACATGTAAAAGCAGAAACGGGTACAAGAGGAAGCTGGCGGCTGAGGAAAGAAGGTGTCGAAGACTAAGTAAAAGAGGCTGTTAGCAGCTGTGGAGGACTGGGAATCTGAGTCCGCAGCTCTTGCTTGCAGAGGCGGAGGACTGGAAAACGGATTCAGTATGCCTTGATGATCAGCTGTGGAGGACTGGAAAACTGAGTCCGCAGGTCTTACTAGCAGCATAAGTTTTCCTTCTGTGTCCTCCCTAAATGAGAGGCATTGGGGTCTATTTATAGGCCCGAGGAAGATCTTCTAGAAGAGGGGCCCAGTGACATTATCATGGAGGCCTTAGCGGACTCGGCGAGCAAGCAGCTCGGCTGGGCGGACTGGGAGAAGGTAGGTCGCATGGCTTGATGGCAAGCTGTGGAGGACTGGAAAACTTAGTCCGCAGGCCTTGATGATCAAGCTGTGGAGGACTGGAAAACTGAGTCCGCAGGCCTTGATGATAAAGTAGTGAAGGACTGCAAAACTGAGTCTGCAGGCCTTGATGATCAAGTTGTGGAGGACTGGAAAACTGAGTCTGCAGGCCTTGATGATCAAGCTGTGGAGGACTGAAAAACTGAGTCTGCAGGCCTTGATGATCAAGCTGTGGAGGATTTGAAAACTGAGTCTGTAGGCCTTGATGATCAAGTTGTGGAGGACTGAAAAAATGAGTCCATAGGCCTTGATGATCAAGCTGTGGAGGACTGGAAAACTGAGTCTGCGGGCCTTGATGATCAAGCTGTGTAGGACTGGAAAACTGAGTCCACAGGCCTTGATGATTAAGTTGTGGAGAACTGGAAAACTAAGTCTGCAAGCCTTGATGATCAGGCTGTGGAGGATTTGAAAACTGAGTCCATAGGCCTTGATGATCAAGCTGTGGAGGACTGGAAAACTCAATCCGCATGTCTTGATGATCAAGTTGTGGAGGACTGGAAAACTGAGTCTGCATGCCTTGATGATCAAGCTGGGGAGGATTGGAAAACTGAGTCCGTAGGCCTTGATGATCAAGCTGTGGAGGACTGAAAAACTGAGTCCGCTGACCTTGATGATCAAGTTGTGGAGGACTGGAAAACTGAGTCCGCTGACCTTGATGATCAAGCTGTGGAGGACTGGAAAACTGAGTCTGCGGGCCTTGATGGTCAAGCTGTGGAGCACTGGAAAACTGAGTCCGCTGACCTTGATGATCAAGCTGTGGAGGACTGGAAAACTGAGTCCGCAGGCCCTTATGATCAAGCTATGGAGGACTGGAAAACTGAGTCTGCAGGCCGTGATGATCAAGCTGTGGAGGACTGGAAAACTGAGTCCACAGACCTTGATGATCAAGCTGTGGAAGACTGGAAAACTGAGTCTTCAGGCCTTAATGATCAAGCTGTGGAGGACTGGAAAACTGAGTGCGCTGAGCCCGCGACTATTGAGTTGGTCTGCAGGGTTGACGCCGACTGTGCGACCTGGCGGACTGAAGGAATAGATCTCACTGATCGCCCCCTGCTGCTTTAGATCGCCTCCTGCAAGGAAGAATGTTGCGCGGTTAGCAGGCCTAACCGCGCGGTCTGCGAGGGTGAGCTATGAGAGCAGCCCGCCGTCCCGCAGGGCACGCGGTAGCTATGCGACCGGAGCGGTTAGACCGGGGAGACTGTCCTAGCCGCACGACCTGAACGGATAAGAGTTTCTATCCGCTTGGCCCAAAAAAGGAGGGTTGAGGCAGATCGCGACCCTCAGGGGGAACCCCTGAGTAGACCGTGACTTGCGAGCTAGAGACCTTGGGAGGGATCGCCGATTTTGGGGTTAACTGTCATCCCTTGGCAAATTCACATGAAACATTTTAATTCAAATATTATCCTATTATCTCCCCATGCTACAACCTACCACTTCATCCATGTCGGTTCATGCACTCAAGCCATCTATTAGCCTCACGCCATTGATGTAAATGAAGCTCATGCCCCTTCATGCACCTTTTAAAATATTGCAGTTCGGTAATATGAATTAAATATCCCCACCTTCATTTCCCTTAAAATAACAACCACTTTTATTTTATAAATACCGTTTCATTTCTCTTACTGCCACCCCCTCTCTCTCTCTAAACCATTACTTCCTTTGTTGCCGCCTCCTCTTCTACCTCATCTCCTATATGCTTGCCATGTCATAACCATTCCACTCCATTTAATATTGTTACACGTACAATTCATTTACGCCATTTCAATCCTCGGTATTATTAATATTGTTTCCCCATTATTCCTCCTTGTGGTCATCCACCTGAATCCCATAGCATAACCCGTTCACCTCCCGATAATTACTATGGCTGTTCATATTCCTCTCCATCTTGAAAGATGTGGCCTTCCTTCTTCTACCCCTTCATGTTCATCCTCCCCTTTCCCTATATAATATTTGCTCATTTCCAAGCATAAGGCTCTCTCTCCCATTGTCAATTTGGGCATGTCATGTCCTCTTTTCTCATTTCTAGTTTAGTTTTATTTAGTTCTTATTTTATGCAATGTTGTTTTATTTTCTTTTATATCTTCCTTTTTATGAAATACAATAGTACTTTTTTTTTATTATTTTCAAGTAATGTTCCTGTCTTCTTTTATGTCATTTCTATTTAGTAGATGGTAATTTATTTCTTGTTCGTTACAAGTTTTGGAATGAAATTTTCGTTCTCTTTATAATCGTTCATTTTCACCTTCGATTTATTTCTGATTTATCATGCTTCGAGTTCATATGCTGTTAATGAATTTTGATTTATGTTTTCGCATTCTAATAGCCGATAGGATCATGCATAAGAATTGATCGCTCATGAATAAAAAGAGTTGTTCTCAACCCTCGAGAGAGGATTACGAAAATCTTCTGGATAGGAGTCAGATCTTATAGCGTGATTCACTTCGATAAGAAGAATATTAGGTTATCGATTAGAACGAGAGTTCGGTCAATATTCCTAATCTCAGTTAGGCGTAGTCCTCGGAAGAGGCGTGTTCATATTTTGGAAATCTTCACGGTCAATGATCAGATTAGACGTTTATAAAATATCTTTTATATTTCATTCAAAGTGCATATTGATCAAGAATAAATTTTTTTTTTATTTCGCATTTTAATTTAATTATAAATTTATCTTAAATTTTTCACCGATAAGATAATAATTGTTTATCGAAATAGCAGTACTCGACAGACCTGAGTTTTAACACGACATTGATATTTTCATATTCTATGTTATATTTTGATAGGTACGATTGCCTTAATCGAGTATAGATTGGAGAATAAAATTTTCTCAATCATGTTTTTGCCGTCGTTGTCGGGGACTATTTTGTCGGTATTATGAAAAGAGACGACGCTATTACTTTTATCATTTTATTTTCTTTTCTCCCCCTCTAGAAAAAAAAATCTAAAAATGTAACTAAATTTTTGGAAAGAGAGATTTGGGGTATCATCTCATCGCATCTCCTAGTACCCTGCGAACCATTCATCGGGTAACCCTTGTGAAGTCGTCCAAGACTAATTTAAGCAATACAAATCGCTTAATTTTGTTTTTTTAGGAACTTTAAAACAAAACCCAATTTTTTTTTAAAAAACTTCGAAATTCAAAAAAAGATTATAAAACATAAAAAAAAATTACAAAAATATTTTATTGTGTTTGTTTTGTCTTCCTTTTGTGTTTTGTTTTGTTTGTTTTTATTCTAATGAAATGTTGCAGGTGCTCGTGGTGGTGACTCCGTCTCCAAATCAGGGACGTGTTTTCTTTCCCTCCCCTTTTTTTTTCCTTTATGTTCATTTTTTGTTCATTTTGTTTCTTCCATACTTAGTTTTCAATATTGGGGATAATGTTGAATTTTAATTGTGGAGGTGTTAATAGTCTTTCCCTTTCTATTATTTCAAAAAAAATTAAAAAAAATCTAGAAATTTTTTAAAATCACCAAAAGAATAGTAAAATTAAAAAGATAAAAAATATGTTTTAGTATTTAAGTTCCTTTTTACATTATTTTTCTTTTCTAGTGTTTATATTTTAAAAAATTACAAATATAAAGTTCATATTCACAATTCCAAAAATTATGAAAAAACCTTTTAAAAATATCAAAAAATATAATAAACTATTACTTTGTTTTTGTTATTTTCAGAAATTTAGTTTGAATTTATTTATAAACATTTTCATTATTTTAAATTTGTTAATTTTTTATGTCATCATATTTAGTTAGATTTAATTTATAGGTGATTTAGTTTTAAGAAATATCTTATAATTTTAATTTATTTAGCATTTTTTTTCTTAATTTAAAGTAGCTTCAATTTTGTAATAGTTTTGCTTAATAGTTTTAGATTTTAATTATATTCACTTCATATTTTTATTTTCTTAGGAAGGTTTAATCTAGTAGTAATTGTTCTCTAGTATTTTATTTTAAATTTGTTTAACCCTTTATCTTTCCCCTATTTTTTTTATTATTGTTATATCATATGTCATGTGAATAAGAGGATAAAATTCATTATTCTTTGATAAACATATGCAACCCAAAAAAGATAAGAGAAAAAAGTATTTATATGTCGTGAAAAATAATAGTATAATATTTTATTATTTTTGGGTAAACATATAAAAATTTAAAAGCACAAAAAATGAGTGGGGTGAGAGGATAAAATCCATCCCCTCCTATCAAAAAAATCTCGTCATATGTTTTGTATCGCAAGAAAAAAGCATTTAGTCAATATTATCATCTTAAATTTAAATTAAAATATTGAGAGAACATAAGTAGTAGGTTGTATTTTTTATTTAAATTTCTTTAAAATTAGGATTTTTATAATTTTAATATAATATTTTCTAATTACTCAATTTTGAAATGTTAGGTAATTTATTTAAGAATTTTTGGCTAAATATTTTTTTCTTTTCATTTTAATTTCATAATTTATGACATCTCTTAAATCCCCAAGTCTTATTTTTAACTTGTGATTTAATAATTTTTTTATTTAATTGAAAATCTTATTTATGTCTTATAAATATTTCTCATTTTTTTGCACTGAAATAGCAAAAGCTCAAGTGGGGATGTGTTGATGAGTAGAATTTATATGTATTATTATTATATATTTTAGTTTAATATTTAATATAAATTAATAATATATTTTATATTTTCAATAATAAATTCCTTGTTTTATAATTTCTATTCTAATTTATTTTTATTTTGTAGGTTTAATGTCACGACCGCGCTCGTGACGTTGGAGTTTGCGTATTTCCTGAAGTTGTCGTGTTAGCTCCGCAAGCTCATGTCGTGCACAAATCCAACTCGCCTCCTCGCCGCCGAGTTGCCGCCACGCGATCTTTGCCAATCCATGCAACATGGTCGCGCACCTCGTCAAGCTGCTACCCGCACAAGTGCTAGACGCACCCGTTCAAGTTGCGACCACCTTCAAGCTCCATGCAAGTCTCACGCCATTGTTGCCACCTTCAATAATTCACGCATGTTCTCCTTCATTTCAACTCCCATGCAAGTCTACGTGATTAATCCCATGCAAACTAATCTCACTTAAAATATTTCCATTCATGATATTTCTCACGCCCCCTCATCTCCTATTCATTTATTTCTCCATAATATGGAACCCAAACTTCACCTAACTCTACACATGAACACCAACTCCTCTTCCACAAACTGCTGCTACTTTCATTAACATTAAATCCTCCACTCCTCCATTCTGTTGGAGAAATATCCTTCTATAATTGTGTTATGCAGGTGAATGAGGAAGGAAGATAGCAAGATGCAGCAAGAAATGTTGATATTACTTGCTTGCCAAAGAGGTGTTACATGGGCTTTTATATTAGTTCAATAGAACTTTCTGGATACTCATTTTACTAGACTCTTAAAGTCCATTCTAGACTTTTCCGGTTACAGATATTTCTAGATTTCTATTAATTCTGATATTGGTCTTTTATGGTGCAGATTTTATGGG
The DNA here is from genome assembly GCA_039513925.1 of Platanthera zijinensis. Taxonomy (NCBI): domain Eukaryota; kingdom Viridiplantae; phylum Streptophyta; class Magnoliopsida; order Asparagales; family Orchidaceae; genus Platanthera; species Platanthera zijinensis. Next base: position 193,315,521 of record CM077080.1, on the reverse strand, counting down.
CCCATTTAGCTGGGCTCTTACATTTTACACCCCTTCTAAATCTGCACTATTAAACACCTTATCTTTGACCGTAGCTCGATAAATCGTTCTCGCGACAGCGGCTTCGTCATTAGGTCGGCGAGCTGGCGCTTGGTAGGGCAGAACTCTACCTCGATCATCTTCTTCTCCAGGAGCTCTCTGATGAAGTGGTGTTTAATATCTATGTGTTTGCTCCGGCTTTGGTGCACAGGATTCTTTGAAAGTGCGATGGCGGAGTTGTTGTCGCAGTAGATCATTACCCCTTCTTCTTCTCTTTTTCCTTTACCTTCTATCTCATTCTTCAGTCGCAGGAGCCAGATTGCTTCACAAGCTGCATTATTGAGGGTCATATACTCTGCTTCGGTGGTGGACAACGCCACTGTGTGTTGTTTGCGAGAGCTCCATGAAATCGGGCCTGATCCTGCAAAGAAGATGTATCCTCCGGTGCTTTTACGGTCGTTGATGTCCCCCGCCCAATCTGAGTCGGTGAAGCCATGAAGAGTGAAATCTGGGCTCTTTTGATAGAGTATTCCATACTCTTTTGTGCCTTGAAGGTAGCGGAGGATGCGTCTGGCTGCAGCGAGATGATGACTCGAGGGATTGCTTACGAATCGTGCCAGAATGTTGACTGCATTTTCAATGTCTGGTCTTGAGTTTGTGAGATAGATCAGGCTTCCGATAAGGCTTCTATACTTCTCTTGATCTGCTTTCTCTTCTTCTTCTGTTCTGGCAGTCAACTTTTCGGTAGTGGACATGGGTGTTAGTGTAGGATTGCAGTTTTCCATGTCAAATTTCTTCAGTAGCAGTTTTGTGTAGTGTTCCTGGGAGATGAAGATGTTGCCGTTGAACTGTTTGATCTGGAGCCCCAGAAAGAACTTCAGGGGTCCAAGATCAGTCATTTCGTACTTCGTCTTTAATTTCTTTTTGAACTCTTCTATCTGTGCCTTGCTTGATCCTGTTAGGATTAGATCATCAACGTATAGGCTGATGATGATCTTCCCTTCTTTTGAGTTTTTGATGTAGAGGGTTGCTTCAACTGGGCTTCTGGTGAATCCTTCTTGCTGGAAGTATGCATTGATATTCTGATGCCATGCCCTTGGGGCCTGTTTCAGGCCGTAAAGTGCTTTATGTAGGCGATAGACTTTCTCTTCTTCTCCCTCTACTTCAAATCCTTGTGGCTGTGTTACATACACTTCTTCCATGAGTTCCCTATTCAGGAACGCCGATTTTACGTCTAGTTGATATATGGGCCAGTTGTGATGAGCTGTTGTAGCAAGAATTAAGCGAATTGTCGTCAGTCTTGCGACTGGAGAAAATGTTTCGTCATAGTCTTGCCCGGGCCTTTGTGTGTACCCCTTTACAACTAGCCTTGCTTTGTGTTTTACAATTCTGCCTGTTTCATCTTCCTTAATCTTAAAGATCCACTTGAGTCCAATAATGGCTCGATTGTGGGGTCTGTTGACAAGGATCCAAGTTTTGTTTTTTGTTATTGCTCTTATCTCTTCTGTCATAGCTTCTCTCCATTCTTTGATTTTTGTGGCTTCTTCAAATGATGCTGGAATGGCTGATGCTAGAACAGCAAATTCATCATTCAGGTATATGTCCTGTAATGATCGAAATTTGTGTGGTGATGATGACTCATGGTCTGATTCTGATAGTTCAGTTTCTCCTCCTCCTGTGTCATCCTGGATGGTGCTGTCATCCTGGATGGTGCTTGTAGGTGTTCTCCCAATTGGAGAAGGGCTCGGCTCAACCGGTGGCACGGGTGCTTGAGGTAACTCATGTGCTGAACCCCATTGCCATGCTTCTTCTTCATGAAAAATCACATCTCGTGATATAATTAGTTTGTTACTTCTGGGTTCAAGTAATCTGTACCCTTTTATTTGATCACTGTACCCCAGAAAAATGCACTTGACACTAGTTTCTTCTATCTTGTCTTGTCTTTCTGTGTTTTTGTGGGCATATGCCAAGCATCCAAATACCCTCATATGAGATATTGTTGGTTTCTGGTTGTACAGTGCTTCATATGGGGTTGATTTGATGAGTGCTTTGGTGGGTGTTCTGTTGAGGATGCACACAGCAGTTGTGGTGGCTTCTCCCCAAAATGGCTTTGGGAGAGCTTTCTGAACTAGCATTGCTCTCATCATTTCTGCAATTGTTCGATTCCTCCTCTCCACAATACCATTCTGTTGTGGTGAGGCTGGTGCTGTGAGCTCCCTGTGGATTCATGCAGCTTTGCAGAATGTGTTGAATTCGTTGGAAAGAAACTCTCCTCCTCTATCACTTCTTAATACCTTAATGTGCCTTTCTAATTGATTTTCAACTTGAGTTTTGAAGGTGAGGAAGTGCTGGAAGCTCTCAGATTTTTGTTCTAGGTGCATGATCCACATGTAGCGGCTGAAATCATCAACGATTAACATGTAGTACCTTTTGCCTCCTAGGGATGGTACTCGTGTAGGTCCCCAGAGATCTATGTGAAGTTTCTCCAGAGGTTGTGTAGCTTTTCTTTGTGCAGTTTGAGGAAAGGGCAGTCTGTGAGACTTGCTCCGGGCACAGGTATCACATTTTAACTCTGTTTTGGATAGGCTTGGTAGACCTTCTACAAGCTGATGTTGATGCATGTGGTGGAGAGAGGACATGTTCAGGTGTCCTAATCTATGGTGCCATAGTTGGACTGATTTGGTGTCTTGAGTGCAGGCCAGCATAGTGGATTTGTAGGGCTACAGCTCTAGTGAGAAGATGTTGCTGGAGTTTAATTTTGATGTCCCAATTAGAGAATTGGTTCCAGCTTGGTAGATTGAACAGGTGTTGTCTTTGAACAGGACTTTGTGTCCTCTTCTCATTAGTTGCCCAACACTTAAAAGGTTTTGTGAGAGGGAGGGAACAAAGTGTACCTCTTCAATCAATTTCTGGGTTCCACTGGTTGTGATAACTGCTGCTGTCCCTTTTCCTTCTATTCTTAACTTTCTTTCCATCTCCTATCATGACTTCTGACTTGCAGGTTTCATCAAGTGAGAGGAAGTAATCTCGATTGTTCACCATGTGGCTTGAACAGCCGCTATCGATGAACCATAGCTGAGAAGAGTCTTTGTTCTCCGGCCCTTTACTTGTGAAAAGGAATTGTTCATTTCCTGTTTCTGAGAACTTGGCTTCTTGTTTGGTCTTGAACCAGCATTTGCTCTCGGAATGGTTTTGCACCTTACAGGTCTTGCATCTGAAATAGCAATCTTTGGTAAGGTGGTTTTGCTTTTTATAGATGGAACAGGAATTCCCTGGTGCTTGGTTTGTTTCTTTCTGCTTGAAGAACGTTTTCTCCTCTGGTTTTTCTTGTCTTTGATTTTTAAAATTTTTGTTGAATGTAGGCCTCTTTCCTTTCTTCTCTTTGAGCATCATTTTGCTTTGAAACACCTTTTCAATGGAGGTGCTGTCATGGAGTAGGAGACTTTCATGGGATTGTAATGATCCCATCAACTCTGTGACAGTCATCTCTTCAATGTCGTGGGCTTCCATATGGCTGAGACTATGTGATTATAGGTCTTGGGCATAGACCTTAGCACTTTCTCCACTACTTGGGTTTCTTCTAGATTTCTTCCAAGAGCCTTTATTTGATTTGCTAAGCTAGTTAACTTAGCAAAGTATTCCTGTGACTTCTCCCCATATTGCATTTTTATGTCATCGAATTGACGCTGTAGTGTTTGGAGTTTGATTTTAATTACCTTTTTATTTCCTTTGTACTCATTCTTGAGCCTCTCCCATGCTTCTTTTGAGGATTTGGAACCCATGATCCTTGGGTAGATAGTTGTTGATACTCCCTGTTGTAGTAAATGCAATGCAAGAGCATCCTTCATCTTATCTTCTTTCTTGGGTTTTGGGGCTGCACCATCAATAGCTTTGCCGGTGGAAGGAACTCCATCGCTTACTATATCCCACAAGTCTTGTGAGATTAGCAAGGTTTCCATTTTGTCACTCCATTGCTCATAGAAATCTCCATTGAACATGGGGATGGAAGGATGGGAGAAAACGGGCATAGTGGTAGATGATGAAGCCATGAATTAGAGAAGGTGGTTCCACGGAACTTGATTGGATGATGATTCTCCAACAACAAGCCTCTGATACCACTTTTGGAGAAATATCCTTCTATAATTGTGTTATGCAGGTGAATGAGGAAGGAAGATAGCAAGATGCAGCAGGAAATGTTGATATTACTTGCTTGCCAAAGAGGTGTTACATGGGCTTTTATATTAGTTCAATAGAACTTTCTGGATACTCATTTTACTAGACTCTTAAAGTCCATTCTAGACTTTTCCGGTTACAGATATTTCTAGAATTCTATTAATTCTGATATTGGGCTTTTATGGTGCAGATTTTATGGGCCCATTTAGCTGGGCTCTTACATTTTACACATTCAGCCGAAAGGCCCGAAACCTTTCATATTTCATCATCATTTAAATAACATCATCCCTTGGCAAATTCACGTAAAACATTATCCTATTATCTCCTCATGCTACAACCTACCACTTCATCCATATCCGTTCATGCACTCATGTCATCTATTAGCCTCACGCAATTGATGTAAATGAAGCCCATGCCTCTTCTCACCTTTTTAAATGCTGCAGTTCGGTAATATGAATTAAACATCTCCACCTTCATTTCCCTTGAAATAACAACCACTTTTATTTTATAAATACAGTTTCATCTCTCTTACTGCCACCCTCTCTCTCTCTCTAAACCATTACTTCCTATGTTGTCATGTCCTATATGCATGCCATGTCATCACCATTCCACTCCATTTAACATTGCTACACTACAATTCATTTACGCCATTTCACTCCTCTGTATTATTAATATTGTTTCCCCATCATTCCTGCTTGTTGTCATCCACGTGAATCCCATAGTATAACCCATTCACCTTCCGATAACTATTATGGCTGCTCATATTCCTCTCCCTCTTGAAAGATGTCACCTTCCTTCTTCAACCCCTTCATGTTCATCCTCCCCTTTCCCTATATAATAGTAGTTCATTTCCAAGCATAAGGCTCTCTCTCCCATTGCCCATTTGGGCATGTCATGTCCTCTTTTTTCATTTCTAACTTAGTTTTATTTTGTTCTTATTTATGCAATGTAGTTTTATTTTCTTGTACCACTTTCTTTTTATAAAATGCAATAGTACTTAGTTTTTTTTATTTTCAAGCAATGTTCTTGCCTTCTTTTTTGTCCTTTCTATTTAGTAGATAGTAATTTAATTCTTGTTCGTTACATGTTTTGGAATGAAATTTTCGTTCTCTTTATAATCATTCTTTTCCACCTTCGATTTATTTTTGATTTATCATGCATTGAGTTCATATGCTAGTAATGAATTTTGATTTATGTTTTTGTACTCTAGTAGCCGAAAGGATCGTGCGTACGAATTGATCACTCAAGAATAAAAAGAGTTGATCACAACCCTCGAGAGAGGATAAAAAAAATCTTTTGGATAGGAGTCAAATCCTATAGCGGGATTTTCTTCGGTAAGACGAGTATTAAGTTTTCGATTATAACGAGAGTTCGGTCAATATTCCTAATCTTAGTTTGACACAGTCCTCGAAAGAGGCGTGTTCATATTTCGGGAATCTCCACGGTCAAGAATCGGATTAGACGTTTATAAAATATCTTTTATATTTCATTCAAAGTTCATTTTGTTCAAGAATATTTTTTTATTTATTTCACATTTTAATTTAATTTTAAATTTATCTTAAAATTTTCACCGATAAGATAATAGTTGTTTCTCGAAGTAGCCGTACTCGACAGACTCGAGTTTTAATACGACATTGATATTTTCATATCATATGCTATATTTTGATAGGTACGCTTTCCTTAATCGAGTATAGATTGGAGAATACAATTTTCTCTATCACTGCTCTTTCTCCAAGGCCAGCTACAACCAGTGATCCCTCCTCGAGCAACAACAGTCTTTTTCTTATCCTCCGACAATACCTCCTCATCTACTCCTCCAAAGAGGTTCGGCATCGACCCCTTCTCTTCCTTGGGCTCTGATTTCACCTAGAGTTTTGCTCGAATCCTCCTCCACTCAGATATTGGGCTCGAATTTGACTTCCGTGTGTAAGATCTCCTCTCTTTCCCCCTTATTCAGTTTTATCTAAATTATTTGGATAATTTCGCTCTTCAATTTTTTTATATTTGGTAACCCAAGCTTATTCCCATCGTATAATCGACTAATCGTGCTATGTTTGTGATTTATGGTGCTGTTCCTCGACCTAATTGACGGGATCGCGCAGAAGCCCTCTCTTATTTAGGGTTTTCGTAACCCAAGCACCGCAAATTCTCCATTTTCGCGTGGTTTCTCCTCTCCCCTCACTTTTGAGGGAGGTAAATTCACAACCCTCTCTTGTTTTGGTCCTTGTGAAATTTATTTCTTGTGCTAGCGTTATGATTTCTGATAATTAAATGTCATCTATGATTGTGCTTCAGCAGGTCTGAAATAAGTTTTCCAATTTCGCTTCAGCCGCTCAGCCGCTTTCGTCAGTTTCAGCTTCTTTAAGGCAAGTAGAGATCTCTCTCTCTCTCTCTCTTGCAAACATTGAACATAATTTAATGCGTCTGTGTTGGAACCCTATTACTTATTTGGGATAGGATCTCTATCTTTTGTTTAGGATGATTAGTTTAACCCATTTTGTATAATCTAGGATAATATGTTATTTCCAGGGTTTTTGCCTCAGAAGGAATTCCAGCAAAAATGCAGATCGACGATAGTAGAAATTCAGTTCGATGAAAGCATAGTTGCATTCGACGAACGCCGAGCTCAGCTTGACGAACTCAGAGTTCTACCTCTGAGTTCAGCTCGACGAAAGCTGAGCTCCGGTCGACAAACTCTGACCTCAACTCTGCAGCTCAGCTCGACGAACTAGAGGCTCAGCTCGACGAACTCCTTTCTCAGTTCAACGAATTCCAGGGTCTGTTCGACGATTTCCAGGATTCTGTTCAACTAATTCTCTTCAGTGTCTAGGCAGTTTTATATTCAGAGGCAGATTGATTTTTAATGACGTGATTTCAGTCAGTTACACTCTGGTATTTAATACTAAATATTTTTAATGAATATAGCCATTTCTGACAGCTTTAAATATGGAATTATCACAGAGTTATTATTCTAATTAATTGCCACGACAGTTAAGGAATGTTTTTAATTCTAAATATTTGAATATAGCCATTACAATTATCAAGGAATGCTTCAACCGTTTCAGAATTAATGAATTCAAATGTTAGAATTCATCTCAGGCATTATATATATATATATATTGACAGAAGTTTTCTGCCCCAGAGTTAGATACATATAGATAGATAATACAGTTTGAAATAATACAGATTTTTTTTACAGAGAATAAGATATTCTGCTTCAAGCTTCTTCCAGAAGAACAAATCTTCATTCTGAGATTCAACTTAAAATCTCTTAGAAACATTTTCTGGATAGTGAAGTTTTTCAAGAAGGCCTACATCCCGAAGAAAAGTCTCCCTCACCTGATCATAATCTCTACACAAATCAGGGGGAGCTTTTTGCTTACAATATCCACTAGTCTTCTCAAAGAATCTTGACAGAGAATTCATCATCACTTTTTAATTTATTTCATAAACTATGTACAGGGTTTTTAACTCCCTTCAAAAATTATCATTTGGTTTCTAAGTCTCCTGATCAAAAAACTTAAGCTTGGTTTTTGGGCAACTGATCAAAAGCTCAAAGGATTGCTAGATCTCCCTGAGAAAATAGATCTTCTAGCGGCATGGCATCTGATCAAAAACCTGTAGTGAATTCCTACCAGGGTGGTAGAAGAGTGTACATACCCAGATTAATTGGGGAACCATTATAAATTTTCTTGTGTCATTTGTGATTGTTATTCTTCTTATGTGTGCTATGATCTTTTGTTATATATATATATATATATATATATCACTTATTTTAAATCCGTTATAAAAATAAATTAAAGTTTTTAATATACACAATTCACTCCCCCCCCCTTAAATGTAAAGTAGATCTATCTCTCACTTTTAATTGGTATCAAAGGTTAGTTCTTTGGTTTTAAGGGCTAACACCTGAACCATGAGATTTAATAGATTTTATTTTTACCTTGAAATTTATCATGGCACAAAATAATGAAAAATCAAGCACTAGACCTCCTGTGTGTAATTTAAATAAGTTTGCACTATGGAAGACAAGGATCGGACTTTATATGAACTCTATTGATGAAGATATCTACAACTCCATTTTGACAAGTCCACCTCTACCAGTGGCAACAACAAGTACAAGTGTTGTACAACCTCAAGAATGGATAGAAGCCCAGAAGAAAGCAAAGATTGTTGATGCAAAAGCAATGAACATCTTAGCTCAAACAATATCAGATGGAATTTTCCAAAAGGTTGATGAATGCACTTCTGCAAGGGACATCTGGAACCCCCTCAATACAATGGTTGTTGGATCTGTTGATGAGAGAAAAGACAGAAGATCTCACCTTATCTCTCAATATGAGAACTTCAAAAAAGGAGAATCTGAATCTGTAGCTGAAATGTACACAAGACTCAGTATCATAATCAATGAACTGAAGACCTTGGAGAAGGACATCACATTGACAGAAGTCAATGATAAGATCCTTATGTATTTCCCTAGCACATAGGATTTAAGGATCTGGTCAATTAAAGAAGCCAGAAGTTTAAATGAGATTACAACAGAGACCCTGTTGGGCAAGCTCAAATCTTATGAGCAGCTCATCAGAACAAGAGAAACTGAATAAAAGACTTCACCTTTAGTAAGGAAAGAGAAAATTATTGCTTTACAAGTAACAAAAGAAGCAGAAGTTCTTCCAGAGAATGAAGATTTATAGGTCTCTTGGCTAAGAGATTCTACAAAATGGCAAGAAAAGACTTCAGGAGAAGATCTTCCAGAAACAATGACAAACCTAGGTATGACAAAACACCCACAAAAGAAATTGTGTGTTATGGTTGCAGGAAACAAGGACATATTCTTCCAGAATGTCCTGAGAATTAGAAGAAGGATAAGAAGAAATAGAAAGACTACAGGAAACACTCCAACAAACCCTGATCTTCTGGTAAACACAAAAAGAAGGAGAGAGGTTTTGTAGCTGAAACCTGGAGTGAATTAGATGATGAGTCTTCATCTAGCACAAGTGAAGATGAAGAAGAAGTAAAGGTTATGGAAGTCTGCTTGATGGCAATCAATGCATCATGCAATAATTCTGAGTCTAAATCAGAATCTGAAGAAGATCAGGTAATTTCTTCTTTTGATTTTACTTCAGATCAGTTTAAAATAGATTTTGAATTACTATATAAAAATTTAATAAAGTCTGAGATGAAAATAAAACATCTCAGAGATAAATTAGATAATTTATCTTCTGAAAACATAAAACTTAAAGATGATTTGAGAATTGCTTCTGAACAAATAGTATCTTTAGAAAATACATTATCTGAGGCTAAAAAGTTTGAAGAATCCCTTAATGGGAGAAACATCAAACTGATGAATATCACAAACACAGTTAATGTCAGGCTAAATGACAAACTAGGTTTGGGAGCTTCATAAAGTCAACCTCATCTGTTACAAAAAAACATTTAACTACACCTGTAAAATTTGTTTCTGCCAAAGGAAAAGAAGTATTACAAATTACAAATAAAACCACTGAAGTTTTACAAAAGAATAAGTAAAAAAAAATTCATTTAAATTATGTTCAAAATAATTCATCGAACTGAACTTGATGAAATAATCATCATTCGTCGAACAGAGCTCGACGAACCGTGAACGCAGAATTTGGGTATGATTATTCAAATGGTACTCGACGAAAACAATATAATTCGTCGAACTGTGATCAACGAATGTGGAACACAAAAAATGAATTTTATCATTCTGTGAATGGAGCTCGACGAACTCACTCCCATTCGTCGAACTCAGCTCGACGAACTCATTATAATTCGTTGAACCCACAATTTCAAAATAGAAATTTTAATTCTTTTCAAAATTATAATCAAACTCAAAGATTTATAAATCCCTTTACTCAGTGGATCATCCCTCCTAGGAGATTTCATCCACTTGGTTATAAGGATCAACCAGAATATTCTTACATTTCTAATTATCATTATGAAAGAAAGTTAGGACCCAAGGTAACCTGGGTCAAGAACATCTATTTTTTTGTACAGGAAATGAACTATCCTACCACAGAGTAATAGTGATATTTGGATAGTAGTTGCTCAAAATATATGATAGGAAGCAAAGCAAACCTGAGTGACTTCAAATCTAAGCTTGGACCAAAAGTTATTTTTGGAGAGTCCAACTGTAGACAAACAGAAGGCTATGACAATGTCAAGGTTGGAGTAGTTACCTTTAGGAAGGTAGCTTATATGAATGGTCTCAAGCATAATCTCATCTCCATAAGTCAGTTATGCGATGAAAATTATCAGGTATCTTTTAATAAATCATCATGTTTTATTACTTCTGATAAAAACAAAATTGTTTTAACTAGAATTATGGCATAAAAGGTTGGTACATGTAAACCTTAGGACTATTGCTAAACTATCTAAGGACAACCTTGTCAGAGGACTACCTTCTGATTCTTATAAGAAAGAAGGACTCTGTAGGGCTTGTCAATTAGGCAAGAAATCAAAAATAGTTTTAAATCCATTTCTAAGAGTGATTCATCTAGAATTTTGTATTTGCTATATATGGACCTTTTTGGACCAATTGCAGTACAAAGTTTGGGAGGAAAGTCATATACCTTAGTTATTATAGATGATTTTTCTAGATTCACTTGGGTATTCTTTCTTAGAAACAAGTCAGATAACTTTAAAGTTCTTACAGATTTTCTTAGGAACATCAAGACTGAGTACTCTACTCAGATTGTATTGATCAGAATTGATCATGACACTGAGTTTGAATCTCTTCTGATGAATGAATTATGTGAGAAGGAAGGTATCAGACATTGTTTTTCTGCTCCTACAACTCAATAAAATGGGGTAGTTGAAAGGAAATATAGAACCCTAATTGAATCTGCTGGAACATTACTTGCAGATGCTCACTTGCCCCTATCCTTTTGGGCAGAGGCAGTAAGCACAACAAACTATGTCCTTAACAGAAGTCTAATAAATAAACTAAAGGGTTAGACTCTCTATGAATTACTTAAATCTAAGAAACCTAAAGTAAACTATTTTAAATTTTTTGGTTGTAAGTGTTACATTCATAACAATAATAAGAAAAATCTAAGAAAATTTGAAGTCAAAGCTGTAGAAGGAATTTTCCTTGGATATTCTCAAGTCAACAAGGCTTATAGGGTCTTTAATAAATCTACCCTTAAAATGGAAGAATCTGTTTCTGTTTATTTTGATGAAACGAATATGTTTTATAAGGAGAGAGATATCTCTACCATAGAATCTTTTTCAGGTACCAAATATGTGTGAAAAACTGGATGATTTAATCCTAACACAAGAGGATACATTACATCCTTCTCAACAGATTGTTGAAGACAGTGATGAAGAAAATTCAGAAATTAATGCTGAAAATATTATGGCTAATGAAATTCCACCAGAGGAACTAGCACCACAAATAGTTGAACAACCAACTTTACCTATTGATCTTGTCTTACTTAGCGATACCCCTAGATCTCAAGTGATAGGAGACATATCAACTAGTGTTCAAACAAGGCATCAATTGAATCAAGATCAGATGCATGCTTGTCTTATTTCTCAGATTGAACCTCAATCCATCAAAAATGCAGAATAAGATCCCCACTGGATCATTGCAATGCAAGAGAAACTCAATCAGTTTGAGAGATATAGAGTTTGGGACTTAGTTCAAAGACCCAAAGACTATTCAGTTATTGGAACCAAGTGGGTCTTCAGGAATAAATTGGATGCTCAAGGAGTTATTGTAAGAAATAAAGCAAGAATTGTAGCTCAAGGATACTCATAGGAGGAAGGCATAGACTATGATCAGACATTTACTCCTATTGCAAGATTAGAGGCTATCAGGATTTTTCTTTCATTTGCAGCATTCAAGAGATTCAAGGTATATCAGATGGATGTGAAAAGTGCTTTTCTAAATGAAGAGCTCAAAGAGGAAGTTTTTGTAGAACAACCATCGGGTTTTATCTCTCCAACTCACTCTTCTAATGTTTTTAGACTTAATAAAGCCCTTTATGGTCTTAAACAAGCTCCAAGAGCTTGGTATGAGACTCTTGCTAGTTTTATTTTAGAAAATAAATTTAGTAGGGGCATAGTAGATAAAACATTATTTGTTAGGCATCATAAATCTAAAATTTTACTAGTTCAAATATATATAGATGGCATAATTTTTGGTTCTACTGATTCCAAACTATGCAAAAGGTTTTCTGACCTAATGCATTCCAAGTTTGAAATAAGTAGCATGGGTGAGTTATCCTACTTACTTGGTTTACAAGTGAAGCAAACTCTTGATGAAATTTTCATATCCCAATCTAAATATGCTAAAGAGTTAATTAAAAGATTGGGATGTCAGATGTCTCAGCTATGAAAACACCCATACCATCTAATGCTGTAGTTGATAATGATGAACAGGGCAAACCTATTGATCAAAAAATATATAGGACTATTGTTGGGTGCTTATTATATTTAACAGCTAGTAGACCATACATAATGTTTGCTACCTGTATTTGTTCTAGGTTTCAAGTAAATCCCAAAGAATCTCATCTAATTTTAGTAAAAAGGATTTTAAGATATATAAAAGGTTGCCCAAATCTAGGACTCTGGTATCCAATAGAGTAAGAATTTGAATTAACTAGATTCTCAGATACTGACTATGCTGGATGTAGAGTTGACAGAAAAAGCACATCAGGAACTTGTCAGTTTCTTGGTGATAGGCTTGTGTCATGGTTTTGCAAGAAGCAAACTTCTGTGTCTACTTCAACTACTGAAGCTGAATACATTGCAGTTGGCAGTTGTTATTCACAGATTTTGTGGATTCAAAATCAGCTACTAGATTATGGATATAACTTAAATAATTCAACCATATTTTGTGATAATACTAGTGCAATATAAATTGCACAAAATCCAGTCCATCATATTAGGACTAAGCATATAGAAATAAGACATCACTTTCTTAGAGATAATATAGACAAAAATAAAATTAATCTTATTTTCATTTCTACTGATTTACAAAGGGCAGATATTTTCACTAAAACCTTATATGAAAAGAAACATTTTTCTTCTTAAATCAGTTAGGCATGATTAATGGAGAGTCATTAATTTGATTTTTGTTCTGAGCTCGACGAATTGGACACCTTTCGTCGAACGGAGATCGACGAACTGTGAACTTTTCATAAGATATTTGTCGAACGGAGATCGACGAACTGTATTTGTGAAATTTTCGTCGAACGGAGATCGGTGGATTAGTTTCAAGTATTTTTCATCGAACGGAGCTCGATGAAATATATTTCTTTCACAAAACTTTTGATGACTGGAGATCGACGAAATGTATTTCTTTTGAGAAATTTTCGTTGAACAAGAGTTCAATGTTTTTGCTTTTTATCGGATAGAGTTCGCCTTTTCGACTTCTAAAAACTTATAATTAGGTTTTCATCGAACTCTATCCCGCGCTTTCTTCATGTCCCTTCTCTTGCGCTTGATCTTTTCTGTTTTGCAGGAAAATGGCGGTGTCACAGGCAATTCTCACAATAATGAAGTTTGATGCAGGATTTGATATAGACATGGACTCTTTCAGTCATTTAGATCAAATCTTTAAGGATATTTTGCAACTATTTGAGGCGCAACATCTGCAAAACTTTATTTCCACCATAATAAAGCTCTTCGTCATGGAAATTAAGGAATGAGTCTATACTGTAAAAATTCAAGACCTTACAACTATTACTGGATCAGTAACAGGACATCAGGTTTCTCTAACACCTAATATTTTATCTGAAATTTTTGATTTCGTCAATGGTGAAGATAATATTGAATTATCTAGTTCTGAGTTTAATGAAATGCTAGAATGGTTGGGTCATTCTCAAGGAAACCTTAACCATCTCTTGAAAAAGAATTTTCTATAGATGAAAGTCTTTAATTCAAGAATAGCTAAATCACCTAGAGGGGGGTGAATAGGTTATTAGTCTCTTTATGAGTTCTTTTATATTTCTTCTTTTAGAGCTTTGGCTTTTAGTTGTTTTGTGCTTTCAAGATGTACATAACCTGCATAAAGAAAACAACACAACAAAGCACATAGATATTTATAGTGGTTCCCCAACTGGGTACATCCACTTTCCCTCTGAGAGGTCTAAGTTGTTAGCCTAAATCACCTAGAGGGGGGTGAATAGGTGAAATGCGTGTCAAATGCGGAATTAAAAACTAACACAGCACACATCAAGCAATCACAGACGACAAGAGATTTATAGTGGTTCCCCAACCTTGGGTACGTCCACTTTCCTCACCGATCTAGCAAATCACTAGACTCGGCTACTCCACTATCTCGGATTGAAAACAATCCTACACCTCGGAACCACGTTCCTACAAAAAACTCGATCCAAACCGGATCTACACTCGGAAGATAAGACTTCCTACAAATCTCGGAGAAAAACTCCTACACAATAATTTGTTAAAAAAAATACAAACAATAATCTCAGATCTGGATCTTGGCAGTCTTCTTCCTTAAGAGCTTTGGCTTGATCAGAGAAGTTGAAGATGACTTGAGAGAGATCCACAAATCTGAAGAACTAAATCACCTCGATCGAGAAAATAGATCTGAAATCTTTAAGGTGCGGCGAGATCGAGTGATTGACTTACGTCTGGATCGCTGAAGAATCAGAGTTGAAAACAGAGATTGGAGATCGTCGATCCAGAGCTTCTTCCGTGAACGTTAATGGCGACGGCGGTGACTTGAAGAATTAGGGTTCACGGGATTTTTCTCTTTCTCTTTCTTAAAGTAATAATCTCTGAAGGAATATATTATTAAAAGTCAAATCTGAAGTGACCTATTTATCGGTAGACTCCAACGGTCATAAGAATCATTAATGATGACACGTGGACTTATCAGAAAGGATCAAATCGAAATGTACAGTGAAATTGACTTAGAGAATTTCAGGAAAGAATTGAACCGACATACTCGAGTCATAGAAGATACTTACTCGAGTATCAGATTGTATATACTCGAGTGGACAAGAATTGGCATACTCGAGTAAGAGAAGTTATATACTCGAGTGGAAAGGATTGGCATACTCGAGTAAGAGAAGATAAAACTACTCGAGTGATTTAGAGATCAACACTCGAGTGATTAATGAACTACTCGAGTATATCAGGAGATACTCGAGTGAAAACACTTAGAAAAATTTCAGATAAAGTGTGAATAACTACTCGAGTACAAGAGTTGCAGATACTCGAGTGAGAGAAAAAGAACTACTCGAGTATATCAGGAGAACTACTCGAGTGAGGGGAAAATGAACTACTCGAGTATCTTAGAGCAACTACTCGAGTAAACATTGACTTGCTCGAGTATGAAAAAATAACTACTCGAGTACAGAGTCACTTACTCGAGTATATAGGGAACTACTCGAGTATGTGGACTTAGAATATTTCTGAAATGGGAAGAACGGAACTACTCGAGTATAAACAAGGCACTTACTCGAGTAACTAACCAACCACTCGAGTACCAGTTATCACTTACTCGAGTGAATACAGTCTACTCGAGTATGTGAACCAACTTACTCGAGTACAGACCCACTCACTCGAGTATACAAGGGAAGTACTCGAGTATACAAGGGAAGTACTCGAGTATGTGGACTTAGAGAAAATTCTGGATTTAAGAACAGAAGGAACTACTCGAGTATAAGATATGACCTACTCGAGTGACTGACTATCTACTCGAGTATAAACTTATCTACACGAGTATATAGAGTCTACACGAGTATGTCCAAGGATCTACTCGAGAACTAAGTCACTTACTCGAGTATATGAAGGGTACTACTCGAGTATGTGGACTTAGAAAAATTTCTTCTAAAAGATATACTTCAATACTTGAGTCCACCATTCCAAGTGCATGTAGGAAGTGTATCCCAATAGAGAGGCTATACATGGGCCAACACTTTGGATCACACAATGAGGGATTACATTGTATGGTCCTGTGTTTGGTGACCCATTATAGACTGATATTGGTCTAAACTTGGCATTAAGGACCTGCACACATACAACTTAAACACAACATCAAATACACCTTAATTCATCTTAGTTCAAGGTCTGACCACCTACAAATCTGAGGTATTGTGGAGACAAATCCCAACAATCTCCCCCTATTTGTAGATGTCAGCATTCTCTGTACTAAGGTGAATTATTCAGAGTAAAAAGAACAATACACATATACTTAAAAAAAATATAAGCTAAAGCAGGATAACTAATGAAATAGCCATAATCAGAATCAATTATATATATATATATAATTGTTTTTAACAAAGAGAATCCATTTCCACATTCTCTTTACTCAAGAGGGTCCTTCCTTATGCATCCTTTCTCTCTTCAGCTCTTGCCTCTCTAGGTAACTGAATGGCTTGGGAAAATAAGTTCTGGGCCTAGGAGGAGCAGCTGGATTATTGTGTCCCCAATTCCTGTCATGAAGTCTGATTTTGATTTGGGACACTTCATAGGCTTTCCATTCTGAATGACTGTAAAACTAGTCTCTGTTCTCACCAAGATCTGTAACCAATTTCAGGGTGTCAAGGATTAGGGATTTGGAGGTTGGACTCCAAACTTCAGAATGAATAATTGGTGGTCTGCTTTCAGAAGCTAGGGCAGGATCTCTTTTGGGTGTAGAATGACTGGCAGAAGCACCTTCACCATATCTTCTCTTCTTCCTTGGAGCTGGAAATTCATCTTGCCACAAATCAGAATAGGTGAGAGGGGGCTCAGTCACATCACCCTCAGATCTAGGTGAGAAAGCTGGCACACCTTCTGGAATGGCTGTCTGGGCTGGAGCATCTGCAGGAGGTTGTGCTTCAAGAGGATTCAAGAAGTGTGGAATGATGGTAGGGTTGAGCTGGGCATTAGGGAAATTCATGTTGTGCAGCCAAACAGCAGTGTCATAGGTATAGAATTTCACAGACTGGAGCTGGGAGAGAATATCTGCTTTTATTTCTTTTACAAGACCATCCACAGTAGCTTGTGCTTGGTTAGATAGTGTTGCAACTTGTTCTTTTACAACTATTTGAGCTTGCTCAGATAGTTTTTCCACTTGTTCTTTTACTATCTTCTCCCCCTTGGTGATATCTACAGATAGCTGAGCTATAGCTTCATCCCTGAACTTGCCAACTTCTTCACAGATTTTCATAAGATTGGCCTCATCATTCTTGTCCAACTGGATCTGATTATAGGCAACAGTTTCTTGTTGATTTCTCAGTTCACCTATGCTTGTGATAGTGTGATCTATGGCTTTTCCACCTATCTGGAACAATCTTTTTAGCTCATCAGTATTTGCCTGGATTTCTGCAAAACCTCTACTCATCTCTTGTTCAAGAGTAGTGACTTTGTTATTGACTGATGCTAGAGATTCATCAAAGTACTTTCTCTGTGTAAGGAGCAACTGTTCAATCTTACTGACTATATCTGAAGAAGAGGGGGCTGAGGTTGGTGCAGGAATTGAAGGAGCAGGAGCAGGAGCAGTCCAAGGAGGAATTTCTGTAATGACCACTGAGCTGACAGCTCTTTCGAAGGGTTCTATCTCAACAGATTCTTCTGTATTTAGGAAAGATGGCATGGAGAAATCCAAAGTCTTCAGAGGTGCCTCCACAGGATCTGGAGACATTTCCTCATCATCAGACAAGAGAATATGATCTGATTTGCTGGGCTCACTATCAGGAGACTTGGCAGGAGACTGTACTGGAGTCTGAGTTGGATACTGCACAGGAGATGGAACTGGAGACTGAATGGGAGACTTGGCAGGAGACTTGGCAGCTGAATTATTCTGAAAAAGAGGAGCATCTGAGATGAGCTCATCAATAAATCTGTTAATATCTTCAGCTGTAGACAGTAAAGCTGCTGGAGTAGGAGAAACTGGAGGAGTAGAAATTCTGACTTCTTCTTGTTCTGGAATCACTGATTCTGAAGAAACTTGATGCTGAGGAAGAGAAGAGGCAGGCTCCCCCTCAACTAATGCACCAGAGGTAGCAGTAGTTTGATGTAGAGGAGGAGATGGAATCCTGTCTTCAGGTAAACTGGTTTCTTGGTGAGTTTCTGAGATGGCATCATCCTTTGAAGCTTGGGCAGAATTCAGGATCTTGATGTCATACCTCTGTATGGAAGAGATGGAAACTTTCTTCATGTGGTGAAGAGGAGTCCCTTTGGATAAGTCAAACACTGTAGGATTAATCTCATGGAGGAGGAGTGAGATAATCCTAGCATAACTTGGATGTTCCACGCTCTCTCGGATCTTATCCAGTATCATCATTCCGAACTGGAATTTCTTCCTACAGACTATTGCTTGCATGACGTCGAATAAATTCTGGGATATATCTCTTATGGAGTATGTCTTGCACCACAGGACCTTGGCGATGACATCAACTAGAAACTTTCCTTCTGAATTGAACAAAGATCGATTCAAGGTTTCACCTCCACCTTCAGGATCTCGACCACAGAATAGGGAAGTACGGTCGGCATCTTCCTTTTCTAGGTCATCTTCTTCGTCAACCACGGGCATCCGAAGCAGAGTGGCGACTGAAGTTTTATCCAACCGAATTTCAAGTCCTTTTACCTTTGATTTCAGAACTGTGCCATTACTTCTAACCTTCAAATTTCTGTAGAATTCTTCAACATCAGGAAGCAGGAGACAGCAGGGTTCTTGAAGAACGAAGGACAAACCGGCGGTGTCCAAGAGAATCAGTAAGTTCTTGAAGTCATCCGAAATATCTTCAATACCATCTGTCACTAGTTTGGAGCCGATTCCAATCTTGGAGGAGGGAGCCATCAGCGATTCTGTAGTGCGAAGGAAACAAAAACGAGGAAGACAAAGCTCTGCAACTGTTCTGGGAGACGAAGAGACGGCGGCTACTTGAGTGAAATGAGAAGTGGAAAGGATTTCCGATTTTTCTAAATATATATATGACCCTAATTAGGTTTAAGGAGGAGTATTGAAAATAAAATCATACCTGATATGGAGCGCCAAAACTTTGGTGCGAATAGAAGAAAAAGGAGATTTTCAAATTTCTAATTCCCGTATACTCGAGTAGGTTTCGTCATACACGAGTATGAGATGGAGTATACACGAGTAGGTCAAGTGACATACACGAGTAGGTCAAGTGACATACACGAGTAGGTTACCAACTACTCGAGTATGTCAATTTTGGTCTACTCGAGTATTTCCTTTTACTCGTGTATATATCTCTATGTACTCGAGTATATCACTTTGAAATACAATTTTCTTTGGAGAGATTTACTGCCACTGATATCTTCAACTCTGAGCCTGGCTGTGAATCCACCATCACTATTCCTCTTTGTTGAGCAGTCCGAGTTCCGTTTTGAAGAACGAGAACTTGGACTCGTCCAGCGGCTTCGTGAATATATCTGCCACTTGCCTGTCTGTGGGTACATATTGTAGATCTATGTCTCCATTCTCCACATGCTCCCGGATAAAATGATAACGAAGCTCTATGTGCTTGGTCCGGCTGTGGGAGACTGGATTGTTGGCAATTGCTATAGCACTGGATGAGTCGCAAAACAAAGGAATGGCCTGGAACTTCATGTTGTAGTCTTCAAATTGATTCTTGATCCATAAAAGCTGTGCACAACAGCAGCCTGCAGAGATGTATTCTGATTCAGCCGTTGAGATGGCTACACAGTTCTGCTTCTTACTGCTCCAGGAAATAAGTCTCCTTCCGAGAAATTGGCAAGTCCCGGAAGTACTTTTCCTGTCGTCTTTGCTACCTGCAAAATCTGCATCTGAAAAACCAATTAGTTCACTATCATTACTTCTTGGGTACCATAAGCCAAGATTTGGTGTGCCTTTGAGGTATCTCAGGATCCGCTTTGTAGCGATGTAGTGAGATTCCTTAGAGTTCACCTGAAATCTAGCAAATACACATATTGAGAACATTATATCTGGTCTACTCGCAGTAAGGTAGAGCAAGGACCCAATTATGCTTCTGTACTTGGTTTCATCAAAAGGTTTCCCTTTCTCATCCTTGTCCAGAGACATAGCTGAGGCCATTGGAGTCCTCATAGAGGTTGCATTCTCCATTCCGAATTTCTTAAGCAGCTCTTTGGTGAACTTCGTCTGTGAGATGAAAATCCCATCTTCAGATTGTTTCACCTGAAGCCCTAAGAAATACTTCAGCTCTCCCATACTGCTCATTTCAAACTTCCCTTGCATAAGTTTAGAAAACTTCTTGCAGAGGTTGTTATCCGTAGAGCCGAAAATAATGTCATCGACATAGATCTGCACTAGCAAAATCTTGCCTTTTATTTCCCTAAGAAATAATGTTTTGTCTATCTTTCCTCTTGTGAACTTGTTCTCAAGAAGGAAGCTAGACAGAGTCTCATACCAAGCTCGAGGAGCTTGTTTAAGACCATATAGTGCTTTTTGCAATAAGTAAACATAATTAGGATAAGTTGGATCAACGAAACCTGGAGGTTGCTCTACGTATACTTCTTCCTTTATGTCACCATTCAGGAAGGCGGACTTTACGTCCATCTGATAGACGGTAAAGCCCTTAAGTGCAGCGTAGGCAAGAAATAACCTGATCGCCTCCAGTCTTGCTACTGGAGCATAAGTCTGGTCGAAGTCGATTCCTTCTTCTTGACGATATCCCTTGGCGACAAGTCTGGCTTTATTCTTTATAATTATTCCATCTTCGTCCATCTTGTTCCGGTAGACCCATTTTGTCCCGATGATGTTCTTATGCTTGGGTCTAGGAACAAGTGTCCAGACTTTGCATCGTTTGAACTGATTCAATTCTTCTTCCATGGCTAGAATCCAGGATGCGTCGGAGTTGGCTTCCTCAAATTTCTTTGGTTCAACCTGTGAGAGAAAACTTAAGTGTAAATTCTCGTTAGTTGTACCTCGACGAGTTCTGACGCCATCCCGAGGATCTCCTATTATTTGGTCAACAGGATGATCCTTCAAGTGTCTGAACTCTAAAGTCCTTGCATCTGGGATCTCTTCAGCCACTGGAGTTGCATCTTCAGCTGGGATGTCTTCTTCATCTTGATCATCTACCTCTCCAATGGTGGTTGTAGAGGGGATCTTGATGAACGTCTCATCTTTATCTTCACTAGGTTCATCCAAGCTAAGTTCTTTCAACTTTGTACCTGCATCTACAATAGGCACACTAGACGAGTTGCTTTGCAACAGACTCGTCTCATCAAATACAAGATGTATTGACTCTTCCACCACCAGAGTTTTTCTATTGAATACTCTATAAGCCTTACTATGGCTACTATATCCTACAAAAATACCTTCAAAGCTTTTCTCGCTAAACTTTGTAGTGTGATACTTGCCATTGTTAAGTACGAAGCACTTACAGCCAAAGATTCTAAAGTATGAAATGGTTGGTTGCCTGCCTTTTAGAAGTTCGTAAGGAGTCTTATCATGGTTCTTGTTGATGAGTGCTCGATTTTGCACGTGATAGGCAGTGTTGACGGCTTCAGCCCAGAAATATTCCGGAAGTGA
This sequence comes from Platanthera zijinensis, assembly GCA_039513925.1. NCBI lineage: Eukaryota > Viridiplantae > Streptophyta > Magnoliopsida > Asparagales > Orchidaceae > Platanthera > Platanthera zijinensis. The sequence goes on along the minus strand of CM077080.1, from coordinate 193,293,845 downwards.
GGCATCACTCAACATGGTTCGACAAGCCTCTATGAGTGTTCTATTCCTTCTCTCAGCTACTCCATTTTGCTGTGGAGTGCGAGGAGAGGAAAACTCATGAAGGATACCTTGACTTTCACAAAATTCTGTCATGGCTCCAGACTTGAATTCCGTTCCATTGTCACTTCTGATTTTGACTACGGAACAGTTGTATTCATTCTGGATCTGCCTCACAAAATTAGTGAAAATACCGAAGGTATCTGACTTGTGTTTCAGAAAGAACACCCACGCAAAGCGCGAGTAATCATCCACAATAACCAACGTATATTCCTTACCTCCCAAACTTCTAACCTGCAGTGGACCAAACAAGTCCATATGGAGAAGCTGCAAACTTCTATTGGAATCCTTGCCTATTATGCTTTTAAACGAACTTCTTATTTGCTTGTCTTTGATACAAGCGTGACAAGGACTGTCCGTAACGCACTTGACATTAGGTGCATCACGCACTAAGTTTTGAGAGAATAATTTATTAATAGTTTTGAAATTAATATGTGCTAATCTCTTGTGCCATTGGTCTGCAAGAGATGCACTACTTTTTGCCAAAAGACACACTGGTGTCGAGGAGTCTATATAAATAAAATTTAAACGGAAAATATTTCTGCTTCGAGTGCCTGATAAAATAGTTTCCATATTGTTAACCGATTTTATCAAACACTTGTCAGCATGAAATTCAACTACGTATCCTTTGTCGCATAGTTGGCTTATGCTAATGAGATTGTGTTCCAATCCTTCAACATAGGCTACATCCGAAAAGGATACGCTGCCGTTAGAAATCATACCATAGCCTTTAGTGATTCCTCGATCTGAACCTCCAAAGATGACCTTTGGTCCGTTGCAGACTGAGGTGTAATTCTGTAGTAGGCTCCTTGTCCCGGTCATATGCCGAGAGCATCCACTGTCCAAGTACCAGATTGGCGTTTTGGTGGCCTTTGGACATACCTGCAATTACAATCATTTAGCCTTAGGAACCCAAACAAGTTTGGGTCCTTGGTCTCGAGTTAGAATACTCCCCCTACGAGTATTAGCCTCATGAGTGGTCACTCTCACGTTGCTAACTTTAGGGGTTGCAGCATTTTTAGGATTGAACCAACAATCACTGGCAAAATGACCAATTCTGCCACAGCACCAACAGTTGAACCTGTTGTATCTTTGCCTTGTGTAGTCCTGCTTGACTTTCTGGAATGAAGGTCTAGCAGGAGCTTTACTCTTGGAGGAAGAGGCTTCATGATGATGGCAGTTACATGAGGTCTTCTCCTTCATAGGCTTTTCTACAATGGGTTTTACTTTTGGTGTCTTTTTGAAATTATGACCATGAGCATAAGGTCCATAGCTTTGAAGCTGAATCTCCTCATAAGGTGCCTTGAAGACACTCTCGCCAAAGTTACGAGGACGAGTCCAACCTTGGTATCTTGACTTAGGCTTCTCAGGGATCGGCCTAGAAAAGTGTCCGTAGGTGGACTCATAATCGAGTTCGTTCGTGGGAAAGATAACTTTCTTGAACACAACAGGTTCCAAGGGAGCTTTCCCTTTTTCTTCAGCTAGAGCCTTCCGGGCAGCCTTATTCTTTCTCTTGGCCTTGTTTCTCCTAGAGGATTTACTAGAAGAGCCAATGTGGCCTAAACCAGCACCCTTAGCCTTAGCAGAGAATTCAGCAACGATTGGAAGAACTGTCTTAGGCTTAGAGAAACTCTCAACAAGCTTCTTTTCAGCCTCGAGTTGTTGTTCCAGTTCTTTGATGATTTTCTCCTTAAGGTCGAGGTGCTTGAGAGCTTTATTGTATTCCTCCATAGCTGCATTGAAGTTCTCTTGAAGAGAGTTAGTCTTATTGACTTCTTCTCTCAAGCTGCTCTCACTAGCCTGTAGAGAATTTATCTCTTTGGCTTGAGTTTTCATTATTCTACGACATTTTTCGTAAGCGGTGAGTAACTCCTTATACTGACCCATGAGCTTAGATTCATCTTCAGAGGAATATCCCTCTTGCTCATTGTCATCATCAGAATCAGAGAGAGGAGTGTGAGATTTTAACTTCCCAGTAAACTGGGGGACTTGTTCATCATCTGAATGAGCCATGAGCCCAAAGTAAGCTTCCTCTTCTTCACTCGACTCAGATGAGTCAGAGTCGCTGAGAGTTTTGCTCTTCTTGGCTACTAAGCTTTTCTCTTTCCTGTTCTTATGGTGTGAGGATTTCTTTTCCTCTCTTCTTCCGCCCTCTTTCTTTTTGTGAGGGCAATCGGCGATGACGTGACCTGGCTTATTGCAACAATAACAAATGATGTCAGTTGAGATCTGTTTGTTCTGTTTAGAATTATACCTGTCATGGCTGCTTGAGCCTTTCTTCCGATGATCACCGTCATGTCGTGATCTTCTATATGAGGCATCCTTGCCTCTCCATTGCTTCTTCTTGTTCAAGAACTTCTTGAACTGCCTTGAGAGTAGGGAGAACTCTCCATCAGATAGTTCTGAGCCAGATGAGCTGGGCTCAGATGATTCTTCTTCATCAGCCTCAGGAACTAGGGCAGGAGAGCTAGCCTTTACCTTCCTTGAGTTGTCTGCCTTTAGAGCGACAGATTTCTCCTTGGATGCAGACCTGCTTGTCTCTTCTTCAGCTTTTCTTGAGTTGATTTGCAGCTCGTAAGACATAAGCTTTCCGAACAGATTCTGCAGGTCCGTCTCAGCTAACCTTCCAAACTCCCGAATGGCACATACCTTATTGTCCCATTCCATGGTTAGGGATCTTAAGAATTTGTCATTGAGTTCCCCGTTGGTGAAGACACGTCCATAAACTCTTAGGCCATTTACTATCTTGAAGAAGTTCTCAAAAGTGTCAGCTATGGCTTCCTTATGACCCTGCCTGAAGGCTTCATATTTCTGGTTCAGTAGGGATCTACGATCATCCCTCACTTCCTCTGTACCTTCCATTAGAGTCACTAGGGATTGCCACATCTCCTTGGCAGACTGGCAATGAATCAGATTCTGCAGCATTGAGTCATCGACTGCACTTGCTATAATATTTTTAGCTTTCTTGTCCAGAGAGACAAGTGCAATCTCATCCTTATCTAGATCCATCAACTTCTTGGGAACTTGCTTGGTGGGATCTATGGTGGAAGTAGTCATAGGAATGTGGGGACCTTCTTCAACAATCATGAAGATCCGGGGATCTACTGCTTCCATGAAGAACTTTACTCTTTCCTTCCACATAGGAAAATTGTTCTTGGTGCAGATAGGGAGTTTAGCAAAATCCTTGGTCTTACTCATGCTTGATACCTTTCAAGAAACAACTTAGAAGGATAAGATCAAGGTGTTAACCTTTTAACGATCAACCTCCCTCTGATACCAATTGAGAGGTCTAAGTTGTTAGCCTAAATCACCTAGAGGGGGGTGAATATGTGAAATGCGTGTCAAATGCGGAATTAAAAACTAACACAGCACACATCAAGCAATCACAGACGACAAGAGATTTATAGTGGTTCCCCAACCTTGGGTACGTCCACTTTCCTCACCGATCTAGCAAATCACTAGACTCGGCTACTCCACTATCTCGGATTGAAAACAATCCTACACCTCGGAACCACGTTCCTACAAAAACTCGATCCAAACCGGATCTACACTCGGAAGATAAGACTTCCTACAAATCTCGGAGAAAAACTCCTACACAATAATTTGTTAAAAAAAATACAAACAATAATCTCAGATCTGGATCTTGGCAGTCTTCTCCCTTAAGAGCTTTGGCTTGATCAGAGAAGTTGAAGACGACTTGAGAGAGATCCACAAATCTGAAGAACTAAATCACCTCGATCGAGAAAATAGATCTGGAATCTTTAAGGTGTGGCGAGATCGAGTGATTGACTTGCGTCTGGATCGCTGAAGAATCAGAGTTGAAAACAGAGATTGGAGATCGTCGATCCAGAGCTTCTTCCGTGAACGTTAATGGCGACGGCGGCGACTTGAAGAATTAGGGTTCACGGGATTTTTCTCTTTCTCTTTCTTAAAGTAATAATCTCTGAAGGAATATATTATTAAAAGTCAAATCTGAAGTGACCTATTTATAGGTAGACTCCAACGGTCATAAGAATCATTAATGATGACACGTGGACTTATCAGAAAGGATCAAATCGAAATGTACAGTGAAATTGACTTAGAGAATTTCAGGAAAGAATTGAACCGACATACTCGAGTCATAGAAGATACTTACTCGAGTATCAGATTGTATATACTCGAGTGGACAAGAATTGGCATACTCGAGTAAGAGAAGTTATATACTCGAGTGGAAAGGATTGGCATACTCGAGTAAGAGAAGATAAAACTACTCGAGTGATTTAGAGATCAACACTCGAGTGATTAATGAACTACTCGAGTATATCAGGAGATACTCGAGTGAAAACACTTAGAAAAATTTCAGATAAAGTGTGAATAACTACTCGAGTACAAGAGTTGCAGATACTCGAGTGAGAGAAAAAGAACTACTCGAGTATATCAGGAGAACTACTCGAGTGAGGGGAAAATGAACTACTTGAGTATCTTAGAGCAACTACTCGAGTAAACATTGACTTACTCGAGTATGAAAAAATAACTACTCGAGTACAGAGTCACTTACTCGAGTATATAGGGAACTACTCGAGTATGTGGACTTAGAATATTTCTAAAATGGGAAGAACGGAACTACTCGAGTATAAACAAGGCACTTACTCGAGTAACTAACCAACCACTCGAGTACCAGTTATCACTTACTCGAGTGAATACAGTCTACTCGAGTATGTGAACCAACTTACTCGAGTACAGACCCACTCACTCGAGTATACAAGGGAAGTACACGAGTATGTGGACTTAGAGAAAATTCTGGATTTAAGAACAGAAGGAATTACTCGAGTATAAGATATGACCTACTCGAGTGACTGACTATCTACTCGAGTATAAACTTATCTACACGAGTATATAGAGTCTACACGAGTATGTCCAAGGATCTACTCGAGAACTAAGTCACTTACTCGAGTATATGAAGGGTACTACTCGAGTATGTGGACTTAGAAAAATTTCTTCTAAAAGATATACTTCAATACTTGAGTCCACCATTCCAAGTGCATGTAGGAAGTGTATCCCAATAGAGAGGCTATACATGGGCCAACACTTTGGATTACACAATGAGGGATTACATTGTATGGTCCTGTGTTTGGTGACCCATTATAGACTGACATTGGTCTACACTTGGCATTAAGGACCTGCACACATACAACTTAAACACAGCATCAAATACACCTTAATTCATCTTAGTTCAAGGTCTGACCACCTACAAATCTGAGGTATTGTGGAGACAAATCCCAACACCCTCCCACCTATCCAACTATCTTGTTGGACTAGACACTTCTCTAAAGCTTGCTCCAAAGAGCTTATACCTCAGATCCCTCAGGATCTCTAAGTCTTCTCCAAGACTTACTTCTCAGCCATAAGGGCCTATAACTCAGTGGTCAGCAGACTACCTGTAACACCCCTAGCCGATTCAATGTGACAATATCACGACTCCGCTCTAGGCGATGCTACTGGGCTGCAGCCCAAGCACCCCAACCCCTCTCGAGCCCACTGGCGGGTTGTTGGTGGCCACAACCTCTCTTTAATGAGTGAACTCGACAGTTAAGTTGGGCCGTACGGGGACTTCCCAGGAGGTCACCAATCCCAGTACTACTCCAGCCCGAGCACGCTTAACTATGATGTTCTTTCAACTCTCATCACCAATTGAGCTGCAGCACGGTAACGTGCATGGCCTGTGCTTGGTTCTTGGCAGGGCGTTACAATGCACTTTTTATTGTAACGCCCCTAGCCGATTCAACGTGATAATGTCACGGCTCCGCTCTAGGCGACGCTACCGGGCTGCAGCCGAAGCACCCCAACCCCTTTCCAGCCCACTGGCGAGTTGTTGGTGGCAACAACCTCCCTTTGATTAGCTAACTCGACAGTTAAGTTGGGCTGTACAGGGACTTCCCAGGAGGTCACCCATCCCAGTACTACTCCAGCCCGAGCACGCTTAACTATGATGTTCTTTCAACTCTCATCACCAATTGAGCTGCAGCTCAATTGGTGATGAGAGTTAAAAGAACTCCATAGTTAAGTGTGCTCGGGCTGGAGTAGTACTGGGATGGGTGACCTCCTGGGAAGTCCCCGTGGTGCGCGCTTGACTATCGAGTTTGACTCATCAAAGGGAGGTTGTGGCCACCAACAACCCGCCTGTGGAGGGAGAAGGGTTGGGGTGCTTGGGCTGCAGCCCGGTAGAGATGTCATGGGGGGCTGCGAGCCAAATCCCTGGTCGTTACACTACCTACCTCAGGCTGTTAAGCCCTACACACAGGTTGGGAGGACAACCCTACCTCAGATCCTCTAGGGATCCTACCTCAGAGCTCTTCATTGCTCCTACACTCAGTGACCCTCAAGCCACCAACCTTAGCCTTATCTCTAAGGCCTACAGCTCAGGCTTCTCAGCCCTACAACTTCAGGCACAAGGCCCTACTCTCAAAGTGTTGTAGCACTCCTGCAGCTCAGTACCCAACAGGTACCTACCTCAGTGCCCTTCCAGGCACCTATAGCTCAGTGACAAGCTTGTCATCTACCTCAGGCCAAAAGGCCATACACTCAGATCCACACTTGGATCCTACCTCAGAGAGCAGCACTCTCTTACCTAAGAAAATTAAGCCCTACAGCTCAGATCCTACCTTAAAGAGCAGCACTCTCCTACCTTAGGCAATTAAGCTCTACAGCTCAGATCCACACTTGGATCCTACCTCAGAGAGCAGCACTCTCCTACCTCAGGCAATTAAGACCTACAGCTCAGATCCACACTTGGATCCTACAGGATGAATGTGGGTTGGTGTGATGATTGTCCACAGGTGAAATTTCACTATGCCAATCTACATGGACTTAGATAAAATCAGCCCAACCTTGACACCAGGAAATATATTTCCTGAGTCTACTTATCTAGACTAAGAAAATACTTAGACCTAACTTCCTCTTCTCAGCACCAGGGATTTTATCCAGCTGGAACTAGAGAAGTAACTGTAGTAGGTCTTGCTGCAACCTGAGTTGGAAGAATCCCATCCCAACTCCTTTCTTCACAACAACAAGGATGAAGATCTCTTTGGTCTGTATTGGAAGTAACTTGCAGATTAGCTTCTCTGCCCCTTTCTGAACTGAGCCAATTGCTCAGCCCTATCTCCTTATTCATAGCTCCCCAAGAGAATGTTCTTTAGGTTTGTTGGCTGAGCCTGTGAAGCACCTGCAGCAAGGGTCGGCCCAAGCTGCTACCTTTTTCTCAGAAAATTCTTCTGAGCAAACTTGCTGGTGTAGATGAAGATCACACAAACTATCTTGTTGTTGAAGATGTTGATACCAACAGCTAACTTGCTCTTTGTCTTGTAGACTTGAGCTTCCTGTTCCTCAGCTCCACAACACTGGCAGAGAAGAAGCAAAAGTTTTTTCCTCTATAAAGACCTTTTTCTTTTATTGAATTTGACCCAACGGCTCTTGAGTAGTGGGCCCCACATAATTAATGGCCAGCAGCAACCTTGATTTAACACCAACTGTCGTACAGTAGGTCTGCGACAACATTTGTCGCGTACTGTAGCCATCCCGCCACTTATTTGAAATATGTTGACTTGTTGACATGCTCACATCACCAGCTGTGGACTTAGCCAAAAATCAAGCAACATTAGCATAGGCGTTGAGTGAGTAAGCATCACTCAATGCCAAAACACTTAGACAAATTTATTGTCTCTTGGCATTGGGTGAGTAACCTTCACTCAATGCCAAACTACTTAGAATATAAATCTGTTTCTAGGTGTTGAGTGATTCTGCTTCACTCAACGCCAACTTGCTTTATCAGCTTTCTACTGCTTGGCATTGAGTGAGTGAGCATCACTCAATGCCAAACTCCTTAGACAAAATTCTATCTCCACTAGGCTTTGACATCATTGAGTGAGCAACCTCCACTTAATGCTTTTTGCCTTAACCATTTTTCTTCCTCTATAGCATCTTAGGCGTTGAGAGCGTTGAGTGAGCACTCCTCACTCAATGCTCTCTGCCTTAGGCATTTTCCTGCTTAACTGTCTCAACTCTTTCTTGTTCTCTGTTGAGAAAAACACTTGTCTCAGCGGTTATGCTGAGACAAACACTTGTCTCAGCAGTTATGATGAGACTAACACTTGTCTCAGCGGTTTTTGCCTTAGACAAAATCCTGAACTTAGCTCGACGAATGCTGAACTGAGTTCGACGAATGATGAACTGAGCTCGACGAACTCTGAACTCATTTCGATGAATTCTTAATTGATCTCGACGAACTCAGAATCTCAAGCTCTGAATTTAGATCGATGAATGGTGAGTTTAGCTCGACGAACTCTGAACTAAATTCGACGAATTCTGAACTGAGCTCGACGAATTCTTTCTCAGCTGTCACAGCGGTTATGCTAAGAAATTCTTCTCAGCTGTCTCGACACTTTTTCCTTAGTCAAAGTATCTGACTTCCAGCTTACTCTTTGTGTTCACCTATCCAATCAAGGACAACCCGCATTTACTGTCTCAACGCTTCCTTCTCAGCTGTGTCAGTGGTTATGCTGAGACATTATTCTCAGCTGTCTCAACTGTCTCGACGTTTTTTCCTTAGTCAAATTAGCTGACTTCCAACTTACTCTTTTTTTCACCTATCCAATCAAGGACAACCTGCATGCATGATCTTAAGCACACATCAAATATAAGTATGCTCTTATTCTTGATGGTGATGCCTCTTCAAATCCACTCTAGGGAACATTATGGGCAATGGACCAAACAATCTCTCCTATTTGAAGAAGTCAGAACACCCAGCAATACTAAGAGGCATTATCATGATAGGCAGAATAATTTCATGCAGCTGTAGACATTTCTACACACCTGCTAGCTTATGTTATATTAATACAATGTGCTCTAATTAATTGTATTGACTTAATAAGTTTAGTCAATGTATCCTCATACTACTTGAGAAATTGCTCAAGTAATATGAACTCTCCTATCAACCACTTAATGTTTAAATAGAGCACCACTAGAAGCACTTGCCTCAAAATATGTACTAACACAATCATGGCTTGACATGTAGTCAGTCATTGCATTTTTCATACTACTTGAATCTTTTCAAGTAATATGCACTGACTCAACATTACCTAGTCATGTTAGTATTGCTTCTATATCTCCCTCTTATGTATTGCCATACATCTCCCCCTTTCTGTCTTCTTCAATAAGCATATCTATTGAGAGAGTAGAAAATATCATGGGAGAGATTATCTCTTGATACTAGTCAAAGTCCTATGTTGATACTACTAAGGAAATCATCATAGTGATCAATCTACTTGATTAGGAGTCATACCTTCTGTGTTGATACATTTATACAACACAACACTGCAGCATTTAAGCTTGTTGCACACATAGTTCCCCTTGCTGATGTTGTATCTACATGAACAGCATCCACCTATGATGATATCATTGATACACCACATCACTGCAGCCCCTTGGCACTTGACTGACCCATGGATCCACTTGAGCTGGCTGGTAGTAGTCACTCTTCTCATGATCTCCCCCTTAGTCTGTGCATTATCCTTAAGAAAAACTGATAAGTAGTTGTGACAGCTGATCTACTGCAGCAACTCCCTGCTCCCCCTCAACTGAGGCATCCTTTGTCAGATTCCTGGTAGACATTCTAGTCTATGCCAGTCTAGATATCACTTGATGATCTTCATAGTCTTGATATCACATCAAGGACTTGTCTACCTAAAAGAAAAGTAAATCTTGCAACACAAACTAGAGTTTGGAGCTTCTGAAGTTATCATAAGTTCCACATATATACTAAACTCAACCAAGAGGGTGTTGAACTTGACTTCATCTAGTGGCATGATAAGCATGACAACCGCTTGTCAGTTAGGACAAACTTAGGATTGAGTTCTTCCTTATTCTCCCAAATTTATTGATACTTAATCTACATATGATTAGTCCTGCTATGACAGTCAGAATTCCTAGCAACTTAGATTATACTAGTAGAAAATCAATATAAAAGAGATTCTACTTATCTGGAGGTTATGGTTCTGATGCCATAAAAGTTCTGTTTGACAATTTTGAGTTCGACGAAATATTAAGATTTCATCGAGCTCCGTTCGACGAATTATTCTGATTTCGTCGAGTTCCATTCGACAAATGAAGGTGATTTCGTCAAGCTCTGTTCGACCAATGAAGGTTATTTTGTCGAGCTCCATCCATGCTGATGCTTAGCAACTCTCTTGCACCTTGCACAGTCTCTTTTTGATGTGCCAGATCTTCTCCCCTTCTTTAGCAATAGACTTGCCTTTGACTTCAGCTTTCTGATTAGCAGTACAAGAGTGTTCAGCCCACTTAGTACTATCTTGATCATTACATTGATCTCCACACTTGATCACCACTTGATCAATCCCTTCTTGGTTTCTGAATAGACAGGGAAGAGCTTGTCTGTTGTGATTCTCTTCTACCCCTAATTGATTGCAGATGATACCATTGGTGCAGCTGCCAACTTTCTCTTCTCATAAGGCTGAATGTTCTCCTGCAGCTGCTAGACTTTAAGATCACTTGAACCTAGAATGATCTTTCCATGAAACATCCCTTCATTCTGATACCAATTCTTTCTTTACAATGCTATTCCAATAGGAATATGCTGACTTGTATCACCAATAGCTAGAGCAATCTAGCTATTCTTATAAACTGATTGGCTTGCCTTCTTCCAGCAGGTGCCATCACTTGGGTAGTTTCCCTCTCAGCTTCTACAATGTCCATGGGGACAAGCTGATCCTCAGCAGTAATACGGATCTATTCTGTTCTGGGGGAACTTTGGGCAGGATTCAAGCTTGTCCAACAACCTTGACTGAACATGCTCCCCATTAGTAGGAATATCTTAGCTTGACAGTCTCCCCCTCAACATTTGCACAGATCCTGTCCATATGACTATCAGTCATCATCTCAGCTGATGATACCACTTGACTGTTTGTCCCTTCTGTATAGTGAGCTTTATCAGCTGAGCACAGTATGCCTCTTTCTTGCTACTCATAGAGGAGCTACTTATGCTTTACTCAAAGATGAGTACAGCCTACTTGTCCTTTCCAGATTTACTGGTGTGGCAGTAAGACTTTGTCTAACCAGACATTCCTGCTGGCTGGATCTAGCTGGTCTTAGCCCAATACTTGTGCAATTTATCCTTCTTTAGGAATGCACACAACATTCTTATCCTTGGGGTGTGAACCATATGATAACTTCCTTGTTCCAGTCCAAATTCTGGAACATCTTCTGTCCAAGTGTCATATTGGGGATGGGCACTTAGACTAACCTGCAAAACAAGATTATCTTACCTTAGGACCCCAATAGGTATTAGGTCCTAGGTTCTGATTAGACTAAAATCTAACTTGCCTACCTGCAAAATTTCTGACAGGTAGGCAAACTCTTGCTCTAGACACAGAAGGATTGTGTCAGCAATCTAGGGCAAAATACCCCCCACCTTACCACAACACCAACACTCATGAATATTATATCTTCTTTTCTGAGAAGGCCTTGCAATGTGGTTAACTGCTGACTAAACAGAAGGAAGAGGAGTAGCAACTTTCTTCAGGTTCCTTTCAACAAGGATATAATTGAAGGTTATTCTTCCAGCAGGCTTCCTTTGCATGCCCTGAATGGTATTTATAGATGTCTTCTTTGCAGAATACAAGCTATTTATATCATCAGAGATAGCCAAGTTAGGCTTACCAGTAGACTGACCCTTGGTCTCCTTGCTGGATTGGCTTGAGTGAAAGCCACTGTCATTCCCTTGTGAGTTAGGGCTGAGGAACCAAATATAAATGGTCCAACATAGGCCATTTGTACTTTTTAATGGGGATCCTTAAAGGCACTCATTCCCCTACCCTTTCTTCTTCCATTGTAAGATACACTTGTATTCTTACAAGAAGAATTCTCATTCTTATAGTGACCATACATGCAATCCTGATGATACCTATGAGAAGGGAGAATTACCTTATAAAATGTTGACTGTGGCACTATAGGGGCTTTGCCTTTCCATTTGGAAAGGTCAACTCTTGTGCTTCCCTTGACTGCTAACTCCTTCTTACCCTTTTGGGAGGAGAAGGAATTTATCAAGGGCAGCACATCTTTAGGCTTGCAGAATTCAGCCACATCCCTTCTCTCCTTTAAGAGTTTCTCTTCAAGATCCAAAATGATCTTGTCCTTCTAGCTTATGGTCTCAATTTGGATGATTGAGATGGCCTTTAGTTGGCTGACTTTCCTCACTTTCTGATCTAGCAAGGATGTTGTCTCAGACTGCTGGGTAGCAACTAACTGAAGAGAAATAATCTCCTCAGCCTGCATCTTGGCCAACATCTTGCTTTTTCTCAAAGCATCCAAAATTTGACCATACTTGTCAATCAATTGATTGACATCTACCTAAGATTTAGAGCCATCTTCATCACTAGGTGAGGATGCATTAGAATCTGGACTAGTCTCATGACCTGAGTAGCTAGACAAAGAATGTACCTGATCTTGACCAGGCTAATCCTGGCAGGATACTTCTTCTGTCAAAGTCATCCCCTCACAGCAGCCATTGATACCTTCATACACCTCAGTATCACTTTCTGAGTGTGATAGAGGGGCCCTGATCTCTATCCTCACTGGAGGATTGACTTCTCCTGCTGCAACATCTTCATCTTTAGTAGCAGCAGCAACTAGCCCGATGTAGGCTTCTTCTTCTTCTTCAGACTCTGAACCACTGCTGTCACAACCCGCATTTTCTCCGAGGAAAACGAATTATCAGAGTAGGAGAAAACACGCGTCATAATGCCACGTCGAGCAGGGAATAACTGCCGACGCTCAGGACAACCACTGACAACTATACTTTATGAAAATTCATAAGTTATATGATTAGAAAATCAGTTATATCTTTAAAGGCCGTATCCCTCGGCTCGGTGGATCACCTAGTACACAATTTAGAAACTATACTTATATGCTGCGGAAAATACTTTATTTAGATTTAAAATCCTAGAAGAGTGCATAAGTGTCCCCAGAGAACACTTATACAATGCAAGACCCTACTTTTGATTTATACTATATATATAGGAAAATGATCTTTTTACGTTATTTGGAAAATAGTGATGATTTTTATAAAAAATGTTGATCATGAGTAATATTTATAATAGTGTTTTTAGATTTAAAAATAACTAGCAACCTAGCATAAATCATCCCCAGAGCAAGTAGACTTTCTCTAGAAAGGTAGCAGCAAAAAAAGTAACATATCTAGCATCAAGGTAAAAACTACCAGTGGGCGCCAAAACCTGACACGAACCCACTGACAAGTATGTATGTCTGTAAGAAACACAACATCAAAACTACCTCACAACAACAAGGAACTGATCTCTATAGCACCAGAGACCACCAGCAACTGCACAGCACCACTAGCCGTCAGAGCAGCTACTAATCAGAACCTGAGGCATTCAAAGAAGAAAGAATACCTCAGCAAGCAAAACAAGAAAACTGCTCAAAAGTGTCAATCAGAATATAAGTAAAAGAGGAAAACAAAGTAATAACAGTAACAACTGTCCAAGGCAAGGCAAAAAGAAGAAAGTGCACCAAGTGCGAGGACACATCAGTAACTCTGCCCAGAAACTACATCCTGCAGAGTCTACTAAGCTACCAAGAGCCCAAAAATGCTGCAATCTACCAAGGAAGAAACATCTAACACCCTAAGATGTGGGAGGTGGTAGTAGCAAAAAAAAAACAAACAACATGGATCCGGGTTGGAGGCAAACTCAGTTCCCCAACCACCATTTCCAAGCCAACAAGCTCAAGGGTCTACATGTGAAAGCACAAGGGACCTTCCACCCCCTTGCCCAGCCCGTACCTGGAGCAAGATAGAAGAAAAAAGGATGGCCTTGGCTAAATTACACAACACCTCCCCAATTAAGAGCTTCAACCACCCCTACTAACCACGACCCACGATTCGGCCTTTTTTGGAAAAACAAGAAAATAGCCGACAAGGAACCTCAAAATCAAGAAATCCACTCAGGGAAGAAAATCAAGGTAAGGGAAAAATGTTGAGATGACTCAATACGGCATGGCGTTGAGTGAGCCCCACTCACTCGCCGCCTAACCTTGGCGTTGAGTGAGTAAGCCTCACTCAGCGCCAGAAACCACCATGGCGTTGAGTGAGGGTCACTCACTCAACGCCCTCCGTAAGAACAGCTCTGGCGTTGAGTGAGCTAACCTCACTCAATGCCAAAACAACCATGGCATTGAGTGAGGTTCACTCACTCAACGCCTCCCGCGAGAAAACTCTGGCATTGAGTGAGCTAACCTCACTCAACGCCAAAACAGCTATGGCGTTGAGTGAGGTCCACTCCCTCAACGCCTTCAGCAAAACAGGCAGTGGCGTTGAGTGAGCTAACCTCACTCAACGCCAAAACAGCTACGGCGTTGTGTGAGGTCAACTCACCCAATGCCTTAGCACACAACCACAGGAAAGCCCTAAACCAACGCCATCCGGAAGAGGTCGGCGGGAATGCCGACTGATTCTCGCCGAATCAGCGGGAATCCAGATTGATTCTCGTCGAATCAGTGGGAATCCAGAATGATTCTCGCCGAATCGGCGGGAATCCAGATTGATTCTCGTCGAATCGGCGGGAATCCAGAATGATTCTCGCCGAATCGGCCGGAATCCAGATTGATTCTCTCCGAATCGGCAGGAATCCAGAATGATTATCGCCGAATCGGCAGAAATCATTGACGATACTCGTCGAAATCGGCGAGAATCACCTAGTGATTCCCGTCGATTTTGACTTAGACGAAATTTCTCACTCAACGTCGATTCTACTTAGCCACAAAAGAACAGACCAAACTATGGCTTTGAGTGTGTGCACTACACTCAACGCCAAATCCCGAGAGCCTACCAAGACTAGTTCTAACTCGAGCACTACCACAGAAACCTCCCTCTCTCTCTCTCGGCTCCACCCGCAAAAGCACCAAACCAGAACTAAAACCTGGAGTCTAAATGGTGAAAACAACCAGCGGGTTGAGCAAAAACAGCACATGGAGGGGGGCTCATAACAGAATTGTAGGGTTAACCTAAAACTACTACACAGAATTCTAGCAAGCAGAAGAGAGAAGAAAAAAAACTTGGCTTCTATCCTAGGGCTAACCGGGTAATTAAGAGGGGAAGATCAAAACAGCAAGTGCAAGAACCACTTGCCTCAGTTTTCAGCGAAGCTCCACTCGAGCTATTCCTCTCCCTCGGCACCAGCATCAACAACACCCTAACAGCAAAAATCCCGAACTTTAATGGTGAAAAAGGGCCAAAACCAGAAAATCCAAATCTCCTAAAGTCCTACGAAAATCAAATCTTTTATCGTAGAAACGTAGATCTAAGAGAGAGCAATCCAAATCCGCTTTTTAAATCAAAATCCGTCCACGAACACTCCCGGAATTACCGTCCGAAAACTAGGGCAGCCCGTTGTTTCCGCCTCTGCTTTCCGCGAACAGGAGCAGCGGTTTTGGTCTTGGGAAGAAAGAAGAGAGTGGGCCCGCCAACTTCTAACCAAAGCTTTATAAATAAGACTTACCATGCCTGATCAGCCTAACTGTCTCCCAAGCCACCGGTTCACTTGAACTAAGAGGGTTACTAATTTGATTTTACTAATAGCACACCCAAAACAACTCGAAAATCGAACTACCTCGGAATTTGACGAAATTCACACCGTAGCTAAATACCCATGCTACGAACACAACAGCGAAGTCGAAACTAACTTTCGACGAACAGAACACAAGTTATACCCACCCGAAGCCAAAACACAAGCATCCCCCGAGAGGCCACACCGGGTCACCCAAAACGACTCGGCTTGCTAGGGAGATCTTGCCAACAGGCTACAAAATAGGGCACCCAGTTCTAAGGAGTTAAGACCACACTCCACAGATGGAACAAGCAAAGAAAACGCGTCGACGTAACGCCAAACGAGAATTAAATAATCGCAGAAAAATCGGGGGCGTTACAGTCACTTCCCCTAAAAGAAAGTTTCGTCCCGAAACTTTACGCACAACACTTCTACTATAGAAGGAAAAGTAATAAGCCAAATATTACAAGAAGAAAACAAACCAACCTAATCAGGGAAACAGTTGAGGGTGAGCCTCCCTCATAGCCGACTCTAACTCCCAAGTCGCGCTTTCCAAACCCTGATTCTTCCATAGAACTTTGACCATCGGGATGGACTTCCTTCGCAGCACCCGATCTTGAGTATCCAAAATGCGTACCAGCACTTCAACAAAAGAGAGGTTGGGCTCCAACTGGGGCACAACGTCCAAAACTTGCCCACTGCTGCGCACACACTTCCGCAATTAGCTTGCGTGAAATACATTATGAACACCTGGGAAGTTTGCTGGCAAATCCAACCTATAAGCTGACGCGCCAATCCATTCCACAATCTTAAACGGTCCCACATACCTCGGGTCCAATTTCCGATTCTTACCGAACCTCTTAACTCCAACCATCGGGGAAACCTTAAGAAACACAAGGTCCCCTACAGAAAACTCCAAGTCCGACCTACGCTGATTGGCGTTCTTCTCGTATCTCTCTTGAGCTTTACGAAGCTTTTCTCGAATAAGCTTCACTGCGACCTCCATCTCCTCGAGCGCATCCGGACCCAACAAGGGTCTCTCACCTGCCTCCACCCAAAATAGCGGAGTTCTGCAGTGCCTCCCATACAAAGCTTCAAACAGAGACATTTGCAAACTTTTTTGATAACTGTTATTGTATGCAAACTCCATAAACCGCAATCGCTCATCCCACGCTCCACCGTGGTCTAGAATGTAGCATCTGATCATATCCTCAACTATCTGGTTCACCCGCTCCGTCTGCCCATTGGTCTGTGGGTGCTAAGCAGTTGAATACCTCAGATCGGTACCCAAACCCTCCTGCAGACTCTGCCAAAAGCGAGAAGTAAACCGGGAATCTCGATCGAAAATGATGCTAACAGGCACACCGTGCAATCTGAGGACCTCATTCAAGTACAACTCTGCTATCTTCTTCATCGGGTAGTCAATCATATACGGCACGAAGTGAGCACACTTCGTCAGTCTATCCACTATAACCCAAACAGAATCAAATCCCCTTGGAGATTTCGGTAAGCCCGTGATGAAGTCCATAGAAATACTTTCCCACTTCCAAGTCGGAATCTCTAACGATGTCAACTTGCCACCAGGCCTTCCATGATCGGCCTTTACACGCTTGCAAGTGTGGTACTCAGCAACAAATCGGGCTAAATCACCTTTCATGCCATACCACCAGGCAATTTGCTTTAAGTCATGATACATCTTCGTAGATCTTGCATGGTAGGCCATGCTGGATCCATGAGCCTCTCTGCATACCATACCCCTGATGTCTCCAACAACAGGGATGCAAAATCTGTCGCGGTACTTCAAAGTTCCCGCATCATTGATGGAATAATCTGGCAACTCCCCTCTCTCCGTCCTGAGGTATAAGTGCAGAAGGTCCGGATCATCCTTCTGGTGCAACCTAGTAAGGGAAATCCAAGACGGCTCTGCCACTAATAAACTACTCTGCAAGCCACAGCATCCCACTGATATATCCATAAGGAGGAACTCCTCCACTAAACGATCGGCGGTGAGATTAAAGATCTTTCCCATTTTTCGTCTCAAGGCGTCGGCCACCACATTTGCCTTGCCTGGATGATACTGGATCTCTACGTCATAATAGGCCACATACTCTAGCCACCGATGTTGGCGCAGATTTAACTCTTTCTGCGTGAACACGTACTTCAGAATCTTATGGTCGGTGAAGATCTTGCACTGAGTCCCATAAAGTAGGTGTCTCCACAGCTTCAACGCATAAATAACCGTTGCGAACTCGAGGTCATGCGTAGGATAATTCTTCTCATGAGTCTTTAATTTCCTTGACCCATACGCAATCACTTTTCCTACTTGCATTAATACGCATCCCAGACCTACATGCGAAGCATCCACGTATACATCATAATCCACACCCTCAGTAGGCAGGGTCAAAACGGGAGCAGTGCACAATCTCTTCTTTAACTCCAGAAAGGCTTCTTCGCACTTCTCGCACCAAACAAAAGCCACGTTCTTCTGAGTCAGCTTGGTCAAAGGTGCAGCTAGGGTAGAGAAACCCTCCACGAACCTCCTGTAGTAGCAGGCCAACCCTAGTAATCTCCTGATCTCCTTAGACGTGCCCGGCCTACTCCAATCCATCACTGCTGCGATCTTTTCAGGGTCGACCGATATCCCATCCTTATTCACCACGTGGCCCAGAAACGAGACCTGAGACAACCAAAATTCGCACTTGCTCAACTTGGCGAATAACTTGTGGTTCCTCAACTCCGATAGAACCAAGCGCAGATGATTCTCATGCTCCTCAGCGCTGCGAGAATAAACCAACACGTCATCAATGAAGACCACCACGAACTTATCTAGGAAATCCTTGAACACCCGGTTCATCATATCCATGAATGTTGATGGTGCGTTGGTCAATCCAAATGACATCACTAAGAATTCAAAATGTCCATGCCTCGATCTAAACGCAGTCCGTGGAATATCTGCCTCACGGATCCTAAGATGATGATAGCCAGATCGAAGATCGATCTTGGAGAACACTGTGCTACCGCACAACTGGTCAAATAAGTCATCGATCCTCGGCATAGGGTACCTGTTCTTAATAGTGACTTTGTTCAACTCCCTGTAGTCGATGCAAAGCCGCATCGACCCATCCTTCTTCTTCACAAATAGAACAGGAGCACCCCAACACGATGAACTCTGCCTGATAAACCCTTTTGCCAACAACTCATCTAACTGGACTCGCAACTCCTCTAGCTCACGAGGGGCCATCCGGTACGGTGCCTTAGCAATAGGACGCGTACCCGGCTCCAAATCGATCACAAATTCGACATCCCGATCGGGAGGAAGACCAGGAAGGTCATCAGGAAACACATCAGCGAAACCATGAACAATGGGAATCTCTTCTAAGCGCGGTACACTAACAATGGTCCCAACCACCGAGACTAAGCAAGCAAAGCAACCAGAAGGAAACAACTTTTGAGCACATACCGCAGAAATGACAGGAGAATCTTGGCACGGATCAGCATACACGCTTCCCAGCTGACCATTGTCCTTGATGAAGTCCAAGCGCTTCCCTTTGCACTGAAAGACCGCATCATACTTAGACAGCCAGTCCATGCCCAGAATGACATCGAAGTCCTCCAGGTCAATCATCTTCAAAGCTGCCCTCGCAAGAAAATCCCCTAACAAAACAGGGCAATCTAGAATGCCTAAATCTGATAACACAGATTCACCAGAAGGGAACTTGATGCGGAAAGTATCGCGAACTCGACCTAGAGTTAACCGATGACGCTCCACAAAGGCTCTAGCCACAAATGAGTGGGTAGCGCCGGAGTCAAACAGAACACGCGCCCAGCGGTTCTTCACCTTAAATTTCCCTATAGGAGTAAATACAACTAAGGATCTACCAATACCCAACTGAAACCAATTTAACAAATAAAACTTCCAAGCTGGAAAAGAAACAACTAACCTAAGACGACCTGAGTCGAAGCTTGGGCCTCCTCGGAAGAGATCACGTTCAGCTTTCCTTTAGCCTTGTCCACATGCTGAGGCGGAGGTAATTCCTGAAGTGGAACTGCATGAAGAGCAGGCTGGACCTGAGGACACCTAGACTTGATGTGACCCTTCTGCCCACACTGATAGCAGACTTTATCCTTGGACCAGCACTGGGCAGCATCATGCCCAGGTCGCTTGCAGATAGAACAGGAAACATCCCTCCTAGGAGAACCCTGAATAGCATGAACTTGCTCCTTCTTCTGAGTTGCTGCCTTCTTGAAACACCTCTTGACAGGGTGGCCCGACCGGCCACAGAAGCTACACACCACATTGCTCTTCTTTCCCGAAGATGCATCAGGTACCTGGGGTTTCTTCTCCTCGACGGACTTCCTCTTGTCCCTCCTTATTTGCTGGCCTCTGCTCTTTGTGGTCTCGATAACCTCCACCTTCAAGGCAGCCTCCACTACCCCTGCATAGGTCTCTGATCCATAAGCACTGGTCAACTGCTGCACCTCGCTCCTCAAGCCACCAAGAAACCGCTTGACTCGATCAGCCTCAACACTCACCACCCCAGGAGCAAACCGGCTCAACTTGCTGAACTCTATCTCATACTCACCGACCGTGAGTTGCCTTTGCTTCAGGTGGAGGAAATCGTTCATAAGACGATCACGCTTGACCGAAGGCAAGAACTTCCTCAGCAGCATTTCTTTGAACACTTCCCAAGAGTAACCAGCTACCAAGCTCGCTTTCTCTCTAAGCCACCAATTCTTCGCCAAACCCTTGAGCTGATAGGCGGCTATCATCACTCTCTGATCGTCTACAATACCGGAGTACGAGAATATCTCCTCCATGGAGATCAGCCAATCGTCTATGACCATGAAATCTGCCTTCCCATCATACGTAGGGGGGCTAAGTCTCTGAAACTGTGAGATGAATGCCATCTCCGCTGGCACCACCACTGGAGGTCTCAGGGGTGCAGGAAGGGGAGGAACAGCAATCCCCCCTGCAGGGCCTTGCACTCCCTGAGTCTGTCCTGCCACAACTACCACCAAAGACTGGATCTGAGCTCGGACCTCCACCAACTGCCTGCTCAAGGAATCGCTACTCTGCCGCAAGCTTTCGATCACCGCATCATTCTGCGCTCCCGATGACTCACCCTCAAAAAGGGGGGTCGATCTAGTCGAACGACGTCTCACCATCCTAAAGTCATAGCAACACTAGTTAGATCCTAGTACAACGGCTAGACCCAACTACAAGTACAAACAATACATACATAAATATGAACTTAAAGCTGCTAAAATTGCTCTGGGAGTTTTTCTTTTTACAAAAAGTTTATGTTATGCCCTAACCTAGGATGGTTAACCACCACCATACTAATTCTTGTGCCTAGATCGGGAATATATGACTTTATATTATTTTTGACTCGAAAACTTATGTGTGTACATATGTCATCCTGCCAGTCTTTAGCTTGGGACGTTGTGCTTATGCAATGTTATGTTATGCATGTTTGTGCTATGCATTCTAAAAAGTCCCTAATGCATGTTATGAGCGGCGTACACATGAAAATGTTATGCATCCCATACTACATAACATCCTCATGCAAAGAAAAGAAAACGAGCTAGTCGCAGCCATGTGGTGAGGTTATGCATCCCATACTACATAACCCTCACATGTTGCCCCTATGGTGGATCCATATACAGACACATAGTATGCATCCCATACTGCATAATATGCCCCGTATACTTCATGTTATGCTATGAGTGTAGTGTTCGTGCTTTTGCCAAGACGTGCTGATGACATATCGGTGTGTGAATGACATGATGCTGTACTACCAAAGCAATCAAAGGAAGGTTGCCCGACTAACTTGTCAATCAACCTCCCTCTGATACCAACTGTCACAACCCACATTTTCTCCGAGGAAAATGAATTATCAGAGTAGGAGAAAACATGCGTCATGATGCCACGTCGAGCAGGGGATAACTGCCGACGCTCAGGCAAACAACTGACAACTATACTTTATGAAAATTCATAAGTTATATGATTAGAAAATCAGTTATATCTTTAAAGGCCGTATCCCTCGCCTCGGTGGATCACCTAGTCCACAATTTAGAAACTATACTTATACGCTGCGGAAAATACTTTATTCAGATTTGACATCCTAGAAGAGTGCATAAGTGTCCCCAGAGAACACTTATACTATGCAAGACCCTACTTTTTATTTATACTATATATAGGAAAATGATCTTTTACGTTATTTGGAAAATAATGATGAGTTTTATAAAACATGTTGATCATGAGTAATACTTATAATAGTATTTTTAGGTTTAAAAATAACTAGCAACCTAGCATAAATCATTCCTAGAGTAAGTAGACTATATCCAGAAAGGTAGTAGCAAAAAAAATTAACATATCTAGCATCAAGGTAAAAACTACCAGTGGGCGCCAACAACTGAAACGAACCCACTGACAAGTATGTATGTCTGTAAGAAACACAACATCAAAACTACCTCACAACAACAAGGAACTGATCTCTATAGCACCAGAGACCACCAGCAACTGCATAGCACCACTAGCCGTTAGAGCGGCTACTAACCAGAACCTGAGGCATTCAAAGAAGAAAGAATACCTCAGCAAGCAAAACAAGAAAACTGCTCGAAAGTGTCAATCAGAATATAAGTAAAAGAGGAAAACAAAGTAATAACAGTCACAACTGCCCAAGGCAAGGCAAAAAGAAGAAAGTGCACCAAGTGCGAGGACACATCAGTAACTCTGCCCAGAAACTACATCCTGCAGAGTCTACAAAGCTACCAAGAGCCCAAAAATGCTGCAATCTACCAAGGAAGAAACATCTAACACCCTAAGCTGTGGGAGGTGGTAGTAGCAAAAAAAACAAACAACATGGATCTGGGTTGGAGGCAAACTCAGTCCCCAACCACCATTTCCAAGACAACAAGCTCAAGGTTCTACATGTGAAAGCACAAGTGACCTTCCACCCCCTTGCCAAGCCCGTACCTGGAGCAAGATAGAAGAAAAAAGGGTGGCCTTGGCTAAATTACACAACACCTCCCCAATTAAGAGCTTCAAACCACCCCTACTAACCACGACCCACGATTCGGCCTTTTTTGGAAAAATAAGAAAATAGCCGACAAGGAACCTCAAAATCAAGAAATCCACTCAGGGAAGAAAATCAAGGTAAGGGAAAAATGTTGAGATGACTCAACACGGCATGGCGTTGAGTGAGCCCCACTCACTCGCCGCCTAACCTTGGCGTTGAGTGAGTTAGCCTCACTCAGCGCTAGAAACCACCATGGCGTTGAGTGAGGTTCACTCACTCAATGCCCTCCGTAAGAACAGCTCTGGCGTTGAGTGAGCTAACCTCACTCAACGCCAAAACAACCATGGCGTTGAGTGAGGTTCACTCACTCAACGCCTCCCGCGATAAAACTCTGGCGTTGAGTGTGCTAACCTCACTCAATGCCAAAACAACTATGGCGTTGAGTGAGGTCCACTACCTCAACGCCTTCAACAAAACAGGCAGTGGCATTGAGTGAGCTAACCTCACTCAACGCCAAAACATCTACAGCATTGAGTGAGGTCAACTCACTCAACGCCTTAGCACACAACCACAGGAAAACCCTAAACCAACGCCATCCGGAAGAGGTCAGTGGGAATGCCGACTGATTCTCGCCGAATCGGCAGGAATCCAGATTGATTCTTGCCGAATCGGTGGGAATCCAGATTGATTCTCTCCGAATCGGCGGGAATCCAGAATGATTCTCGCCGAATCGGCGGAAATCATTGACGATACTCGTCAAAATTGGCGAGAATCACCTAGTGATTCCCGTCGATTTTGACTTAGATGAAATTTATCACTCAACGTCGATTCTACTTAGCCGCAAAAGAACAGACCAAACTATGGCTTTGAGTTTGGGCACCACACTCAACTCAAAATACCGAGAGCCTACCAAGACTAGTTCTAACCCGAGCACTACCACATAAACCTCCCTCCCTCTCTCTCTCTCTCTCTCTCGGCTCCACCCGCAAAAGCACCAAACCAGAACTAAAACCTGGAGTCTAAATGGTGAAAACAACCAGTGGGTTGAGCAAAAACAACACATGGAGGGGGGCTCATAATAGAATTGTAGGGTTAACCTAAAACTACTGCACAGAATTCTAGCAAGCAGAAGAGAGAAGAAAAAAAAAACTTG
Organism: Platanthera zijinensis; assembly: GCA_039513925.1. Lineage (NCBI taxonomy): Eukaryota > Viridiplantae > Streptophyta > Magnoliopsida > Asparagales > Orchidaceae > Platanthera > Platanthera zijinensis. The sequence goes on along the minus strand of CM077080.1, from coordinate 193,269,963 downwards.
GCTTCTATCCTAGGGCTAACCGGGTAATTAAGAGGGGGAAGATCAAAACAGCAAGTGCAAGAACCACTTGCCTCAGTTTTCAGCAAAGCTCCACTCGAGCCCTTCCTCTCCCTCGGCACCAACAGCAACAACACCCTAACAGCCAAAATCCCGAACTTTAATGGCGGAAAAGGGCCAAAACCAGAAAATCAAAATCTCCTAAAGTCCTACAAAAATCAAATCTCTTACCGTAGAAACGTAGATCTAAGAGAGAGCAATCCAAATCCGCTTTCGAAATCGAAATCCGTCCACAAACACTCCCGGAATCACCGTCCGAAAACTAGGGAAGCCCGTCGTTTCCGCCTCTGCTTTCCGCGAACAGGAGCAGCGGTTTCGGTCTTGGGAAGAAAGAAGAGAGTGGGCCCGCCAACTTCTAACCAAATATTTATAAATAAGCCTTACCATGCCTGATCAGCCTAACCGTCTCCCAAGCCACTGGTTCACTTGAACTAAGAGGGTTACTAATTAGATTTTACTAATAGCACACCCAAAACGACTCGAAAACCAAACTACCTCGGAATTCGACGAAATTCGCACCGTAGCTAAATACCCATGCTACGAACACAATGGCGAAGTCGAAACTCACTTTCGAAGAACATAACTCAAGTTATACCCACCCGAAGACAAAACACAAGCATCCCCCGAGAGGCCACACCGGGTCACCCAAAACGACTCGGCTTGCTAGGGAGATCTTGCCAACAGGCTACAAAATAGGACACCCAGTTCTAAGGAGTTAAGACCACACTCCACAGATGGCACAAGCCAATAAAACACGTCGACGTAATGCCAAACAAGAATTAAATAATCGCAGAAAAATCGGGGGCATTACAATTGCCAGAAAAGCTGACTTTCTCTGTCCCTTCCATGTATTCAGTGAGAGAATCCCACATCTCTTTGGTTGTCTTGCAGTGGACAACCATCTGGAAGGTGGAGTCATCTATGACACTTACCATGATGTGTTGTGCCCTCTTATCCATAGATGCCAAGTTGATTTCATCTTCAGACATCTCTGCATAACTCTTTGGGGTCTAGATACTTGCATCTGATGTAGAGACCCTCATGGGAATGAAGGGTCCTTCTTGAATTGAATCCAAGACTCTAAGATCACTGGCTTCCATAATCTGCCTGATCCTTTCTTTTCATGTCCCAAAGTTCTCCTTGTTGCAGACTTGAAGCTCCATTGAGCTCCACTCCTTATGGTTCACTTTTGAACCCACCAATGCAAACCTTTTAGTTATTCTTTGAGGTCTACTCAGACTGTTAAGTCCTTTTTGAGTAACCTCCATCTGATACCACTTTAAAGTCTTTAATTCAAGGATAGTAAAATCACCTAGAGGGGGGTGAATAGGTTATTGGTCTATTTATGAGTTCTTTTATGTTTCTTCTTTCAGAGCTTTGGCTTTTAGTTCTTTTGTGCTTTCAAGATGTACATAACCTGCATAAAGAAAAAAACAGCAAAGAAAACAAATATTTATAGTGGTTCCTTAACTGGGTACATCCACTTTCCCTCCCACCTATCCAACTATCTTATTGGACTAGGCACTTCTCCAAAGCTTGCTCCAAAGAGCTTACACCTCAGATCCCTCAGAATATCTAAGTATCCTCCAAGACTTACTTCTCAGCCACAAGGGCCTACAACTCAGTGGTCAGTAGACCACCTACCTCAGGCTATTAAGCCCTACACTCAGGCTGGGAGGACAGCCCTACCTCAGATCCACTATGGATCCTACCTCAGAGCTCTGTAGTGCTCCTACACTCAGTGAACCTCAAGCCACCTACCTCATCCTTATCTATAAGCCTACAGCTCAGGATTCTTAGCCCTACAACTTCAGGTACAAGTCCCTACTCTCAGAGTGATGCATCACTACTACAACTCAGTACCCAACAGGTACCTACCTAAGTGCCCTTCCAGGCACCTATAGCTCAGTGACAAGCTTGTCACCTACCTCAGGCCAAAAGGCTCTACACACAGATCCACACTTGGATCCTACCTCAGAGAGCAACACTCTCCTACCTCAGGTAATTAAGTCCTATAGCTCAGATCCATACTTGGATCCTACCTCAGAGAGTAGCACTCTCCTACCTCAGGCAATTAAGCCCTATAGCTCAGATCTATACTTGGATCCTACCTTAGAGAGTTAAACTCTCCTACCTCAGGCAATTAAGACCTACAGCTCAGATCCACACTTAGATCCTATAGGATGAATATGGGTTGGTGTGGTGATTGGCCATAGGTGAGATTTCACTATGCCAATCTACCTTGACTTAGATAAACTTAGACCAACCTTAACTCAAGGAAATATATTTCCTGAGTCTACTTATCAGGACTAAGAAAATACTTAGACCTAACTTCCTCTTCTCAACACCAGGGATTTTATCCAGCTGAAACTAGAGAAATAACTGCAGCAGGTCTTGCTGCAACCTGAGCTGGAAGAATCCCAGCCCAACTCCTTTCTTCACAGCAACAAGGATGAAGATCTCTTTGGCTTGTGCTGGATATAACTTGCAGATTAGCTTCTCTGCCCCTTTATGAACTGAGCCAACTGCTCAGCCCTATCTCCTTCTTCACAGCTCTCCAAGAGAATGTTCTTTAGGTTTGTTGGCTGAGCCTGTGAAGCACCTGCAATAAGGGTTAGCCCAAGCTGCTACCTTTTTCTCAAAAAATCCTTCCGAGCAAACTTGCTAGTGCAGATGAAGATCACACCAGTTATCTTGTTATTGAAGATGTTGATACCAACAACTAACTTGCTCTTCGTCTTGTAGACTTGAGCTTCCTGTTCCTCAGCTCCACAACAATGGTGGAGAAGAAGAACTGCCTTGTTGCTTTCTCCAAAAGCTTTTGTCCTCTGTAAAGACCTTTTTCTTTTATTGAATTTTACCCAACGACTCTTGAGCAGTGGGCCCCACATAATTAATGGCCAGCAGTAACTTTGCTTTAACGCAAACTGTCATACAGTAGGTCTGCGACAACATTTGTCGCGTACTGTAGCCATTCCGCCACTTATTTGAAATATGTTGACTTGTTGACTTGCTGATGTCACCAGCTGTGGACTTAGCCAAAAATCAAGAAACATTAGCATAGGCGTTGAGTGAGTAAGCATCACTCAACGCCAAAACACTTAGACAGATTTACTATCTCTTGGCGTTGGGTGAGTAACCTTCACTCAACTCTAAACTACTTAGAATATAAATCTATTTCTAGGCATTGAGTGATTCAGCTTCACTCAACGCCAACTTGCTTTATCAGCTTTCTGCTGCTTGGCATTGAGTGAGTGGGCATCACTCAACGCCAAAATACTTAGACAAAATTCTGTCTCCATTAGGTGTTGACAGCATTGAGTGAGCAACCTCCACTTAACGCTTTTTGCCTTAACCATTTTTCTGCCTCTAAATCATCTTAGGCATTGAGAGCGTTGAGTGAGCACTCCTCACTCAATGCTTTCTGCATTAGGCATTTTCCTGCTTAACTGTCTCAGTGCTTTCTTGTTCTCTGTTGAGACAAACACTTGTCTCAGTAGTTATGCTGTGACTAACACTTATCTCAACAGTTATGATGAGACTAACATATGTCTCAGCAGTTTTTGCCTTAGACAAAATCCTGAACTTAGTTCGACGAATGCTGAACTGAGTTCGACGAATGGTGAACTAAGCTCGACAAACTCTGAACTCAGTTCGACGAATTCTCAACTGAGCTCAACGAACTCAGAATCTCAAGCTCTGAATTTAGCTCGACGAATGGTGAGTTGAGCTCGATGAACTCTGAACTCAGTTCGACGAATTCTGAACTGAGCTCGATGAATTCTTTCTCAGATGTCTCAATGGTTATACTGAGACATTCTTCTCAGCTGTCTCAACTATCTCGACAATTTTTCCTTAGTCAAATTATCTGATTTCCAGCTTACTCTTTGTGTTCACATGTCCAATCAAGGACAACCTGCATTGACTTTCTCAATGCTTCCTTCTCAGCTGTCTCAGCGGTTATGCTGAGACATTCTTCTCAGCTATCTCAGCTGTCTCGACGTTTTTGCCTTAGTCAAATTAGCTGACTTCCAGCTTACTCTTTTTGTTCACCTATCCAATCAAGGACAACCTGCATGCATGAGCTTAAGCACACATCAAATACAACTATGCTCTTAGTCTTGATGGTGATGCCTCTTAAAATCCACTCTATGGAACATTGTGGGCAATGGACCCAAAAATAGAGTATAAGTTTTTCGCTGATGTGGTCGGTAAGGTTCTGTTAGGAAAACATTCTGCTCATGATTATATAACCAGACACTAGTTTCTCCTAATATGTGCCTTGGTTAATCAGAAATCAGTTAAATGTGGAACAATTTTGTTAGATTCAATTAAGTAAAAGATTAACAAAAAGGATGTCTGTTATGGCAGAATCCTGGGGATATTCTTACAGGCTAAGTGTCCTGAACTATTGGTCTCCCAGACTATTTTTATTAATGCTTGAAAGAGGTTAACCTCTGCCCTCTTTGGAAGATGGGACAGGGTAATCCCTAAGCCATCCAGGACTACCTCTTCTAGGACAGCTTCTGAAAGCACAAGGGCTATTTCAGCCACTCTCCCAACCCCAGCAAAAGTTTCTGCTCCTCTTATTTCTTCTCCTCTTCCATATCCTCCACATTCTCCTAGGCAGCCATCTTCACATTCTCCACTACCTTCTCTATCTGAACAACTTCCATCATCAACTCCACCTGTTGATGCTTCTCTTCCTCAATCACCTCTACCACCTCTTACATCTGAAGATATTCCATCCACTTTTTTTCATACAGATTCACCAATTCAACAGTCACCCTCATCTCCGCTACTCTCTAATCCACTTCATTTCAATCTACTTCCTCTATCTCCACCTCAATCTCATATATCTCCACCTCATTAACCAATCCAGGAAATAATTCATGATGGCATTCCTCCCGTCATTCCTTCATCCTCCATTCCTCAAGTATTCTATCTCTGCTCAAACTGTGCAAACAGTTCCATTCCCTCTTCTTCAATTCCATCCTCTTCATCTACTCAGGCTCCACCTGAGTCTATGTATGTTGATTTCTCTTCCATTGCTTCCAACATTCTTGACTTCATCACTCCAACCCTAAAGAAGCTGATAAATGAAGTAGTGGCTCCTCTTGCTGCTTCTATAGCTGATCTATCTTCTAAGCTATCCTCTTCCTCCTTTGTCCCTTCTTTTGGAGGTCTAGATTCAGGTCTCCCTGGATCTAGGCAGGGGGAGATGTTTTATGAAGAAGCTCCAGTTTTTGAGCCAGTTCTAGTAGCAGCAGTAGTAATTTTTGATGAAAATCAGGATTCAGAAATGCTTGCAGTTGGTTCAGTTGAAGATCAGTTGACAGAAGAGTTGACAGCAGTAATTCCAGAAGTTGTTAATGTTGGTGATGCCTATATTCATCCCATAGTCAACTTGCATTCTTTATTATCAGTTTTTGATACTCTGCATAATGATTTTCCAATTTTTGAGCATGATCCTTCTAAAGCTATAGTATGATATACTACCCCTATTAATCCTTCAGATTTAGAACAGCTAAGGAACAGCCTTAAAGATTTTTATACCAGTAATAATCTAGTCCTTGAGATTGTAGTAAATGATAATATAATAGATATTATAGAGCAAGTTTATTCCCCTCATACATATGCATGGGATGAATCTCCAATGCCCAATTTTGATGATACTCTTTTTCAAGATATAGAACAAGAAGATGACAGTGTACATATACAAGTTGATCCAGATATTATTCATACACAGCCTGAAGGTCAAGTTCCTGATCAGTCTAATTTGCTTAAATAGTTAGATGATTTATATGATCATCCAGAGGATGAATCTGATGATGATGAAGAATCAGATGACTCAGAAGATTTTAATTCTAAGAAAAGGAAATTCAAGAAAAAGAAAGCTCCTGTAAAGGTTGCTCCTAAATCTTCCTCTACAACAGATATCCCATACTACATTTTGCATGGAATACCCCTCACTCCAGATCTTCCCAACTAGATGATATTCTCTAAGAATGAACAAAATAACAGGATGAAGATTAGGAGATACTCTTCACCTCCAAAAACTAGGAGAGGACCTCCTCCTCCTCCTCCAGCAGTAGGAGCAGTAGGAAATGTTTCTCAAAGGCCTACTTCTTCTCATCATTCTAGACCCTCTCAAGATAGACCTTCAAGGTCTGGTTCTCAAAGCAGCCACCAGTCAAGACAAAGTAGTTCACAACAATCAGATCAAGAGAAGCCTCCTTCACCAGTTTATGATCCAGAAATGGATCCAAATTTCAGAATGGCTAGATTTAATGAGCTTGTTGCTCTATCACAAATAAAGAAAGCTAAAGTAGAAGGAAAAGACACCTCACAGTTCTCCACCATGTCCTCTTACAAATAAAAGGAGCTTGACAAATATCAGGTAAAGAACTTGTTCAATGTGTACAAGTACACGAGCTTGCATCCAGAGGCAGTTGTGCCAAAGACTACCTCTCGGAAGATAATTGGATCTCAGGATTTGAAGATGAGTCAAAGAGAAGCTGTTGATCCTAACAGGAAGTTAATCTTTACTAAACCATCTTCAGATTCTCTCTCTGATGCTTCTAAGAAAGACAATTGATTTCTGATTTTATGCTCTTTAAACTATGTTTATGTTTTTGTACTCTCAAAGAACCTTATTATATATCTGTTGAAAGTTTTTCTGCTGAATATTTTATGCTTTGTGTTTTTCCTTTGTAAATAGTATCCTCACCCAAATAGGGGGAGATTGTTGGAACCCTATTACTTATTTGATCTATGATCAATATCTTTTGTTTAGGATGATTAGTTTGACCCATTTTGTATAGTCTAGGGTCATAGGTTATTTTTAGGGTTATTTCCTCAGAAGGAATTCCAACAGAAATGCAGATCGACGATAGCATAAATTCAGTTTGACAAAAGCAGAGCTGCATTCGATGAACTCTGAGCTCAGCTCGACGAACTCAGAGTTCTACCTCTGAGTTCAGCTCGACAAAAGCTGAGCTCCGATCGACGAACTCTGACCTCAACTCTGTAACTCAGCTCGACGAACTAGAGGCTTAGCTCGACGAACTCCTTTCTCAGTTCAACGAATTCCAGGGTCTGTTCGACAATTTCCAGGATTCAGTTAGACTAATTATCTTCATTGTCCAGGAAGTTTTGTATTCAAAGGCAGATTGATTTTGAATGGCGTGATTTCAGTCAGTTACACTCTAGTATTTAATGCTAAATATTCTTAATGAATATAGCCATTTCTGGCAGCATTAAATATGGAATTATCAGAGAGTTATTATTCTAATTAATTACCAAGGCAGTTAAGGAATGTTTTTAATTCCAAATATATGAATATAGCTATTACAATTCTCAAGGAATGCTTCAGCCGTTTCAGAATTAATGAATTCAAATATTTGAATTCCTCTCAGGCATTCTATATATATATATTGACAAAAGTTTTCTGCCCTAGGATTAGATACATATAGATAGATAATACAGTTTGAGAAATCACATATTTATTTTTACAGATAATAAAATATTCTGCTTCAAGCTTCTTCTAGGAGAACAAATCTTCATTCTGAGATTCAACTTAAAATCTCTCAGAAACATTGTATGGATAGTGAATTTTTTCAAGATGGTCTACCCCCTGAAGAAAAGTCTCCCTCTCCTGATCATAATCTCTACACAAATCAGGGGGAGCTTTTTGCTTACCATATCCACTAGTCTTCTCAGAGAATCTTGATAGAGAAGACATCATCACTTTTTAGTTTATTTCATAAACTGTGTACAGAGTTTTTAACTCCCTTCAAAAGTTATCTTTTGGTTTCTAAGTCTCCTGATCAAAAGACTTAAGCTGGGTTTTTGGACACCTGATCAAAAGCTCAAAGGGTTGCTAGATATTCCTTAGAAAATAGATCTTCTGGTGGCAGGACACCTGATCAAAAACCTATAGTGGATTTCTACCAGGGTGGTAGAAGAGTGGACGTACCCAGATTTATTGGGGAACCACTATAAATTTCCTTGTGTCGTCTGTGATTGTTATTCTTCTTATTTGTGTGTTGTGATATTTTGTTTTATATATATATATATCACTTACTTTAAATCCGCTATAAAAATAAATTAAAGTTTTTAATATACATTATTCACCCCCTCTAGTGTGAAGTAGATCTATCCCTCACTTTCAGTCTGTTCTTATGATTATTTGATGTGACTTCTAAAAATTTAATCTGCCAAATGAATTTGAATTTTGAACACCTAATCTGACAACTTAGTAGGTTAAGGTCTAAAATAGTTAAAATGACATGAGTTTGTGGTTATGAATGAATTTATTTTGATAGTCACCTATTTGAATGATTCTTATTTAGATTTTTCACTTAGGGTGACATGAGTTAGTGTAAGGAGGTAATTTTAATTGGATTCTCACTTTGATGCATTTTTTCTCATTTGATGAATAATTTGAAGAATAGTAGAGTTTTGATTAATTTGAGGACTAGTAGGTTTTGAGCATGAGCTTTAATTAATTTGAATGATAACTATTAAGATTCCTTGTCAGCGATTAAATTGTTGGTGTTTTATGTCATGCTTGTATCGTACACATTTTTTACTTAGAAGATATTTGTCCCTGAAAATGGTTTAATCTAGATGAGTATTTGTTGGGCTAGAGAGCACACAAGCCCGACCAAAGCACCTACAAATTAGTTCGAGCAAGTATCTGCATGACCGCTTAACGGTATGTCGATACACAAACACAGCACAAAACAAGAATAATAAAAGTGACGCAAGGATTTAACGTGGAAACCCAATATGGTGAAAAACACGGGATGATCGGAGTCCAACCCGGAAAGCCGCCACTAAAATGTATGAAACAATAGACAATTATAAGGCTTTCCCTCCTCGATCCTTATAGGATCTTCACCAGCTTCACACTACACAATACAATAAATAGTAACAGAAAAACTGCAAGTTACCGATAGTGGCGAACGAGACGGATTACACAAATCCTCTCCAAGATGACTCTTCAAATGCTTGACCAAATCTGCTCCAGATCCAATCCGTGTAGGCGAGGTACTCCTCGTCAATGTCGTACAATGACGTTTGAATGCTCTCCCAAACTAAGATGATCATCGCAAAGGCCTCTCCAGAAATCTTTTAATGCATGAGTTTGGAGAGAAGTAGATGTCTTGCCCCTCCTCCTTCATCCCTATTTATAGGGCCAAAACTAAGGAGGCGGATGTGGTAAAGGGCATGTGGATGAAATTTCCATGAAGCTTCCTTTTGTCAAAAAAACACATGTTGGTTTAAAGGTCAAAGGCAGCTTCTTCTTTTCACACTTGTCAAACACATGTTTGAAAAGCATGGTCAAAGTTGGCTAGCCTCTTTCACACTTAGGATGAAATTATCTTAACAAATCTCCTCCTTTTTGACTAAGTGAAGAAAACTTGTCATTATGACAATATTCCCCAAAATCTTCAATCTGCCTCTCGCCAGGTCCTCCATCAACATGTCTCTACATTCTATCAGCAACACCAAATTCGAGTTAATGAGACTCGAACTTAACAGTTTTCTCCACAAAGGACGAGAACTATACCCAACAACCTACTCTCCCCATTTATCTTTACGTAGATGGAATTGTCATGCTGGCGATCCTCACGCAGTGCTCAAACTTCCCTTTTGACACGATCTTCGTAAGCATATCTTCTCCATTGTCATCAGTGTGCACCTTCTACAAATCTAGCTCTTTCTGCTCTAGAGTATCGTATATCCAATGATACCGCATCTCAATATGCTTGGACCTTGAGTGGAAGATGGGGTTCTTCCCCAAATGAATTGAATTCTAACTGTCGCATAGGAGTGTGTAGCGCTCCTGAGTGAAACCCAACTCCCTGATGAAACACTTCATCCAAAGAATCTCTTTCCCTACCTCAGTGACTGCAATAAACTTTGCCTCTGTAGTCGACAATGCAACACACTTCTGAAGTCTAGACTGCCATGACACAGCTCCCCCTGCAAACATTATAAGGTACCTAGAAATCGGTCTTCTGGAGTCCAAATCTCCAGCCATATCATCATCAGTATAGCCTGATAGCTTTGTCTCACTATTTCTGAATCTTAATGTCAAGCCTAACTCTCCATGTAGGTACCTTAGAATCCACTTCACAACATTCCAATGCTCTCTCCCAGGGTTGGAGAGAAACCTACTAAAAATGCCAATCGCAAGTACTATATCAGGGAGGGTGCACACCATCGCGTACATAAGACTGCCAACCGTAGAAACATAAGGGACCTTTTGCATCTCCTCTTTCTCCTCAGGTGTGCTTGGGCATTGGTCAGCAGTAAGTCTTAAATGAGCTGCAAGTGGTGTGCTCACATTCTTCGCTTGATCCATATTGAATCTTTGTAGCACCTTCCTGATATATCTCTCTTGCGATAGGCAAAGTAACTTGGAGCCCTCTATCTCTCCGAATATTTATCTCTAGGATGGTCTCCACAGCTCCCAAGTCCTTTATTGCAAATATGGAGCTCAACTGCCGCTTGAACTCGGCATTGTGTGCAGTGATCCTCCCAACTATCAACATATCGTTAACATAGAGGAGTCAGATGAGTAAATCCTCTAGATCATACTGCTTTATAAACACGCAGTAATCAAGGGTGGTCCTCCTGAAGTCGATGTTCCCGATAAAAGCATCAAACTTCTTGTACCATTGTTGTGGGCCTACTTTAGGCCATACAAACTCTTCTTCAGGCGACAGACTATGCTCTCCTTGCCTTTGACCCTAAAACCTTCGGGTTGCTCCATATATCGCTCCTCCTCAAGATCGCCATGTAAAAAAGTGGTCTTGACATCAATCTGTTCGATCTCCAGGTCTAGCCTCGTAGCAAGGCTAAGAACAACCCAAATAGACGACATCTTCAAAACAGGAGAAAAAATCTCATTGAAATCAAACTCCTTGTTTTTGACTTAAACCCTTCACCACTAATCTAGCCTTGTATTTTAGTGGTGTTAAGGGGTCTCTCTGTTTTACTCTGAAAATCCACCGATTCTTTAGAGCTTTCTTGCCCTTAGGCAATTTCACCAAATCATAAGTGTGGTTCTCATGCAGAGACTACATCTGCTCCTGCATAGCAACCATTCATTCTTTCTTCTCTAAGCTCTGCACCTCCTCTTCAAAGTACTCAGGCTCCACTACATCAGTCAACAGAATATACTCATTAGTGGAGTATCTCAAAGATGGGTGTCTAACTCTATCATACCTCCGTAGAATATGTTCAGCTGCTGGTATAGGCACATCATAAGTGATCTCCTCTATAGGCTCTCCATCAATAGCATCATCATGATTTAGAAGTGGCTCAGTGCCTTATATCGGCTCAGGCTCTGCAGCCTCCTCAGTATCATCACTTCCAATTATAGGAGACTCTGCATTAGTGTGAGAGTCGGCCTTCTCGGTCTTCTTAGGATCAACTATAGTTTGATCCTCATAAAATACAACATCGCGACTGCGTACAAGTTTCTTCTCAGCTGGATCAAAGAACTTATAGCCAAACTCGCTGCTACGTCCATATCCCAAAAATATGCATTGTCGGGTCTTAAAATCCAACTTTAATCTTTCATCCCGAGGGACGTGCACAAAGGAACTACACCTAAAGACCCTCAAGTGACTATATAAAGGGTCCTTCCCATACCAGACCATATCAGGAACATCCTCCTGTAATGCATAACTAGGAGATAGGTTGATGACGTGTGCAGCTGTGTATAAAGCCTCACCCCAAAACATGTCGGGTAGCTTTGACTCAGACAACAAACACCTCATCCTCTCCATTAATGACCTATTCATTCTTTCAGCTACATCATTCAGCTGTAGAGTCTTGGGCGGAATCTTTTCATGTCTGATCTCTTGCTCTTTACAGTATTCATCAAAGGGACCAATATACTCTCCCCCATTATCGGACCTGATGCACTTCAGTTTCTTCCAAGATTATCTTTCCACTTTAGCGTGGAATCTCTGCAAGGTGTTGAGGACCTCATCTTTGGTCTCAATAATGTAGAACCAAAGTTTTATTGAATAATCATCAATAAACGTCACAAAGTAAGACGCTCCTCCTCTTGTTTGGACCTTTAATATTCCGCAAACATCAGTGTGTACGAGCTCTAGTGGCTCGAGTCTTATGGTGGAAGTGTGGCTCTGAAAAGATACTCTATTCTTCTTTCTAGCTATGTAGTGGTCGCATCTCTCTAACTGATCCATAGATAGATAAGATATAATATTCTTCTTTCCAAGACATACTAGGCCCATCTGGCTAATGTGACTCAATCTCTTATATCATAGAGATGTGGATACACTAACTCTGATAGTGTTGGCATGTATAGCTTCAGGCCTCCCCTACATGTAGTATAGACCAGTATCTCTATAACCTCTATGTTGACGTAAGAAATGCGCCCTCTAGTTAATGGGTTGTTCGATCTCACAAGCTAGGTGAATAAGAGGGTTGCGGGGATAGAGGAGAGGAGAAGCTTGCTCCAGCAGAGAAGAAGCTTGCTCGAGCAGAGAAGAAGCTTGCTCGAGCAGAGAAGGAGCTTGCTCAGGAGCAAGGGAGAAGCTTTCTTGAGCAGAGAAGAAGCTTGCTCGAGCAGAGAAGAAGCTTGCTCGAGCAGAGAAGAAGCTTGCTTGAGCAAGGGAGAAGCTTGCTCGAGCAGAGAATAAGCTTGCTTGAGCAGAGGAGAAGCTTGCTCGAGCAGAGAAGAAGCTTGCTCGAGCAGAGAAGAAGCTTGATCGAGCAGAGAAGAAGCTTGCTTGAGCATAGGAGAAGCTTGCTCGAGCAGAGAAGAAGCTTTCTCGAGCAGAGAAGAAGTTTGCTCGAGCAGATAAGAAGCTTGCTCGAGCAGAGAAGAAGCTTGCTTGAGCAATGGAGAAGCTTTCTTGAGCAGAGAAGAAGCTTGCTTGAGCAGGGGAGAAGCTTGCTTGAGCAGAGAAGAAGCTTGCTCGAGCAGAGAAGAAGCTTGCTCGAGAAGAGAAGGAGCTTGCTCAGGAGCAAGGGAGAAGCTTGCTTAAGCAAGGGAGAAGCTTGCTTGAGCAGAGAAGAAGCTTGCTCGAGCAGAGAAGAAGCTTGCACGAGCAGAGAAGAAGCTTGCACGAGCAGAGAAGAAGCTTGCTTAAGTAAGGGAGAAGCTTGCTCGAGCAGAGAAGAAGCTTGCTTGAGCAGAGAAGAAGCTTGCTCGAGCAGAGAAGAAGCTTGCTCGAGTAGAGAAGAAGCTTGCTCGAGCAGAGAAGAAGCTTGCTTGAGCAGAGGAGAAGCTTGCTTGAATAGAGAAGAAGCTTGCTCGAGTAGAGAAGAAGCTTGCTCGAGTAGAGAAGAAGCTTGCTCGAGCAGAGAAGAAGCTTTATCAGGAGTTGTCGAGCAGACACTTACTTTGGCAATAGAGCTCTGATGGTTAGACCGAGAGAGGGAAAGAAGAGACGGGGCCTCTTGCAGCGGCAACAACAGACTTTGCCCGCCGCGGCTTGAATTCAATGTCACAACCCGCATTTTCTCCGAATTTAGGAAATATCAGAGTATGAGAAAATATGCGCCATGATGTCACGTCAAGCAGGGGATAACTGCTGACGCTCAGGCAAAACCAACTACAATCCTTATGCAAGAAAATCATGTGCTTAATGAATAAAAATTTAGTTATGTTTTAGAGACCGTATCCCTCGGCTCAGTGGATCACCTAGTCCACAAAAGAAAACTATATTTATACGTTGTGGAAAGAAAAATACTTTAATTAGGTTTTACACCCTAAAGAGCGCATAAGGGTCCCAAGAGAACCACTCATGCTATGCAAGACCCTACATTTTATTTATATATTATATAAGAAAACGGTTTTCATACGTGATTTGGAAAATAGTGATTAAGTTTATAAAACATGCTGATCAGGAGCTTCGTTTATAATAATATTTATAGTTTAAAAGTAACTAGCAACCTAGCATAATTCCTTCTCAGTACAAGTAGACTATCTCCAGAAAATGGTAGCAGCATAAGTAAATATATCCAGTACAAAGGTAAAAACTACCAGTGGGCGCCAACAACCTAACACGAACCCACTGGCACATATGTATGTCTGTAAGAAAGTACTGAAAACTACCTCACCAACAAGGCAAACAAAACACCAAGGTCCAAGAGACCACCAACACCACCACTGCAAACTAGCCACCCGACTGACTACGGCTCAGAACCTGGGGTATTCTAAGTGAAAACAGAATACCTCAGCAAGCAACAAGGTGAAAACAACTGCATGTAAGAGTCAACCAAAAGGAAGAAGTAATTGAAAAACATGCAGTAGAAAGAGTCACAACTGCCCAAAACAGGACAACAAGAAAAGCACAACGAGCAAAGAAAACATCAACAACCCAACTCAGGAGCAACATCCTGCCGGGCCTTCTAGGCCACCAAGAGCCAAAAGTGCTGCAAGCTATCAAAGAAGGAACTTCTAACACCCTAAACTGTGGAGAGTGGTAGTAGTAAAACAAACAACGAGGAACCGGATCGGAGGCAACCTCAGTCCCCCCCATCCACCATGTCCAAGTCAACAAGCTCGAGGGTCTACACGTGAAAGCACAAGGGACCTTCCACCCACACATGCCCAGCCCGTACCTGGAGCAAGAAAAACAAGAGTGGCCTTGGCTATATCACACAATTCCACCCTCCTGAAGAGCTACAAACCACCACTACTAACCACGACCTACGATTCGGCCTTTAAGAAGGTAAAGAAAACGGCCGACAAAGAAATACCAGAAATATAACAAGAAAACCACTTGGGAACGAAAAACAAGATAAAGGAAGAGTGTTGAAAAGAGTCAACACGACAAGGCGTTGAGTGAGACCCACTCAGTGCCTACCTACACCTTGGCGTTGAGTGAGCTAGCCTCACTTAAAGCCAAAACCAAACTCTAACCACAATCCCACTAAGGTAAAACGGAGCTCGACGATTGTCGACCGGAGGTCGACGATTGTCGAACGGCCTAAGGCAGAAACCGAGATCGACGATCTCCATTCAGAGATCGATGATAGTCGAACGATTCTAAGACAAAAAAAGGCAGGGAACTTCCAGTACCCGAGTAGTTGCCTATTACTCGTTTACCTCATCCCTCTTCTCTAGTAGTCGCCTACTACTCGAGTACCTCATCCCTCTACTCGAGTAGTCGCCTACTACTCGAGTATACAAACATAACCAGCACTCGAGTAGTTACCAACTACTCGAGTACCCCTACCAGCTACTCGAGTATCTACAAACCTGCACTCGAGTAGATGCCTACTACTCGAGTAAACCAAACCACTTACTCGAGTATCTCGAGCCCACTACTCGAGTAACCCAAAACCCCTACTCGAGTAGTTACCTACTACTCGAGTAACTCAGAACCCCTACTCGAGTAGTTACCTACTACTCGAGTAACTCCAAGGCTAATACTCTAGTTAATGCCTTCTACTCGAGTACCTCAAAGCTACTACTCGAATATCTCGAATCCACTACTCGAGTACTCCAGAACTAGTACCCGAGTAATCCACTTCTACCTCACGAGTAACATACTCCCATACTCGAGTATTACACTTAACAAATTTGGGAAAATCACCCCCCCCCCCCCTCCTAACACTCCCTCTCGGCTACACCCAAACTAGAGCAAATCTGAACAAAGATAAACGGCATCACGCCGGCAAAGCTGGGTTCCAACAGCACAAGTAGGGGGGTTCAATTGGAAGAACAAAATCCTATAGTTAGCAAGAAAAAGAGAACAACAAGGCCTCTAACCTGGGCTAACAGGGATTTCAATTTCAGCAAGAATAATCAAAAAGAAACTTGGCAAGGGCAAGAATACCACTTGCCTCAACTTTCGGCGAAGCACGGACGGCTCTCCTCCTCTTCACACGGAACGAACAGCCGCAACACCTAGAATTAATCTTACGTCCATTAATGGCGGAAAACTCCAAAACCGAAAACCCAAATCTCATCAAAACTCCATGAAAATCAAATATCTTACCGTCGAAACGAAGATCTCGGAGAGAGCAAACCAACGCCGTTTTTGGAATCGAATTCCGTTCACGAATAAGCCCGGAATCGCTGACCAAAGGAGGTACAGGACGGGCGGTTTTTCTCCGTTTTCTCTCGTACAGGGGCGGCAGTTTCTTATGGGGAAGATGATACGGGGCTTTCTAATTCTAACCTAACAGCATATATATATATATATATATATTTTTTAATATATAATAATAGAATTTATTCAGTAAAGCACCAAAACAACGTGAAAACCGAATCACCTCGGAATTTAACGAAATTCGCACCGTAGCTAAATACCCATGCTACGAACACAACGGCGAAGTAGAAATTAACTTTTGACGAACAGAGCTCGAGTTATACCCATATAAAGCCAAACACAAACATCCCCCCGAGAGGCGACACCGGGTCACCCAAAACGACTCGGCTTGCTAGGGAGATCTTGCCAACAGGCTACAAAATAGGGCACTCAGTTCTAAGGAGCTAAACCATACTCCACAAATGGCACAAGCCACGGAAACGCGTCATCGTAACGCCAACGAGAATAAAAATAATTGCAGGAAAATCGGGGGCGTTACAGTCACTCCCCCTAAAAGAAAGTTTCGTTCCGAAACTTTACGCACGACACTCCTACTAAAGAAGGAGAAACAACTAATAGGAGTTACAAGAAGGAAAACATACCGATTAAATCAACGAAACAGGTGAGGGTAAGCCCTCCTCATAGTCGACTCTAACTCCCAAGTCGTGCTTTCCAAATCCTGATTCTTCCATAGAACCTTAACCATCGGTATGGACTTCTTTCGCAGCACACGCTCCTGAGTATCTAAAATACGAACCGGCATCTCAACAAAAGAGAGGTTGGGCTCCAACTGGGGCACAACATCTAAGAGCTGCCCACTGCTGCGAACACACTTTCGCAATTGGCTAACATGAAAAACATTATGCACACCTGGGAAGTTCGCTGGCAAATCCAATCTATAAGCTGACACACCAATCCGTTCCAAAATCTCAAACGGGCCCACATACCTTGGGTCTAACTTCTGATTCTTACCAAATCTCTTAACACCTACCATCGGGGAAACTTTGAGGAATACAAGGTCCCCGACGGAAAACTCCAAAGCAGATCTACGCCGATTGGCGTTCTTTTCATATCTCTCCTGGGCTATACGAAGTTTCTCCCGAATAAGCTTCACTGCGACTTCCATTTCCTCAAGCGCATCGGGACCCAACAAAGGCCTCTCACCAGCCTCAGCCCAAAACAACGGAGTCCTACAGCGCCTCCCATACAAGGCTTCGAACGGAGCCATCTGCAAACTTTCCTGATAACTGTTATTGTAGGCAAATTCCATGAGTCGCAATCGCTCATCCCACGCTCCATCGTGGTCTAAAATATAGCACCGGATCATATCCTCAACAATTTGGTTCACCCTCTCCGTTTGCCCATTGGTCTGCGGGTGGTAGGCAGTAGAATACCTCAGATCCGTACCCAAACCCTCCTGCAGACTCTGCCAAAAACGAGAAGTAAACCGGGAGTCTCGATCGGAAATGATGCTAACCGGCACACCGTGGAGTCGGATGACTTCACTCATGTATAACTCCGCTATCTTCTTCATCGGGTAATCAATCTTATAAGGCACGAAGTGAGCACACTTCGTCAATCTATCCACTATAACCCAAACAGAATCAAATCCCCTCGGGGATTTCGGTAATCCCGTAATGAAATCCATAGATATACTTTCCCACTTCCAAGTCGGGATCTCTAGCGGAGTCAACTTACCACCAGGCCTTCCATGATCGGCCTTCACACGCTTGCAAGTGTGACACTCAGCAACAAATCGGGCTATATCTCCTTTCATACCATACCACCAGGCAATTTTCCTTAAGTCACGGTACATCTTCGTAGATCCTGGATGGTAGGCAACGCTTGAACCATGAGCCTCACTGCAAATCATCCTCCTAATATCCCCGTCCGCGGGAACGCAAAACCTGTCGCGGTACTTCAAAGTACCCGCATCATCGATAGCAAAATCGGGCAACTCTCCCTTCTCAGTCCTGGTAAAAAGGTGCATAAGATCAGGATCGTCCTTCTAGTGCAGCCTAGTCAAAGAAATCCAGGACGGCTCTGCCACTGACAAACTACTCTGCAAACTATAGCATCCCACTGATATATCCATAAGGAGGAACTCCTCCACTAAACGATCGTCGGAGAGGTTAAATATCTTTCCCGTCTTTCGGCTCAGGGCGTCGGCCACCACATTGGCCTTGCCCGGATGATACTAGATCTCTACATCATAATCAGCCACATATTCCAACCACCGCCGCTGACGCAGATTCAACTCCTTCTGCGTGAACACGTACTTCAGGCTCTTATGGTCAGTGAAGATCTTGCATTGAGCCCCATAAAGTAGGTGTCTCCACAGCTTCAAAGCATAAATAACCGCTGCAAACTCGAGGTCATGCGTGGGATAATTCTTCTCATGAGTCTTCAGTTGCATTGACCCATAGGCAATTACCTTTCCATCTTGCATTAATACGCAACCCAGACCTACAAGCGAAGCATCCACATAAACATCATAATCCACACCCTCAGTAGGCAGGGTCAGAACGGGAGCAGTGCACAATCTCTTCTTTAGCTCCAGAAAAGCCTCCTCGCACTTTTCGCTCCAGACAAATGCCACATTCTTCTGAGTCAACTTGGTCAAAGGTGCGGCTAGGGAAGAGAAACCCTCCACAAATCTTCTGTAATAGCCAGCCAACCCTAAGAAACTCCTGATCTCCTTAGGCAAACTCGGTCTACTCCAATCCATCACTGCTGCAATCTTTTCTGGGTCGACCGAGATCCCATCCCTGTTCACCACATGGCCTAGAAAAGAAACTTAAGGCAACCAAAATTCGCACTTGCTCAACTTGGCGAATAACTTGTGGTTCCTCAACTCTGATAGGACCAAACGCAAATGCTGCTCATGCTCCTCAGCACTGCGAGAATAAACTAACACGTCATCAATGAAGACCACAACGAACTTGTCGAGGAAATCCTTGAACACTCGGTTCATCATATCCATAAAGGCTGATGGTGCGTTGGTCAGACCAAACCCCCAGAAACTCAAAGTGTCCATGCCTCGACCTAAACGCAGTCCGTGGAATGTCCGCCTCACAGATCCTGAGTTGATGATATCCAGAACGAAGATCGATCTTGGAGAACACCGTGCTACCACACAACTGGTCAAATAAATCATCGATCCTCGGCAGAGGGTACCTGTTCTTGATAGTGACCTTGTTCAACTCTCTATAGTCGATACAGAGCCGCATCGACCCATCTTTCTTCTTTACAAACAAAACAGGAGCACCCCAAGGCGACGAACTCTGCCTAATAAACCCCTTAGCTAACAGCTCATCCAACTGAACTCGCAACTCCTCTAACTCACGAGGGGCCATCCGGTACGGCGCCTTAGCAATAGGACGCGTACCCGGCTCTAAATCGATCACAAACTCAACATCCCGATCAGGAGGAAGACCAGGAAGATCATCAGGAAAAACATCGGTGAAACCACGAACAATAGGAATCTCTTCCAATCGTGGTACGCTAACAGCGGCTCCCACCGCCGAGACTAAACAAACACAACAACTAGAAAGAAACAACCTCTGAGCACATACCGCAGAGATGACAGGAAAATCCTGACACAGAACAGCATACACGCTGCCGGGTTGACCGTCGTCTCTGATGAAGTCCAAGCGCTTTCCTTTGCACTGAATGACCGCATCATACCGAGAGAGCCAGTCCATGCCCAAAATGACATCGAAGTCCTCCAGATCAATCATTTTCAGGTCCGCCTTCGCAAGAAGGTCCCCCAACAAAACCGGGAAATCCAAAATGCCCAAATCTGACAACACAGATTCACCAGAAGGAAATTTGACACAGAAGGATTCCCGAACACGATCTAGAGTCAACCGATGACGCTCTACAAAAGCTCTAGCCACAAACGAGTGGGTAGCGCCGGAGTCAAACAGAACACGCGCCCAGCGGTTCTTCACCTTAAACTTCCCTATAGGAACACATAAACTAAGGAACTACCACAGCAATACCGCAACATACAAGCAAATAAAACTACCAGGCTAGAAAAACAACAAACCGCTAACCTGATATAACCTGGGTCTAAGTCTGAGCCTCCTCGGAAGAAATCACGTTCAGCTTCCCTTTTCCCTTGTCCACACGCGGAGGTGGAGGTAAAGCCTGCAACGGAACTGCGGGAAGAGATGACTGACCCAGAGGACACCTCGACTTGATATGACCCTTTTGCCCACACTAAAAGCAGACTCTATCCTTGGTCCAACACTGGGCCGCATCATGCCCGGACCGCTTGCAAACCGAACAGGAGACATCTCTCCTAGGAGCACCCTGGATCGCATGAACCTGCTCCTTCTTCTGAGCTGCTAACCTCTTAAAACATTTCTCGACAGGATGGCTTGACCGGCCACAGAAACTGCGCACTACTCGGCTCCTCTTTCCCGGAACCGCATCGGGTACCAGGGGCTTCTTCCCCTCCACAGACTTCCTCTTGTCCTTTCTCATCTACTGGCCTCTGCTCTTTGCCGTTTCAATAGCCTCAACCTTAAGAGCAGCCTCTACAACTCCAGCATAAGTCACAGACCCATAAGCACTGGTCAACTGTTGCACCTCGCTCCTCAAACCACCAAGAAATCTCTTAACTCGATCAGCCTCAACGCTGACCAAAGCAGGGGCAAAACGGCTCAACTTACTAAATTCTATTTCATACTCACCCACCGTGAGTTGCCTTTGCTTCAGATAGAGAAAGTCATTCATGAGGCGGTCACGCTCGACCGAAGACAAGAACTTCCTCAACAACATCTCCTTAAACATTTCCCAAGAGCATCCAGCTACTAAGCTCTCCTTCTCTCTCAGCCACCAACTCTTAGCCAATCCTTTAAGCTGATAGGTGGCTAGCATCACCCTCTGGTCACCTGCAATCCCTGAATACAAAAACATCTCCTCCATGGAGATCAGCCAATCATCAATAACCATGAAATCTGCCTTCCCATCATAAGTGGGAGGGCTCAGCCTCTGAAACTGCGAGATGAAGGCCATCTCCGCTGGCACCACTACCGGAGGTCTCACGAGTGCAGGGGGAGGAGGAACAGCTAACCCCCCAGCAAGAACTTGCGCACCCTTAGCCTGCCCTGCCACAACTGCCACCAAAGACTGAATCTGGGCTCGCACCTCCTCCAACTGCCTGCCCATAGAATCGCTACTCTGACGCAGACTCTCGATCACCGCATCATGCTGAGCCCCAGACGACTCACCTTCAGACAGGGGAGTCGATCGAGTCACAGGTCGCCTAGCCATCCTAATATCAACATATCCCAATCAGATCCCCCAATCAACGACTAGAACCCAAACACAAGTATAGACCATACATATATAGATATAGACTTAAAGATGCTAATCTTGCTCTGAGAGTTTATCTTTTTAACAAAAGATCTGATGACATGCCCTAACCTAGGATGGTTAACCATCACCTTGCTAACTCTCGTGCCTAGATCGGGAATGCATGACTTTATTTTGTTTTGAAAACTTATGTGTGTACATATGTCATCCTGCAAATCTTTAGCTTGGCACGTTGTGCTTATGCAATGATATGCTATGCATGTTTGTGCTATGCATTCTAAAAAGGCCCTAATGCATGTTATGAGCGGCGTACGCATGAAAATGTTATGCATCCCATACTACATAACATTCCCATGCAACGAAAAGGAAACGTGCTAGTCGCAGTCATGTGGTGAGGTTATGCATCCCATACTACATAACCCTCACATATAGCCCCTATGGTGGATCCATATACGAACACATATTATGCATCCCATACTACATAATATGCCTCGTATACTTCATGTTATGCCATGAGTGTAGTGTTCGTGCTTTTTCCAAGACGTGGTGATGACATATCGATGTGTGAATGACATGATGCTGAACTACTAAAGCAAACCAAGGAAGATTGCTCAACTAACTTGTCAAGCAACCTCCCTCTGATACCAACTGTCACAACCCGCATTTTCTCCGAATTTAGGAAATATCAGAGTATGAGAAAATACGCACCATGATGCCACGTCAAGCAGGGGATAACTGCTGACGCTCAGGCAAAACCAACTACAATCCTTATGCAAGAAAATCATGTGCTTAATGAATAGAAATTCAGTTATGTTTTAGAGACCGTATCCCTCGGCTCAGTGGATCACCTAGTCCATAAAAGAAAACTATATTTATACGCTGTGGAAAGAAAAATACTTTAATTAGGTTTTACACCCTAAAGAGCGCATAAGGGTCCCAAGAGAACCACTCATGCTATGCAAGACCCTACATTTTATTTATATATTATATAAGAAAACGGTTTTCATACGTGATTTGGAAAATAGTGATTAAGTTTATAAAACATGCTGATCAGGAGCTTCGTTTATAATAATATTTATAGTTTAAAAGTAACTAGCAACCTAGCATAATTCCTTCTCAGTGCAAGTAGACTATCTCCAGAAAACGGTAGCAGCATAAGTAAATATATCCAGTACAAAGGTAAAAACTACCAGTAGGCGCCAACAACCTGACACGAACCCACTGGCACATATGTATGTCTGTAAGAAAGTACTGAAAAACTACCTCACCAACAAGGCAAACAGAACACCAAGGTCCAAGAGACCACCAACACCACCACTGCAAACTAGCCACCCGACTGGCTATGGCTCAAAACCTGGGGTATTCCAAGAGAAAACAGAATACCTCAGCAAGCAACAAGGTGAAAACAACTGCATGTAAGAGTCAACCAAAAGGAAGAAGTAATTGAAAAACATGCAGTAGAAAGAGTCACAACTGCCCAAAACAGGACAATAAGAAAAGCACAACGAGCAAAGAAAACAACAACAACCCAACTCAGGAGCAACATCCTGCCGGGCCTTCTAGGCCACCAAGAGCCAAAAGTGATGCAAGCTATCAAAGAAGGAACTTCTAACACCCTAAACTGTGGAGAGTGGTAGTAGCAAAACAAACAACGAGGAACCGGATCAGAGGCAACCTCAGTCCCCCCATCCACCATGTCCAAGTCAACAAGCTCGAGGGTCTACACGTGAAAGCACAAGGGACCTTCCACCCACACATGCCCAGCCCGTACCTGGAGCAAGAAAAACAAGAGTGGCCTTGGCTATATCACACAACTCCACCCTCCTGAAGAGCTACAAACCACCACTACTAACTACGACCCACGATTCGGCCTTTAAGAAGGTAAAGAAAACGGCCGACAAGGAAATACCAGAAATATAACAAGAAAACCACTCGGGAACGAAAAACAAGGTAAAGGAAGAGTGTTGAAAAGAATCAACACGACAAGGCGTTGAGTGAGACCCACTCAGTGCCTACCTACACCTTGGTGTTGAGTGAGCTAGCCTCACTTAAAGCCAAAACCAAACTCTAACCACAATCCCACTAAGGTAAAACGGAGCTCGACGATTGTCGATCGGAGGTCCACGATAGTCGAACGGCCTAAGGAAGAAATTGAGATCGACGATCTCCATTCAGAGATCAACGATAGTCGAACGATTCTAAGACAAAAAAAAGGCAGGGAACTTCCAGTACCCGTGTAGTTGCCTATTACTCGTGTACCTCATCCCTCTACTCGAGTAGTCGCCTACTACTCGAGTACCTCATCCCTCTACTCGAGTAGTCGCCTACTACTCGAGTATACAAACATAACCAGCACTCGAGTAGTTACCAACTACTCGAGTACCCCTACCAGCTACTCGAGTATCTACAAACCTGCACTCGAGTAGATGCCTACCACTCGAGTAAACCAAACCACTTACTCGAGTATCTCGAGCCCACTACTCGAGTAACCCAAAACCCCTACTCGAGTAGTTACCTACTACTCGAGTAACTCAGAACCCCTACTCGAGTAGTTACCTACTACTCGAGTAACTCCAAGGCTAATACTCGAGTTAATGTCTTCTACTCGAGTATCTCAAAGCTACCACTCGAGTATCTCGAATCCACTACTCGAGTACTCCAGAACTAATACCTCAGTAATCCACTTCTACCTCACGAGTAATATACTCCCATACTCGAGTATTACACTTAACAAATTTGGGAAAATCACCCCCCCCCCTCCTAACACTCCCTCTCGGCTACACCCAAACCAGAGCAAATCTGAACAAAGATAAACGGCATCACGCCGGCAAAGCTGGGTTCCAACAGCACAAGTAGGGGGGTTCAATTGGAAGAACTAAATCCTATAGTTAGCAAGAAAAAGAGAACAACAAGGCCTCTAACCTGGGCTAACAGGGATTTCAATTTCAGCAAGAATAATCAAAAAGAAACTTGGCAAGGGCAATAATACCACTTGCCTCAACTTTCGGCGAAGCACGGACGGCTCTCCTCCTCTTCACACGGAACGAACAGCCGCAGCACCTAGAATTAATCTTACGGCCATTAATGGCGGAAAACTCCAAAACCGAAAACCCAAATCTCATCAAAACTCCATGAAAATCAAATATCTTACCGTCGAAATGAAGATCTCGGAGAGAGCAAGCCAACGCCATTTTCGGAATCGAATTCCGCTCACGAACAAGCCCGGAATCGCTGACCGAAGGAGGTACAAGACGGGCGATTTTTCTCCGTTTTCTCTCGTACAGGGGCGGCGGTTTCTTATGGGGAAGATGATACGGGGCTTTCTAATTCTAACCTAACAGCATATATATATATATAAATATATATTTTAATATATAATAATAGAATTTATTCAGTAAAGCACCAAAACAACGCGAAAACCGCATCACCTCGGAATTTAACGAAATTCGCACCGTAGCTAAATACCCATACTACGAACACAACGGCGAAGTCGAAATTAACTTTCGACGAACAGAACTCGAGTATACCCATATAAAGCCAAACACAAACATCCCCCCGAGAGGCCACACCGGGTCACCCAAAACGACTCGGCTTGCTAGGGAGATCTTGCCAACAGGCTACAAAATAGGGCACTCAGTTCTAAGGAGCTAAACCATACTCCACAAATGGCACAAGCCACGGAAACGCGTCATCGTAACGCCAACGAGAATAAAAATAATCGCAGGAAAATCGGGGGCGTTACATTGAACTCTTACAGCGGGCTTTTCCTTTAATTAAGAAGCAAGTTTACAGTTTGTTAATGCACCATTACATGTAAAAGTAGTAAAGGGTACAAAGGGGGAAGCTGGCGATTGAGGAAAGAAGGTGCCAAAGACTAAGTAAAAGAGGCTGTTAGCAGCTGCGGAGTATTGGGAGGACTGAGAAATCCGAGTACGCAGCCCTTGCTGGATCAACTATGGAGGAATGGGAGGACTGAGAAATCTGAGTCCGCAACCCTTGCTGGATCAACTGTGGAGGACTGGGAGGACTGAGAAATCTGAGTCCGTAGCTCTTGCTGGATCAACTATGGAGGATTGGGAGGACTGAGAAATCTGAGTTCGCAGCTCTTGCTGGATCAACTATGGAAGACTGGGAGGACTGAGAAATTTGAGTCTGTAGCCCTTGCTGGATCAACTGTGGAGGACTGGGAGGACTGAGAAATCTGAGTCCGCAGCTCTTGGTGGCAGCGGTAGTTCTGTCGTGCGTCCCTACAAATGAGAGGCTTTGGGGCTATTTATAGGCCCGAGGAGGATTTTCTAGAAGCGGGGCCCAGTGACATCATTATGGAGGACTAGGCGAACTCGGAAAGTAGGTCGCCGACCTGGGCGGACTCGGCGGACTAGCCTTTCCTCTGCTGGGCGGCTAAAGAGAGCAGGCTGCCTGAGACAAGCAGAGGGGGTGGCTTGAGGAGCAGGCCGCCCCTAGGGCAGGCAGAGGGGCAGCTTGAGGAGCAGACCGCCCCTGAGGCTGGAGGCCTGAGGGCCAGGCCACCCACAAGGCTGGCAGCCTGGGCCAGGCCACCCATAAGGCTGGCGTCCTGGAGCAGGCCACCCACTAAGATGGCGGCCTGGGCCAGGCCGCCCACATGGTCGGCGGCCTGGAGCAGGCCGCCTACTAGGATGGTAATCTGGGCCAGGCCGCCCACATGGCCGGCAGCCTAGAGCAGACCACCCACTAGGTTGGCGGCCTGGGCCAGGCCTCCCACAGGGCCGGCGGCCTAGAGCAGGCCACCCACTAGGCCGGCAGCTTGGGTCAGGCCACCCACCAGGCTGGCGGCCTGGATCAGGCCGCCCACAGGGCCGGTGGCCTAGAGCAAGCCGCCCACTAGGCTGGCGTCCTAGGTCAGGCCACCCACCAGGCTGGCGGCCTGGGCCAGGCCGGCGGCCTGGTGCAGGCCGTCCACTAGGCTAGCGGCCTGGGTAAGGCCGCCCACCAGGTTGGCATCCTTGAGCAGGCCGCCCACAAGGCCAGCGGCCTGGAGCAGGCCGCCCACTAGGCTAGAGGCCTGCGCCATGCCGCTTACAGGGCCGGCGGCCTTGTCCAGGCCGCCCATAAGGCTGGCGGCTTGGAGCAGGCCGCCCACTAGGCTGGCGGCCTAGGCAAGGCCGCCCACAGGGTCGGTGGCCTGGAGCAGGCCACCCACTAGGCTGGCGGCCTGGGCCAGGCCGCCCACAGGGCTGGCAGCCTAGAGCAGGCCACCCACTAGGCTGGCTGCTTGGGTCAGGCACCCACTAGGATAGCGGCCTGGAGCAGGCTGCCCACAGGGCCGGCGGCTTGGAGCAGGCCGCCCACTAGGATGGCGGCCTGGGTCAGGCCACCCACCAGGCTGACGGTCGGGAGCAGGCCGTCCACTAGGCTGGTGGCCTGGGCCAGGCCGCCCACAGGGCCAGCGGCCTGGGTCAGGCCGCCCACCTGGCTGGCGGCCTGGAGTAGGCCGCCCACAGGGCCAGCGGCCTGGAGCAGGCCACCCACTAGACTGGCGATCTGGGCCAGGCCGCCCACAGGGTCGGCGGCCTGGGGCAGGCCGCCCACCAGGCTAGCGGCCTTGAGCAGGCCGCCCACTAGACTGGCGGCCTGGGCCAAGCCGCCCATAGGGCCGGCAGCCTGGGGCAGGCCTCCCACCAGACTGGCAGCCTGGGGCAGGCCGCCCACAGGGCTGGCGACCTGAGGAGCAGGCCGCCCTTCAGGCTAGCGGCCTGAGGCAAGCCGCCAACAGGGCTGGCGGCCTAAGGAGCAGGACGCCCTCCTAGGCCGGCAAAAACCTGAGCCGGAGAGAACTTGTCGAGCCTGCGACGTTTGTGCTGGTCAAAGGTTGACGCCGGCGGGACGACCCAGCAGGCTGAAGGAGTAGATCGCAGAAATCGCCCCCTACTGCTGTAGGTTGCCTCCTGTAAGGAAGAATGTTGTGCGGTTAGCTGGCCTAACTGCATGGCCTGCGAGGGCAAGCTATGAGAGCTACCCGCCGTCCCGCAGGGCACGCGGTGGCTATGCGACCGGGGCAGTTAGACTTGGGAGACCATCCTAGCCGCACGGCCTGAGCGGATAGGAGTCCATATCTGCCTGACCCAAAAAAGGAGGGCTGAGGCTGATCGCGACCCTCGGGGGGAACCCCTGAGTGGGTCACGATTTGTGAGCTCGAGACCTTGGGGAGGGATCGTTGATTTTGGTGTTAACATAATCCCAGCACTTTTTAAAGTTTCGATGGGAACTTCGAAAAAGTAGGAGACCCACAAAAATCGTGATCCTTCCCTTGAGAAAAAAGGGAAAGGAGAGATGGAACCAGATGTCTCTCCTTAGAGAAAAATTTGCTAATGCATGTCTTTCCACTGCGAAGGAAAAAGTCAAAGTAGGAGAAAATAGGTACACCTTATGCGTACCTGGGTTCCCTTTGCAAAATGAATAAGACATGAATGTCTCCTAATGGGTTCTGCAAAACAACGATGAGATGAAAGCATAGAAGAATGACAACTTGCAAGTACCTGAAGGGGGCTTGCAAGCACTGGTTAACTTCTGCAACAAGAAGGATAAGAGGCAGATATAAAAGAAAACTAAGCTGCAAATACCTGGACTGAACTTGCAAATATCTGTTAAGCTCTGCAAAAGAAGAGTGAGCAAGCATATATGAAGTAGGAACTAAGCTGCAAGTACTTGGACGGAACTTGCAAATATCTGCTAAGCTCTGCAAATGAAGGGTAAATAGTAGATACGACAAATAGCTAAATCGCAAGTATCTGGAGAGAACCTGCGAATGTTGACTTTTGATACTATAAGATATGATAGAAGAGATATCAGGCAAACTTTGTTATTAACTGAATAGAGATCAGAATGTGATAATGATCGTCTCGCGTGATCAGATATAATGTTAACATGAAATCCAGATCAGCAAGATGAAACCATCCTAATTTATACTTATAACAGCATGACTTGTCAATCAAGGAGAACCAGATACTTTGATTAAATGATTCGTGTCGTTAGCATCTGATAAGAGAGCTTGTGGATAACCACTGATAGAACTTTATGCAAGCAACACATATAAGATGATCATAAGCCAAAAAGATATTGCCGATCTTTAGAATAGGTTGAATTTAACCTGCCAACCTGCAAGAAGGTAGAAAGACAAAGGAGGGTTGCACCTCGAAGACGATCAAAAAAGACTTGATGTTGCCACAGGTGTTCCCCGTGGGCATTATGCATCGCTTGACTTAAGAAGAAATCATCCGGGGTGTAGTCCTACCTAAAGCGGGCTAGCCGCGCTCCCTCTGAAGGGAACAAAAGACAAACAAGCACGAAAATTCCTGAGAAGGAAATGATAGATACACTGCTCTCATGCCTCGGGTTACAAGCATCGCTGGTCAATTAGACTAGTTACGCCAAGTTGGCTATTGCTTGTCTGCGAATTGATCAGCAGAGTTGTGGGCCCCACGAAGGCACGAACTGAGAGTACCAAAGAGTGTTCGGTCGTCATAGTTGTGAGATGATCGAAGAGACAAGGCTACACTTGATCGTCATTGCTTGTCAAGAAAAGATCATCATAACTGTAACGTATCCCTTAGCGAAGCACAGCAGAGCTAACACATGGGTCCTCCCTAGAATCGCACTCTGTGTTAAATGCCGTCCAGGATCCGAAGTCCCGTCATCCTCCGCACGAGAGTTGAACGGCCCCCACTGCACATATGCGGAAACTCCCCACTATATGTGTTCGTTGTGGTCTTACGCCAGAGAACAACCTCGAGGGGGCCCTGAGAAAGACTTGGTGATATCTCGGTTGTTCAGTGATCTCTTTGGCAAAGAGAAAAATATGGAGGAGAAGCATTACAAAAAGGGGAACTGTGTCAGTATGAGATCTCTGACGTAAACTTTATTGATATGAAAATGAAACACTTAGAAGTGTTGAAAAAGAGAATGTTTGAAGAGTAAAGTAAAAGCACCCGGTCATGATTGCGAGGGGATTTGAGGAGCTGTGATTGGTCATAACTGTTGACGTAAGAAAAGTCCCTTCTTTGCTTTAGAATAGTCTTCCAAGGGCACCTTCTTCATCGACATCGAAGCACTTAGGCCGAACATTAATAGTCCCCAGACGGCTTGCATCCTCTATCTCCACACACTTCAACTGAACTTCAGCCACCTCCTTGCCCTTGGAGGTGGAAGGCTTTGAAGAATCAAATTTCTTGACCAGGTCGTTGATCTTGCCCTCGACAAGCAATATTTCAACCAACCGTCGAAGGGCCTTGCAGTCTTAAGTTAAATGACCTTTCTCTCTGTGGAATTCATAGAACAGATCTGAATCTCTTGATCTCTGATTCGCCGACTGGTAAGGCATTTTTGAATTTGCCCTATCCTTCATGATCTGGCAGGCTTCTAGCTTGGCCTCATCGAGTCCAGAGCATGATAAGTCATCATCTTGCGGATGATGCACCGAAGCTGTTTGTAGAGGTGGGGCTGGTAGCGGTAGAAATCGTTCATGGGTACAATCCTGGCCCGGGAAGGGGTGTCGATGATGATGCTTGAACTTCTTTATTTTCCTAGAGTGGGATGGAAAATCTTTCCGAGGAGACCTCGGAGGCTGCTTGTAAGGTGGATTTTTATCTGTTATAAGCTTGGAGACAAAGTTGGGGTTGCTCTTCTCACCACAGATGTATGAGTTGGCTAAACCAATCAACTCTTGATATGTCCTCGGTGCTCGGACGTTAGCCTCAAACTTGAGTGGTCCTTCACGCAGACCATGAATAAGAGCCACTCGATACATTTCTTGATCGACGATCTCAATGTCTAAGATTTCTTTCTGGAAATGATCCACAAAATGAGAACAAGTCTCGTTCTCTCGCTGTTTGATTTCAAAAAGGTCTTCTGGACCGCCCTTCCTCTTTGTAGAAGTAGAAAATCTGAGCAGAAACTCTCTTCGCAAATCAGCAAAGAAAGAGATGGACCGAGGTCGTAGTACATAGAACCAATCCCTCACTCTACAATCAAAGGTCATTATAAGGAGTTTGCTTTTGGTTGCATCTGAGAGAGTCTTGAGAGCAACGACAGATTCAAAGGCTTAAAGGTGTTTGACTGGATCAGTCTCTCTAGTGTAAATGGGCAACCGTGGCTCTCTGAAGTTAACTGGAGTTGGTTCATGCCGAACATTCTTTGTAAACGGTGACTGCTCTTCTTGCTCTCCTACAACATAAGGAAAAAAGGGAGCACAAGTTGCAGCTGCACAAGGAGCTGGTGGGTAGGAGGGAAAAGTTGTTGCGGTAGGAGCAAAGGCAGGAGCTGATGAGTAGGGATAACTTCCCTAAAAGTTTAAAAATCTTGCAGGACTTCCTCGGGCAGCTTCTCAGAAGAAGTTCTGACGAGCTGCAAATTCATCATTCTGAGACTGCAAAGGGGCTGCAGGCCCTTGCAGAAAGATTGGAGTGTAAAGAGGAGGATAGACCGGCGGATAGGCCGGTGAATAAACTTGAGGAGTCTCGAATGCTGGTGCTGGATTGATTGGAGGAGCCAACGGTACTGAAGATTGTGCGGCCAATTGCTACGTGATAGCTGCTAGGGTATGGTTGATTGCTTGAAACTATTGTGCAGTTTCTCTGCAAGATTGCTCTAAGACCTCCCAAAGAGAATCCTCACTGGGACTTGGAGCAAGGCTCTCAGCTGGTTGATGGTCTGACATGAGTAACCGCTGCTTTCACTGTTTGTTCGAGATTTGAAGGTCGCGTGTTAACTGTTGATGCAAGAAATGTGCCCTCTAGTTAACGGGTTGTTCGATCTCACAAGCTAGGTGAATAAGAGGGTTGCGTAGATAGAGGAGAGGAGAAGCTTGCTCGAGCAGAGAAGAAGCTTGCTCGAGCAGAGAAGAAGATTGCTCGAGCAGAGAAGGAGCTTGATCAGGAGCAAGGGAGAAGCTTGCTTGAGCAGAGAAGAAGCTTGATCGAGCAGATAAGAAGCTTGCTCGAGCAGAGAAGAAGCTTGCTTGAGCAAGGGAGAAGATTTCTTGAGAAGAGAAGAAGCTTGCTTGAGCAGAGGAGAAGCTTGCTCGAGAAGAGAAGAAGATTGCTCGGGCAGAGAAGAAGCTTGCTCGAGCAGAGAAGAAGCTTGCTTGAGCAAGGGAGAAGCTTGCTTGAATATAGAAGAAGCTTTCTCGAGTAGAGAAGAAGCTTGCTCGAGCAGAGAAGATGCTTGCTAGAGTAGAGAAGAAGCTTGCTTGAGCAGAGAAGAAGCTTGCTTGAGCAAGGGAGAAGCTTGATTGAGCAGAGAAAAAGCTTTCTTGAGCAGGGGAGAAGATTGCTCGAGCAGAGAAGTAGCGTGCTCGAGCAGAGAAGAATCTTGCTCGAGCAGAGAAGGAGCTTGCTCAGGAGCAAGGGAGAAGCTTGCTTGAGCAAGGGAGAAGCTTTCTTGAGCAGAGAAGAAGCTTGCTCGAGTAGAGAAGAAGCTTGCTTGAGCAAAGAAGAAGCTTGCTCGAGCAGAGAAGAAGCTTGCTTGAGCAAGGGAGAAGCTTGCTCGAGCAGAGAAGAAGCGTGCTTGAGCAGAGAAGAAGCTTGCTCGAGCAGAGAATAAGCTTGCTCGAGCAGAGAAGAAGCTTGCTCGAGCAGAGAAGAAGCTTGCTTAAGCAGAGGAGAAGTTTGCTCGAGCAGAGATGAAGTGTCCCGTCCTTCTTTTTGACGAACAACACCGGGGCTCCCCATGGTGAAGAGCTTGGCCAGACAAATCTGGCTTTCACTAGTTCCTGCAGCTGGCTTCGAAACTCTGCCAACTCCTTCGGGGCCATCTAGTAAGGGGCTCTAGATGCTGGCTTAGCCCCTGGCACCAGATGTATCCGAAAATCCTTCTCCCGGTGCGGGGGTAGCCCTGACAGCTTCTCTGGGAATACGTCAGCAAATTCCCGCACCACCGGGATATCAAAGATGAAATCCTTGGCCTCAGCCATTTCAAACAGCACTTCGTAGACTTTCTTCCCTTACAGATTAGCCTTGACGGCCTGTACGGATGATAATAAGAGAGGGGGAGTAGGTCTAATACCTTTGATAACGACGTAGGAATCCCCATGCCTTACAGTGATCCTTTTTGACAGGCAGTCGATCTGGGCATGGTTCAAGTGCAACCATGTCATGCCTAGGATCAAATCAAAGACTGGCATCTTTAGGATTATTGCTGGTGCTTCTAATGTCTTTCCGCCGATCTCCGCCTCCATGTTGCAGTGAGTAGAGGTAAACAGCTCCGATCCATCGGGTAGTCATAT
Source organism: Platanthera zijinensis (assembly GCA_039513925.1). Taxonomy (NCBI): domain Eukaryota; kingdom Viridiplantae; phylum Streptophyta; class Magnoliopsida; order Asparagales; family Orchidaceae; genus Platanthera; species Platanthera zijinensis. Next base: position 193,237,227 of record CM077080.1, on the reverse strand, counting down.
CCTCATCATCAAGCCTGTTAATCGTTCCACGCCTTCCAGCCCTTCCACAAAGGCTTCCGACACGAACGAGTGCGAAGCACCCGTATCGAAAAGTGTATATGTGGGCTTGTCGCTGATGAAAACTATGCCTGGGGTAGTTAAATGTCTTAGAAATCTTGTTATGGGTTTCTTTTCTAGTTTGTAAATTCTATACCCATGAATCTAAATATTTAGGAAAGAAAAATTAACATTTACTGGCATACCTGTGATCACTTGCTCCGGGTTCCGTGGTTGAGCCAGATCCAGTGCATACACCTGCTCTATCTCCTGCCTGCGGTCTCCGCCCTAGTATCCACGTCCTCGGCCACGTCCTCAACCTCCAAAATACTTAGCAAGGGGGGCAGTCGGTGGTGCTGGTAGGAGTGCCCCCCTTATGGGGCAGTTTCTCCAGATATGCCCTATTTGATGGTAGTTGAAGCATTCTGGCGGGGGATATGCCATACCCCCAAGTCTATGCATCTCCCGCATCTGGAGAGGCTGAGGAGCCATAACCTCTGGCTGCCTCGGCTCCTGTCTCACCTCTTGACAAGGTGGATCCTCTGCTCTTCTCCCATCTCTCCCATCAATAATGCGACCCTATCACTTATCATTTCTGGCTCCCCGGCCTTGATCCTCAGTCGGCCGCTTCCGGCCTCGAGTAGTGTGCCAATCTGCCTCAATCCTCTTCTCCATCTCCAATATCTAAGGAATAGGCTCGTCAGACACGAACAACAGAGCCTCTCGCAGATCCTCTCTCAGGCCCTTATAGAACCTCTTGGTGTAACCTCCCTCATCTAACTGATAAGAATCCGCTAATCGAGCCAGATGGTTGAACTCCCGGTGGTACTCCACCATCGTCTTAATACCTTGCCTCAACTGCAAAAATCTGTCTTCCAGCTCTTCTCTGGCCGACTGCGGAACAAAATGCTCCAACAGTGAGGCCCTGAACTCAACCCAAGTAATCTCCGCAATCTCCCTATCAGCAAACGTTGTGTCCAGCGATGTATTCCACCATCTCTTGGCATGAGACTCCAAGCAAAAGACAACCAAAGGCACCCTCTCCTCCCAAGGGCACCGTATCCCAATCAGCATCTCAAACATTATGTCCAGCCACTCCTCCGTCCGAACGGCCGACTGTGTCCCCAAGTAGGATGGGGGAGAAAGTCCTCAGAAAATACTCAGCCAATTGGCCCCTTGGTTTGGCTACGGAGCCGGAAACTGTTGGGCCCTGAAAGCATCCAGAATATCTATCAGGGTCTGCCCCATATCTGACTGTAGGAACAGAGTGGGGACCGGGGGAGGTGGTGTAACATTCGGAGTCTGCTGGACTCCTCCCTGTGGTGTAGGCTGCGCTGGGGGCTGCGTAACAAAAGTCATTCATAAGTAATTGACTAGAACCTAATTAAAGGAGGACAATTTACATGTGATCTCCCATATGGTCCCACCACTGCTTCTACTGCTTAGTTTGTCCTCAAACTAAGCTCATGCGGGGTGACCCAGGGATTGTGGGCTGCTACTTTTTCGATCGAGGTCTCCTTTGATACCACTTGTAAGACCCCCCCCCCCCTTTTTTTCTTTTCAAACCCCGGGGTCTTAGGCCCAGAACCGCTGCTTTGCGGTGACACCTTCACACCCGAGAAGGTCGCCACTACAAAACGCCGATCCTGCCGGTCGATTTGATCATAACAGTAGCAAAATATAAAAGAGAGCAAGTCCACAGGAATCACATATCATAGTAAATATGAGAGATCTAAGTTGTCAACCTAAATCACCTAGAGGGGGGTGAATAGGTGAGATGTGCGTCAAATACGGAATAAAAAAATTTAACACAGCACAGATAAGTAATCAAGCAATCACACAGATGACAAGAGATTTATAGTGGTTCCCCAATCTTGGGTACGTCCACTTTCCTCACCGATCTAGCAAATCACTAGACTCGGCTACTCCACTATCTCGGATTGCAAACCAATCCTACACCTCAGAACCACGTTCCTACAAAACTCGATCCAAATGGATCTACACTCAGAAGATAAAACTTCCTACCACTCGAAGATAAATCTCCTACAATAAAATTTTTTGAATAGAAAATACAAACAGCAAATAGCACAGATCTGGATCTTTGACTTTATCTTCTTCTTTGAGAACTTTCGGCTTGGACAGAAATATTTGAAGAAGACTTGAAAGAGATCCACGGATCTGAAATCTGGAATCACCACGATCGAGAGAATAAATCAGAGATCGATGAAGCACGGAGAGATCGGATGATTCTTCTTGATTCTGGATCGCTAGAATATTTTAGATCTACAATAGCGGCCGATAGAAGACGATCCAGAGCTTCTTCCGAAAACAGTAATGATGGCTGACGGGAATATAGGGTTTTCGGAATCTTTCTCTTTCTTAAAATAATCTCTGTAATAGCTTTTTGTAAAAATTAATTAGTTAAATCTGAAAGGACCTATTTATAGGCGATCTCCAACGGTCATAAACATAATTAAGGATGACACGTGGACAAATCAGAAATGATTAATTCAAAATACACGAAGAATCTGGACTTAGATAAATTCAGGAATATCGAACAAATATACTAGAGAGAGGGGACATACTTGAGTATAGGAGGTTACATACTCAAGTAGATAAGAGGGATATACTCGAGTATAAAGACTTAGAAAAATTCTCAGATAAAACTTGAAGAGCTACTCGAGTATAAGAGTTGGAAATACTCGAGTACGGGGAAGATAGACTACTCGAGTATCTTAGGAAAACTACTTGAGTAACTACAAACCTACTCGAGTATGAAAATCAATCTACTCGAGTACAGAGTCACTTACTCGAGTATATCAGGGAACTACTCGAATATACGGACTTAGAAACTTTCTGAGATGAGAAGTCCAGATCTACTCGAGTACAAACAGAACACTTACTCGAGTAACTTGAGAACTACTACTCGAGTATGTAATCCAATCTACTCGAGTGCTAAGTCACTTACTCGAGTATATAGAAGATACTACTCGAGTATGTGGACTTAGAAAATTTCTTCTGAGATAGTCTTCAACACTCCAGAGTCCATCAGTCCAAATGTATGTATATGAAGTGTATTCCAATAGAGAGGCTATACATGAGCCAACACCTTGTATCACACAATGAGGAATTACATTGTATGGTCCTGTGTTTGGTGACCCATTATAGACTAGCATTGGTCTACACTTGGCAATAAAATCCTGCATACATACAACTCAAACACAATATCAAATACACCTTAATTCATCTTAGTTCAAGGTCTGACTTCCTACAAATCTGAGGTATTGTGGAGACAAATCCCAACAATCTCCCCCTATTTGTAGAAGTCAGCACCCTCTACACTAAGGTGAATTACTTAGAGTAAAAAGAACAAAGAAACATATACTAATGAAAAAAGAAAATGAAGCAGTAAAATAATAAGGACAACCATAATTAGAGTCATATATATAGAAATGTTTTCAAAAGATTTGTTGTCCATATCCACATCCTCATTCACTTAAGAAGGGGCTCCTCTATGCAATCTTTCTCTCTTAAGCTCTTGCCTCTCCAGATAGCTGAAAGGTTTGGGAAAATAGGTCCTAGGCCTTGGAGGAGCAGCTGGATTGTTAAATCCCCAATTTTTGTCATGCAATCTGATTTTGATTTGAGATACATCATATGCTTTCCATTCTTAGTAGCTATAGAACTGATCTTTATTCTCACCAAAATTGGTTACAAACTTCAATGTATCAAAAATAAGGGACTTGGAGGTATGACTCCAAACCTCTGCATGAACAACTTCTGATCTACTTCCTGAAGCTGGGGCAGGCTCTCTCCTTGGTGCAGAATGGCTAGCAGAAGCATCGTCACCATATTTCCTTTTCTTTCTAGGAGTACCCTGATCAGCAGGTTTTATAGAGGAAGAAGCACCTTGATCAGAGTGTCCCTAAGAGCTTGGAGGAATATCATCTTGCCACACATCAGCATAAGAGAGAGGAGGCTCAGTCATGTCACCAGTAGGTCTGGGTGAGAAGGCTGGAACACCCTCTGGAATGTTAGCATGAGCTGGAGCACCTGAGGGAGGATGTTCTTCAAGAGGATCTAGGGACTTTGGAATAATGGTAGGGTTAAGTTGGAAATCTGGGAAGTTCTGATTATGCACCCATACAGCAGTATCATAAATATAGAATTTTACAGATTGAAGCTGAGCTAGGATGTCTGCTTTAATTTCTTTGACTAGACCATCCACAGATGCTTGATATTGGGCAGATATTTTTTCAACTTATTATTTGACTATCTTCTCCCCCTTTCTGATTTCTACTGATAGTTTGGCAATGGCTTCATCCCTAAATGTTCCAACTTCTTCACAAACTTTCATAACATTGGCAGTAGCATCCTTGTCCAATAGAATCTGATTATGTGCAACTGTTTCAGCTTGATTTCTGAGTTCACCTATACTGGAAATAGTATGGTCTATGGCTTTGCCACCCAACTGAAATAATCTTTTTAGCTCATCAGTGTTTTCTTGAATTTCAGCAAAGCCTCTACTCATCTCAGTTTCAAGAGTAGAGACCTTGTTATTCACTGATGCCAGAGAATCATCAAAGTATTTTCTCTGTTCACGAAGCATTTGCTCAAGCTTACTTACAATATCTGAGGAGCTGGAGGGAGCAGAGGCTGGTGCAGAGGCTGGGGGAATAGGAGCAGCCCAGGGGGGAATTTCAGCAATCAAAACTGAGCTTTCAGCTCTCTTAAAGGGTTCTACAACAACAGAATCTTCTGTATTGATGAATGAAGGAAGACAGAAGTCTAGTGTCCTCAGAGGAGCATCCACATGTTCTGGAGACATGTCCTCATCATCAGACAGTAGAGTATACTCTGGCTGACCTTGCTCGTCATCATAAGACTGAGCAGGAGAGGTAGGGGTTTCCTTTGCAGGGGAGGGAGAGGGTTCCTTAGTTAGAGACTAATCTTCTGGAATGTGATCCTCAGGAGATAGCACAACTGAATCATCTTGAAACACTAGAGCATCTGATCTGAGTTCATCAATCAGTCTGCTAATATCTTCAGCAGTAGAGAGGAGGTTTTCTTAAGCCTGAACCTCTGAGAGAAGGACTCCTGGAAGAGGAGAAAGAGGAGGAGTAGGATCTCTGATCTGATCTTGCTGAGAGGGGGCTTCTGAAGCTTGGTGCTGAAGGCTAGATGAGATGGGCTCCCCCTCAACTACTGCACCCGAGGTGGTAATAGTGTGATGTAGAGGAGGAGAGGGAATCCTATCATTCGAGACAAGGGGCTCTCTGGGAGGATCTTCTGAGGTAACAGCTGCTTTTGAGGCTTGAGCAGTGTTTTGGAGCTTGATTCCATATCTTTGAATTGAGAGGATGAATAATTTCTTCATATGATGGAGAGGAGTGCCTTTAGATAAATCAAAAACTGTAGGATTAATTTCATGGAGGAGGAGTGAGATAATCCTAGCATAGCTTGGGTGTTTCACACTTTCTCTAATTTTGTCCAGTATCATCATTCCAAACTGGAATTTCTTCCGGCAGACTATGGCTTGCATAATGTCAAAAAGATCATAGGAAATGTCTCTGATGGAATAGGTTTTGCATAGAAGAACTTTGGCAATTACATCCACAAGGAATTTGCCTAAGGAATTAAAGTTTGCTCTTGTAAAATTAATGGCCTCTGGTTCGACTCCACAGAGTAAACAAGTTCTTTCGGAATCCTCAGGACTCAGGTCATCTTCTTCATCTACCACTGGCAAACGTAATAGAGTGGCTAAGGAGGTTTTGTCCAGACGGATTTTGATCCCACTTACCTTGGATTTAAGAACTGTACCATTGCGCTTGACTTTCAGATTGTTGTAGAATTCTTCAACTGCAGGGAAAATAATTTTGCAAGGAGTCTGGAGGATGAAAGTGAGTCCGGCGGTGTCGAACAGGATCAATAGGTTGCGGAAATCATCGGAGATATCGGCTATTCCTTCAGGGGCGATTTCTGAGCCGATTTCGATCTTGGAGGACGGAGCCATCTGTGATTCTGTAGAACGGGAAGATAGAGAAGACAGAGATCTGCGGGTTCTGGAAGTTGAATCGTCGGCGGCTACTCAAGAGAATGAGTTTGGAATGGATTTCCGATTTTTCTCTATATATATAACCCTAATTAGGTTTAAGGAGGAGTGATAAAGATTAAATCATACCTGCGACGGAGCGGCAAAAACCTCGGTGCGAATAGAGAAAATAAATGAAATTTTCAAAGTCTATGAATTTCCGCATACTCGAGTATATTTTGTCATACACGAGTATGCATTGGAACATACACGAGTGGGTCGAGGACTGACACGAGTAGATTACCAAGTACTCGAGTAGTTCCTGACGTACTCGAGCATGTTTACCAAGTACTCGAGTATGTAAATTTTTACTCGAGTATATATATATATATATATATATATATATATATATATATATATTTTGATGACTCGAGTATGTGACTCCACTTACTCGAGTATATCACTTTGAAAATAATTTTTCTTGGGAGAAATTTTACCATCACCGATTTCTGCAACTCTGAGCCCTTGAGAGAATCCACCATCACTATTCCTCTTTGTTGAGCATCTCGAGTTCCGTTTTGAAAAATGAAAACTTGGTATCCACCAGCGGTTTGGTGAATATATCTGTAATTTGCCTGTTTGTGGAGACATATTGTAGATCTATGTCTCCATTCTCCACATGCTCCCGGATGAAGTGATATCGAAGCTCTATGTGCTTTGTCCGGCTGTGGGAGACTGGGTTGTTGGCGATCGCTATTGCGCTGGATAAGTCGCAAAACAGAGGAACATTCTGGAACTTCATGTTGTAGTCTTCAAATTGATTCTTGATCCATAGAAGCTGTGCACAACAGCTGCCTGCAGAGATATATTCTGATTCAGCTGTTGAGATGGCTACACAGTTTTGCTTCTTACTGCTCCAGGAAATAAGTCTCCTTCCGAGGAATTGGCAAGTCCCAGAAGTGCTTTTCCTGTCGTCTTTGCTTCCTGCAAAATCTGCATCTTAAAATCCAATCAGTTCACTATCATTACTTCTTGGGTACCATAAGCCAATATTTGGTGTACCTTTGAGGTATCTCAAGATTTGCTTTGCAGCAATGTAGTGAGATTCCTTAGAGTTCACCTGGAATCTAGCGCAAACACATTTGAAAACATTATATCTTTTCTACTGGCGGTAAGGTAGAGCAAGGACCCAATTATGCTTCTGTACTTGGTTTCATCAAAAGGTTTCTCTTTCTCATCCTTGTCCAGAGACATAGCTGAGGCCATTGGAGTCCTCATAGAGGTTGCATTATCCATTCCGAATTTCTTAAGTAGCTCTTTGGTGAACTTGGTATGTGAGATGAAAATTCCATCCTTAGATTGTTTCACCTGAAACCCTAAGAAATACTTCAGCTCTCCCATACTGCTCATTTCAAACTTTCCTTGCATAAGTTTAGAAAACTTCTTGTATAGGTTGTTATCTATAGAGCTAAAAATAATGTCATCGACATAGATTTGCACTAGCAAAATCTTGCCTTTTATTTCCCTAAGAAATAATGTTTTGTCTATCTTTCCTCTTGTGAACTTGTTCTCAAGAAGAAAGGTAGACAGTGTCTCATACCAAGCTCGAGGAGCTTGTTTAAGACCATATAAGGCTTTCTGCAGTAAATAAACATGATTAGGAAAAGTTGAGTCAACGAAACCTGGTGGTTGCTCTACATACACTTCTTCCTTTATGTAGTCATTCAGGAAGGCGGACTTTACATCCATCTGATAGACGGTAAAGCCCTTGAGTGCAGCATAGGCAAAGAATAACCTGATCGCCTCCAGTCTTGCCACTGGAGCAAATGTTTGATCGAAGTCGATTCCTTCTTCTTGACGATATCCCTTGGCAACAAGTCTGGCTTTGTTCTTTATAATTGTTCCATCTTCGTCCATCTTGTTCCGGTAGACCCATTTTGTCCCAATGACGTTCTTACTCTTGGGTCTAGGAACAAGTGTACAAACTTTGTAGCGTTTGAACTGATTTAGCTCTTCTTCCATGGCTAGAATCCAGGATGCATCGGAGTTGGCTTCCTCAAATTTCTTTGGTTCAGCCTGAGAAAGAATATTTAAATGTAAATTTTCATTGATTGTACCTCGACGAGTTCTGACGATATCCCGAGGATCTCCTATGATTTAGTCCAAGGGATGATCCTTCAAGTGTCTGAACTCTAGAGTCCTTGCATCTGGGATCTCTTCAGCCACTGGAGTTGCATCTTCAGCTGCGATGAGTTCTTCATCTTGATCATCTACCTCTCCAAAAGGGGTTGTGGAGGTGATCTTGATGAACTTTTCATCTTTATCTTCAGTAGGTTCATCCACGCTGAGTTCCTTTATCTTTGTACCTGCATCTTCAATAAGCACACTAGAAGAGTTGCTTTGCAACAGACTCGTCTCATCAAATACAATGTGTATCGACTCTTCTACCACCAGAGTTTTTCTATTAAATACTCTATAGGCCTTAATATGGCTACTATAACCTACAAAAATACCTTCAAAGCTTTTCTCGCTGAACTTGGTAGTGTGATACTTGCCGTTGTAAGCACGAAGCACTTGTAGCCAAAGATCTAAAAATATGAGATGGTTAGTTTCTTGCATTTTAAAAGTTCGTAAGGAGTCTTATCATGGTTCTTGTTTATGAGTGCTCGATTTTGCACGTGACAAGCGGCGTTGACGGCTTCAGCCCAGAAGTACTCTGGAAGTGAGGCATCACTCAACATAGTCCGGCAAGCCTCTACGAGTGTTCTGTTCCTTCTCTCAGCTACTCCATTTTGCTGTGGAGTGCGAGGAGAGGAGAACTCATGAAAGATGCCTTGACTTTCACAGTATTCTGTCATGGCTCCAGACTTGAATTCTGTTCCATTGTCACTTCTGATTTTGACTACGGAACAGTTGTATTCATTCTGGACTTGCCTAACAAAATTAGTGAAAGTGTTGAAGGTATCTGACTTGTGTTTCAGAAAGAACACCCACGCAAAGCGCGAGTAATCATCCACAATAACCAATGTATATTCCTTACCTCCCAAACTTCTAACTTGCAGGGGACCAAACAAGTCCATATGGAGAAGCTGTAAGCTTTTATCAGAATCCTTGCCTATAATGCTTTTAAATGAACTCCTTGTTTGCTTGCCTTTGATACAGGCATGACAAGGGTTGTCCGTAACGCACTTGACATTAGGGGCATCACGTACTAAGTTTTGAGAGAATAGTTTATTAATAGTTTTAAAGTTAATATGTGCTAGTCTCTTGTGTCATTGGTCAGCAAGAGATGCACTACTTTTTGCTAAAAGACATACTGGTGTAGAATTGTCAATACAAATGAAATTTAAACAGAAAATATTTCTGCTTCGAGTGCCTGATAAAATAGTTTCCATATTGTCAACCGATTTTATCAAACACTTGTCAGCATGAAATTCAACCACGTATCCTTTGTCGCATAGTTGGCTTATGCTGATGAGATTGTGTTGTAATCCTTCCACATAAGCTACATCCGAAAAGGATGCGCTACCGTTAGTAATCATACTGTAGCCTTTAGTTATTCCTCGATCTGAACCTCCAAAGATGACCTTTGGTCCATTGCAGACCGAGGTGAAATTCTGGAGTAGGCTCCTTGTCCCGGTCATTTTCCGAGAACATCCACTGTCCAAGTACCAGATTGGCATTTTGGTGGTCTTTGGACATACCTGCAATTACAATCACTTAGCCTTAGGAACCCAAACACGTTTGGGTCCTTGGTCTCGAGTTAGAATACTCCCCCTACGAATATTAACCTCATGAGTGGTCAGTCTCACGTTGCCAACTTGAGGGGTTGCAGCATTTCTAGGATTGAACCAACAATTGATGGCAAAATGACCAATTTTGCCACAGCACCAACAGTCAAACCTGTTGTATCTTTGCCTTCCAAACTCCTGCTTGACCTTCCTAGGTGGAGGTCCTGCCGGGGTAGCATTGTTGGAGGAAGAAGCTTCATGATGATGGCAGCTACATGAAGTCTTCTCCTTCATAGGCTTTTCCACAACAGGTTTTACCTTTGGTGTCCTCTTGATGTTATGACCATGAGCATATGGTCCATAGCTCTGAAGTTGAATCTCTTCATAAGGTGCCTTGAAGACACTTTCGCCAAAGTTACGAGGGCGAGTCCAACCTTGGTACCTTGACTTGGGCGTCTCCGGGATCGGCCTAGAGAAGTATCCATAGGTGGACTCATAGTCGAATTTGTTCGTAGAAAAGATAACTTTCTTGAACGATACTGGCTCCAAAGGAGCTTTCCCTTTTTCTTCAGCTAGAGCCTTCTTGGCAGCCCTATTCTTTCTCTTGTCTTTGTTTCTCCTAGAGAATTTACTAGGAGAGGCAACATGGCCTAGTCTAGCTCCTTTGGCCTTAGCTGAGAATTCAGCAACGAGTGGAAGAACTGTCTTAGTCTTATATAAACTTTCAACAAGCTTCTTCTCAGCCTCGAGTTGTTTTTCCAACTCTTTGATGATTTCATCTTTAAGGTCAAGGTGCTTGAGAGCTTGATTGTATTCTTCCATAGCAAAATTGAAGTTCTCTTGAAGAGAGTCAGTCTTAGCGACTTCTTCTCTCAAGCTGCTCTCAATATCCTGTAGAGATTTTATCTCTTTGGCTTGTGTTTTCACGACTCAGCGACATTTTTCGTAAGCCGTGAGTAACTCCTTATATTGTCTCATGAGTTCAGATTCATCCTCAGAGGGATAGCCCTCTTGCTCATTATCATCATCAGATTCAGAAAGAGGAGTGTGAGATTTTACCTCCCCAGTGAACTGGGGGACTTGTTTATCATCAGTTAGAGCTATTAGCCTAAAGTAGGCTTCTTCCTCTTCTGCACTTGACTCAGATGAGTCAGAGTCACTGAGAGTTTTGCCCTTCTTGGCTAGCAAGCTCTTTTCAGTCCTCTTTTTGGTGTAGGACTTCTTCTCTTCTCTTTTGCTACCCTCCTTCTTCTTGTGGGGGAAATCCGCAATGACGTGACATGGCTTATTACAGCAATAATAGACAAAGTCAGTCGAATGATGTTTGTTCGGTTTAGAACCATACCTATCGTGACTTCTTGAGCCTTTTCTATGACGATCACCATCATTGTGTGATCCTCTATAGGAGGCATCCTTGCCTTTCCATTGTTTCTTTTTGTTCAGGAATTTCTTGAACTGTCTTGAGAGTAGAGAGAACTCTCCATCAGATAGATCTGAGCCAGAGGAGCTTGGCTCAGATGATTCTTCTTCATTAGCTACAGGAGCTGGGGCAGGAGAGCTAGCCTTTGTATTCCTTGAGCTATCTGCCTTCAGATCGACAGACTTCTCCTTGGAAGCAGACCTGCTCATCTCTTCTTCAGCTTTTCTTGAGTTGATTTGAAGCTCGTAAGACATACGCTTTCCGAATAGATTCTACGGGTCCATCTTGGCTAACCTTCCGAACTCCCGAATGGCGCATACCTTATTATCCCATTCCTTGGTCAGGGATCTTAAGAATTTGTCATTCAGTTCCCCGTTGGTGAAGACTCGGCCATAAACTCTTAGGTCGTTGACTATCTTGAAGAAGTTCTCAAAGGTATCAGCTATGGCTTCCTTGTGACCTTGCCTGAAGGCTTCATACTTCTTATTTAGAAGGGATCTCCGATCATCCCTAACTTCTTCAGTGCCTTCCATCATAGTCACCAGGGATTGCCACATCTCCTTGGCAGACTGGCAATGAATTAGATTTTGCAGCATCGAGTCATCGACTGCACTTGCTATAATGTTTTTAGCTTTCTTGTCCAGAGAGACAAGTGCAATCTCGTCCTTATCCAAATCCATCAACTTCTTTGGAATCTTTTTTGGTTGGATCTATTGTGGATGCAGTCATAGGAACATACGGACCTTCTTCAACAATCATGAAGATCCGTTGATCCATAACTTCCATGAAGAACTTAACTCTTTCCTTACACATAGGAAAATTGTTCTTGGTGCAGATAGGGAGCTTAGCAAAATCCTTGGTCTTACTCATGCTTGATACTTCTCTAGAGACAACTTGGGAAGGATTAGATCAAGGTGTTAACCTTTTAACGATCAACCTCCCTCTGATACCAATTGAGAGATCTAAGTTGTCAACCTAAATCACCTAGAGGGGGGGTGAATAGGTGAGATGTGCGTCAAATGCGGAATAAAAAAAATTAACACAGCACAGATAAGTAATCAAGCAATCACACAGACGACAAGAGATTTATAGTGGTTCCCCAATCTTGGGTACGTCCACTTTCCTCGCCGATCTAGCAAATCACTTGACTCGGCTACTCCACTATCTCGGATTGCAAACCAATCCTACACCTCGGAACCACATTCCTACAAAACTCGATCCAAATGGATCTACACTCGGATGATAAAACTTCCTACCACTCAGAGATAAATCTCCTACAATAAAATTGTTTGAATAGAAAATACAAACAACAAATAGCACAGATATGGATCTTTGACTTTATCCCCTTCTTTGAGAACTTTCGGCTTGGACAGAAATAGTTGAAGAAGACTTGAAAGAGATCCACGGATCTGAAATTTCGAATCACCACGATCGAGAGAATAAATCAGAGATCGATGAAGCACGGAGAGATCGGATGATTCTTCTTTATTCTGGATCGCTAGAATATTTTAGATCTACAGCAGCGGCCGATAAAAGACGATCCAGAGCTTCTTCTGAAAATAGTAATGACGGCTGACAGGAATATAGGGTTTTCGGAATCTTTCTCTTTCTAGAAATAATCTCTGTAATAGCTTTTTGTAAAAATTAATTAGTCAAATCTGAAAGGACCTATTTATAGGCGATCTCTAATGGTCATAAACATAATTAAGGATGAAACGTGGACCAATCAGAAAGGACCTATTTATAGGCGATCTCCAACGGTCATAAACATAATTAAGGATGACACGTGGACCAATCAGAAAGGATTAATTCAAAATACATGAAGAATCTAGACTAAGAGAAATTCAGGAATATCGAACAAATATACTAGAGAGAGGGGACATACTTGAGTATAGGAGGTTACATACTCGAGTAGATAAGAGGGATATACTCGAGTATAAAGACTTAGAAAAATTCTCAGATAAAACTTGAAGAGCTACTCGAGTATAATAGTTGTAAATACTAGAGTACGGGGAAGATAGACTACTCGAGTATCTTAGGAAAACTACTCGAGTAACTACAAACCTACTCGAGTATGAAAATCAATCTACTCGAGTACAGAGTCACTTACTCGAGTATATCAGGGAACTACTCGAATATATGGACTTAGAAACTTTCTGAGATGAGAAGTCCAGATCTACTCGAGTACAAACAGAACACTTACTCGAGTAACTTGAGAAATACTACTCGAGTATGTAATCCAATCTACTCGAGTACTAAGTCACTTACTCGAGTATATAGAAGATACTACTCGAGTATGTGGGCTTAGAAAATTTCTTCTAAGATAGTCTTCAATACTCCAGAGTCCATCAGTCCAAATGTATGTATATGAAGTTTATTCCAATAGAGAGGCTATACATGAGCCAACACCTTGTATCACACAATGAGGAATTATATTGTATGGTCCTGTGTTTGGTGACCCATTATAGACTGACATTGGTGTACACTTGGCAATAAAATCCTGCATACATACAACTCAAACACAATATCAAATACACCTAAATTCATCTTAGTTCAAGGTATGACTTCCTACAAATCTGAGGTATTGTGGAGACAAATCCAACAAAATACCTCCATGAAGGGAGAGTCCACAGAATAATAAAGTACTGAAAATAGGGCTCATGCCCAATACATCAAATCCTCACTACAAGAGTCTCTCAAGCGAAAGCAAAACTAATAAACTACTAGCGCTTGGGACTCATAATTCCAACTGTCTGAACTCTGGTACTAGACTGCCCCATCTCCAAGCGTGTTGACCTCCGGGGCTGCTCCTCCATGTTGGGCTCCACGGTCCCCTAAAATGATGTGGTTCGAAAACTGCTAGTCTAAAATACTAAGCCCTATCATACCTCGCCCCTTCCCCCATGGCTCCTAGGAACCGAGCGGGGAGGAAGAAAGGAGAGGACATGATAGTGGAGAATAGCAAAAGCAGATGACGGCGAAACTAGACTAGCAATTCTATATAAATAGGTAAAGAAAGGTAGGAAATATATAAAAGGTAAACTAAGAAATATGTAACCTTAACTTATATGAAAGTACATAAGTCAAGGGATCTTTTGTAAGGCTCCTAACGTATAAAAAGTCTCATACCAATTTATACGTTAGGGTGTTAGTTTTCTAGCAGGCATAATATATAAATCTACTGAATAAAAACCTTAACTTATAAGCATGCTCGTGCGAACTTATAAACCAAGGGGTCGTCTTACAGAGCCTATTGTATAAAGCGTCTCATACCACTTTATACAATAAGTGTCAGGGTTATATGCAATGATTATGCTATGATGTGAACATGCAAGTGTAACTCACCCACTCGACTCTGTGTACACAGACCTTTAGTTCCCCCTTTCTAGAGCCGAACTTCCCAGGATACCTCCGTAGTGGCAAACGGAAGCGATGAGTTGGGCCCCACCCACCTCTAAACTGGTAATTACACTACCAGTCAGACCTATCGTACGCCTCAATGCTGGTGCACAAAGCGGAGCGCCTACGTACTCTTGTCGGCTGGCGCACCAGACTTACATGGAGAAGTGCTAAACCACACTTGCCGAGTCATCGTATTGGCGTCGGTGCATCGACCCTCCAATACCGAAGACCCACCACCTTATACCTTATGCACATGCAACCTTATGTATCACCAACCGAGCCAAAGCTCCCCGGACCATCCCGTCCGTTACAATCAACAATCGAGCCAAAGCTCGTCGGGCCAACCTGCCCATCACCAAAACTCCCGAGCCTACAGCCCATGTTAACCAACCTAACATCCCGAGACATCAAGGTGAGTGAAAGTGAATCCCTAATTATGCTAGTTACTCTTGCAAGTTAGTTTTCCTACAGTTTAGGTTAGCCTAGGACTGCCCCCAGTATACCCCGTGAAGGGTTCTCAAAGGGCACTAGGAACTCTGATGGTAACTGAAGCTCACTGTTCCCTTTCGCAAGGCACTTATTGTTATTGGTTATTACCCGATTCCCGATTCCTTTAGAATTACTCTGGATCTAATCCTAATGTGTTTTGACCTTTCTCCCTCTCCACGGGAAAGACGATATTTCGTCGATCCCGAGCACCGCCTAGGCTTAACGACTCCACTACCTACTCTTCCCAACTTCCTTTTTTCAAATCCCATGAACTATCAATCTCATCCTCTACGTACAATGCAAAGGCTATCACTACTTCTGTTGTTTTACGCTATGTAGACCAAACTATACTATATGATGTTCATGATAGAAGGTCCTTCAAGTTCTCACCCAAAAGCCTTAAATTATTTACTGGAGTTGTATCATGACATATTTAGCCTAAATTCAGAAAATTATAATTTTCCTAATTAATTTGATATTTAATTAATTTTCCCAAAAGATTGGTCATGGGTAATTTTGAACATGAACTATATGATTTACTCAAGTAATGGCCACCCAAAAATTATGATCACTAAATAACAGAGAAATATCAAAAAATACTAAATTCCATGATTTTACAGAAATATTTAGCCTCTAATTAATTTATCCAATATATTTCTATTAATCATATTTAAAGAAGTAAGTACTAAAATTATTCATCAGAAAATTATAGAAAAATTACTGAATCTTAATAATGTACAGAAAGAACCCTTGTAGAAAAATCATAATTTTCCTGGCTTACTAGACACCAAAATAAATTCAATTAAGTTTTCATGGGAAACAATACTTAGTGAAGCAACCCCTATAAATACACTTCCAACAATTCCATAAAAATTCACAAAGCTTTATAACATTATAAAAGGTCCTCTGATTAAATATCATCAACTTCCAATAAATGGTTACTTCATGATAAATTACTAAGTAAATAATACAACTTGCTAAATTGTGAATGAAGTGTCCAAAATAATAATCCTAAATTCATAATAAAATTTCCAGAGCTTTTTTATAACCTTAAAACATGATTGACATAACTTCATTCTAATCCAAAGTTAAAATGTTACATAATTAATTCTTCAAGGGAATCTATGATTGTGCACTTTTATTAAGGAACCTATTTGAAAGCTTATCAAAATACTATGTAACATAATTCAAAGTTTATTATGACTGTAAACATAGCTCTTACTATCCTCTTATGGAAATTCAAGATCATTTGATCCTTCAATTATTTCTTAAGGTGTAAAGGCCTAATTTAACACATAGTGGATTAAGTGATGTGCCTAAGCACAAATACTACCAAACTCCTTCATAGGGCATATTTTCACCCTAGAACCACATGGACTACACCCTAGTCCCTATAAGAACATATCATCCTATGTCCTTCACAAACCCCCATAGTTCAACCCTTACTATTTGAACAAGGGTCCTAGGGCAACCCCACCCCAATTCATCTCAAATTCCATGAGGGGGTGTTTTCACTGACCATGGGGCTCTAGACAAAATCCCAACCCATTTGGGTGAGAATTGACCTCACCATGCCCCAAAAATCCCTTGCACTAATTTTTCCCTTAAAGGACCAAACTTAGGTCACACCAAAACCTATTAAACTCAAACCCAATTGGGCTGAAATTTTTATCAGGGTTAAATAATAACTCTAAAAATCAGCCACCAAAATTTTGGAGACTTTTGAGGTCATTTAACCCTCTAATTAGATCATACATGGATTATTAAATTTTTACAAAAACTATAGAAAAATTATATCCAAAAATTCCCATTTTTGGATATGTTGTAGGTATAGCTAAGAATGGCCTCCATACCAAATTTCAAGTCATTTGGATGGTTGGATTGATGGGGGCACTCAATTCAATCTCTGTTCAACCCTATGTATAGATCTAACCAAAATGAGTGTTGTAGTCTAACCAGGACTCCAAATTTGTTCAAATCAATTTTAAAATAGAGTAGACTCATAGATATACAATTTTGATGTTAACACTTTTCCTGAACTAGCCTCTAAGTACTCTTCATATTTAATTTAATGTAACCCAATTTATGTGACAGAAATTAAATAACACTAAATTAATAATATCAGCTAAGCACGAATCCTAAAGCACCTAAACCGACGACATCCGGTTTTCTTCAACCTCCAGCTGACGGCTCATATCAACACGTCCTGGGCTGATTTGCAGGCCGATTTCCCGGCCACCCGACCCCTTCCCCGGCCGGCCACCGCCATCACCACCTTCGTGGAGGTGGTGGCTATCCCCAGCCGCTGCCACGGCCGCCGGTTATGATTATTCTAGCGAACCCGAGAGGTGTTTTTTTCTCCCGAATTTCATGAATTTGGAATATTGGATCGGGCTCAATTGAGCCCGATTCTTGCCCTAATCGATTTCTATGATCTAACCATGAAGAGAGGAGAGGAGGAGGTCCTTGCTTGCGGCCTGGAGACGTGTCGATCGCCGGGAAGCCATTGGTGGTGGTGGCAGTGCTCGGTTTCTGTAACGGCTCAGCTTTATACCTCGGCTCCCGGCTCCTTCAGGTTTGTGTGTGGAAAAGATCTTATAAGTCTAGTAAGTCTTTTAAAAAGATAAAAATGGGGGAGGGGAGGGGTTAGCTGGCGATGACCATTAATGCTCCTTGAAGAGCTTTGCTGTAACAGCAAATCTCCTCCCCTGGTTATGGTTATGGCCGGGAAAGACCTTGGCCTTCTCCTAACTAACCGGGGGAGCTTTTTTCAGCATTAAGAGTGGGCCCTTGGCCTTCCAGGCCATGCATGGCAGTTACGCACCCTCTTTCTCTTTCTCCATTAACGCGGAATTCGAGTTTAAAGCTTATGCCACGTGGCATTCTATCATTTGACCATTTGTTATTGTTTAAAATGAGTCTTATAAAGGAAACGACCAATTAACTCATCCTGGCGCAATTCCCGAAGAGATCTGATTCAGTCGAACCAGCAAACAGGTCGAAATTCGCCAGGAATTTTCTAAGTACAATTGCGTTGAGTGAGCTGAGCAGCTCACTCGATGCCATTCAGTCTATGGCGTTGAGTGAGCTCAGATCACTCAACGCCATTCAGCTTATGAAGTTGAGTGAGCTCAGCTCACTCAACGCCATAATCCCAGCAAATATTCCAAGTAGTATGGCGTTGAGTGCACTCAACGCACTCAACGCCATTCGGCCCGAGCAAGATGGCGTTGAGTGCAGTTAATGCACTCAACGCAATTCAGCCTATGGCGTTGAGTGCACTCGACGCACTCAACGCCATTCAGCCCAAGTAAGATGGTGTTGAGTGCAGTTAGCGCACTCAACTCCATTCAGCTTATGGCGTTGAGTGCACTCGATGCACTCAATGCCATTCAGCCTAAGCAAGATGGCATTGAGTGCAGTCAACGCACTCAACGCCATTTAGCCTATGGCGTTGAGTGCACTCGACGCACTCAACGTCATCCAGCCCAAGTAAGATGGCGTTGAGTGCACTCAACGCACTCAACACCATTCAGCCTATGGCGTTGAGTGCACTCCACGCACTCAAAGCCCGAGCCCAAAAACCTGTCTAAGTAGATACCTGATCTACTCGTCGAGTCTTGTCAACACACTCGACTTTTCACGGACTTGAGTCATCTTGTCCTCTTTTTGGTTGACCCCAATGGGTCCGTAGTGACATATTAGCCTCCCTTAGGGATTAGAGGTGCCATGATGGGATCATGGAACCAAGTTAAAACCTTAAAGTCATTCCTAGGATTGCTTTTGGGGTTCTTCTACTTGCTGACCGAGGTGATTTTCACCTTGAGCCTTGTTCATTTGGTCTCTTTGGGCTTTTTAGGGTTTTGTCATGACCTAGTCATGACAAAACCACTCCTAGGGGTCTAGTTGTCTGAGGGATGTTACAGCCCACTAGGCTGGCGGCCTAGGTCAGGCCGCCCACCAGGCTGGCAGCCTGGAGCAGGCCACCTACTAGGCTGGCGGCCTGGGCCAGGCCGCCCATAGGGCCGGCAGCCTAGGGCAGGCCGCCCACCAGGCTGGCGGCCTGGAGCAGGCCGCCCACTAGGCTGGCGGCATGGGCAAGGCCGACCATAGGGCCGGTGGCCTGGGGCAGGCCACCAACCAGGCTAGCGGCGTGGGGCAGGCCGCCCACAAGTCTGGCGGCCTGAGGAGCAGGCCGCCCTTCAGGCTAGCGGCCTGGGGCAGGCCGCCCACAGGGCTGGCGGCCTGAGGAGCAGGCCGCCCTCTTGGGCTGGCGGAAACCTGAGCTGGAGAGAACTTTCCGAGCCCGCGATAGTTGTACTGGTCGAAGGTTGATGCCGGCAGGATGACCCAGCAGGATGAAGGAGTAGATCGCACAGATTGCCCCCTACTGTTGTAGTTTGCCTCCTGTAAGGAAGAATGTTGCGCGGTTAGCTGGCCTAACTACGTGGCCTGCGAGGGCGAGCTATGAGAGCAACCCGCCGTCCCGCAGGGCACGCGGTGGCTATGCAACCGGGGCGGTTAGACTGGGGAGACCGTCCTAGCCGTACGGCCTGAGCGAATAGGAGTCCCTATCCTCCTGACCCAAAAAAAGAAGGCTGAGGCAGATCGTGACCCTTGGGGGGAACCCCTGAGTGGGACGCGATTTGCGAGCTCGAGACCTTGGGTAGGGATCGCCGATTTTGGGGTTAACACTCTAGCTACTACTAGCGACCCCTTAATAAGCTTTCAAAAATCTCTACCAAAGACACTTAAGTGTCCCTCATCACCTAGATTTCCAACTGAAACTAGGTTGAAGTGAATATCGGGTACATGTTGCACATCCTTCAGAATCAACAAACCTCCCGTGCTCGTCTTCAGGTGCATGTCTCCCCTCCTGATGACTTTAGATGTATCACCGTTTCCCATTTTAAGCACTCCACAGTCTTGAGTTGTGTAAGTGGCAAATAACTCTCTATTTTGGGAGACATGTGCAGAATCACCTGAGTCCCCAATCCATCTCCTATCATCGCACGAGAGTGCAACTATGACGTCATGTCCAATAATGATGACATCGTACTCCTATGTAGAGATGTGGCCGCCGTATGCGTATTCGTATTATCATTTGAGGACTCTCCCTTCTTCTTTTGGTCATTTTTCAGAGTATAACAAAACTTCTAAATATGACCCTTCTTATGGCAGTAGTGACACTCCACATTCTGGTAGCTTGACCTTGGCTTCCCTCTACTTTAGCTCCTCTTATTATTCCTGCCCCTACTCTTTCTCCTACCTCTCTCCCCGGGCTCAGTAAAGAGTGTACAACCTCGAGCTCGCAGGAGAAGAAGCCTCAAGGAAAAGAAGGCAATATGAGTTTAAGGAGAGGGATATTTACTAGGTAAGAGGGGCCCAAGCGAGAGGCGACTCGCTAGGAGAGTGGATCCCAGGGAAAGGGCCACTTGCGGGGCGAGAGCTGCTCACTGGGCGAGAGAGTCCCGGGCGAGAGCCATGTCATTGGCTGGGCGAGTGGATCCCAGAGAGGTCACTCGCGAGGCGAGAGCCGACTCGCTAGGCGAGAGGGCTCTAGAGGGGTGAGCTCTCGCCCGCGAGATGATGCTCTTGCCAAGCGCCGGTTCGGCGAGAGGCCTAGTGTCGGTTTAATGTTTGGTCAAGGGCCGGTTCAGTTGGAAAGGGATTTAACTTTTTAGCCCCAGGTGATTTTACACTTTTGTCCTTAGTGGTCTGCATATAGCCCTTCAGAATAGCAAAGTTTGGCTGTTGGCAGACCCGAGCCAGGGTATTTTGGTAATTTCAGGTTGGTTCAGTTTGGTTATTGGCAGATCAAACTCAGAGGCCTATAAATAGACCTGTAAGGTGCGTGGTAGAAGGTTGTTGTTGACCCTTCTTTTTCTTCCATTAAGGCGCCTAGCTCAGCATTGGTTAGGGAGGGGAAGAATTGCTAATTCTTCCGGGTAAGAGGTAGGACCTCTGAGCTGAAGCCCATGGTCTGTTCCTTTTAGACTCTCATCTAGGGGGTGGTTCGAGGAGAGTAGGTGTGAGCAGCAACTTTAGATTTGAGCTTTAGGAGGAGCTGGGTTTGCCGGCTTCAACATTTTTGGTATGGTTAGTGAAAGACTTATTTTAAGAGCCTAAGCACCTAGAGGGGGGGTGGGGTGAATAGGTTCTAATTATCTTTTAGAATTTTAGGCAATATAACTAGTTCTTACTTAGCACAGAGATTGCAAACCACAGCACAGAAAATACAGCACAGCATACACTAGATTTATAGTGGTTCCCCAAGGTATGGGTACATCCACTTTCCCCCTTTGCCTATCCAGTAGAGAACTGGATTCAGCCCAACTTCCTTCCACTAACTCAGATCCACAGATCTTACAACTCAGAACCAGATTGGTTCCTATAGCTCAGACTTATACAAGTCTTACCTAAGATTCTCCCTAAGAATCCTACCTCAGGCCAAACCCCTACCTCAGCCTTTATAACTAGGCTTACAACTCAGACTATCAATAGTCCTACACCTTAGGCACTCAGCCCTACCTCAGCCTTTATAATTATAAGCTTACAACTCAGATCTAACAATAGATCCTACAAGAATTTGAGTATTTGTGAAATACAGAAATATCACCAGATAGATCACTCTATAGGTCAGAGCTTCTTGATCAGTTCTTAAATGAACTGAATCTTCAGGTCCAACCTGACTTAGCTGCTTCAAAGCTTCTTGATAGAACAAAATAAGGTTGAACTCTTCTTGATGTAGAAGTTGATCTCCTGTCAGCTCCTTTCTTGAATTCAGAATAAGATCTGAATCTTCTCTGCAGACTGTTCAGAATCTGCCTTCTTAAGGGTCACCCCTTTACTTGTTGTTGAAAACTTTCCTTACATGATCCACCTTTTTTATCTCTATATATGTTCTTGTTAGTTGTCACGGATCAGTCCTTTATATAGAGATTTCTCCTGATTACCGGCTAATCCGGTTTGTAACAACCTTCTGACAGTTCTAACAAAGGTGTCAGACCTATTGGTAATGACAGCTATCGAGTCACCAGTCATGATAGCTGATTCCTTAAAGACTTTACAACTCAGCATGATCCACTCAGCAGACTGCTTCATATGTGTCGACACAAATAGACTTAGTGTCGACACAAGTCTTGATGATGTCGACATAACAGTCCATGTGTTGACATAATCATTCTTTAGTTACTCGACACAGCTTCTGTTTGTATGTGTCGACAAAAGTCTTGTGTGTCAACACAACTTCTCCTGGTCTTTACATAACTGATGCTGGCAGATGGCGTTGATTGTATATCCAGTTGTTGTTGAGTGTGTGTCGAGACGATGTTGAGTGTGTGTCGACACAAGTCCTGTATGTCGACACAAGTCTTCTGACTCAGTATAGCTGTTATTGTTAGATGGCGTTGAGTGTCATCCAGAAGTCGTTGAGTGTGTGCGACTCAAGTCCTGTGTGTCGACATAAGCCTTCTGACTCAGTATAGCTGTTGCTGTAAGATGGCATTGAGTGTGTGTCTAGTTGTCGACACAAACCTTCTTTAGGTGTCGACACAATTCCTGAGTGTCGACACTTGCCTTTCTTCTGGTGTCGACATAACTCATAGGTGTCGACACAGCTTCTGCTTTAGGTGTCGACACAATTTCTGTCTTAGGTGTCGACACAATTCTGGGTGTCGACACAACTTCTTATTCAGGTGTCGATACAATGCCTAAGTGTCGACACAGCTTTGCTTCTAGTGTTGACATAACTTCTGGGTGTCGACATAACTTTACTTATGGTGTCGACACTTGTACTTAAAAAAATTTCTTTACAAACCTTATACCTGCACAATGAAACTCAAACATACATCAAATACAAATTGATGTATATCATTGAGTAAGATGAGGCTTCTCTAAATCTGGTACACATTTTTCAGTGTACCCAACAATCTCCCCCTATTTGGAGAAGTCATAACCCTTAGTTAAAGATATACATCACTTATAATAAAGCACATAAGAACAGATGTACATACATTTTAGTGCAAGATAACATATAAATAATGTAAACAACTCAAGGCAATAGTGAATCTGATTTTATTTATTAATCAGAAAATACTGGGTTTACATGGTATTCTTAGAATAAAAACAAAAAGTTGCATTGTTCTATATAAGCCTATCTATTCTATGATTGCCTAGCCTACTTAATTACAATGCCTTTCCCAGACTTAATCTTTGCCTGCACAAATGGTTCTGTATCCTAAGCAGGTTTCTTCCCTTTGACATCCTTCTTCTTTAATTCTTCAGTATTTATCCTTTGCCTTTCAAAATAGTGAAAAGGCTTGGGGAAGTACCTGCTAGGTTCCAGAGCATTAGCAGCTAACTTCCCAGCTTTTGCACTTCTTCTATGTTGAAGAATGGCTTCCTTCCTAGATTGATACTTGTTCCATTCCTGCTCAGAATACACTTACCCCTGTCATGGGTCTTATCCTTTACAACCTTCCAGACAGTCAAAATGATATTCCTTGAAGTAGGGCTCCATTGCTCAAAATCTGGCTTCAACTCATCCTATTCCCTGAACCTTTTCTTGGATAATTGTGCCACCTTTTGAGCTTGCTTGGCAGCCTCTGACATTTCTACTTTTTCAATGATCACCTTTGATGCATCCTGTGAAGGACTGTACATTGTTTGTACTTCTTGTTGAACCATCTCAAAATCAGCAGGAGGGTAAATAACCTGTGTAACTTCAGGCTAATCTCCTTCAATATTAGCAGGTTGCACTCCAGATTCAGCAACATTGTCATCATCACATAAAGGAGGAAAGCCAAGTGTAGCTCTGATGGAATTAGAGATCCATTTAGCATAGTCAGAGCTAGCTTTGACTAACAATCTCTCCCCCTTTATGACTTCTCTAGTAATATGATCCCTTAGATTAGTCTTCTGAAACCTTATCTGATCAGCCAGATATTCTGTACCTTCCTTGTAATAGTCTTTGAACTTCAGTAAGGTATCAAAAATTGTCTTTTGGGAGGCTTCAATAGCTATTTGAATAGCAGCTATATCTACTTGTATTTGCTTTGATATTTAAGTTTTCAAATATGTTGAAATACTTCCCAGTTTTTGGATGATTTCGGCATGGGAGTCTTTGATGTTTTCATTGGACCTGAATTGATTTTCCAAAACATATCCTTGTTTTATGGCAATGTCCTCTACCTCAGTCTTTAGCAGTTGTTGTTGCTCAGCCAAATACACCACAGCATTGCCTCCCTTATGAAAGAAATCTGTCATTTCTTTCTTGTACAGATTGACTTCAAATCTGATTGACTTTATGTCCTGAGCCAGCTAAAATTGCAGTTCCTTATTAGACTCATCCACATACATTTCTAGAGATTGCCTTTGTTCATCCAATTTTGCTTGTATTTGGACCAGTAATGAACTAAAGTCCATGCTTGGAGCTGGTGGTTGTGTGACTGTGTGCAAGGCTTTCTTGTAGCCTGAGCTCCTTTTCTTTAGTTCAACTATCTTCCTTTTCTTAGCCATAGTAGCTTCCTCATCATCAGAGGGTTTTGAGGAGCTTTCTATATCAACGGTTTCCTTATTAGATGAAGTATTTAGCAGTTCCTCCCCCTCAGTTCTTGGCAGGTCCTTTTCTACCTGGGATTGCTCCCCCTCAGTCCTTATAGTAGGGAAATCAGGAAATAGATCTTCCATTGTTACCTCTTGCTGTATCTGTACAGGAAGAACAAGGTTAGTTTGGAAAACAAAAGGTTCTCCCTGGACATCCAGATTTTTGTCCAAGGCCTGTTTTATAAAGGAGATACTTACTTGCTCATTCTACACATCTTGTGCCTCCTTCACAGCATTGTCCAGTGCTTCTTTATTTATATCTGAGACAATATCCATTACTGTATCTGCTACATACTCACTCTCTAGAGTAGTAGTATCAATTCCGTCCCCTTGAGCAGGTAGCTCAGAAAGTATAGTTTCTTGAGCTGCTGATTCAGGATTTTATCCCCCTGGAGTAGTGACTACCTGTTTCTCTGGGAGCACACCGCTCTCTACTTGATCTTGAACATCTTTTTGGGGCATGTCTTTATCTGAACTGAAGACCACTTCCTCTTCAGAATCACTAGAAGATTCTGCTTGTTGTACAACTTCCTTCTTCTTCTTTTCTTTCTTGGTCTGTTTCTGAGGAGTAGAAACCTCCTTGGTTAATACTCTATCCCACCTAGACAGGATTCTTGTGTCCATTCTTCTCAAATGGTTGATTTTTTATCCTTGAAGTTGGTTCATAATATCAGGTATTACTGAAGATAAACAAAGACTCAGAATTCTTCCCAGATCTGGTTTCTTGATTCCTTCTTGTATCTTGTCAAATACTATGGATGCCCAATCTGTCTTTAGCTTGAAAATTATTCTTGTCATTAGATTGAACATAGAAGCTGAGATTCTGTCATGTACACCTGTTTTGCACAGGATTACCTTGCCTACTATCTCTGATAGGAATTTCCCTTGCGAATTCATCCCTTTCCTGGTGATGGATGATCAAACCTTGGTAGTAGGGTTTAACCCGCACCAGCTTAAGGCATCTTTTGTCATCGAGGGAATGATGTCATCTTCATCCTTGACCTTAGGAAGTTGGAGTGATTTCCTAATCGACTTCAGTGTAAGTTTCACTCTGGAATCCTGTACAGTGGCTTTGATCTTCTTCCCGTCTGTGTCCACAGTTGCAGATGAATAAAATTTCATGACCTCCTTCTTCCAAATCTTCGTTGGTTCTGAAACCAAGAATTCCAACCCATTTTATGAAATTAGGGTAATTACATCCTAGATTTCTTGAGACGCTGTCGTGAATCCATCACGAATCAGTTCATAGCCTTCGTTCACCTTGTCTTCCTTGATGGGCGCCATTGATGGAAGGGAAAGAGAGAAGAGAAGAGAATATTGAAGTCAACACAAGGGCTAGAATCAAGAAATTTGAAAGCGTAGTCGACAAGATTATGGCTTCACCTATTTATAGTCTAGGTGTAAAGGGGAGTTCAAAAGACGCTCCTTAGTAATAATACTAGGTCTCGACAATACTTAGGTTTAGTCGACACGTCTATGTGTCGACATACTTATGTCAGTGTGGACATGGACTGGTCATAACTCGACACAGAGTGTCGACATTGATTTTTTGTGTGTCGACACAAAAATCAGTTAACTTAAAGTCTCGACATAGTTATGTCGACACCCATACTTTTATCGACACAGATACTGTTTCTGTGTCAACACATCCTTTTTATTTGTCGACACATCATACTGAGTGTGTCGATACAATTTGTTTGTGTCGACACAAACTTAGTACTTAGACAAATTTCTTGAGAAATATTGTGCTTACATAGTCCACTTAGGAATGCTTGTGCTGACCTACTCTAGGTTCAACATACCTAATTTAATTTTGAAATGATTGAATTTAGTTTCATCCAGAGGTTTTGTAAAGATATCAGCTATTTGATTATTTGTATTTACAAATTCTAGATTAATATCTTCCTTCTCCACATGTTTTCTTATAAAATGGAACTTAATTTCTATATGCTTGGTTCTACTGTGTGATACAGGATTCTTAGCAATTGAAATAACACTTGTGGAATTCTACTTTCCTTGATGTCATAATCTTCAAGTTGGTGCTTTATCCACAATAATTGTGCACAGCAACTACTTGCAGCTATATATTCAGACTCAGCTGTTGATATAGCTACACTGGTCTACTTCTTGCTGCACCAAGACACCAGCCTTCCACCTAGGAATTGACAGGTTCCTGTAGTACTCTTCCTGTCTTCTTTGCATCCTGCAAAGTCTGCATCTGAGAAACCTGTTAGTAAGAAATCTCTATTCTTAGGGTACCAAAGGCCTAGATTAGGTATGCCCTTAAGATATCTCAAAATTCTTGTAACTGCAGTATAATGAGATTCCTTTGGGAAAGCTTGGTACCTAGCACAAACACATGTAGCATACATGATGTCAGGTCTACTAGCAGTTAAGTAGAGTAGGGAGCCAATTATCTCTCTATACAAAGACTCATCAACAGGTTTCCCTATCTCATCTTTTCCTATAGGCATACTTGTTCCCATTGGAGTTTTCATGGTGGAGGCTGAGTCCATACTATATTTTTTTAATCAACTCCTTGGTGAACTTAGACTGGGATATGGACAATCCATCATCAGTCTGTCTTACTTGAAGTCCCAAGAAGAACTTCAGCTCACCCATACTGCTCATTCTTAAACTTCCCTTGCATAAGTTTGGCATACTTTCTACAAAGGTTGTTTTCAGGAGATCCAAAGATAATGTCATCAAGATATATCTGGACTAGGATTATCTTGCCTTTAGATTCCCTAAAGAATAGAGTTTTGTCTATCTTTCCTCTAGAGAATTTATTATCAATAAGAAAAGTAGACAAGGTTTCATACCAATCCCTAGGGGATTGTTTCAAACCATATAGAGCTTTCCTAAGCCTATATACATAATTAGGATAATGAGAATCTACAAAACCTGATGGTTATTCAACATAGACCTCCTCTTTTAAGTCACCATTCAGAAATGCTGACTTTACATCCATTTGATATACCTTGAACCCTTGATAAGAAGCATAGGTCAAGAACATCCTTATAGCCTCTAGCCTTGCTACTGGGGCAAAGGTTTGGTCAAAGTCAATCCCTTCCTCTTGCCTGTAGCCTTTTGCTACCAGCCTTGCCTTATTCTTGATAATTATGCCATTTTCATCAAATTTGTTTCTGTAGATCCACTTGGTTCCTATGATGTTCTGATCTTTAGGTTTAGGAACCAGTTCCCAGACTTTGCATCTTCTAAATTGAGTCATTTCTTCTTGCATAGCATCAACCCAGTTAGTATCTAGCATGGCTTCTTCAAACTTCCTGGGTTCTATCTGTGACAAGAAACTTGAACATAAAACTGTGTTCATGTTCTTGCTCCTTGTTAGAACACCTTGACTTACATCACCAATGATTTGGTGAGCTGGATGATCCTTCAGGTGTCTTCTAGCTGGAGGAAACCTGTCTACCTCATGGTCTTCTTCATTTTCCTCAACCTGATGCTCCTCATTGTCTTCATCATCCTGTGAGTTTTGTTCTCCCCCTGGACAGCATGCATCTTTTCCATCATCCATCCTAGTAGGAGCTTCATCATTGATGGTCATCTTGTCCAACCTGTCTATTAGACCTATAGAACTAACTGAAGAACTAGACAATTCATTGTTAATCAATCTTGACTCATCAAAAAACAACATTGACAGACTCTTCTACAACTTGGGTAGTCAAGTTGTAGACCCTGTATGCCCTACTATTATTGTTGTACCCAACAAATATCCCTTCTAGGGATTTGGCAACAAACTTTGTTTGGTAGTGCTTACCATTAACTAGGACATAACACTTGCTACCAAAGATTCTGAAGTAAGAAATGTTTGATTTTCTATCTTTCAAGATCTGATAGGGAGTCAACTTAAGTTTCTTATTTATGGATGCTCTATTGAGAATATGACAAGCAGTATTTATTTCCTCAGCCTAGAAATATTCAGGGAGAGTAGTGTCAATAAGTAGAGTTCTACCTGCCTCAATAAGAGTTCTATTCTTTCTTTCAGTAATTCCATTTTGCTGAGATGTTCTAGGTGAGGAGAACTCCTGATGAATCCCAAGTTCTTCACAGAATTTTGTTATATATTCAGACTGAAATTTAGTTCCATGGTCACTTCTGATTTTGACCACTGAATTTATCTAACAAAAGTTTGGAAAACAAAAGGGGTTTCAGATTTCTGCCTCAAGAAAAAAACTCATGTGTATCTAGAATAGTCATCCACAATAACTAAAGTGTATACTTTCCTACCAAGACTATGAACTGGCATAGAACCAAACAAATCCATATGCAAGAGATATAAACATCTCATTGAATCTTTGGTATCAAGTGTAGGAAAAGAGGACTTGGTCTGTTTGCCCTTTTGGCAAGCTGAACACACTCCCTCTTTAATGTACTTGACCTGAGGACCATTCCTCACTAAACCCATGCTAAACAGCAGCCCTATAGACTTATAGTTCAGATGAACTCTTGTGCCATTTGACACATAATGAAGCTTTCTCACCTGTAACTAGGCAAATGGGTGAGTTATTATACTCACAATCTAGGTTAAGACAATATACATTCCCTCTCCTAGTGCCAGTCAACATAATCTTTTGATCACTTGACCTCTTAATTTGGCACTCCCCTTTATGCAAAGAGATATCATAACATAGATCACTAAGTTGACTTATGCTAATCAGGTTATGTTTTAGCCCCTTCACATAAGCCACTTTAGTGATTGTAATTGAATCACTAGAGATGTTACCAAATCCTTTGATGATTCCTTTTTATGATCCACCAAAGATCACTTTGGGTCCATTCTCAATGGGTACATAGTCTCTCAACATTCTTCTTGTTCCAGTCATGTGTCTTGAACATCCACTATCCAAGTACCATATAGGGGTATGGCCACTTGGATTCTCCTGCATCAAATAAATAATTACTCATCCTTAGAACCCAAATTAGTTTTGGGTCCTAGGTTCTTGTTAGTTTGAAAACTATCATATTTACCTATAGCTTTTCTAATAGGTAAACTATTCTTGGTTTTAACACTTGTGTTAAACCAGCAATCCATTACAAAGTGGCCTACCTTGCCACAACACCAACACTCAAATCTTTTGTACCTTTTCTTAGGTACAGACTTCACAGCCTTGTTGCATATAGTTCTTTTGAGTGTAGGTGCTGGAGCAGCAAACCCCAAGAATTCCTTTTGAACCTGATGGGCTTGCCTATAGAGTGGCCTACTAGCATTAGCACACTTGCCAATATGATCTCCATACTCACAATGACCATGTGTAATTTCATGATCATACCTATTTGTAGGTTGCATCACCTTCCTAAAGAAAATAGGGGGCGTAGTGGCTAGTGGCTGAACTGGGGCCTTACCTTTTCCATGTGAATTAGGGGCCCTTGTTCTTCCCTTAAAGCCTAGACCAGTATTAACTTTTTTGAGAAATGAAGTTGTCTATTAAAGGCAAGACTGATTTTGTCTTAGAAAATTTAACCACTAACTCTTTTTCTTTCTGGAGTCTTGCCTCCAGATTCTTGATATGATTTTCCTTGAAAGAGATTGTGCCCATCTGAATGACAGTTATGTTCTTCAGTTTGGAAACCTCATTCAGTTTCAAATCAATCATCTTGGCTGATTCTGATGCTGTCAGCTTAAGAGATTCAATCTCCTTGGCCTGTTCCTTGACATGAAGCTTGCTTCTCTTTAGAGCTTGCAGCAACCCACCATACTCATCAATGAGTGTGTGTACATCCCCTTCAGACTCAGAACCATCCTCATCTCTTGATGCAAATGCTTCTGATTCTGATCCAGTAAAGTAATCAGACTCTAAGGGAGAATTGTATACCTTACTAGGACCAGCCTGATCCTAACACTAATCATTTTCTAATAGGGCCATCAGTCCTCTACAACAACGTTCTTCCACTCCATTTATGGAGTCCAACATTTATAGGAATTCTAACTCCTTATAATCCTCTTCAGTTGAGAATAGCACAACATATGCTTCTGCATCTTCTTCTTCTCTTGATCCTGAAGATGAAGAGTCTGTCCAAATCTTCTATTTCTGAGCAACAAAGGATATCTCCTTCTTGCCCTTCAGTTGATGTTTCTTCTTGTCCTTAGATTCAGTCCTCTTGTCTGGACAGTCAATTATGACATGTCCTGGCTGTTGCAGCAATACCAAACAATCTTAGAGTTAGTTTGTTTACTAGGTTTTGAGGCATACCTGTCCTCCTTGGGATTTTTCTTTTTCTTGTAGTACTCATCCTTGGAAAAGGATGATGATGGTATGGATCTCCACTTCTTCTTTTTCATGAACCTTTGGAACTGCCTTGTAAAGGAAGCAAAGTCCTCATCAGAGGTGTGGCTGTCTGATGAAGTAGTATGAGGAATTCCTTCTTCTTCCTCAGCACTCCTTTTGGGTGGAGAAGGAGATTTTCTCCTGCCCTTTCTTGTGCCTTCAGCCTTGAAGGTTGCTGATTTGTCCTTGTACTCATACCTGCTGCTCTTCTCTTCCTCCTTCCTGGAAGTAAGTTGCATTTCATATGATAACAGCTTTCCAAACAATATGGGAGGAGGTGTATCAGCAAGCTTGGCCACCTCTCTGATGGCACAAATCTTTTTGTCCCAGTCCTTTGTCATAGACCTGAGAAACTTGTCATTCAGTTCATAAGTGCTGAAGACTCTTCCATAGATCATCAGTTCATTAACTATCCTGAAGAACTTTTTGTAATATTTAACTATGTTGTCAGTCTTGGCTTGTCTAAAGCTCTCATATTCTTGATTCAGCATAGACTTCCTGTCCTCTCTAACTTCTTCTGTTCCCTCCATGTAGACAATTAGGGTGTCCCATATTTCCTTGGAGGTTTTACAGTGCACCAGATTCTGAAATGTGGCATCATCTATAACACTTACAATAATGTTTTGTGCACTTTTGTCTAGTGTTGCTAGGATGATCACATCCTTTGTCATTTTAGAATAGTTCTTAGGGGTTCTAACATTTGCATCCAGAGCTGATATCTTCATTGGAATGAAGGGTCCTTCTTATACAGTAATGTAGATTCTTGGATCAGAAGCCTCCATAAACAATCTGACCCTTTCCTTCCAAATGCCAAAGCATTCTTTCCTGCAAATAGGTAGTTTCATAGATCCAAACTCCTTTTGATTCTCATTTGAACCCATTCTTGAAATCTGTTAATTGCCTAGGAGAATCACTCAGACTGTTAGGTCAATCTTTGAGTAACCTCCCTCTGATACCACTTGAAAGACTTATTTCAAGAGCCTAAGCACCTAGAGGGAGGGTGAATAGGTTCTAATTATCTTTAAGAATTTTAGGAGATATAACTAGTTCTTACTTAGCACAGAGATTGCAAACTACAACACAACATACACCAGATTTATAGTGGTTCCCCAAGGTATGGGTACATCCACTTTCCCCCTTCGCCTATCCAGTAGAGAACTGGATTCAGCCCAACTTCCTTCCACTAACTCAGATCCACAGATCTTACAACTAAGAACCAGATTGGTTCATACAGCTCAGACTTATACAAGACTTACCTCAGATTCTCCCCAAGAATCCTACCTCAGGCCACACCCCTACCTCAGCCTTTATAACTAGGCTTATAATTCAGACTATCAATAGTCCTACACCTCAGGCACTCAGCCCTACCTCGGCCTTTATAATTATAGGCTTACAACTCAGATCTAATAATAGATCCTACAATAATATGAGTATTTGTGAAATACAGAAATATCACCAGATAGATCACTCTATATGTGAGAGCTTCTTGATCAGTTCTTGAATGAACTGAATCTCCAGATCCAACCTGACTTAGCTACTTCAAAGCTTCTTGATAGAACAAAATAAGGTTGAACTCTTCTTGATGTAGTTGATCTTCTGTCAGCTCCTTTCTTGAATTCAGAATAAGATCTGAATCTTCTCTGCAGACTGTTCAGAATCTGCCTTCTTAAGGGTCACCCCTTTACTTGTTGTTGAAAACTTTCCTTAGATGATCCACCTTTTTATCTCTGTATCTGTTCTTGTTAGTTGTCACGGATCAGTCCTTTATATAGAGATTTCTCCTGATTACCGGCTAATCCGGTTTGTAACAACCTTCTAACAGTTCTAACAAAGGTGTCAGACCTGTTAGTAATGACAGTTGTCGAGTCACCAGTCATGACATCTGATTCCTTAAAGACTTTACAACTAAGCATGATCCACTCAGCAGACTGCTTCATATGTGTCGACACAAATAGACTTAGTGTCGACACAAGTCTTGATGATGTCGACATAACACTCCATGTGTTGACATAATCATTCTTCAGTTACTCAACATAGCTTTTATTTGTATGTGTCGACACAAGTCCTGTGTGTCGACACAACTGCTCCTAGTCTTGACATAACTGATGCTGGAAGATGGTGTTGAGTGTATATCCAGCTATCGTTGATTTTGTGTTGAGACGACGTTGAGTGTATGTCGACACAAGTCCTGTGTGTCGACATAAGTCTTCTGACTCAGTATAGCTGTTGCTGTTAGATGGTGTTGAGTGTCATCAAGATGTCATTGAGTGTGTGTCGACTCAAGTCCTGTGTGTCGACACAAGCCTTCTGACTCAGTATAACTGTTGTAGTAAGATAGCGTTGAGTGTGTGTCTAGCTGTCGACACAAACCTTCTTCAGGTGTCGACACAATTCCTGAGTGTCGACACATGCCTTTCTTCTGGTGTCGACATAACTCCTGGGTGTCGACACAGCTTCTGCTTTAGGTGTCGACACAATTCCTATCTTAGGTGTCGACACAATTCTGGGTATCGACACAACTTCTTATTCAGGTGTCGACACAATGCCTGGGTGTCGACACAGCTTTGCTTCTAGTGTCGATACAACTTCTGGGTGTCGACACAACTTTACTTCTGGTGTCGACACTTGTACTTAGAAAAATTTCTTTACAAACCTTATACCTGCACAATGAAACTCAAACATACATCAAATACAAATTGATGTATATCATTGAGTAAGATGAGACTTCTCCAAATCTGGTACATATTTTTCAGTGTACCCAACAGTTAGCGTGGATCACAGCCTACACAAAAGAACCTTAGACTACTTCATAGCAAGAGATTTTAGAGAAGGAGATGAGGGAGGGTCTCAGAACCTGGGAGGATACGTTGGGAGAGAGGAGTTCATGGCGTCCATCGGAGGCATCATGGACATGCTGTAACAGATCTCTCAGCGAGGTGATTGCGTGACCCCCCCCCCCCCCCCCGCCTCAGGCGTCTGGTCTCGCAGCACATGAAGGGACCATCTCGGCAAGGGTAGGCGAGGACACGTCGGGGGGGGGGGGGGCGACCAGGGAAGGAGAAGGTGGTATAAGGGATCCAGCAAGACCTGGAGGGCAGGGAGTTCTTCGCCAGTCCCGCGAGTGTCGTCTCGCCAGGGGAGATGGTCGCGAGAGTGGAGGTGGCGAGACCTTCGGCGAGAGGGTCTCCTTTTTGCGAGTTGATTCTTTTGGCTCCCGTCCTGGAGGGGTTTTGCGAGCCAGAGATGACTTACTACGTGGGGAAAGATGACCCCCTCCAGCGCTTGCAATGGTTCGAAGATGCGGTCTCCATTAGGCCAATGACGGACGCATTCAAGTGTCGCCTCTTCGCCATCACCTTGAAGTACAAAGCTAGGGACTGGTTTCATCAACTCCCGGCAGGATAAATATATGGTTTCGAGGACTTGAGTAGGAGCTTCCAATTGCGCTTCTCGACCTCGAAGAAGAGGAAGAAGAATCCGGAGTCTATTTTTCTGATCAGGCAGAAGGCCAACGAGTCCTTGGCCCAATATGTGGACCGCTTCCAGGAGGAAATCTTGGGCATTAAGGAGGTGCAAGGATTTTCTCTCCAGATGGCCTTCACCGTGGGGCTGAGGGAGGGCTTCTTCAAGATGAGCTTGACCAGGAAGGCGTCGTTATCGTTTAAAGGATTGATGGAGAAGGTGGCGAAGGAGATAGCGATGGAAGCAGCAAACCCAGCGTTTGCTAAGAAGTTGGCAAGGTTGACGGAGGTGGAGTCGAGGGAACCAGGAGGAGCGAGGAAGCAGGAAGGAATAAGGAGGGAGGAGCTAAGGGGTCCGGTACACCAGGAGTTGTGTTGGAGGCAGCTAGGAGGCCCTGTTCAAGGGTAGGGAAGAGGTTTTCCCCAAGGGGGAAGGAATTACCAGGGAGGCCCAGGGAGATTCAACCAGCTGGGGTGGGGACAGGGTCCTAGACCACTCCCACCCCCGCCTCAGCAAGCTATGGCCATCGGCCGATGGCGAGGAAGAGGAAGAGAGCGGGGAAGAGAGGGGAAGAGCGGGAGCTTGAGCATGGAGAAGGAGGAACCACCCAGAGGGGAGATGGGAGGGGGAGGTAGCCTTGTCGTATTGTGACTTCAACGAGGAGGAAGGTCATGTGACGGCTACCTGCCCGGAGTTTCTAGAATTGAAGAGAGATAGAGGAGCAGGTGAGCAGCAGCTACCGGTACAGATAGTAGAGATGACTGGGATGGGGGAGGAGGATCGATGTGTGGACCGATCAGATGTGGGAGATAGAGGAGGAATCGGGGTGATCCATGGGGGGTGGGGATTAAGGCTACCCGCAAGGCCAGCCTTCATACCATGTATCGTCGAAGTGTTGCCTCGACGTCACAAGCCCCTCCCCCGGATGAAAAAATCACTTTCTCTAGGAAGGACCGCCATGCGTTGGTGATGCCTCTGCGATGCGTTGGTGATTCAGACCGCCATCGAGAACTTCACGGTATCGAGGATCTTGGTGGATAATGGAGCTCGGTGAATGTCATTTTCAAGAAGGCATTCAACGAGATGAGGGTATAGGCCAGGAGGGTGTTGGCAGTAGACGGACCATTGTTTGGGTTTTCAGGAGAAAGGAAAGAGGTCGAGGGGGGAGTGGGACTCCAAGTGACTCTGGGAGGACTGTCCAGGAATTGCCGCTTTGTGATAGTGGATGCTCCCAGCAGTTACAACGCCATCTTTCGGCGCCCTTTGATTAACACCTTCAGGTGCGTCCCATCGTCCTTCCATAAATGCTTGAAGCTCAACTCAGGGGGAACTCAGATCAGGGTGCGAGGAGATCCAAAGGCAGCCAGAGAGTGGTACGTGACCGTGGTCAACACCATCTCTTAGCTAGATGATACCGAGGACCTGGAGAAGAGGATGGAGTAGTGGAAGCAAGAGGTCGGAGGAGAGGTAGAAGAGGAGAAGGAAGTAGTAGGAGGGGAGAGTGGCATTGCGGGGGAGACAGAAATGACAGGATAGCAGGAGGTCGGAGGAGAGGTAAAAGAGGAGAGGGAAGTAGTAGGAGGGGAGAGTGGCATTACGGGGGAGCCAGAAATGGCAGGAGAGTAGGAGGTCGGAGGAGAGGTAGAAGAGGAGAGGGAAGTAGTAGGATGGGAGAGTGGCATTGTGGGGGAGCCAGAAATGGCAGGAGAACAGGAGGTTGGAGGGGAGGCAGAAGGGACAGGAAGAAGGAAAAGAAAGATAGGGGAAGTAGGGGAGTCATCCGAGAGAGAGGGTCAGCCAGAAAGGAGGGGAGGTTCATCGCTGAGAAGAGGTGCTGATGAAGTGGTGGAGAGGTTCTTAAGGGAGGTGGCTGCGGCCGTTAAGGAGCATGAAGCCATAAAGCGTGAGCTCAGGGAGCAGGAGGAGAGGCTGAGGGAACAAGAGGGAGAGGAGGATCCTTCGAGGCTGAAGGCAGCGGTTGAGGTGCTGAAGGTGGAAGTTCTCACCAAGGAAGGAAAAAATAAAAGTCAGTGGAGAGCTCAGCCCCAAGGATCAGGATAAGATAAGGAAGTGTGTACAGGAGAACATCGACATCTCTGCCTGTAGCGCAGCCGGCATGCCGAGGGTCGACGCGGACGTGGCTTGCCATCATCTCAACCTTGACCCCAAGCCTCGTCCCATTCAGCAGAAGAAGAGGTCCATCGCTTCCAAGATGGCCAAGCCTATCAGAGAGGAGGTAGAGAAGCTGCTCCAAGCGGGGTTTATATCCGCAAACAAGTACCCGGGGTCAGTGAGTAATGTTTTAATGGTGAAGAAAGGGGAGGGGAAGTGGAGAATGTGTGTTGATTTTTTCCTTTTGAATAAAGCATGCCCTAAGGATGGTTACCCTCTGCCTTGAATCGACGTGCTGGTTGACTCAGCCGTCGGTTTTTCACTAATGAGTTTTTTAAATGCCTTTTCAGCATACCATCAAATACGCATGCACCCCCCGAACGTCAAGGATGTCACCTTCGTCAAGGGGGATGGGTGCTTCACCTACAATATGATGCCCTTCAGGTTGAAGAACGCAGGGGAAACTTATCAAAGAATGATTGAACTGATCTTCTGGGAGCAGAAGGGGAGGAACCTTAAGGTTTACGTAGATGATCTGATGATCAAGAGCCGGGACCTCGGGTCTCATGTCATGGACCTAGAAGAAACCTTTGGAACTATAAGAAAGTACAAGATGAGGCTCAACCCTCTGAAGTGCGTATTCGGGGCTAGCAGGGGGAAGTTCTTAGGACATCTCCACACCCCCTCAGGAGTAGAGCCTAACCCGGACAAAGTGAAAGCGATCTTAGAGTTGGAATCTCCGAAGAGTGCCAAAGAGGTCCAGCGTCTTACCGGCAAGTTGGCTGGATTGAGCAGGTTCCTCTACCGTGCGGGAGAGAGGTGCTCGCCCTTCTTTCGAACATTGAGAGGAGGGAAGAAATTTGAATGGACCCATGAGTGTGAGGGGGCTTTCCTAGCTCTGTAGCAGCAGCTCACCCAAACGCCGCTACTCCAAGGGCCGTGAGAGGGAGAGGGTTTGTTCCTATACTTGGGGGTAGGGACGAGAGCAGTAAGCTTAGTCCTTGTGTGAGAAGAGGGTAAGAAGCAGTTCCCGATTTATTATGTAAGCAGGGTCCTGAAGAAGGCAGAACTCAAATATCCTATCCTTGAGAAACTGGCCTTCGTCCTCATCATCTCAGCTAGGAAGCTCAGGCCATACTTTCAGGCTCACTCTATCCAAGTCGTGACAGATCATACTCTCCATTGCATCCTGGAAGGGGTGGAGCATTCTGGAAGGTTGGCCAAGTGGTCGATAGAGCTCAGTGAGTTCGATCTCACTTTCATCCCTCGGGTGGCTATCAAGGCGCAAGCAGTAGCGGATTTCTTGGCAGAATATGTGGTCGAGGTCGCAGAAGCAGAAGCACCTCCTATAGCAGCTTGGGATATGCTTGTAGATGGAGCCTCAAGAAGAAGCTCTTTTGGAGGAGGGATGATTCTAGTGAGTCCTGAAGGGACCAGAATTGAGCAGGCCCTGAAGATTCACTTCACCCTCACCAACAACCAGGCGAAATACGAATCCATCATTGCAGGGCTTAAGCTGGCTTGGGAGCTCGGCATATAGGACATCAAGGTCTCTACGGACTCTATGGTGGTTGCGGGACACATTAATAGGGTGTTTGAAGTGAGGGAGCCCACCCTCCAATTGTATCTGATGAAGGTGAAGGGTGTCATCGGGCAATTCCATAGCTTTTCAATTCAACTTGTCCCCCGAGATGAAAGTGCTCAGGCAGACTTGCTTACAAAGCACGGCCCCCGGGCCAGAGGAACCATGACGGAACTCTTCAGGCCATCCATAGATGAGGGGGAGTTGATGGAAGTGGACCAGCAAGGGTCTTGGATGGATCCCTTCATCGCCTTTCTGACATCGGGACGTCTACCCGAGATAGACCTTTAGAAGAAGCGGGTCAGGTACAAATCAGCGTACTACCTACTGAAAGAGAGGACCTTACACAGAAGACGTTATCAGGCCTGCTGGCTTGGTGTGTATCTGAGAAGGAGGCCTCAAGAGTGCTGGAGGAAATTCATTCTGGAGAATGTGGGAGCCATTCTTGGAGTCAGACTTTGGAAGGAAGGGTGTTAAGGCAAGGCTATTTCAGGCCTACCCTCAGGAAGGATGCTGAAGAATTTGCAAGGAGATGTAAGAAGTGTCAGTAGTTCGCCCCTCTTCAACTCCTCCCAGCCCAAAGGTTACGCACAATCATGGCCTCATGGCCCTTTGCCATATGGGACTAAATCTGGTGGGCTCGTTCCCCCAAGTCAGTGGTCAGAGGAAGTTCTTGCTGGTCATGGTGGATTATTTTTCAAAGTGGCTGGAGGTGAAGGCCTTGGCGAAGGTGACGTCGTAGGTGGTTAGAAATTTTGTATGGGGAGAGATCATCTGCCGGCATGAGCTTTATTTGGCCATCGTCATGGATAATGGACCACAGTTTACTAGTTGGGAATTTGTGGATTTCTGTGTCCAGCTGGGTATAGACCTTCAATTTGCCTCGGTTCATCATCCTCGAAGCAATGGGTAGGTGGAAGCTGCGAACAAGGTCATCGTAAACCTCTTGAAGAAGAAGTTAGAGAACTAAAGAGGAAGCTGGGTAGAGCATCTCCTCTCCGTTCTCTGGTCTTTGAGAACTGCACCAAACACCGCCACGAGAGAGATGCCATTCAAACTTTCCCACGGCTCGGAGGTCGTTATACCTGTGGAGTTCGAGGTTGAATCTCCCAGGGTGGCTGCGATAAAGAGAGGAGGTGAAGGGTGACAAGCAAATAACGAGGAAGAGAAGAAGCTCTCCCTTGACTTGGTGGAAGAGCTCAGGGAGTTAGCATCAATCTGACAGGAGGAAGTCAAGCGCCGAACGGCCAAATACTTTGACAAGCACATCAGGGTTAGGAAGTTCAAGAAGGGAGACTTGGTCCTCAAGAAAGTAGATGCAACGGGCAGAGGAGCCTCAGTGGGGAAGCTCAACCCTAACTGGGAGGGCCCCTTTATAGTGAGAGAGGCCTTGAAGTCAGGAGGGTACCACCTCCAGGATGTGGACAGGGTACCTCTCGATCACGCCCGAAGCGGCGACGACCTGAAGAGATTCTACCCTTGATGTTTTATCTTTTCCCATACTCGATGCTTTATCTTTTCCCATACTCGATGTTTTATCTTTTCCAATACTTGATGTTTACCTTTTTCAATACTTGTAAATTTGGTACAGCTTCCTGATATAATGAAATTTCAGGTGTTTTCCTCCATAAGATGAGATTGTGAGGGTTGAATGGGAGACCCCGAGAAGTGTAACACCCCTATCCGTCGCATAGCATATAGCAGTAGGTCCGGCCGGGGCCCGACGCCATATACTACGGACAGACCGGTTGGTTACGCGTTGAAACCATACAACCAATCATAACGTCCTACACAGAGTCATTCTAGCGGAAGCAATTTATTAAGTTGCACAAATACAAGAACCCTGCCAAGCAAGAATGTCCACTACAGAAATAACAATAGGAATGAAAAATATAAAAGTACCGGTCTTATGGCCTTACAAGGTTTGCTTAACAAAACATGTCTTACATACTTCGGCTCGCAGGCCGGCCATACATGAAATAAACGAAAAGCATAAAAGGGTTAGGTCTTCGAGGGCCAGCACCGTAACATGGGCTTTAGCCCGCTATTTTCTGCTCAGCTCCGCAGCACCTGCAAGCACAAACCACCGCCCGGTGGCAAACAAAAGCAACGGTCAGCTATGCTAACCAAATTATAACGATCCCGCCCCCAAAATCGGGGCGGCGATGCTCTTTCCCTGCACTTTATTAGTATAGGCAATATATTAGTGTGAACACACAACATCACAGGCGTAGGCTCGCACGGCCACACACCTCGTGCACACAGGGCATATTCACGGCGAACCGGCCAACGTCACGTCAGTTCAAGCCATAGACATTTCCGTTCCACCACCGCCTCTTGGACGGCCAACCATATGAGCATTTTGCCTTCCTGGCCTTGGTCACGGCAATTTAAGCCATAGACCGCCGAAGACCCTCATCCATGCCAACGGTCCTACTGAATGACATAGACCGGGTACGGTTCCGCCTGACCCATTGTAACACCCCAAAAATCTCAAAACTGGATTTGAGGTGCAGGCTGTTTGACACGGCCTGGGACACGGGCGTGTCCCAGGGCGTGTCGGGGGTACACGGCCTGGGACACGGGCGTGTCCCAGGGCGTGTTCAGGATAGTCGACGATCGGTGGTCGACTATAGTCGAGCCTGGGACACGGCCTTCGACACGGGCGTGTCCCAGGGCGTGTCACTCAAGAAATGGCCGGACTGAGTCAGGGAAGTATATGGCCCGGAACCAAGCCTTGAACACGGCCGTGTCAGATTTGACACGGGCGTGTCCGAGGGCGTGTGCCTACCCGTGCACTGCTCTGTTGGTTTTAGAGCTCGTTGAGTACCGTGTAACAGGGGTGACACGGGCGTGTCACATGACTGATACGGGCGTGTCAGGTTCGACACGGGCGTGTCGATGCCCGTATTCTGGTAGTTTTCAGTCGGTACGAGTGCCGCGTGTGCCGCTTAAGGGTACACGGCCTGTGACACGGGCGTGTCACAGGCCGTGTCGGCCAAAAGAATAGTTATTTTTGGGCAGATCTTGGCCGTTCATTTTCCTTAAAGAGGATCCTGTGGCTGGGGCTCATTCCTGGTCTGATAAGGCCAGGAAAGGAGGAGGAAAGGCTTATTTTTGAGTTCATACTCTCTTTCTAACTTTAAGAGAGAGGTGAGAGCAAGGTGAGGAAGAAGAAGTGGAATCCGGCTGCCGGTGGTGCTACGGTGGTCCAAATCGCGAGCCGAGTTCGGATTTGCGAAGGCAACGCTGCTGCGAAGGCTTTCATCCGTCTCAATTTCTCTCCATGGCTCTGAAGCGAGTTCCTAGGGTAACGATTTCCTTCTTGGACATGTGAAGTCCTTATTTCCTGCATTGCAAAGGGAAAACCCTTCCCCGCGAGTGTGCGGTGGGTTGTGGCGTCCCTTGGGGTAGATATGTGAATTCCCCCTTGTTAGAGTCCGGAATTGGAGTACGGATGTAGGCATGCTGTGTGAAGCCCATCTGGACATATTGGTCTGGATTGGTGATGCTTGTTTGCATATCGGAGAAGACTCCGTGATTATTGCTTGTATGCATGATGGATAAAGTACTGGAGGAAGTCCAGGAAATTGTGAGAGTTGGGTGCAACTCTTGTGGCCGTGAGTTGCCACTTTGTGTGTGGTTGAGCGTTGGGCTGTAACTGTATGAAAAGGCTTCGTGCCGAACAGGCAAGGTGAAACCGACCCGCGCCTTTAAATGTGGCCTCAGGTACGATGTACTTGGTTGGGCAAGGCGATTTGAGCAACGGGGGGTGGCTAATCTGTACCTGTGTTATGTAGGCTGGACATGAGAGCGCCAAGGCATTGGGCTTTCGTCAGCGGCATAATAAGAGTCTTGGGCCTGCGTGCCGGACTAAATGCTCAATGGTGAGATCCGGTGTTTCCGGTGCACCCGAGAGTGCCATGAGTGCACAGGACGTCGGGCCGTCGTGCCGGCATTTGTGATATGTGACTGTGCGGTCGTGCACGTCTTGCTTGAATTGCTATATGTCATATTGGATGATTGCTATGCAGGGATGGAATTCCGCTGCCCCGTGCCAGGGGCAGGGTCGTTATAATTGGTCAGCTGAATGCTGATCGTTGCCCTGTTTGCCACCGCTTGGTGGATTGGTTCTTACAGGTACTGGAGGTGCTGGTCTGAGCGGGACTTAGCGGGCTGAAGCCCAAGCTGCGCTGCTGCCCTCGAAGGCATTATTTTGTTTCTTTTGTTCATGTGTGGCTGGCCTGCGTGCCGATGTCTGTAATCCACACTCTTGTTAAGAGAAATTGTTGTAAGGCCTTAAGGCCAGACTCTTTTGATGTTTGTATACATTATTATGTTATAGTGGACAGTGTTCTTTATCTTGAGTTCAAAGATTCAACCGTGAAACTTCCGCTAGAATGCTCTGTGTTAGGATGCGTTGGTTATGATATTAGTTCGTAGCGTCTCCGCCTGTTTGTGGAATATGGTGTGGGGCCCCGGCCGGACCCTCTATTATATTCTTCTTGACGGGTAGAGGTATTACAATTTGGTATCAGCTTGTTGGTCGATCTCTTCCGAATTCGCGGACGAATTCTTTTGAGGGGTGGCGAGCACGTGTCAGTGTTGTCATTATAACACTTAACTTGAACTCAAGATTGTCCACTTAGGAATGCAAATACACTTGTTTGTTGAAATTGTGTATTCTTTTTGTATGGTTGCCATTTTCATTGGTCGTTAAACTGTGTATTTTACACATATAGGTGACCAGAAGTGTTGCGGGTCAATCCGAACCACAACGTTCTGTTGAGAGTGCGGCACCAGCCGAGGTGCCCACAACTCCTCCATCCGCTGAAACAGTCCGTCTCACCACGGAAACGGTACTTGCTATGATGAATGCTCAACAGGCTGGGCAGGCACGTCCTGCAGTGGTGCCAACGCAAGCTGGGGTACGGCAAGAACCGGTAGAAGCCGAAGTTGATCCGCGGGTAGCAGATCAACAATGGAAGCAATTCTTGAGCTTCAACCCTCCGCAGTTTCATGGGGCGGGTACACCGGCCCAAGCAGTGGATTGGCTTGCAAGGATCAAGAGGATTATGAGAGCTATCATGGTTGAGGAGGAACAGAAAGTCATGTTAGCCACTTTCCTACTGGAAGGAGAGGCGCGATTGTGGTGGGATGAGATTGAAATGCATCACTTGGCCGGCAGGCAATTGGCAGAGATTACAATGGAAGAATTTTCTCGATTGTTCTTAGCACAACATCTGCCGATGCAGCAAAGGATATCGATGGAAATGGAATTTCAACGGTTAGCGCAGGGAGATCGAAGTGTGGATGACTACCTGTATGAGTTCACCCGTTTGGGAAGATATGCGGGCACGATCTTCGCCGAAGAAGAGTGTAAGACTAGTTGGTTTTATGCGGGACTGCGAGATGAGCTGCGGTATTTGCTCTCGAGTTCTGTGAGTCAGGGATTTCAAGCCTTAGTCTGTACGGCTCGTTCTTTGGAGATGGACATGAAACGGGGGCAAGCAAAGGGCAACTTGACTGTTGCGAAGCCAGAGTTTAAGCCGCCATGTCCGGACAAGTTTGGCTACCGAAAGAGATGGAATAAGAAGTCTAAGTCTTCGGGACAAGCTCCTTCTGCAACTGTGATGGATACATCTGGGTATGGATCTCGTGCTTGTTTTACGTGCGGGAAGGTTGGACA
The DNA here is from genome assembly GCA_039513925.1 of Platanthera zijinensis. Lineage (NCBI taxonomy): Eukaryota > Viridiplantae > Streptophyta > Magnoliopsida > Asparagales > Orchidaceae > Platanthera > Platanthera zijinensis. The sequence continues at coordinate 193,193,377 of CM077080.1, read as the reverse complement.
CTTCGCACGTGAATGCCGATCTGGTCCTCCAAAGGGTGATAAGAAGACGGGAGCGTCTTATGCGGAGAAGGGGAAGGCTATGGTGGAGTCTTCTGCCTCGCACGCGCAGCCCAGGGTCTTCAACCTTGGACAACAGGAGGCCATTAGGCAGGCGGATGTCGTCACAGGTGCGCGTAGGTTTTAATGTTCTTGTTTTTGATGTGCTGTGCTTGTTTTAATTGTAATGTTATAGGGTTTGTCCTTATACGAGAGTATCCGGCGCGAGCACTGTTCGACACAGGTGCTTCACATTCATTTTTGTATGAGGACTTTGTCTTTCGTGTCGGGGTACCTATCCGGACCACGACAGACAGTGTAAAGGTGTTGTTGCCTAATGGATGTTTGATGTGCGTGGATCGATCTTGCGGTCTTGAGGTCAAGATAGGAAGTCAGGAGTTCAAGGTGGAAACATTAGTATTGCCGATCAAAGAGTTTGATATAATCTTTGGTATGGACTGGCTTTCAGAGCAGCGTGCCTGTATAGATTGCACTTCAAAAGAGGTCGCACTTGGGCAAAATACCGAACAAGAGACCAAGTTCATTGGTATGCAAGGGATGAGTGGGATGTTGTTATCCGCTCTCCAAGTTGTTAAGGCAGTTCGGAAGGGTGCGGAGTGGTTCTTCACACTCATAGAGGCGGTGGCGCCGAAGGCCAGTGTGAGTGAAGTGTCAATTGTGTCGGAATATGCTGATGTGTTTCCAAAGGACCTTCCGGGGTTACCTCCCCAAAGGGAAATCGACTTCGCTATCGATCTGGTGCCGGGTGCGAAACCTGTGGCCCGTTCACCGTATCGGGTAGCGCCAAAAGAAATGGCCGAACTGAAAGTTCAGTTGCAAGAGTTGTTGGAGCAGGGATATATACGCCCAAGTATGTCACCTTGGAGCACGCCTGTTCTTTTTGTGAAAAAGAAAGACGGTGGTTTGCGACTATGTATTGATTATCGCGAACTGAACAAGCTGACGGAGAAAAACAAGTATCCAATTCCACGGATCGATGACTTGTTCGATCAGCTAGCAGGCTCAACCGTCTATTCGAAGTTGGATTTGAAGTCCGGGTATTACCAGTTGCGGATTAGGGAAGGTGACATTCCCAAGACAGCGTTTGGCACACGCTATGGTCATTATGAGTTCACAGTGATGCCGTTCGGCTTATGTAATGCGCCTTCGGTATTCATGGATCTCATGCATCGAACGTTCCGCGAATACCTGGATATGTTTGTGATTGTGTTTATTGATGATATCCTTGTATATTCACAATCGGAGGAAGATCATGCAAACCACTTGTGATTGGTATTGCATACCTTGCGAAAGAATAAGCTGTATGCCAAGTTCTCTAAGTGTGAGTTCTGGCTCTCGTCGGTGGCTTTTCTAGGCCATGTGGTAAGTGGAGAGGGCATAGCGGTGGATCCGGCTAAGATAAGTGCCATTCTTGATTGGCCAGTGTTGTCTTCGGTGGCCGAGGTCAGGAGTTTCCTTGGACTGGCGGGCTACTATAGACGGTTCGTGGAGAACTTCCCCCGGATTGCTTTGCCTCTGACTACGTTGACGAGAAAGGATCAGAAGTTCGTTTGGACGCCGGAGTGCGCACGAGCTTTTGTGGAGCTGAAGAGTCGTTTGACCACGGCGCCTGTTTTGACGTCGCCATGTGGTACAGATGGATTTGAAATATACAGCGATGCATCAGGAAGCAGCTTAGGCTGCGTTCTCCTGCAGTTTGGCAAGGTGATCGCTTATGGCTCACGTCAATTGAAAGTGCATGAGCGTAATTACCCCGTCCATGACTTGGAGTTGGCGGCGGTGATCTTTTCTCTAAAGTTGTGGCGGCATTATCTTTATGGCGTGAAGGTGGATATTTATACAGATCATAAAAGCTTAAAGTATCTGCTCGATCAAAAGGAATTGAATATGCGACAAAGGAGGTGGATGGAGTTCCTTGGGGATTATACCTTCGACATTCACTATGTTCCCGGAAAGGGAAATGTGGTCGCTGATGCCTTGAGTCGTCGGACTCCGGTGCTGGCAAATTGGTTGTGAATACATGGTGAGCGGTTAATCCAGGAGTTGGAAGCTTTGGAGATATCTTGTGTGGAAAGAGATTCTTTGACTGATGCATGCGTGAACTGGCTGGAGGTTCAATATGACCTTGCTAACAGGGTTCGGTGGGCAACGGAGTTGGATGAAAGTCTCCAACGCTATGCAAAGGAGGGGTCTGGTGATCAATTCTCCTGGGATGACAGTTTATTACGGAAAGATGGCCGATTGTGCGTCCCTAGTGCGTGTAAATTGCGAGAAGGATTGCTATATGAAGCACACTTTACAAAGTACTCAATTCACCCTGGGAGCACAAAAATGTACAAGGACATGAAGAAACTGTTCTGGTGGCCTGGTTTAAAGAAGGACATAGCCGCGTATGTAGCTAAATGTCATACTTGTGCTTTGGTAAAGGCAGAATGTCAACGACCGAGTGGTTTCCTGAAGTCGTTGCCGGTTCCGTAATGGAAGTTTGAGGATATTTCTATGGATTTCGTGCATGGATTGCCGAGATCTCAGTGTGGCCATGACTCAATCTGGGTGATTGTAGACCGGTTGACAAAGGTGGCTCACTTTCTACCGAACAAGCGGGACGATTCAGTGGAAACGTTGGCAAAGCTCTATGTGGAGCAGATTGTTCGATTGCACGGTGTTCCCCGGAGCATCGTAAGTGACCGAGATGGGCGCTTTACCTCGAAAGATTGGAGATTAGTTCATCAGATGTTGGGCACGAAGTTAGCATTCAGTACGTCCTTTCACCCGCAAACGGATGGCCAAACTGAACGAACCAACAGAACGATGGAGGATATGCTCCGTATGTGCGCCCTGGACTTCGGTAAGAATTGGGAAGAGTAGCTTGTTATGGTGGAGTTTGCCTATAATAATAGCCATCAAGCGAGTATAGGCATGGCCCCGTTTGAAGCGTTGTATGGTCGTAAGTGTCGTACACCGCTAGCTTGGGCAGAAACTGGCGAGACCAAACTTTTAGGCAAAAAGGAAGTCGAGGATGCTACCTCAACAATACGCTCTATTCGAGAGAGGCTCCTAATAGCCCAGGATCGGCAAGCCAAGTATTACAATGCTAAGCACCGGAATATGGAGTTCGCGGTGGGTGACTGGGTCTATTTAAAGATTAAGCCCTTCAAAGGCATATCTCGGATTCGGCGGTTGAAAATGCTAAGTCCGCGATACCTTGGTCCGTTTGAAGTGGTGGAGCGAGTTGGGGAAGCTGCCTATCGGCTAGCTCTTTCATCGGAATTGAGTGGATTGCATGATGTGTTTCACATCTCGGTGCTACGCAAAGCAGTCAAGGATCCAGCTCAAGTAATTGACAATGATCGAGTGCCGGTTGAGTATGGGCTAACGACAAAGGTGAAGCCAATACGGATCGAGGATCGAGCCGAGAAATAGTTGCGGAACAAAGTGATCGGGATGGTCAAAGTCCGATGGGACAATTGTGGCCGAGAAGAGCTAACATGGGAGCGCGAGCAGACCATGCGAGCCGAGTTTCCCGAGTTATTTTCGTAACTTGTTCGCTCGTTGTATATGTAATAGAAACATATAAATGTTTTGTTATTTTCTCCCTACTGTCTTCAAATTTCGGGACGAAATTTTATTAAGGAGGGGAGGATTGTAACACCCCAAAAATCTCAAAACTGGATTTGAGGTGCAGGCTGTTTGACACGGCCTGGGACACGGGCGTGTCCCAGGGCATGTCGGGGGTACACGGCCTGGTACACGGGCGTGTCCCAGGGCGTGTTCAGGATAGTCGACGATCGGTGGTCGACTATAGTCGAGCCTGGGACACGGCCTTCGACACGGGCGTGTCCCAGGGCGTGTCACTCAAGAAATGGCCGGACTGAGTCAGGGAAGTACACGGCCCGGAACCAAGCCTTGAACACGGCCGTGTCAGATTTGACACGGGCGTGTCCGAGGGCGTGTGCCTACCCGTGCACTGCTCTGTTGGTTTTAGAGCTCGTTGAGTACCGTGTAACAGGGGTGACACGGGCGTGTCACATGACTGACACGGGCGTGTCAGGTTGGACACGGGCGTGTCGATGCCCGTGTTCTGGTAGTTTTCAGTCGGTGCGAGTGCCGCGTGTGCCGCTTAAGGGTACACGGCCTGTGACACGGACGTGTCACAGGCCGTGTCGGCCAAAAGAATAGTTATTTTTGGGCAGATCTTGGCCGTTCATTTTCCTTAAAGAGGATCCTATGGCTGGGGCTCATTCCTGGTCTGATAAGGCCGGGAAAGGAGGAGGAAAGGCTTATTTTTGAGTTCATACTCTCTTTCTAACTTTAAGAGAGAGGTGAGAGCAAGGTGAGGAAGAAGAAGTGGAATCCGGCTGCCGGTGGTGCTACGGTGGTCCAAATCGCGAGCCGAGTTCGGATTTGCGAAGGCAACGCTGCTGCGAAGGCTTTCATCCGTCTCAATTTCTCTACATGGCTCCGAAGCGAGTTCCTAGGGTAACGATTTCCTTCTTGGACATGTGAAGTCCTTATTTCCTGCATTGCATAGGGAAAACCCTTCCCCGCGAGTGTGCGGTGGGTGGGTTATGGCGTCCCTTGGGGTAGATATGTGAAGTCCCCCTTGTTAGAGTCCGGAATTGGAGTACGGATGTAGGCATGCTGTGTGAAGCCCATCTGGACATATTGGTCTGGATTGGTGATGCTTGTTTGCATATCGGAGAAGACTCCATGATTATTGCTTGTATGCATGATGGATAAAGTACTGGAGGAAGTCCAGGAAATTATGAGAGTTGGGTGCAACTCTTGTGGCCGTGAGTTGCCACTTTGTGTGCGGTTGAGCGTTAGGCTGCAACTGTATGAAAAGGCTTCGTGCCGAACAGGCAAGGTGAAACCGACCCGCGCCTTTAAATGTGGCCTCAGGTACGATGTACTTGGTTGGGCAAGGCGATTTGAGCAACGGGGGGTGGCTGATCTGTACCTGCGTTATGTAGGGTGGACATGAGAGCGCCAAGGCATTGGGCTTTCGTCAGCGGCATAATGAGAGTCTTAGGCCTGCGTGCCGGACTAAATGCTCAATGGTGAGATCCGGTGTTTCCGGTGCACCCGAGAGTGCCATGAGTGCACGGGACGTCGGGCCATCGTGCTGGCATTTGTGATATGTGACTGTGCGGTCGTGCACATCTTGCTTGAATTGCTATATGTCATATTGGACGATTGCTATACAGGGATGGAATTCCGCTGCCCCGTGTCAGGGGCAGGGTCGTTATAATTGGTCAGCTGAATGCTGACCGTTGCCCTGTTTGCCACCGCTTGGTGGATTGGTTCTTACAGGTACTGGATGTGCTGGTCCGAGCAGGACTTAGCGGGCTGAAGCCCAAGCTGCGCTGCTGCCCTCGAAGGCATTGTTTTGTTTCTTTTGTTCATATGTGGCCGGCCTGCGTGCCGATGTCTGTAATCCACACTCTTGTTAAGAGAAATTGTTGTAAGGCCTTAAGGCCAGACTCTTTTGATGTTTGTATACATTATTATGTTATAGTGGACAGTGTTCTTTATCTTGAGTTCAAAGATTCAACCGTGAAACTTCCGCTAGAATGCTCTGTGTTAGGATGCGTTGGTTATGATATTAGTTCGTAGCGTCTCCGCCTGTTTGTGGAATATGGTGTGGGGCCCCGGCCGGACCCTCTATTATATTCTTCTTGACGGGTAGAGGTGTTACACCCGTGCTCACACCGCAACGGCAATTTAAGCCATATGCGCAGGTCAAGACTCACCAAGTCCCGTTTCCACCACAATAATCACATAACCCGGTTATGTTCACGTTGGCTCCCCGGCCACCGTGTTGGCAAAACTTGCTTTTGCCCAGTTTTCCGGGTGCACCTTGGAGTTAATCTCCAAGGCTCCCTGATGCAATTTACCACGTAGAAAACCCGAAAAACGCCCAAACACCCGGTCTTCCCCGGTTCATATGCAATGCAACATCACCGATCCGGCTCTACTTGTCCGGATAGGCTTCACACACAATGCCTATGTCCGTTTTCGCATACGGACTCTACACAAGGGGGACTTTACATATCTACCCCAAGGAACGCTCCAACTCTTCGCTCACTCGCGAGAGAGGGCTTCCTATGCAAAGGGAAAAAGGGCTTCATATGCCCAAGGATGAGAAATCGTTACCCTTGCGTTCTTCCGCGGTGCCATCGAAAACTATGCGGTTGGAAAGCACCGCAACGGCGTCACCTCCGCGGATCTGGACTCGGATCGCGATTCGGAGCTCCGAAGCTCCTCCGGCGGCCGGATCTTGGACTCCTCCTTCCTCCTTGCTCTCCCTTCTCTCTAAACTCTTAGAGAGAGAATGGCTAAGGGAAATGAGGATTCCCAACCCTAAATCCCGGATAAAACCACCCAGGAGCAGCCCCCCACCGTCGGATCCAAAGTCAAGGAAACGAACGGCCAAGATTAGATCTGAAATCATAAAATCTGGGCCGAACACGGGTTGCAACACGGCCGTGTGCCTGGCCGTGTCACCCATTCGCCGTCTCGATCGATTCGAAAAACCAGCACACGGCCTTTGACACGGCCTCCGACACGCCCGTGTCACCTACGACACTCCCGTGTTGGGACCCGTGTCACGCCCCCCGTGTGCAATCGATCAACGCTTCGCAGTCAGAGAGGTACACGGCCTTGTGACACGGCATCATACACGCCCGTGTCAAATTTGACACACCCGTGTTTGTGCCCGTGTCACGGCCCGTGTACCACACTTGCAGATTCCCTGGAGTGACACGGCCTGGGACACGCCCGTGTCCTAGGCCGTGTTCTACAGCTCGATGGTCGTCGACCGCCAAAGCGTCGACCGCACGACCGCGGCCAAACACGCCTGTGTCACGCCCGTGTCACGCCCGTGACACGGCCGTGTCACGCCCGTGACACCTGCTCCACAATCCAGACTGGGCTTAAAACATCACCCGTCCCTCTTTTGAGTTTCGGGGTGTTACAACTCTCTCCCCCTTAAAAGAATTTCACCCACGAAATTTACTAAAGGAAAACCATAGGAACTTAAAACTTTTAACGGTACCTGAGCGGAATAACTCCGGGTACTCCTCCTACATGGTTTGCTCCCTTTCCCAAGAGAGCTCCTCCCGACCATAATTATCCCACCGGACTTTAACCATCCGGATCTCCTTGTTACGTAGCCTCTTGACCTCTGCATCTTCAATACAAACAGGCTTGACCTTAGTCGTCAACCCTTCGTCCACCGGTACTTGATCAACTGTGATCACCTGCGAAGGCTCTTGCACCGCCTTCCGTAATACAGAGATGTGGAACGCATCGTGTAATCCACTCAATTCTACCGATAACTTCAAACGGTATGCAGCTTCGCCGACTCGCTCCAAAATCTCAAAGGGTCCAAGGTATCTTGGGCTCAGCTTCTTCAAGCGTCTCACCCGCGAAACCCCCTTGAACGGCTTCACTTTCAAGTATACCCAATCGCCTACCGCGAACTCCACCATCCGGTGCTTGGCATTGTAATACTTCGCCTGCCTGTCCTGTGCGATCAACAAGCACTCCCGAATGATTTGCACCAACGAGGTAGCACTCTCCACCTCCTGCTTCTTGTACAACCTTGCCTCACCCGTTTCAAGCCACGATAACGGCGTGCGACACTTCCTACCATACAGGGCCTCGAAGGGTGCCATTTGTATACTCGCTTGGTAGCCATTGTTGTACGCAAACTCCACCAAATACAGGTGGTCCTCCCAATGCTTCCCGAAGTATAGGACACACATGCGGAGCATGTCCTCCATCGTTCTATCGATTCTCTCGGTCTGCCCATCCGTCTGCGGATGGAAGGCTGTGCTGAACTTCAACTTGGTCCCCAGCATCTGCTGCACCAACCTCCAATCATTGGACGTGAAATGCCCATCGCGATTACTCACAATGCTGCGAGGCACACCATGCAGTCTAACTATATTGTCAACATACAACTTTGCCAATTTCTCCACTGGATCATCCTTCCTATGCGGAATGAAGTGTGACACCTTTGTTAGCCGGTCTACGATCACCCAGATGGCGTCGTTCCCTTTCTACGACCTTGGCAACCCATGCATAAAGTCCATAGATATGTGGTCGAACTTCCACTCCGGTATAGGTAAGGACTTCAGAAATCCTCCCGGCTTTTGGCACTCCGCCTTCACTAAGGCGCACGTTTGGCACTTAGCCACAAACAATGCCACATCTTTCTTAAGCCCCGGCCACCAAAACAGCTTCTTGAGGTCACGGTACATCTTTGTGCTCCCTGGGTGGATCGAGTACTTGGTATGATGAGCCTCGTACATCAACTCCGCCCGTAGGTTACTCCCGCTTGGGACGCACAACCGATGATCCTTCCTTAGCAACCCATCTTCCACTGAAAACTGGGAATTTGACCCATCCAACGCTGCCTCCATAAGCTCCTTCATGGAGTCATCTAACTCAAATGCCTGCCGAACCCGATAAGCCAGGTCATACTGGACCTCTGTCCAGTTCAACATTGCTTTGGCGCTCTTCTGCTTGTCAACGCAACAGATCTCAAGCTCCTCCAACTCCCGTATCAGCCGCTCATCATGCACCGACAACCAGTTGGCTTGGGCGGGAGCCCTGCGACTCAATGCATCAGCAACCGCATTGCCCTTCCCGGGTACATAATGAATCTTGAAGGTGTAGTCCCCCAGGAACTCCATCCACCTCCTCTGCCTCATGTTAAGATCCTTCTGATCCAACAAGTACTTCAGGCTCTTGTGGTCGGTATAAATATCGACCCTTACGCCGTATAGGTAGTGCCTCCATAGCTTAAGTGCAAATATCACGGCCGCCAACTCCAAGTCGTGGACCGGATAGTTCCTTTCATGCACTTTCAGCTGATGCGATCCATAAGCTATGACGCTCCCATGCTGCAACAACACGCAGCCCAAACCACTACCCGAGGCGTCACTATAAACCTCGAAGCCCTCGGTCCCACTCGGCGAACTAAGCACTGGCGCCGTGGTCAACCGTATCTTCAGCTCCTCAAACGCTTGCACGCACTCCTGCGTCCACAAGAATCTCTGATCTTTCCTTGTCAACTTCGTGAGAGGTAACGCTATCCGCGAGAAGTTCTCTACGAAGCGCCTGTAATATCCGGCAAGCTCGAGAAAACTATGGACTTCCGCGACAGCAGACAACGCAGGCCACTCCCATATCGCAACAATCTTCGTCGGATCCACCGCTATACCTTCCCCACTAACAATATGACCAAGGAACGCTACTGAGGGTAGCCAGAACTCGCACTTGGAGAATTTTTCATATAGCTCATTCCTCCTCAAAGTCTCCAACACCAGATGCAAGTGCTTGAAGTGATCTTCTTCGCACTGCGAGTACACCAATATATCGTCAATAAAGACGATCACAAAGCGATCCAGGAAATCTCGGAACGTCCTGTTCATCAAGTCCATAAACATTGATGGCACATTCGTCAATCCAAACGGCATGACCGTGAACTCGAAATGCTCATACCTTGTGCTGAACGCCGTCTTCGGGATATCACATTCCCTTATCCTCAACTGATAGTACCCCGACTTCAAGTCCAACTTAGAATATACCGACGATCCGACTAACTGATCAAAGAGATCATCAATCCTCGGGATCGGGTACTTGTTCTTTTCCGTCAGCTTGTTCAACTCCCTGTAGTCGATACACAACCACATACTACCATCCTTCTTCTTAACGAAGAGGACCGGTGTGCTCCAAGGCGACGAGCTTGGACGCACATAACCTTGCTCCATCAGCTCCTCTAGCTGAACTTTCAACTCTGCCATCTCCTTAAGCGCCAACCTATACGGAGCACGTGACACCGGTTTGGCCCCCGGTACGAGCTCGATGGTGAAATCAATCTCCCGATGCGGTGGGGCTCCGGGAAGACTATCCGGGAGCACATCGGGGTATTCACAAACAACCGGGATGCTATCCAACGTGGACTTTGGCTCCACAGCCCCAACTATTGCGAAGAACAGCTCTGCACCAGCACGAACTGCCTTTACCACCTGAAGAGCAGACATCAGCGTCTTGCTCAACCCCTTGAGTCCCTCGAATGTTGTCCCCCGCCCAACACCCAGCTTGACCTCCTTCCGGTCGCAGTCAATCCAAGCTTTCTGCTCCGAAAGCCAATCCATCCCAAAGATCACGTCGAACTCTACTAGCGGCAGCAATGCCGCTAGCAAGTCGAACTCTTGGCTCCCAATGTGAACCTTTACGGCGCACACTCTGTCTGCACGCATCGAGCACCCATTCGGTAGCAGCACATCCAACTTGTCCTTCGCCATCGAAGAAGGGACTCCGATGCGCGATATGAAATTTTCGGACAAGAAGGAGTGTAAAGCTCCCGTGTCGAACAGTGCCCGTGCCGAACTATCACTAATCACAACAAAGCCTATACAAATAATATTAGGCTAACAAGCAATAGACAACAGTATATGAAGTTAACTTGCTGTAAATTAACTCGTACCTGTCACCACGTCAGCTTGTTTGATGGCCTCCTGCTGGCCCAAGTTATAGACTCTAGGCTGAGTCGGAGCATAGTGGGACGCGGTTGACTCCACCTCCTTGCCCTTCTCTTCGTAAGTAGCTCCTTGCTTTCTCTCGGACTTTGGGCGTCCGCTCCAGCAATCGCGGGCAAAGTGCCCCGTCTTTCCACATGTGAAACAAGCGCCCGGGGTTCGATTAGTAGTTGCCCCCGAGGCACCCGTAGAAGAAGCTGGACCTGACGTCCTAGCCTTCTTGAAGAATTTTCGATAGCCCGACTTCGATGTAGTCGGCGCTTTGAACTCCGATTTCTTCCCGCCAAAATCCTTCTTAGCTTGCACATTCTTCATGTCCTTCTCCAAGGACCGGGCCGAGTTGACCAAGGTTAGGAAACCCTGCGCCATGGGCCCTGATAGTAGCAACCTCAGCTCATCTCTTAACCCTTCGTAGAAGCGGTTAGTCTTTCGCTCCTCGTCGGCAAAGGTAGTGCTAGCATATCTCCCCAACCGAGTAAACTCGTGGAGGTACTCGTCTACAGTGCTATCTCCTTGCACCAACTTTTGGAACTCGTTCTCCAAAGCGATCCTCTGCGCTGAGGGAAGGTATCGAGCCATGAACAATCCTGAAAACTCCGCCATAGGAACTTTGGCCAACGGCCTTCCCCTCAACTGGTGTAGCTCTAGGCCTTCCCACCATAACCTTGCGTCCCCATCCAACAGGAACGTCGCTATTGTGGTCTTCTGCCACTCTTCCGTTTCAGTAGCTGTCATCACCCTATTGACTCTCGAGAGCCAATCCTCAGCCTGGGTCGGGGTTCCCGTTCCCGAGAACACCGGTGGGTGGAATCCCATCACATGCTTCAACTGTCTTTCAGTTGCTCTCCGAGGTAACTCCGGCTCCACCGCCACCTGCTCAACCCTTCTAGGCTCCGCCGCTTGGAGCGGCACTTGCTCCCCCGCAGGAGCAGGCTGCTGCACCTGTCTTGCAGGTTGCGCATTAATCATAGCAAAGACAGCTTCTGCCACCAATCTAATGGTCTCGGCAAACGGAGGTGTTGCAGGCGCTTCACTTGGCGCACTGCTTGCCTCAGAACCTGGCCGTTCTGACGGCCCAGCACCACTTCTGGTCACCTATGATCGTGCAAAACACCGATAAGCGACCAAAAATTACTGCAAACAGCAATTATAGGAACACGCAGGTTCCTCAAACATGTGTATTTTCATTCCTAAGTGGACATTCATGGGTTCTTTTCATGTTATAACGATGACGCACACATGTGCTCACCACCCCTTAAAGTGAATTCGTCCACGAATTCATTTAAGTTTGACCGAAACCAGTAGTCTGATACCAATTTGTAACACCCCTATCCGTCGCATAGCATATAGCAGTAGGTCCGGCCAGGGCCCGACGCCATATACTACGGACAGACCGGTTGGTTACGCGTTGAAACCATACAACCAATCATAACGTCCTACACAGAGTCATTCTAGCGGAAGCAATTTATTAAGTTGCACAAATACAAGAACCCTGCCAAGCAAGAATGTCCACTACAGAAATAACAATAGGAATGAAAAATACAAAAGTACCGGCCTTATGGCCTTACAAGGTTTGCTTAACAAAACATGTCTTACATACTTCGGCTCGCAGGCCGGCCATACATGTAATAAACGGAAAGCATAAAAGGGTTAGGCCTTCGAGGGCCAGCACCGCAACATGGGCTTTAGCCCGCTATTTTCCGCTCGGCTCCGCAGCACCTGCAAGCACAAACCACCGCTGGCAGGGCTATAGGCTCACTCTGTGGTTGGAGTTGGTTTGGAGAGGAGACCCCGAGAAGACCCGCTGACCAGGCTCTCATCAAGCTGGCAGGGTTATAGGCTCACTCGGTGGTTGGAGTTGGTTTGGAGAGGAGACCTCGAGAAGACTTGCTGACCAGGCTCTTATCAAGCTGGCAGGGCTGTAGGCTTACTCGATGGTTGGAGTTGGTTTGGAGAGGAGACCCCGAGAAGACCCGCTGACCAGGCTCTCATCAAGCTGGCAGGGTTGTAGGCTCACTCAGTGGTCGGAGTTGGTTTGGAGAGGAGACCCCGAGAAGACCCGCTGACCAGGATCTCATCAAGCTGGCAGAGCTGTAGGCTCACTCGGTGGTCGGAGTTTGTTTGTTATGTTTTTATTATTTTAGTTTTTATGTTTTGTTATTTTATGTTTTTGTTATTTGTTATTTTATGTTTTTGTTACTTTATGATAATTTATGTTTGTTATGTTATATAACTAATGTTCTATTTTATTTTCATGTAGGTGCAGCCCAAGATCAAGTCCAGCCCTCTTTGGAGCCACATGTGCCCTCCTTCAAGCCCATGAAGCATCCCTCCATGCAGCCCTCCAAGTGCATCTCTTTCAGCCCAAGTCCAGCCCCTCCTTGATGCAACTCGGCCAGCCCACAACATGCAACCCTCTTTGGAGCCACCTGAGCCCTCTTCAAATGAAGTAGACAGCCCACAAGAGCAACCCAAGCCTCCTTCAAGTGCAGCCCGAGCTCCTCTTCAAGCCTACATAAAGCAGCCCTCATTAAATTCCATGCATGCACCTCTCCAATCATGCATGGTCGGCCACTCCTCCCCTCTCTCTTCTTTATTTCTCATTCACCCCTATTTCCCCCTCTCTCATTCTCATTTAAACCCATCCATCCCCCCTCTTATATTTATTTTGTTCCTTTTTATTTTCCAAAATGAAAATGCATGCATTTAGCCTCTTCTCTCTCCCCCTTTAAATCTCATTCATGCACTTCCCCATTCATGCATGGCCGCCCCCCCCCCCCCCTATGCACCTTCATATGCACTTCCCTCTAGAACCTTCCCCCTTATCTATAAAAGGACCCTTATCCTCAAGCATTTGGAAGGTTGGACATTGGAGAGAAAGTATATTGCTAGTGCAAGAGAGTTTCCTTCTTCTTTTATTATTGTTGTTGAGTTTTTCTTTTCATTATTGTAATCTCTTTCTTAGTAGTATAATATTGTCTTTTTATTATTATTGTGTACCTCTTTTTATCTATAAATGAAAATGAATTTCTTTTATCTTATTGTGATTTCATTCTTAAATATGCGTAGCTAATTTTCCTTTAGCATTCGATCATAAGGATCCATGAAATGAGATGAGATTTCCTTTTACTTCTTAGTTTTATTTTTGTCAAAATTATTCTCGATCTTTCTTTGATTTTTCTCGTGCTCACTCTGTATTTCCGGTATACGGTAGTAGGCAATTTGATCTCATTTCATAGTAGTCGAGAGACTCGTTAATTTGAAAGATCACTCAAAGAAGGAAGGAGTTGCACGCAATCCTAGAGATAGGACGACATAAATCCTCCGGATTGGAGTCAAATCCAATAGTGCGGGTCACTTCGATAATGCAACTTTAGGCCTTTTTGATTTGCAAAGATATTTCAGTCAAAACGTCTATAAGTTAGGAGATTTAATGCTCTAGCGAGATTATTTCTTATTTTCAAATCCGCCACGGTCAAGTTTGATTTGCAATTATAAAACTATATTTTTATCCTTCTTATCTTTTTTTTCTTGGTGAATCATTGATTGAATGCTATCTTTTTATCTGAAGTTTTCGTCTTATTATTATCTTTAGTTTAACTTAAAAATTCTCAAAACACCCATCAAGCGTACGGTAGGATAATAGTAGAAGCGTGAGTAATAGTAATTGACAACCCCGAGTTTTAATACGACCTTGGTACTACAATTCGATAGGTACACTTGCCTGTTCGGGTTGATAGTCATTTAATCCACCAAGTTTTTGGCGCCGTTGTCGGGGACTCTTTTTTCATCAATATTAGGAAAACGCTTTCGCTATTACTTCTGCAAAAAAAACAAAAAAAAATTATCTTTATCTTTTTCTTCTTCAAGTTTTTATTTCCTTTCTTTTTTCCCTTCCCTCCATTCTCTTTCATTTTTTTAGTGCATGACCCACACGAATCCGTTGCTACTTGTTGATTTGGACCCAAAAATCGAGCGCTCCTTTTGGAGAAACTTGCGATTCGGGGGTTCCACTTCTCAAACAGCGGTTGAGGATTCCTACGGTGATTGTAATTTCAATTCTGAAATGGGAGAACCCAATCCAGGAATGGCACAGCAAAGTACCATGTCTGATTATGCTCGACCCAACCTGGAGGGTACAGAAACAAGTATTGTTCGACCTGCAATTGCGAATAATAACTTTGAGCTTAATCCTAGCACCATACAAATGGTGTAGCAATATGTACAGTTCGACGGATTACAAGATGAAGATTCGAACTTGCATATTGCTAGTTTTCTCGAGATCTGTGACACCTTTAAAATCAATGGTTTCTCAGACGACGCAATTAGGCTAAGACTCTTCCCCTTCTCCTTAAGAATAAAAGCCAAACAGTGGTTGAGTTCTCTTCTAAGAGGATCAATCACCACTTGGAATATTTTAACTGAAAAATTTATCGCTAGATATTTCCCTCTCGCTAAAACTGTGAAACTTCGAAATGATATTACTTCTTTTTCTCAAATTGCTTCTGAGACCCTCTATGACACTTGGGAGAGGTTCAAAGAACTTTTGAAACGCTGACCTCATCATGCTCTGCATGTATGGTTACAGGTCCAGACATTTTATAATGAGCTAAATCAAAAGACCAAGCAAGTGATAGATGCCGCTTCCGGTGGTTCTTTGGACCGCAAAACTCCGGAAGCCGCTCTTGAGCTTATTGAGGACATGGCGATGAACACCTATCAGTGGAACTCGTTTAGGACTCGCCCAAATAAACCTGCAGGTATCTATGAAGTGGACTCTGTATCGCAACTGGCGCTTCAAGTGGAGATGTTAAGCAAGATGATTTCAGAGATGAATGCGGCCTCCACCCCTCAGGTATATGAAAATGCAAATGTTGCTGCTGCCAAGCAGGTGGATTATCTGGGGAACATACCCAGGCCTGCTCAAAATAATTCTGCCAATTTTTTTAATTTTTCTAATTTTTTTGCTCCTTTGGTTTTAATAATTCTACGAACTCGTATCACCCTGGATGGCGTAACCATCCAAATTTTTCGTGGAGTAACCCCGCAAATGTCAGACGTCCACCACACGATTTTACTCCACCACCACCACCACAAAATCAAAACCAAAATTTTCAAAAACCTCCATCTTTGGAGGAAATGTTTTCTAGATATATAAGCATGAACGAGACGACCATTAGAAATTTAACAGGATCAATGAAAAATCTATAAAACACGGTCGGGCAACTCGCTAAGGTTATCTCCGAGAGGCCTCCTGGGAATCTTCCCTCAAATACTGAACCCAACCCAAGGGAGCACACGAAAGTGATTTCCCTTCGGAGCGGTAAAGTATTTCACGAGCCCACCATAAGAGAAGAGCCAGAGGTGATTACCTCTCCTGCTGTTGAACAAACCATCGTTACGAAAATGAATGATAAAACTTTTGAAAAAGAAAAATCTGTTTTTGAAAGAGAAAAATATAATTTTCAAAATGACGCTCCGATGATTATAAAAGAATTTCCGCCACCTCCCTATCCCGCTAAGCTTAGGAAAGATAAATTAGATGATCAGTACCAACGCTTTCTTGAAATGTTCACACAAATCCACATTAATCTGCCGTTTCATAAAGCCATAAGCCAAATGCCTAAGTACGATAAATATCTTAAGGATTTGTTGACTAACAAAAAGAAACTAGAAAATTTATCTCATGTAACGTTAAACGAAGAGTACTCGGCGGTCATTAAAATTCTAATCTTCCTAAAAAGATAAACGATCCTGGTAGCTTTTCTATTCCTTGTGTTTTTGGTGATCTTTTCGTAAAGCACGCGTTAGCGGATCTAGGTGCGAGCATCAACTTGATGCCATTTTCCTTATTTAAGAAGCTAGGATTGGGCACTCTCAGCCCTACACGTATGAGTATTCAGTTAGCCGATCGATCAATAAAATATCCGTTAGGTATTGTAGAGGACGTGCTAGTGAAGGTCGACAAATTCATCTTCCCGATGGAATTTGTTATTCTTGATATGTAAGAGGACGTCGAGATCCCTCTTATCCTTGGTCGTCCCTTCCTAGCCACCTCTCGAGCAGTCATTAATGTGAGTAACGGGAAGCTCTTTCTTCGTGTGGGAGATGACGAGGTCACTTTTTCTATAAATCAATCTATGAAAAACTCTTTGAAAAATGACGACTCTTGTTTTTTTCTTGATGTTTTAAATGAAGACTCCTCTCTTTCTTTTTCTAATGTTTCTTCAAATGATTTCTCGTCTTCTTTTTCTGAAATTTCTACAAATATTTTTGAAGACATGGTTATGTCCGTGCAATCCAATTTTGAAAATGAACCTGTTTTTAGACAAAAAAATTATGAAAATCTTATTTTTGAAAAAGAAAAAAATTTGAAAAACTCTTACGATGAACCACCCAACCTTGAATTAAAACCACTCCCTGAACATCTTAAATATGCTTTTCTTGAAAAAAAAATTTTCTAAATTGCTTGTTATAATTTTGGCCTTTCTTTCTCAATCCGAGAACAATCAATTGATCGAAGTGCTACAAAAGCATCGTCGAGCTATAGCGTGGCAAATTTCTGATATTTCTGGCATAAGCCCCTCTTTTTGCACCCATAAAATATTTTTTGAAAATAATTCTAAGGACGTAGTCCAACCTCAACGTCGTCTTTATCCGAATATGAAAGAGTTCGTGAAGGGAGAGGTGCTTAAATTATTAGATGCGGGGGAAATTTATCATATTTCCGATAGTAAGTGGGTAAGTCCGGTCCAAGTTGTACCTAAGAAGGGTGGGATTACGGTAGTGATGAACGAAAATAACGATTTAATTCCAACTAGGACGGTAACGGGATGGAGGATGTGCATCGACTACCGTAAGCTAAATGATGCCACTCGTAAAGATACTTCCCCCTCCCCTTTATCGATCAGATTTTAGAACGATTATCCGGGCATAGTTTCTATTGTTTTCTCGACGGTCTCTCGGGGAATTTCCAAATCCCTATCGCACCCGAGGACCAAGAGAAGACAACATTCACTTGCCCCTTCGGAACTTTTGCCTACCGTAGGATGCCTTTCGGGTTATGTAATGCGCCAGCTACATTTCAACGATGTATGCTCGCTATTTTTGATAAATATGTAGAAAATATTATTGAGGTATTTATGGATGATTTTCGGTTTTTGGCGACTCTTTTGATTTATGTTTAAAAATTTTGAGAAAAGTTTTACAACGCTGCGAAGAAACGAACTTAGTTTTAAATTGGGAGAAGTGCCACTTTGAAAGGAGGGAGTTATTCAGATCTACTCTAGAGGAGGGGTGAATAGAGTGTTTAAAAACTTTTGGCTGTTTTAAACTATTCTATCAGAGTACTAAATAAGTGATACCAATAAATATATAAGCAGAAGGAAAACTAGAGAACTATTCTAAATATCACAGAAAATAGCAAGAGCAAAAAAGAAAAGGTGCAACAAGACGACACAAGAAATTATAGTGGTTCCCCAAATCTGGGTACATCCACTCTTCTACCACCCTAGTAGGAATCACTCTCAGGTTTTTGATCAGGTGACTGCCACCAAATAATATCTATTTCAAGGGAGATATTACAACCCTTCTGGCTTTTGATCAGGTGCCGGAAAACTAACTTGAAGTCTTTTGATCAGGAGACCTCACAACCAGGAATTACTTTTGAAGGGAGTAAAAACCCTTTACACAGAGGGGGGAAGGAAAAAGTTGTGTTGTCTTCTCTTTTCTCAAGCAAATGAAAGAAGACTTGAGAGTGATCCTGATGGAATCAAGGCTTGTCCTATGATTTGAATGGTTCAAGAAATAAGAGCCTTGTACAGGGTGTAGGACTTGAATTCCAGAAAGCTGAGACTGATTAAAGATGATTGTCTCCATAAGCTTCCTGAATGAACTCTTGTTTTAGGAACTGAGAGCTGTTCTGCTTCTTTTTCTTGCAGCCTTATGATTTCTTTCAAAATGTCTGTCGACTGCATCAAGAAGTACTGAATAATAATTCTCTGGGTCTTTTATTCTCTTAGTGTTTCCTTTGAATAATTCCAAACTGAATTTTAAATCGTCCACATTGATTGACTGCCGGAATCACGGGAACTTGTGCAACAGCTATAAGAGAATTAACTCATTTCCTTAACTGTCCCGAGAAAAGCTGTATAATAACTCTGTGAAAACCAGTAATTAATGCTTGCCAAGGAACGACTATATTGAGAATATATGCATTAATCACTCAGAGTCATATAAGCAAAAGAATAAACATTCAATAAGGAAAAATAATAACTATAGGGAATAAAATGTTGATCTGGCAGAAATCATCGATCTGGTCCTGAGATCGTCGAACTCAAATATCCTCTATCGTCGAGCTGAGAATTGTGATCGTTGACCTGAAAAATCTGCTTTCCAAACTAGGCTTCAAGATCGTCGAACTGATATGTTTGATCGTCAATTTCAATCCTAAAAGTAGATCAAAGATCGTCTACCTGAGTTCAGCAATCGTCGATCTCAGCATTTAGAGATTTAACTCTGAGATTGTCGAGCGAAGAACGAAGATTGTCGAGCTCTCTTCAGAGATCGTCGAATGACTTTTTACTTAAAAAAATTTCTGTCTTGTTCACTCTCTGCTGTCTTCTAAGTCTCTGATTTCTTGGTCTTGTCTCATTGATTTGTTGACCTGACTGACACCTAAGACACTAGACTAGACCCTGGCTATACAATGTGGGTCTGACTTAGCCTAGATTAGTGAACCTAGTCCAAATCCAAACTAGGGATCTAACAATCTCCCCCTATTTGGATGAGGTCACTAAACAACAATAAAAGAAAACAACAAGAAAACTAAATAAATATATCTGTCATGAGATATAAGAAAAGTTCAACAGATATTTACAATAAGGAATACAGACACAAAAAGAAAACAGTTACTAAGACTTGTCTGAAGCTGGCTTAGTGAAAGCAATCTTCCTTTTTGGATCTTCTGCTTGCTGTCTTGACATTTTTATGTCTGATTCACCAAGAACTTTAATTGTAGCTGCTCTGGGAACAATTGCCTCAGGATGAACCTGCATATAGGCATTAGCATCAAAGATATTCTTATCAATATCAAATGGTTCCAGTTCTTTCTCCCTAAACTTAGACATAGTTGAGAATTGAGAAGGATAAGTTCCTTCTTTTCTAGCATTGTTTATTTGAGAGAGAGAAATCAATTCATGAAACCTAGCCATCCTAAAGTTAGGATCAAGCTCAGGTTCATACTGTGATGATTCTTCTTTAGAGTCATGAGAGGTCTTCTGATGCTTCCTATTCTTGATTGATTATTCTTGGAATTTTGTTTCTGTTTCTGTATGCTGAGAATTACTATCATGAAGGTTTGGAGGAGGTCTGACTTGACTGAATTTTCCCAGAATTCTGAATCTCCTACCTGAATCTGAAATATCTTTTCTATCAGCCTGATCATTCTATCTACCTCTCCTTCTTGAATAGCCTCATGAATAAGACCTGGATGGTCTGTTGTGAGAGTGAGGAGCATAAGAAGTCTGCTTATGGGAGGAGGTAGCAGCCCTAAAAGCAACATTTCCACTAGCACCTGCTAAATGAGGAGGAGGAGGAGGTGGATCCTTCCTAAACACTTTGACAGGAGAGGGGCCAATCTTTCTCCTTTTCTTCTGAGCCTTCATCTCATTCTTGTAAAATCTCATCCAGTGAGGACTAGTTGATGTGAGAGTAATATTGTGCATGATGAAGTAAGGAATGTCATCTTGAGGATTAGACTTAGGCACTTCCTTCACTAGAGCTTTTCTTTTCTTGGTCACTTTCTTCTTCTTGCTGACATCTGGATCTGAGTCTGAATCTGAATCTGAATCATTATCAGATGAGCCTTGTGAATTATCATACAAATCATCAATCTCTTTGATAACTGAAAGTTCTTCAGCTGCATCAGCAGCCATAATTTCATCCAAGTCTGGGATTGGAGAAGTAGAACAAGCATAGGTTGGAGGAGAGAAGGCCTTGGGCTCTGGACTCTCAACCTTTGGCATACTGATCAGCTCAGGCACTGGAACTGCAGAAGGAGTACAGAAGGCTCAGGATCTGCCAAGAGCTCAGGCACTGGAGCAGCAAAACTCTGAAGAAGCTGAAGTAAAAGATCTTTGCTCACAGGAGTAGTATAACATACTATATCTGTACAAGATTGAAAAGCAGTAGGGGGAAAACATTCTCTATACAAAAGATCAAAACAGCTTAGAACTGAAGTCAGTTCAAAAGCTGGAGAGATGAAACAATCTCCATGATGAATGTCCAAGGGTTCTTCAGGGATTTCAGTATCATCTTCCAAAAATGCAATAACTTCTGCATCAGGAATATCAATATCTACATTCTCTGTATCTGCCAAAACTGTATCAATAATCTCTGTATCTACAACTGTCAAACCTGTGTCTGCCTTTGCCAAAACTGTGTCTTCCTCTGCTGTTGCAACTGCTGGAGGAGGAGGGACTTCTTCACTGGACATCTCCCTCTGCCTGGTAGCAGTAATGTCTGCTACCGGGCCCCTAGATGAAGAAGGGCTAGAAAAAGAGACAACAAAAGAAATAAAAGAAACTAGTAGAGGTGCAATGGCATCCTCTATAAATGCTTTGATGGTAGGGGTGAGGAGGGCAATGAGAGCAGATAGAGTAGATAATGTAGATGGAAGAGAGGAAGTGGAATGACCACAAGTTGTGCAGATGTTGGAGATGGTAGGTTGAGTGGTGGACTCAGGGATAGACACTTGTCCTTGATGGGGGGAAACATGAGGTGAGGGTTCATGAGAAGGTAAATGAGTTGGTGAAGAGAAATGAAGATCAAAAGTTGGTGAGGTTTGAATTGAAATGTTGGTGGAGGGGATATCTTCTAGATAATGTGGTAGAGGAGACAAAGGAGTAGGAGTTCCTGGAGGAGGGCTTTGAGGTGGAGTTGGTTGATGTGGCAAAGGGGAAGTTGGTCTAGCTGGGGAAGGAGGAATCTCTGGCTCATCTTCTCTAGGGTGAGGAGTGACTGGAGCAGTCCTTATGTCCTCAAAAACCCTGTGGGTGGAGGGAGCCCTAGAGGGCTTTGAGATAGTCCTCTCCCACTTTCCAAAGAGAGATGGGGTCAGCCTCTTGGAAGCATTAATGAATGTTATTGGGGATGTCAACAACTCAGGGCATTTTTCAGTGAGAAAATCCCTAAAATATTGTCAAGCGAGACCTCTCTCTTATTTTTTTTCTTCCTGATCAACTCAAACAAAACTTCAGCCCAATTCACTGATTTCTGATTAACCAAGGCACTCATCAAAAGAAACTTGTGTCTGGATATATTATCATGGGTAGTGTGCTTCCCAAGCAGCACTTTTCCCACAAAAGAAACTTGTGTCTGGATATATTATCATGGGCAGTGTGCTTCCCAAGCAGCACTTTTACCACAAGAACTTGTATTGAGGAGACAAGTTCTTTTTCAGAAGCTTGCTAAGGTTTGCATCAGCATGACCCATTCTGGCAAGCATGGCAGCAAATTCCTCTTTATCCAAATCAATATCGTCTTCTCCATTAATAAAACTGAAAATTTCTATAAGAACGACAGGGGTTAGATGTACCTCCTGTCCAGAAATAGTTCCTATCATCGTCTGTCCATCTGAAGAAGAGGTATAAGCCCATTCTTTAATTTCTGATACCGGTAACTTCATCCTGGTAGTCAGAAACTTCTGTAACTTCGGTGCATCAAATAGCTTCAACACGTCCTGAAACATCTGATCACTATGCTTGAAAGAATCCAGATCAATATCAAAACCTGAATCGAACTTCATACTGGAAACAATCGCCGCTGGAATTGCCATTGGAGAGTTCCTGCAGAGAAAACAAAGATCAAGTGCAGAAGGGAAATGGAAAGCATGGGACTATTTCCGTCTAAACCCTAGATTATAAGGTTTAAGAAAACGAAGAGACGGGATTATCCAAGCGTATTAACTACTAAAATGACTTCAAAACCAAGGTTGGCGAAATATTTTAATACAAAATGAGTTCAGTAACCTCAGATCGAAGAGAAGGAATAAATTGTTGATCTCAGTTCGACGATAAATTCTCTGAACCAAAAATCGTCGATCTCCGTTCGACGACAATTATTCCACTAGGAAGTGATCGTCGATCTCCATTCGACGTTCAACTTCACGAGATGTTAGTAGATCGTCGATCTCAGTTCGACAATCTGTAAACAAATCGTCGAGCTCGGACAGAAAGTCAAATAATCTCATCTCCATTAATCATACCTAGCTGATTCATGAAGAATAGATGTTTCTTTTCATCCAAAGGTTTGGTGAAAATATCTGCCCTTTGCAAATCAGTGGGGATGAAGGTGAGATTTATTTTCTTTTTGTCTACACACTCCCTAATGAAATGATGTCTTGCATCTATATGCTTAGTCCTAGAATGATGGACTAGATTCTGTGTTATAGAAATAGCACTAGTACTATCACAAAATATAGTTGAATTATTTAAGTTGTATCTATAGTCTAGTAGCTAATTTTGTATCCATAACATCTGAGAACAATAACTGCCAGCTGTTATGTATTCAGCTTCTGCTGTTGATATAGACACAGATGTTTTCTTTTTACAAAACCAAGAGACAAGCCTAGCACCCAGGAACTGGCATGTTCTAGAGGTACTTTTTCTGTCTATTCTACATCCAAAAGTCAGTATTTGAGTATCCAGTCAACTCAAATTCTGACTCAGCAGGATACCAGAGTACTAGATTTGGGCAACTCTTTATATATCTCAAAATCCTTTTTAATAAAATAAGGTGGGATTCTTTAGGATTCACTTGGAACCTAGCACAAAGACATGTGGCAAACATAATATATGGCCTACTTACTGTGAGATATAACAGGGACCCAACAATGGCCCTATATAATTTCTGATCAACAGGTTTCCCATGCTCATCAAAATCAATCACAGCATTGGCAGCCATGGGTGTTTTCTTAGATGAAGCACTAGCCATCCCAAACCTTTTGATCAGCTCATTAGCATACTTGGATTGGGATAGGAAAATGCCATCAGGTGCCTGCTTGACTTGGAGACCAAGAAGTAGGAGAGCTCACCCATACTACTCATCTCAAACTTTGAATGCATAAGGTTGGAAAACCTCTTACATAGTTTGGGATCTGTAGAGCCAAATATTATTTCATCTATATATATTTGTACTAATAATATTTTATCATGATGATGTTTAACAAATAAAGTCCTATCTACTATGCCTTTAAATAATCTATGTTCTAACAAGAAGCTAGCTAGGGTCTCATACCAAGCTCTTGGAGCTTGCTTAAGACCATAAAGAGCTTTATGCAACCTATAAACAAAAGAAGGTTGAGTTGGAGAGATAAAACCTGGTGGTTGTTCAACATAGACTTCTTCTTTCAGTTCTCCATTCAGAAAAGCACTTTTAACATCCATTTGATAAACTTTAATTTTTTGAGAAGCAGCATAGGCCAAGAAGATCCTGATTGCCTCTAACCTTGCCACTGGAGCAAATGTCTGATCATAATCAATGCCTTCTTCCTCCCTATACCCTCGAGCAACAAGCCTAGCCTTGTTCCTTATGATTGCTCCTTGTGCATCCATCTTATTTTTGAACACCCATTTTGTTCCGATTACTAGGTAGTTCTCTGGTCTTGGGACCAATTCCCAAACTCTACACCTCTTAAATTGGTTGAGCTCCTCTTGCATTGCAAGGATCCAGTGGGGATCTTGTTCTGCATCTTGAATGGATTGAGGTTCAACTTGAGAAATGAAGCAGGCATGCATCAAATCCTGGTGGAGCTGATGTCTAGTCTGCACACCTGCTAATATGTCTCCAATCACTTGAGATACAGGATGATCTCTAAGTATGACTAAATCAGTAGGAGGAGTTGGTTGCTCAACAGTTAGTGGAGCTAATTCCTCTTGTGGAATTATTTCAGCTGCTGGGACACTATCAGTTGACTCACTGATATCTTCATAACTACCTTCAGCTATTTGTGGAGATGATGGTGTAACAACCTCAGGAGAGAGTGTCACAGTATCCAAATTCTCACACAAAGTAAGTACCTGTAAGTTCTGACTGGTAGAAGTATTCTTCTCCTTATAAAACATATTAGTTTCATCAAAGGATACATGTACAGACTCTTCAATTTTCAAGGTAGATTTATTATAGACCCTATAAGCCTTGCTTACTTGGGAATATCCTAGAAAAATTCCCATTTCAGGCTTGGCTTCAAACTTTCTAGTGTATTTTCTGTTGTTAATATGAATGTAACAAACACAACCAAATACTCTAAAATAGTCTACTTTAGGTTTCTTCCCTTTGAGTAGCTCATAGGGGGTCTTAGCCTTTAGCTTATGAATTAAACTTCTATTCAGGACATGGTTAGCTGTGCTCACTTCCTCTGCCCAAAAGAAAAGGGGCAAGTATGCATCAGCCAGTAGTGTACCTGCAGCTTCAATTAGGGTTCTGTTTTTCCTTTCAGCTACCTCATTTTGTTGAGGAGTTCTAGGAGCATAAAAACATTTTCTGATACCTTCCTTCTCACAGAACTCTTGCATAAGAAGAGACTCAAACTCAGTACCATGATCAGTTCTGATCAATACAACTTGAGTATAGAACTCACTCTGTATGCACTTGAGAAAATATGTAAGAATTTTGAAGTTATCTGACTTGTTTTTCAAGAAGAACACCCAAGTGAACTTGGAGAAGTCATCTACAATAACTAAGGTGTAAAACTTCCCTCCTAGGCTTTGTACAGCAATGGGTCCAAAAAGATCCATGTGAAGAAAATATAAAATCCTAGGTGAGTCACTCTTATTAATCGATTTAAAACTATTTTTAGTTTGCTTGCCTAATTGACAAGCCCTGCACAGGCTTTCCTTCTTATAGGGGTAAGAAGGCAATCCTCTTACAAGGTTGCTCTTAGATAGCCTAGCAATGTATTTTAGTTTTACATGTCCTAGTCTCCTATGCCATAATTCATTTTGATTACATGATTGGTTAAACAAACAAATTTCATTTATAGCTGAATTGAAGTTGACAATGTAAATATTACCTACTCTAGAACCAGATAAAACTATAATGTTGTCAGCTAAAGAAATAATGCAAGAGGACTGATTAAAAGTTACCTGAAATCCTTCATCACAAAGCTAACTAATTGAGATCAAGTTATGCTTCAATCCACTTACATATGCAACCTTCCTGAATGTGACAACACCTATTCTGATTTCTCCATAGCCTTCAGTCAGGCCAAAGTTGGAGTCACCAAAAATAACCTTAGCTCCTAGCTTTGACTTATAGTTGGATAAGTTGTCCTTCCATCCTGTCATGTGCTTTGAGCACCCACTGTACAGATACCATTATTGGTTGTATGATGGACAGTTCTTCACCTACAACAATCAAAAGATTAATTTTTCTTGACCCAGGTTACATTAGGTCCTTTGTTTTCTTGATAAGAAAAAATTGAGATAACAGACATGGTTGGCTGAGATTTATAGCCTAGTGGATGGTATCTCCTAGGTGGAATTTCCCAAAGGGTGAAAGGATTGATTGTTTGTCTTTTCTGATTAGGGTTTCTATAATAGTTAAAGGTTTTATTAATTCTCACTGGGTTCGACGATTGGAAGTAAGATCAACGATCTGAGTTCGACATCATGGGTTGAGATAGTCGATCTCTGCTCAGAGAAGGTTAATACTCATTCTTTGTGCCCAAAGTTCGTCGATCTCTACTCGATGATCCATACAGAAATCGTCGATCGCAGTAAGACGATTGGTTATAGTAGAAATTTTCGTTCAAAGATCGTCGACCTGGGTTCGACGATTTGTTCATATTTCGTCGATCTGAGTTCGACGAAAATTGGGGAACATTGTTTTTGTTTTGATTTTGTCTGTTTCTATTTTTCTGTTTGTTAGGTTTGTTCTTATTTGCAGTTGAGGGTTTCTCATAGATTAGTTCTTTACCCTTTTCAGAAATGAATTTTACAGGAGTCCTTAATATATTTTTCTGGACTAGTGGGGGTTGGCTTGATGAAGCACCCAAGCCCAGTTTGCCAGTGAGTCTGGCATTAACTGTGCTTGTAATGTCCATCAGCTTGAGGCTTCTCCCATTATGGGATTCTTCAAGTTGCCTTGCCTCTGCTAGTTCAGTTTTCAGTTTAATTATCTGTTCATTTGCAAGAGTAATTTCATCTTTTAATTTATGGTTTTCTGCAACTAAACTACTTTTATCATTCAATTGCTCTCTAAGTTATTTAATTTCCTTTTCTGAACTAATAAGGTTCATGCACATAGTCTTGAAATCATATATAAAATCTTCAGAATTAAAGTCAAAAGAAGAGAGTACCTGATCCACTTCTGAAAGTGGTTGTTCATCATCTGATGAATCTTCTCCTGAATGAGTGTTGGAAGCATCAATTGTCATTAGGCAAACTTCATTTGCCTTTGCTTCCTCCTCATCTTCATCACTAGAGCTAGAGGATGAGGAATCCTCTTCAGTATCACTCCAGGTTTCTACTACAAAGCCTTTCTCTTTCCTCTTATGCTTGCTTGTGGAAGGCTTACTGTATTTCTGTCTTCTGGAGTCCTTATCCTTTCTTTTCTCCTTCTTATGATTCTATGGACACTCAGAGATGTAGTGTCCAGGTTTCCTGCAACCAAAACAAACAACCTCTTTAGTTAGTGCTTTGTCATACCTGGTTTTATCTTCTTGTCTGGATGACTTCTTCCTGAAGTCTCTTTTTCCCAACTTGTAGAATCTCTTTGCTAAGAGACTCAAGAACTCTTCATTAACAACAGGAGCTGTTGTTTCTTATGTAGCCTTAAAAGCAATGTTCTACTCTTTCCTGACTGGAGTAGAGACCTTCTGCTCTACCTCCCTAGTCTTTTTCAAGTGCTCAAAGGATTTGAGCTTTCCCAGAAGTGTTTCTGTGGAAATTTATGAAATACTTCTGGCATCTTTGATGGGCCAGATTCTTGTGTCCCAAGAACTGGGAAAACACATCAATATTATATTATTAATCTTTGTCAGTGAAATTTCCTTGTCCAATGTTCTTAGTTTATTGATGATGGCACTCAGTATGTCATACATCTCTTCAACTGATTCAGCATCTTCCTTTCTGAAGTTCTCATACTTGGAAATAAGAAGGGATCTTCTGTCTTTTCTTTCTTCCACTAAACCTACCACCATTTGGTTCAAATAATCCCAGATGGCCTTTGCTGAAGTGCAGTCAGCAACCTTTTGGAAAATGTCATCTGACATAGTCTGGGCCAGTATGCTCATGGCCTTGGCATCTACAATTTTTGCTTTCTTTTGAGCATCAATCCAAGTTGGTGGTGATACTGCATGAGTGTCAGTAGATGTAGAAGCAGCTTCAGTTGGTTGAGGGGGACCTGTCAAAATTGAGTTAAAAATATCTTCATCAATTGAGTTCATATAAAGTCTTATTCTTGCCTTCCAGATACTGAACTTATATAAGTTACAGACTGGAGGTCTGGTGCTTGCATAATCCTTTTTTGTGTCATGTGATAAATGAATAGCTAAGGAAAAGAAAATCTGAATAAGCAGGGATCTTGATTCAAGTGTTAGCTTGTATAACCAAGGAACCAAACCTCTGATACCAATTGAAAGGAGGGAGTTATTCAGATCTACTCTAGAGGGGGGGTGAATAGAGTGTTTAAAAACTTTTGGCTGTTTTAAACTATTCTATCAGAGTACTAAATAAGTGATACCAATAAATATATAAGCAGAAAGAAAACTAGAGAACTATTCTAAATATCACAAAAATTAGCAAAAGTAAAAAGAAAATGTGCAACCAGACGACACAAGAAATTATAGTGGTTCCCCAAATCTGGGTACATCCACTCTTCTACCACTCTGGTAGGAATCACTCTCAGTTTTTGATCAGGTGACTGCCACCAAATAATATCTATTTCAAGGGAGATATTGCAACCCTTCTGGCTTTTGATCAGGTGTCAGAAAACCAACTTAAGTATTTTGATCAGGAGACCTCACAACTAGGAATTACTTTTGAAGGGAGTAAAAACCCTTTACATAGAGGGGGGAAGGAAAAAAGTTGGGTTGTCTTCTCTTTTCTCAAGAAAATGAGAGAAGACTTGAGAGTGATCCTGATGGAATCAAGGCTTGTCCTGTGATTTGAATGGTTTAGGAAATCAGAGCCTTATACAGGGTGTAGGACTTGAATTCTAGAAAGCTGAGACTGATTGAAGATCATTGTCTCCACAAGCTTCCTGAATGAACTCTTGTTTTAGGAACTGAGAGATGTTCTGCTTCTTTTTCTTGCAGCCTTGTGATTTCTTTCAAAATGTATGTCGACTGCATCAAGAAGTACTGAATAATAATTCTCTGGGTCTTTGATTCTCTGAGTGTTTCCTTTGAATAATTCCAAACTGAATTTTAAATCGTCCACATTGATTGACTGCCAGAATCACGGGAACTTGTGCAACGGCTATAAGAGAATTAACTCATTTCCTTAACTATCCCGAGAAAAGCTGTATAATAACTCTGTGAAAACCAGTAATTAATGCTTGCCAAGGAACGGCTATATTCAGATAATATATGCATTAATCACTCAGAGTCATATAAGCAAAAAAATAAACAGTCAATAAGGAAAAAATAATAACTGTAGGGAATAAAATGTTAATCTGGCAGAAATCGTCGATCTGGTCCTGAGATCGTCGAACTCAAACATCCTCTATCGTCGAGATGAGCCTGGTGATCGTTGACCTGAAAATTTGCTTTCCAAACTGGGCTTCAAGATCGTCAAACTTAGATGGTTGATCGTCGATCTCAATCCTGAAAGTAGATCAGAGATCGTCGACCTGAGTTCAGCAATCGTCGGTCTCAGCATTTAGATATTTAACTCTGAGATCATTGAGCGCAGAACGAAGATCGTCGAGCTCTCTTCAGAGATCATCGAACGAATTTTTACTTAGAAAAATTTCTGCCTTGTTCACTCTCTATTGTCTTCTAAGTCTCTGATTTCTTGGTCTTGTCTCACTGAGTTGTTGACCTGACTGACACCTAAGACACTAGACTAGACCATGGCTATACAGTATGGGTCTGACTTAGCCTAGATTAGTGAACCTAGCCCAAATCCAAACTAGGGATCCAACACACTTTATGGTGCGTGAAGGCTTAGTCCTTGGCCATAAGATTTTTGCTAAGGGAATTGAAGTGAACAAGGCAAAAATTGAAGTAATTGAAAAGCTACCACCGCCTACAAATATCAAAGAAATTAGAAGTTTTCTAGGGCACGCGGGTTTTTACCGACGATTCATTAAAGACTTTTCAAAAATTACTAAGCTTCTCACCCACCTTCTCGAAAAAGAAGCTCCTTTTGTTTTTGACAATTCTTGTCTAGCTGCATTTGAATTAATTAAATCTAAACTTATAAATGCTCCAATTATGATCGCCCCAGTTTGGGATTTGCCTTTTGAAATAATGTGTGATGCAAGTAATTTTACGGTAGGTGCAGTTCTAGGACAACGAATTGCTAAGAACTTTCATCTGATCTACTATGCAAGTAAAACTCTAACTTCCACTCAAGAAAACTACACCACAACCGAAAAGGAACTATTAGTTGTTATTTTCGCATTCGATAAATTCTGATCGTACATTACTCTTTCTAAAATTATTGTTTTCACGGATCATTCCGCTTTGAAGTACCTCCTTTCTAAACCGGATGTCAAGCCGCATCTTATTCGCTGGATCCTCTTACTTTAAGAATTCGACTTGGAGATCTGGGATAAGAAATGAACGGAAAACCAAGCGGTTGATCATCTTTCTCACCTCGAGAATCCTGAACTCGGCATTTTAAATGAAAATTTTATTAATGATTCTTTTTCGGATGAACGAATTTTAAATGTTTCTTCTTCTACCCCCTGGTTTGCCGATCTGGCCAATCATCTCGTGGCCCGGGTCCTTCCAAAAGAGTACTCTTCTCAACAAAAGAAGAAATTCTTTTCTAAGTTGAAGTATTATTTTTGGGAGGACCCCTTTCTATTTCGCATTTGTGTGGACCAGGTGGTAAGAAGATGTGTTTCCCGGGAAGAAGGTCAACAAATTTTGAAGCATGTTCATGAAGGTCCGACTGGCGGGCATTTTCAAGCAAACCGCACCGCCCACAAAGTGCTTAGTGCTGACTTTTATTGGCTAAGCATATTTAAAGATGCACAAATCTTTGTGAGCGGGTGTGATTGGTGCCATCGGACTAGAAATATATCTAATAAAAATGAAATGGAACAAAATTATTTTCTTGAATGCGAAATTTTCGATCTGTGGGGCATCGATTTTGTAGGCATGTTTCCCTCAAGCTTAGGAAATAAATATATTCTAGTCGTTGTAGATTATGTTTCTAGGTGGCTGGAGGCCCAAGCTTTACCTAGTAACGATGCTCGAGTTGTAGTATCTTTTCTTAAAAAATTATTTTCTCGTTTTTGTTTTCCTCGAGCGATCGTTAGTGATAGGGGGAGTCATTTTTGCAACGCTCAGCTCGCTAAAGCTTTAACTAAATACGGCGTTATGCATAAACTATCCACCGCTTATCACCGCCCCCAAAAGACGGTCAGGTCGAGGTAGTCAATCGTGAACTTAAAAGAAATTTGGAAAAAACCGTTTCTACTTCTCGTAAAGATTGGTTTTTAAAATTAGACGATGCTCTTTGGGTCTATCGGACAGCGTACAAGACCACTATCGGTTGTACTCCTTTCCGACTGGTCTATGGAAAATCTTGTCATCTCCCAGTAGAAGTAGAACACCGTGCGTACTGGGCGCTAAAATTTTTTAATTTCGATCCGCACTCGGTTGGTGAGCACAGAAAAAATCAATTAAATGAACTCGATGAGTGGCGAGCGAATGCTTATGAGAACAACAAAATTTATAAAGAATGCACGAAATTTTATCACGATAAGAACTTACGCCACCCTAAAACATTTAAACCAGGCGATCAAGTTCTTCTTTTTAATTCACGCTTACGTCTTTTCCATGGAAAGCTTAAATATCGATGGTCTGGACCATTTACGATCAAGCAAGTTTTTTCTTATGGAACTGTGTTGCTCTCGCACCCGGACAAGGGTGACTTTAAAGTGAATGGTCATAGACTGAAGTTATATCTTTCAAATGATTACGTATCTCCTGCAAAGGAGCATCTTATTTTTGTCTCTTAATATTTATTTGCATGTGGAACTCTTTTTCTTTTTTTTTTTTGACTTCTAATTATTATAAAACTTTTATTATTATTCGAACTTTATATTGTTAAATAAAGAACACTCTTGGGAGCCTGTCCAAGGTTTTTTTCTACTTTTATTTTTGTATTTTGCTCTTCCTCCCGGTGGCCAAACAAGCACAAGTTCGTGATTGTCGCTCCAACGTTGATGATTTCAAGAAGGATCAAGTTCAGCCTGCTGGTGATAAAGTGAATTAAAGCGCAAGCATGGGGTAGCGACATCTGCATTCGGCCTCATAAACCCGGGGAAGTCCTTTTCTTTTTATTTATTTGTTATCTTTACTTTACTGCATTTTTCTCTCCTTCTCCTTCTCTTTCTCATTTTTTTTCATTGAGGGCAATGAAAAATTTAAGCATGGGGGAGGGTTTCGTTTATTTTCTTTCTTTTTTCTTTTCTTTCTACAAAAAAAACAAAAATATTTTTATTTTTTATCACATAGTTATATTAAGCCTCTTAGGAGTACTTTTTTTTAACTTTATCAAAAATCCAAAAAAAACTAGAAAATACAAAATCCAAAAAAAAAATTTAAAATCTATTTGAAAATATGAATCAAAAAATATTTTCTATCTTTATTTTTATGTTTCTTCTAGTGATGTGTAGGCCCCTGCGGTTCTTTAGTTCTAAGTAGAATTTCTTTGAAACGGTTTTTCTAAATTAATCATTTTAACATAGCTTTGTTTTACTAGTTTCCAGATCTTAAATATAGGCATCTGTTTTTAAAGTTGTAAGTTAGCAAACTGTAGTTGTTTTTTTTA
This sequence comes from Platanthera zijinensis, assembly GCA_039513925.1. Taxonomy (NCBI): domain Eukaryota; kingdom Viridiplantae; phylum Streptophyta; class Magnoliopsida; order Asparagales; family Orchidaceae; genus Platanthera; species Platanthera zijinensis. The sequence continues at coordinate 193,160,754 of CM077080.1, read as the reverse complement.
TTTGGTTAAATTGTGTATGAATGGTTGTTAGATAATGTTATCACTTTTTCATTTGTGGGGTAATTCTTTCTTGGTGTCTAGAACTTGTCTCTAGCGACTCTCGAAGCATTTGCGCCGTTTTTCACGTACTTTAGAAATGATTTAGGCCACCCTTTGACCCGTTTGAGCCTTTTTGCCCACCCAAAAATTTCACTGTTGCTAAAACAATTTTGGGCCTTTTTCCGTTGTTTAAGCTCCACTTTTCATTTTTCACCAAAGCCAAAATACCCTTCCTATTTTCACACTAGACTTTGAGCTTTATTTAATATTATTGATGAGTTATTATCTTTTAAAAATGAAAAGGAATTTTTAAGCTTACATTTGGAGTTCTCCTATGAAGAAAGAAAAAAAAATTATTATCCAAAAATGTGAAATCAAAAAAAGAAAAAAAGAAGAAGTTTATTTTTGGCCAATTATGTGAAAAGAAAAATACATGGCCTTGTGTTTTTAGTTTGGTTTGGAGAAAAGAACGTACTTGTCATTTCTCATTTTTGTGTTTTTATGTTTATTTTGAGCTCATCCTTGGTTTAGTGTGTTTTAACCATCGCGTTTATCTTTGATTTTCTATTCTTAATCATTTACCTAAGCCAAGTCTTTACGCCTATTGAAGTCCTATTGATAATTAGAGTATGAACATGCATAGTTGGAGAGAGTGTGAATGGACAAGCCTATGGCCACCATCATTGATGGATTTCTTTGGAGGTTATCTTGAGATGATTTAGGGGTAATTATTATTTTAGCAACTTAGTAGTTCGTTCAATGCGCCGTGTATTTAGAACCTCTACTTTTGTTTTTCTTATTTTCCTAAATTTTGGATGTCTTGTTTTAGGGATTTAGAAATGTGTAATTCTTCTTTATGTTCTAATGATATTTTTATGTCTCCATTTTCAAGTTTTTTATTATGCACTTCTCACCCCACTAGTTGTTAACATAGAAATTAGAATAGTTTAATTTTTCATATTTTGTTTTCTTAATTATGAAATCTTAATTGCTTTGATTGCTTTTTATTCCTCTTCCCAAGTTTTAAATTCCATTTGCTTGAGGGAAAGCAAATACTTAAGCATGGGGGATTTTGATGACTAGTTTTAGTCATCGTTTTTTGGGTTAGTTTAGTTTAAATTTTCCTAGGTTTAAGTATTATTTTTATATTTTATGTATGCCATGTTTTAATTTTGATAATATGTTTTAATATTTTATTTTATGTTTGTTTGTTATGCTGTATTGTGTGTTATGTTTGTTTGTTATGTGTATTGTGTGTTATGTTTGTTTGCTATGTTTTTATTATTTTAGTTTTTATGTTTTGTTATTTTATGTTTTTTTTATTTGTTATTTTATGTTTTTGTTACTTTATAATAATTTATGTTTGTTATGTTATATAACTAATGTTCTATTTTATTTTCATGTAGGTGCAGCCCAAGATCAAGTCCAGCCCTCTTTGGAGCCACCCGTGCCCTCCTTCAAGCCCATACAGCAGCCCTCCATGCAGCCCTCCAAGTGCAGCTCTTTCAGCCCAAGTCCAACCCCTCCTTGATGCAACTCGGCCAACCCACAACATGCAGCCCTCTTTGGAGCCACCCGAGACTTCTTCAAATGAAGCAGCCAGCCCACAAGAGCAGCCCAAGCCTCCTTCAAGTGCAGCTCGAACTCCTCTTCAAGCCCACATAAAGCAACCCTCATTAAATTCCATGCATGCACCTCTCCATTCATGCATGGTTGGCCAGAGCTGACATGGGCACCTAGAGGAAAATACCTCAGGCTTCCACCAAGCCCTTTGTATTCTCGGCCACAGCCCCAACTCGTCATGAATCTGCCAGCATCAGCTCACAATGCGCCTCTCACCTCCCTAGGACTCAGGAAAGGGGGGTTAGAAATCATGTTGTTGGGATTCATGGGGTCCTTGGAAGGGGGCTGACTGAAAGGAAGGCACCACCTCCCAGGCCTCATGACACCTGCCATATGCATTCTTTCCACCCTTCCAATAGTCACGGTGGAAGAGACAATTCTGGTAGCATATCCGGCTCTATCTCGTTTAGACCTAGAACTATGACTACCTCAGTCACCCGTTCAGGTCACAAACGGCGAGACAACATTTATGAATGCTGGTGTTGTGGCAAAGTGGGTAATTTTGCCATAGATTGTTGGCACAACTCTTCTGTGTCAAAGGCAAGGGGACTTCCACATCCTCGAGGAAATGTTAGTCCTCCCACCAGGATTCCTGAGGGGAGGCATTTCAACTATTATGCTGACAGGAACCTAGGACCCAATACTTATTGGGTTCCTAAGGCAAGATAACTCTTTCCTGCAGGGTGGTCTGGGTTCCCGCAATCCTGATGGGAACCGGACAGGAGATGCTCCAAGAATGACGTGGAAAAAGTGTCGAGAATGGGAGCAGTGCCTTCATTACAGGCACACGCATACTGACCTCCTGATATACTCTGTGCTGGTAATGTGAATGTTACATCTTGTTATCACAGGTAACTGCAATTAGCCGTAAATGTTTGAGCCATAAAGCATAAACAATTCCATATATGTATTTATGTATGTTGACATATCCACACCTTATAATGAGTTCACTTCTTTTGATATTGGATGGTCATATAGAAAAATTATTCACGTGTGCTCAGTCACTTAGGGAAGGAGTATAAGCGAAAGATAACCTTCAGTTACATTAGTAGTGATTAGTTTGACATTATCAGCCATAAGTCCGCCCTTGAAAATTTTGAACCCCTTGGTTGGATTAAGAAACCATTATGCCTATTAAGACTTTCTTACCCTTGACAACGACATAAATTTGGAATCTCAGCGACTTCCCTCATACTAAATTCCACCATAGTATCGTCGAACGAAGGCTTCGGACATTAATAGATGCATAAACCCGGTTATACAATGGAACCTTCAAGTGGTATCAGGCAGACTAAATTTAAATCCCGCCGACTCCTCTGGCCGACTCTTCAAATTCCGCCGAATCATCTTAAATCTCGCAGATCTAACCTAAATCCCGCTGACTCTTCAACTTCCAGCTATTCGCCGAGACTCTTCCAAGCTCTCGTCCAACGATACCTCCCAGCGGGAATCCCTTCGACTTCTCCTCCCAGCGGGTTCCTCCTTCGGCGCTGCATGGTGATCTAACGACACTTCTGGAGTCTTCCTCTCGCAACCAGGGTTTCGTCCAAGCCTCGCCTCAGATCGGCGTCTCTCTCGCAACCAGGCTCGCCGACTCTCCGGAACCTTCACTGCCTCTCCGCACTAGGTAATCTCCTACTTGTCCCCTGCCGTGTGTTGAGCTCAGTGTAGATTTTGTTCTCACTCTCTTGATTTCGGAGATCCTTAGACTTGGAAATTGGTATTCCCTTTCTTTCTAGTTTGCTATGGCCCCACGGACTTCTGCTGGGCTGACCACTGGATGCGAGCTCGTGAGAACCGGATTCTCCCAGGCCTCGGACGAGTTCCGGAACATAATCATTATGCTCGAGGAAGCAGGACTGACGTTCGTGCTGGAGCACCCATGCAAGATCTTGGATAAGGAAGTCCTGGAGTTCTTTGCAACTGCCAAGCTCCGTCACGAAGACACTTCCATCAAGAGCAAGGTTGCTGGGAAGAAGGTCAAGTTATCCTCCAGGAAACTGACCCAATGCCTACGGCTATCCAGTTGTGAAGAAGAAGATTACCTGGAGGAAGAGGATAGAGCAAGGACCCTATCCTTCTGTGGACTGGCCAGGGGGACCAGGTCAATCAAAAGGAAAGACATGAACGAGGAGGGAAAATTGCTGTCTGACATCGTTGGGAAGGCTCTAATCTGCAAACCTGGATCCCACGACCACATTTCAGGAGAAATGTTCAAGACTCTGGTGGAAATCGTCTGCCGAAAGCGGTTTAATTGGGGAGCCATGCTCTTTGAAAGAATTAAAGACACACTCCGTACCCCCAGCTTTGGCAGAATCATCAGCCTCTATCTGAATCAGCTGGACGGAGATACATTCGACATGAGCAAAGGAGCGTCGTTGCACTATCTGAAAAAGATGGACGTAAGCATATTCGACCGGTGGGAGCGGCGAATAGGGCAGGTTGCCAGGGAAATAGACCAAGAGGAAGCATCTCCGGCCGAGGACACCAGTACTCCAGCACACTCTATGGCAGCACCTAGTGAAGTTCCTGACGCACTGATTGCAAGAACTGAGGGGGAGCCTGTACACTCTTCTGCAAACATCATATCTGATATTTCTCAGATATCTAAAGATGCTGTGGAGACTGTGCAAGAGGACGGTGAAGAGGAAGTAGCAGTGTGGAAGAGGAAGAGGAAGGTGAGGAAGATATGAATGACCTGGGAGATGAGGTGGCTGATGTGGAGGAGGAAGAAGAAGTAGAGGAAGACATGCACAACTCTGTAGATAAGCCTGAGCACTTGGAGACTGAGATGGAGGAAGAAGTAATTGAGAGGGAGAAAGTGGTGGATCCTCGGGAGGATGCTGCTGGTTCATCTAAGGAACAAGCTCCTGAGAGGTCGGATACAGGAATGCAGGGGGAGCCCTCTCAGCAACCCTTTGTCCCCCCTGTGGACTCTAATATAGTGTCCAGCTCTCCCAGTACCTCTGCTGGGGAGCCTGACAAGGGTCTGCCTGCTACTCCTCCACTTCAAGCAAACCTAGCAAATCACACTGTTAATTTTGTCCAAGGGATGCTGGATGAGCTCAAGGATACGTTTGAGAAATCCCTTAATAAAGTGCTAAAGAGACTGAAGGACTCTGAGGATCTCATGCTCAAGAATGTATTTCAGATCAACCATAAACTAGATGTGATGGAGAAGAAATTTGATGAAAAATATACAGAGGCAGGCACAGCCGTATCTCTTCTCATGAAAGGATTAAAGAAGAATACTAACGACCTGACAGTAGTCAATAAAAATGTTCATGTTGTGGCACAGACCATACAAAAATTTGATGCCAACATGGTAACGCTGAACGCAAATCAGAAATCTCTGCTGGACGAATTCAGTAAAGCTGTGAAGCACATTGATGCATCTCTGTATTCCTATACAAATTCTATAGCCGCCGAAGCCAAAAAGGGGGAGGAAGCGTATAACGCTAAGATGGTGGGGCTTCAAGAGTTAGTACTTCTAAACTTCGATCAGACCAATAGGTATGCCTTTCAAAACTACCAAATCATAACTGCACCTTTATTCAACTTAATAAATAATAATTGACAAATACAAATTCGATAATTCGAATAGGTATATGTTTGAAACGGCCCACTGGCTGGTAACAGAGGCATCGGGAATACATGTTCCTGTCGCTCCGCTTGAGGATGTGGGTCCTGCTGGTACTGCTGTGGGTGAAATAAGGACTGAAGAAGTACCAATGAGCGAAGCCGAGGCAAAGAAAGCTGCTGAAAGGGCTGAACGAAGAAGCTGGTTTGATCAAGAAGTCATAGCAAGAGCCAGGGACAAGAGAAAAATTCAAGAAGGGACTTCTAGGGAAACGCAAGCTGAAAAGAAGATCAGATTGAAGGAGGATGATGTGAGGAATGAAAAATGGAGTCCTGTATCAAAGAGTATTATCCCTGACACATTTTTGTTACTGCAGAGGGGGCAAATAAATCGAAATGATGTATATAGTCAGTACGAATGGGAGCGGCATAAAGAATTTGAAGCTAAACGTAGCATATTTTTCAGGAACAACACCGCGGCAGATAAAGCCCCTCCTCCGAGATACTATCCAAAGCCCAAGGAGTATCTTGAGCGACAAAGCAGAAAGTTATTAGCTAAGCAACTTAAAGAAGACATAGCTAAGGACAAAGATCTTTAGGATGTTAGCTTTTGGAATTATCACATTTAAACTTTCTTTATCATGTGATCATGTGAACATTTCTGTGTGGATATTCATATTTATATATACATGTGTGTGGTTTATTATTTGACTCTCACATTGATCTAATTACGTTTATTGTTCACTCTGTTGGTTAATGCATATTTTGTCTTAAGTGTTGAAATTCATCTTAGCTTAGTAGGATTTTGGCTTCGTCAAATAGGGGGAGATTGTTAGGTATTGTATCCACAATCACCTGGATTTGAGGAAGCCTCCTATCAAGCTAAGATGAATTCACTATGAATTTGATGAATTCCTTCAAATTGTGCTTGCAATTATTCCACGCTAAGTACACACCAATGTCAGGGTGCAGTGGGTCAATATACACGGGTCTGCGCGATGTAATCCCTCGTTGAGCAGATCAGTGTGTTGGCCTACGTGTACTCTCTCTATTGGGGTGTACTTAATTTTAAGTACAGGACTATGATAAAGCAAGAGCAGACAAGGAGCAAGGATGGGCCAAAGACCAGCTCACGGGTTGAAAAAGGAGAAATCGTCCAAGTGTAAATCGTCGAGAATCACTAAGTGATTCTCGCCGATTCGTCGAGAATCACTTGTGATTCTCGACGAGTCGTCAAGAATCACTAGATGATTCTCGCCGGTTGAGGCCAGCTGACTCAACGCCGCCAGAAAATTCTCTAAGGCAGAATCGTCGAGAATCACTAAGTGATTCTCGCCGATTCGTCGAGAATGTCTTTGCATTCTCGACAATTCGGCGAGAATCTAATGTGATTCCCGCCGATTCTCCCCGGCCTGTATAACCTGTGATGCCAGAATTTGTCAAGTAGAATTCGGCGAGAATCGTAAGTGATTCTCGCCGATTCGTCGAGAATCACATTCGATTCTCGCCGAATTTGACTTGGGCAAATTTCGGACATTTCCTGGACCGGTCCAGGTTTCAAGCGGTATTTCGAACCGGACTTCGGTCTTTGCTTTGGTGGGGCCCACAACGGTCATCTTTATGACCTAGTGTATAAATACACAAGTATTGGTGTACAGTAAAGAACGAATACAGAATACGAAAGGGAGCGGCCGTCAAACCCTAATCTCGCGAACGTTCTCCGTCACCGTCACTCGTACAGTGATCACCATTGCTGATCTCGATCTTCTCCAGATCCACGGTGATAGAAGCCAAGTCTTGCATAGCGTCTCACGTGTCTAACCAGAGATCTTTTGTCTCTTGATTTGAGATAGGGAAATCCATCCCCGTCCGAATCGATCGAGACGATCGATCCTAGTGTGACCGTTCGAAGACCTTGCCGACTTCGTTAAGAAGATTGAATCTTCAGTGCTTTGCTGCTGTCTTCAGTTGCCGCCGCCAACACCGAGAGCCTTGCTGCCGCTCGTCGCCGCCGCCGGTCTCGGGGAGATTCTCTCCAAGAAAGATCTAGGGTTGTGGACTTTTCGTTGCCTACTAGAACAAGTAGACTAACGAAAAGGGACACCTAGATCTTCAAGTTGTTTGTATTTCTTATACACTCTGATTTCGTTTTCATTGTAAAGGAACATTTGGTTCCTAGTTGTAGGGTTGGGTGCAACCCGTGTTGTGGGAGTGTTGACTCCTACGTGTGGAAGGGTTCCTTCCGATAGTGCAAGGATTGGATTTCAATCCTGTTGGTGAAGTGACCGAGTCGTCCCTGGATTGGGAGATAGGTCGAAGGGGGAAAGTGGACATACCCAAATCGGGGAACCACTATAAATTGCCTGTGTTATTCTCTGTGCTGTGTGTTTTGTTTTGATTCTGCAGGTACACTTTTAATTCCGCAAATACGCTGCAAGTCACCTATTCCCCCCCCCCCATAGGTGAAGGTAGTTGACACTAGGTGAACTTTCACTTTAGAGTCCGAGTCAATCTCATAGACAGAGGTAGAGCTAGGGATATAGTGTACCTTGTCAGGAATAGAATTATCCTGATTATATTCAGTTAGGGTTATGAGACTAAACTCATCATCCTCTTTAAAATCATTGTCAACATTGGACAGTGGGGCCCTTATGCCAGATGGGGTAGCTGGATGATCAGGCTATACTTCAATGGACATGAGACCAATGTAGATCTTCTCTTCATCTGATTCTGAAGACTTAGAATCACTGTCTGATAGGTTAATTTTCTTCTGGGCCAAGAAGCTCTTTTCAGCCTTCTTGTCCTTTTGAAGCTTTTTGTCTTCAAACTTTATGTGCTCCTTCCTCTTAATTGGACACTCAGCAATGACATGTCCACTTCTATTGCAATAATAACAGACAACATTAGTCTTAACATGTTTGTTCTGATTAGAGTCATACCTTTCCCCAAAGGGGTCTTTTCTGGACTTGTCTTTGCTGGAATATGGATTCCTTGATATAGAGCTTGAAGAGCCCTTGTTCTTTCACTGTCTTCTCTTGCTTAGCATCTTCTTGAACTACTTTGAGAATAGTGTCAGTTCTTCATCTGACAACACATTGTCTGAGGAGCTGGGATCTGAGCTCTCTAACTCTGTAGCTCTCCTTGGTGGAGTCTTTTCCCTGCTCCTTATTATGGATTGAGCTCTGAAGGCCACAGTCTTCTCTTTATTGAGAGTCTTGACAACAACTTATTCTGCCTTCCTTGAGTTTTGCTGCATCTTTTGGGATAACAGCTTCCCAAACAAATTTTGAGAATGTGTTGGCCAAGTTGTCAACCTCTTCGATGACACAGATCTTGATATCGCATTCCTTGTTTAGGGATCTTAAGAACTTATCATTCAACTCATAGTTTGTGAACTGTCTGCCATAGTTGATCAGACTGTTCACTATTATGAAGAACTTTTCATAGCATTCAGCTATGGAATCTTACTTGCCTTGTTTGAAGGCCTCATATTGCTGATTTAGGAGAGATTTCCTGCCATCCCTCACTTCCTCTATCCCTTCAATGTATACTATAAGAAAATCTCACATCTCTTTAGCAGTTTTGCAGTGGACCAGATTCTGAATGGTGGAGTCATTTATGGCACTGACAATGATGTTTTAAGCCCTTTTATCCATGGTTATCAGAATGATTTCATCCTTGGTTATCTCAGTGTACTTCTTTGGAGTTTGAACATTTGCATCAATGACAGAGACCTTCATGGGAATGAAGGGTCCCTCTTGAACTATAATAAAGATCTTTGGGTCTGAGACTTCCATGAATAGTCTAACCCTTTTTTCTAAATCCCAAAGTTCTCTTTCCTGCAAATAAGAAGCTTCATTGAGCTAAACTCCTTATGGTTCTCACCTGAACCCATAAGGATAATCTTTAGCTACTCTTGGAGATCTGTTCAGACTGTTGAATCACTTTTTGAACAACCTCCCTCTGATACCACTTGAAAGTTATTTAGAGTAGTAGATTAAAACACCTAGAGGGTGAATAAGTTGATGGTCACTTTCTTATTTTTCTTAATTGTTTTAGGTTTAACTACACATTCGCAGATTACACACAGAGATTTATAGTGGTTCCTCAAGGTATGGGTACATCCACTCTCCCTCCTGTCTTTCTAATAGTGTGTTAGACATGACAATCTTCTCCAAACTCAGCTAAAAGAGCTTACAATACAGATCCCTCAAGATCTCCCAGGCTTCCTCCAAGCCCTACCTCAGGGCACAATCCTACACACTCAAAGTAATCTTTACTTCTACAGCTAAGTGACCCTCTAGATCACATACCTCGGACTTATCAAGAAGCCCTACAACTCAGGCTAGGAGGATAGCCCAACACTCAGAGTTAATAAATCTCCTACCTAAGATCTTAACAAGATCCTACCTCAGGAACCCAAGCCCTGTCGAGGCCGCCTCTTGGGCTGGGCGGCCAAGGTGCGGCTAGTCCTTGTGGGGCCAGTCGAGGCTGAGGCCGCCCTAGCGCCGGGCGGCCTAGGGGGCCCATCTTTGCGGGGCTGACTGAGTCTGAGGTCGCCCATGCACCAGGAGGCCTTGGGGAGGCTTCCCCTGGCGGTTCCATCCAAGGTGGAGGCCGCCCTAGGGCCAGGTGGCCAAGGGGAGGCCGACCCATGTGGGTCGGTTGAGGCCAAGGCCGCCCCTACATCGGGCAGCCTAGTAGAGTGTAATACCCCGAAACTCAAAAGAGAGACGGGTGGCATTTTTAAGCCAAGACGGGGTTTTGAAGCAGGTGATACGGGTCTCAACACGGGCGTGTCGGAGGCCGTGTCAGGGCGCGTTCGACCACGGGCCGTGCGGTCGATGCTTTGGCGGTCGACGATCGTCGAGTTGTAGAACACGGCCTAGGACACGGGCGTGTCCCAAGCCATATCACTCCAGGGAATCTACAGTGTGGTACACGGGCCGTGACACAGGCACGAACACGGGCGTGTCAAATTTGACACAGGCGTGTCTGATGTCGTGTCACAAGGCCGTGTACCTCTCTGACTGCGAAGTGTTGGCCGATCGCACACGGGGGGCGTGACACGGGTCCTGACACGGGCGTGTCAAAAGTGACACGGGCGTGTCGGAGGCCGTGTCAAAGGCCGTGTGCTGGTTTCCGAATCGGTCGAGACGGCGAATGAACTACACGGCCAGGCACACGGCCGTGTTGCAACCCGTGTTCGGCACAGATTTGGTATTTTCAGGCCCGATCAAGGCCGTTCGTTTCTTTGATTTGAGATCCGACGGCTGGGGGTTGTTTCCCCAGGGTTATACCCGGGAATAGAGTTTAGAAACCCTCATTTCTCTTGAGTGGTTCTCTTTCTAAAAGCTAGAGAGAGGAGAGAGCAAGGAGGAGGAAGAAGGGCTAGATCCGGTCGCCGGAGGAGATTCGGAGCTCCAAATCGCGAACCGTCTTCGGATCCGCGGAGGCAAGGAGATTGCGGTGCTTTTCATCTGCATATATTTTCATGGCACCGCGGAAGAACGCAAGGGTAACGATTCTCATCCTAGGGCATGTGAAGCCCTCTTTTCCTTTGCATAGGAAGCCCTCTCTCGCGAGTGAGCGAAGAGTTGGAGCGTTCCTTGGGGTAGATATATGAAGTCCCCCTTGTGTAGAGTCCGTATGCGTAAACGGGCATAGACATTGTGTGTGAAACCTATTCGGACATGTTGGTCCGGATCGGTGATGTTGCATTGCATTTGAACCGGGCAAGACTCCGGATGTTTGGGTGTTTTTGGGTTTTTTACGTGGTATATTGCAACAGGGAGCCTTAGAGATTAACTCTAAGGTGCACCCGGAAAACTGGGCAAAAGCGAGTTTTGCCAACATGATGGCCGGTGAGCCAACGTGAACATAACCGGGTTATGTGATTATTGTGGTGGAAACGGGACTCGGTGAGTCTTGACCTGCGCATATGGCTTAAATTGCCATTGCGGTGTGAGCACGGGTCAGGCGAAACCATACCCGGTCTATGTCGTTCGGTAGGACCGTTGGCATGGATGAGGGTCTTCGGCGGTCTATGGCTTAAATTGTCGTGACCAAGGCCAGGAAGGTAAAATGCTCATATGGTTGGCCGTCCAAGAGGCGGTGGTGGAACGGGAACGTCTATGGCTTGAATTGACGTGACGTTGGCCGGTTCGCCGTGAATGTGCCCTGAGTGCATGGGGGGTGTGGCCATGCGAGCCTACGCCTGTGATGAAGTGTGTTTACACTATTGTTGTTGCCTACTAATAACGTGCAGGGAAAGAGCATCGCCGCCCCGATTTTGGGGGCGGGATCGTTATAATTTGGTCAGCATAGCTGAACGTTATTTTGTTTACCACCGGGTGGTGGATTGTGGCTTGCAGGTGCTGCGGAGCCGAGCGGGAAATAGCGGGCTAAAGCCCTTGAAGCTGTGCCGGCCCTCGAAGGCCTAAATGTTTATGTTTTTCCCGTTTATCATGTATGGCCGGCCTGCGTGCCGAGGTTTGGAAAACACTTTATTTAAAGCAAACTGTTGTAAGGCCTTAAGGCCCGTACTCGTGTATTGTACATTCCTATTTGGTTTGTGTAGTGGACATTCATGCGTGTGGCTGGGTTCTTTCCTTTCTTGCAACTTAATAATTGCTTCCGCTAGGTGTTGTGTAGGACGTTATGATTGGTTGATTGGTCTCAGTAAGTAACCAACCGGTCTGTCCATGGTATATGGCATCGGGCCCCGGCCGGACCTACTGCTATATGCTATGTGACGGATAGGGGTGTTACAAATTGGTATCAGAGGGAGGTTTTGATCCTCCGACCTGTGGGTATCAGACTACTGGTTTCGGTCAAGCTTAAATGAATTTGTGGGCGAATTCACTTTAAGGGTGGTGAGCACATGTGTGTGCGTCATCGTTATAACATGAAAAGAACCCATGAATGTCCACTTAGGAATGAAAATACACATGTTTGAGGAACCTGCGGGTTCCTAAAATTGTTGTTTGCAATAGTGTTTGGTCGCTTATCGGTGTTTTTGCACGATTATAGGTGACCAGAAGTGGTGCTGGACCGTCGGAACGGCCAGGTTTTGAGGCAAGCAGTGCACCTAGTGAGGCGCCTGCAACACCTCCGTCTGCCGAGACCATTAGATTGGTGGCAGAAGCTGTCTTTGCAATGATCAATGCGCAGCCTGCGAGGTAGGTGCAGCAGCCTGCTCCTGCTGCGGAGCAGGTACCGCTCCAGACGGCAGAGCCAAGGAGGGTGGAACAGGTGGTGGTGGAGCCGGAGTTGCCTCGGAGAGCAACTGAGAAACAACTTAAGCATGTGATGGGTTTCCACCCGCCAGTGTTCTCAGGGTCGGGGACCCCAACTCAAGCAGAGGACTGGCTCTCTAGGATTAAGAGAGTGCTGACAGCTATAGAGACTGAAGAGTGGCAAAAGACCACTATAGTCGCTTACCTTCTGGACGGAGATGCAAGACTATGGTGGGAAGGCTTGGAGTTACACCATCTGAGGGGTAGGCAGTTGACTGATGTCCCTATGGAGGAATTTTCAAGATTGTTTATGGCTCGATACCTCCCCTCAGTGCAGAGGATCGCGTTGGAAAACGAGTTTCAAAAGCTGGTGCAAGGAGATAGCACTATGGACGAGTATCTCCAAGAGTTCACTTGTTTGGGACGAAACGCAAGCGTTACCTTTGCCGATGAGGAGCGCAAGACTAACCGCTTCTATGAAGGGTTAAGAGATGAGTTGAGGCTTCTACTTTTGGGGCCTATGGCACAGGGTTTCATGACCTTGGTCACCACGGCCCGATCTTTAGAAAAGGACATGAAGAATGTTCAAGCGAAAAAGGAATCCGGTGGTAAGAAACCGGAGTTCAAAGTGCCGACTACTTCAAAGTCTGGATATCGCAAGTTCTACAAGAAGGCTAGGACGTCGGGTCCAGCTCCTTCTTCAGGTGCCTCGGGGGCAACAACAAATCGAACCCCAGGCGCTTGTTTTACTTGTGGCAAGACGGGGCATTTTGCCCGCGATTGTTGGAGCGGACGTCCGAAGTCCGAGAGAAAGCAAGGAGCTACCTACGAAGAGAAGGGCAAGGCGGTGGAGTCAACCGCATCCCACTATGCTCCGACTCAACCTAGAGTGTACAACTTGGGCCAGCAGGAGGCCATTAAACAAGCTGATGTGGTGACAGGTACGAGTTAATTTATAGTAAGTCAACTTTAAATACCGTTATCTATTGCTTGTTAGCCTAATATTGTTTACATAGGCTTTGTTTAGATTAGCGATAGTCTGGCACGGGCACTGTTCGATACGGGAGCTTCACACTCCTTGTCCGAAAACTTTATATCGCGCATCGGAGTCCCTTCTTCGATGGCGAAGGACAAGTTAGATGTGCTGCTACTGAATGGGTGCTCGATGCGTGCGGACAGAGTGTGCGCTGTGAAGGTTCACATAGGGAGCCAAGAGTTCGACTTGCTAGCGTCACTACTGCCGCTAGTAGAGTTCGACGTTATCTTTGGGATGGATTGGCTTTCGCAGCAAAAGGCTTGGATTGATTGCGACCGGAAGGAGGTCAAGCTGGGTGTTGGACGGGAGACAACATTCGAGGGACTCAAGGGGTCGAGCAAGACGCTGATGTCTGCTCTTCAGGTGGTAAAGGCAGTTCATGCTGGTGCAGAGCTGTTCTTCGCAATAGTGGGGGTTGTAGAGCCAAAGTCCACGTTGTATAGCATCCCCGTGGTGTGTGAATACCCTGATGTGTTCCCAAATAGTCTTCCCGGGGCCCCACCGCAGCGAGAGATTGATTTCACTATCGAGCTTGTGCCTGGTGCCAAACCTGTGTCACGTGCTCCTTATAGGCTGGCGCCGAAGGAGTTGGCAGAGTTGAAAGTTCAGCTAGAGGAGCTAATGGAGCAAGGTTATGTGAGTCCAAGCTCGTCGCCTTGGAGCGCACCGGTCCTCTTCATTAAGAAGAAGGACGGGAGTATGCGGTTGTGTATCGACTATAGAGAGTTGAACAAGCTGACGGAGAAGAACAAGTACCCGATTCCGAGGATTGATGATCTCTTCGATCAGTTAGTCGGATCATCGGTGTATTCTAAGTTGGACTTGAAGTCGGGGTACTATCAGTTGAGGATCAGGGAGTGTGATATCCCGAAGACGGCATTTAGCACAAGGTATGGGCACTTCGAGTTCACGGTCATGCCGTTTGGACTGACGAATGCGCCATCGGTGTTCATGGATTTGATGAACAGGACGTTTCGAGAGTACTTGGACCACTTTGTGATCGTCTTTATTGACGACATATTGGTGTACTCGCAGTGCGAGGAAGATCACTTCAAGCACTTGCATCTGGTTTTGGAGACGTTAAGGAGGAACGAGTTATATGCAAAGTTCTCCAAATGCGAGTTCTGGCTACCCTCAGTAGCGTTCCTTGGTCATATTGTTAGTGGGTAAGGTATAGCGGTGGATCCGGCGAAGATTGTTGCGATACGGGAGTGGCCTGCGTTGTCTTCTGTTGCGGAAGTCCGTAGTTTTCTCGGGCTTGCTGATGATGCATATTTTAGCTTAATTTATTAGGGTAAAAATATGTTATTTTCTTTTTAAATCTCTTTCTTTATGTTATTTTATGCTTATTTTTATGTAAATATTATAAATAATATTTATTTTCTGTTTTTGCAGGTTTCAAGAAATTTCCAGAAAAAATCCCCTGACACGCCCCCCTGTCATGCCCTCCCCGGGCGTGACCCAGGGCGTGTCACCTGCTCCCGATGTTGAAAGCCGCCAGATGAAGTTCCCGCAAAAAAACCCCTGTCACGCCCCATCGACACGCCCTCCCCGGGCGTGGCCCCGGGCGTGACACGGGGCGTGTCGCCCTCTGCCCAAAGTCTGCCGCCTCCTTCAATGCATTCTACACAGCTGCACGCAACAGTACTGTCACGCCCCATGTCACGGGCGTGACCTGGGGCGTGACTGCCCCGATTCCGACGTCTAATGGACCTGCGACCACTGATTTTGACTTGATGCGCCTGTCATGCCCCCCTGTCACGGGCGTGACCGAGGGCATGACCTCCATCGTACCGAAGCAATCATCGTTCCCGCCAGATTCCAGCCCCCATGGTCAGCTCTGTACCTGTCATGCCCCCTGACACGCCCTAGCCGGGCGTGTCGCCGGGCGTGACCAACCCGTAGGAAAAGTCTATAAATAGAGACCCCCCCTCTTCATTTCAGCAAGTTTTTGGGGAGAGGGGGAGGTGCTGCCCCTTTAGTTCTTCATCTTTTTCTTATGCTTTCTCTCTCTCTCTCCCTTTCTCTCTCTTATTTTGTAATTATTTTCTTAACATAGCTTAGTGTTTTGCTTTTAGCTCTTGCATTTCTTCTAAATAGCTTGTTGTAGGGCTAGAATAGGTTTTACTTTGATGCACCTGTAATTTCCATTTCATAGTTGTAGCTCCCTTTTTAATTAATAAAAAGTGCTCTTTTCTTATTCCTGTATTTTTATGCTTTATTACTCATCCCCCCTCTTGCACTTCACCATGATTAACTAATCCTCCTTGTACTCGATCTTGATGATCCGAGGTTCGAGCGATTAAGTTATGATGTTTTAATTAACCTTTTCTTTTTAGGTTCTGGGCCTTGAATTACTCTTGATTTTTCATGGGCTGGAGGTATATTATTGATATATACCCTCCGCCTTTGCTTTCGTTCTGGGCTAGCCGAGAGGCCGAAAGAATGAAGTGAGCATTCAAGAGTAAAGGGAGTTGTACGCACCCCTCGAGAGAGGCAGACGTCCAAATCTCCCGGATTGGAGTAAAATCCAATAGAGGGGTTCACCGCGTAAAGCGAGCTTTAGGCCTCCGATTTAGACGAGAGTCGGTCGGACCTTCCTAAACTCAGTTGGGCACGACTTCGAGAGAAGCGTGTTCAAGCTTTAGGAACCTCCACGGTCAAGGACTTTTACCCTATTAAGCTTAGGTTTATTTATCGTCTTTTAATCGTCTCCTGCTGAAGTGATTCTTGATCGAGTGCATCTCTTTATTATTAGCTCTAACTTTTTTTATCCTGCAAGTAGTTTAGTTTTCTTTTTATTTTAGTACTTTAATTCATGTTTTTAGTTTAACATTTAATAGAAATTTAAATTGATAAAATAATAGCAATCTCCTTTGAGTAAAAGTAGTCATTACGCCCCAGGGAAATACGACCTTGATACTAATCTTTAGTATCCTATACTATAACCGATAAGGTACGCTTGCCTTTATCGGATATAGAATCGGAGAATATTCTCAACCACCACATCCACTTTCTCTTCTCTTCTCTCTAACCCTCTCTCTCCGCCGTTGCGAAATATTTTGTATCACTTGCCGGATATTACAGGCGCTTCGTAGAGAACTTCTCGCGGATAGCATTACCTCTCACGAAGTTGACAAGGAAGGATCAGAAATTCTTATGGACGCAAGAGTGCGTGTAAGCTTTTGAGGAGCTGAAGAGGCGGTTAACCACGGAGCCAGTGCTTAGTTCGCTGAGTGGGACCGAGGGCTTCGAGGTTTATACTGATGCCTCGGGTAGTTGTTTGGGCTGCGTGTTGTTGCAGCATGGGAGCTTGATAGCTTATGGATCGCGTCAGTTAAAAGTGCATGAAAGGAATTATCCGGTCCACGACTTGGAGTTGGCGGCCGTGATATTTGCACTTAAGCTGTGGTGGCACTACTTATATGGCGTAAGAGTCGATATTTATACCGACCACAAGAGCCTGAAGTACTTATTGGATCAGAAGGATCTTAACATGAGGCAGAGGAGGTGGATGGAGTTCCTGGGGGACTATACCTTCAAGATTCATTATGTACCCGGGAAGGGCAATGCAGACGCGGATGCGTTGAGTCGCAGAGCTCCTGCCCAAGCCAACTGGTTGTCAGTGCATGATGAGCGGCTAGTACGGGAGTTGGAGGAGCTTGAGATTTGTTGCGTTGACAAGCAGACGAGCGCCAAAGCAATGTTGAACTGGACAGAAGTTCAGTGTGACCTGGCTGACCGGGTTCGGCAGGCATTGGAGTTAGATGCCTCCATGAAGGAGCTTATGGAGGCAGCGTTGGAAGGGTCAAATTCCCAATTTTCAGTGGAAGATGGGCTGTTAAGGAAGGACCATCATTTGTGCGTCCCAAGCGGGGGTAATCTACGGGCAGTGTTGATGTACGAGGCTCATAATACCAAGTACTCAATCCACCTTGGGAGCACGAAGATGTACCGGGACCTAAAGAAGCTATTTTGGTGGTCAGGGCTCAAGAAGGATGTGGCACTGTTTGTAGCTAAGTGTCAAACCTTTGCCTTGGTAAAGGCGGAGTGCCAAAAGCCTGGAGGATTCTTGAAATCCTTGCCTATTCCAGAGTGGAAGTTCGATGAAATATCGATGGACTTTGTGCATGGCTTGCCAAGGTCGCAGAAAGGGAACGACGCCATCTAGGTGATCGTAGACCGATTAACAAAGGTGTCACACTTCATTCCGCATAGGAAGGATGATCCAGTGGAGAAATTGGCAAAGTTGTATGTTGACAATATAGTTAGACTGCATGGTGTGCCTCGCAGCATTGTGAGTGATCGCAATGGGCGTTTCACGTCCAATGATTGGAGGTTGGTGCAGCAGATGTTGGGGACAAAGTTGAAGTTCAGCACAGCCTTCCATCCGCAGACGGATGGGCAGACCGAGAGAGCCAATAGAACGATGGAGGACATGCTCCGCATGTGTGTCCTAGACTTCGGGAATCATTGGGAGGACCACTTGTATTTGGTGGAGTTTGCGTACAACAATGGCTACCAAGCGAGTATACAAATGGCACCCTTCGAGGCCCTGTATGGTAGGAAGTGTCGCACGCCATTATCGTGGCTTGAAACGGGTGAGGCAAGGTTGTACAAGAAGCAGGAGGTTAAAAATGCTACTTCTTTGGTGCGGATCATTCGAGAGCGTTTGCCGATAGCTCAGGATAGGCAAGCTAAGTACTACAATGCCAAGCATCGGAATGTGGAGTTCGCGGTGGGCGATTGGGTGTACTTGAAAGTAAAGCCGTTCAAGGGTGTTTCGCGGGTGAGACGCTTGAAGAAGCTGAGCCCAAGATACCTTGGACCCTTTGAGATTCTGGAGCGGGTCGGCAAAGCGACTTATCGTTTGAAGTTATCGGTAGAGTTGAGTGGACTATACGATGTGTTCCACATCTCTGTATTGCGGAAGGCGGTGCAAGAGCCTTCGCAGGTGATCGCAGTTGATCAAGTACCGGTGGACGAAGGGTTGACAACTAGGGTCAAGCCCGTTCGTATTGAAGACTCTGAAGTTAAGCGAATTTGTAACAAGGAGATCCGAATGGTCAAGGTCTGTTGGGACAATTGCGGTCGTGAGGAGCTCTCTTGGGAACGGGAGCAGACCATGCTGGAGGAGTAACCAGAGTTATTTCGCTCAGGTACCGCTCTTGGTTTTATGTTTACTTTCATTTAGTAATTTCGTGGGCGAAATTCTTTTAAGGGGGAGAGAGTTGTAACACCCCGAAACTCAAAAGAGAGACAGGTGGCATTTTTAAGCCAAGACGGGGTTTTGAAGCAGGTGACACGGGTCTCGACACGGGCGTGTCGGAGTCCGTGTTAGGGCGTGTTCGACCACGGGTCGTGCGGTCGACGCTTTGGCGGTCGACGATCGTCGAGTTGTAGAATACGGCCTAGGATACGGGCGTGTCCCAGGACGTATCACTCCAGGGAATCTACAGTGTGGTACACGGGCCGTGACACGGGCACGAACACGGGCGTGTCAAATTTGACACGGGCGTGTCTGATGCCGTGTCACAAGGCCGTGTACCTCTCTGACTGCGAAGTGTTGGCCGATCGCATACGGGGGGCGTGACACGGGTCCCGACACGGGCATATCAAAAGTGACACGGGCGTGTCGGAGGCCGTGTCAAAGGCCGTATGCTGGTTTCCGAATCGGTCGAGACGGCGAATGAACTACACGGCTAGGCACACGACCGTATTGCAACCCGTGTTCGGCGCAAATTTGGTATTTTCAGGCCCGATCAAGGCCGTTCGTTTCTTTGATTTGAGATCCGACGGCTGGGGATTGTTTCCCCAGGGTTATACCCGGGAATAGGGTTTAGAAACCCTCATTTCTCTTGAGTGGTTCTCTTTCTAAAAGCTAGAGAGAGGAGAGAGCAAGGAGGAGGAAGAAGGGCTAGATCCGGTCGCCGGAGGAGATTCGGAGCTCCAAATTGCGAACCGTCTTCAGATCCGCGGAGGCAAGGAGATTGCGGTGCTTTTCATCCGCATAGATTTTCATGGCGCCGCGGAAGAACGCAAGGGTAACGATTCTCATCCTAGGGCATGTGAAGCCCTCTTTTCCTTTGCATAGAAAGCCCTCTCTCGTGAGTGAGCGAAGAGTTGGAGCGTTCCTTGGGGTAGATATGTGAAGTCCCCCTTGTGTAGAGTCTGTATGCGTAAACGGGCATAGGCATTGTGTGTGAAACCTATTCGGACATGTTGGTCCGGATCGGTGATGTTGCATTGCATTTGAACCGGGCAAGACTCTGGATGTTTGGGTGTTTTTGGGTTTTCTACGTGGTAGATTGCAACGAGAGCCTTAGAGATTAACTCTAAGGTGTACCCGGAAAACTGGGCAAAAGCGAGTTTTGCCAACACGGTGGCCGGGGAGCCAACGTGAACATAACCGGGTTATGTGATTATTGTGGTGGAAACGGGACTCGGTGAGTCTTGACCTGCGCATATGGCTTAAATTGCCGTTGTAGTGTGAGCACGGGTCAGGCGGAACCGTACCTGGTCTATGTCGTTCGGTAGGACCGTTGGCATGGATGAGGGTCTTCGGCGGTCTATGGCTTAAATTGTCGTGACCAAGGCCAGGAAGGCAAAATGCTCATATGGTTGGCCGTCCAAGAGGCGGTGGTGGAACGGGAACGTCTATGGCTTGAATTGACGTGACGTTGGCCGGTTCGCCGTGAATGTGCCCTGAGTGCATGGGGTGTGTGGCCGTGCGAGCCTACGTCTGTGATGAAGTGTGTTTACACTATTGTTGTTGCCTACTAATAACGTGCAGGGAAAGAGCATCGCCGCCCCGATTTTGGGGGCGGGATCGTTATAATTTGGTCAGCATAGCTGACCGTTATTTTGTTTACCACCGGCCGGTGGATTGTGGCTTGCAGGTGCTGCGGAGCCGAGCGGGAAATAGCGAGCTAAAGCCCTTGAAGCTGTGCCGGCCCTCGAAGGCCTAAATGTTTATGTTTTTCCCGTTTATCATGTATGGTCGGCTTGCGTGCCGAGGTTTGGAAAACACTTTATTTAAAGAAAACTGTTGTAAGGCCTTAAGGCACGTACTCGTGTATTGTACATTCCTATTTGGTTTGTGTAGTGGACATTCATGCGTGTGGCTGGGTTCTTTCCTTTCTTGCAACTTAATAATTGCTTCCGCTAGGTATTGTGTAGGACGTTATGATTGGTTGATTGGTCTCAATAAGTAACCAACCAGTCTGTCCGTGGTATATGGCGTCGGGCCCCGGCCGGACCTACTGTTATATGCTATGTGACGGATAGGGGTGTTACATGGAGGCTAAGGTTGCCCGTGGTTAGGTGGCCAAGGGGCAGTCGGCCATTTCGGGGCCGACCGAGGACGAGGCCGCCCATGTGTTCGGCGGCCAAGGAGCAGCCGACTCTTGCTGGGTTGGCTGAGGCCGCCTATCGGCTGATGGAGCGGCCGATGCACATGATCCTGCGTGGCGGTTGGGATCCCGTGCGCGGTGATTATCGTGCAGATCAGACGCATGATCGCGTGCCCATGGTAGGCGCATAATTCCCCCCTTCACTAGTGGTGGATAGGGAAAACCAGTTATTTATAGTCCAGGATTTCTAAAAATTAGGGTCGACCCCATCATTTGGCCCCCCAAAGCCCTCAGAGTCAAGATTCGGAGTGAGAGGAGTATGCGAGCTTTCATTCTTAAGCATATTTTGGTCTCCGTGGCGGAAGAGAATGAAGGGGTGCAGGGAGAAGCGGTCGAGGCAGGAAAGGTGCGACAGGTAGCAAAGCTGGAGGTGCGCAAAGGTGAATTTCCTAGATGTGGAAGTGCGCGCCCGTACGCGGCGTATGCGGCGCGCCAAAGCTGGTTGTGCACCTGCGCCCGTACGCGCGCAGGGCGCACCTGCTCGCGTCACGCATAGTGCTTTCACACCTTTGTCAATATACGCAGGATTTGTCGGCACCTCGAGTTGTCTTGCGTGAATTTTTTTGTTCTTCTTTTCACCATTTTGATGCGTATCTTCGTTCAAGTTCCAAGGTGTGTTGCCCAAGATCGGCTGATACATATGAGTTCTTCAGTTACACCAAAGTAAATTGTCGTTTGGAGGGGCAATATAATATTACTTCTGATCTTGACATAAAAATCCACATGTCGAGCAGCGGGTGTAGAATTCTCCGGTGGGGTGGATGACATTCTGTGTGTCTTCGCTTAGAGCCGGTCTCTAGTTGCCACCATGCTAGGAGGTAACAAAGATATTGAAGCATCATAGGGTATCAGTATCATAGTTTACCCCTATTGTTATGACGTGCATCGTGGGACTAATAGTCTTCTTTATGGCGCACAATTTGAGATTTTCGTTGGATCTTTTCAAAGACTGTTGTGAGGTACGCGCTGAAAATGGTGGCCATGTTGAAGTCCACAGTAACAAGAGTTTGTTGGTGTTCGAGAATCGGATAGAAATGTGCCACATGAATATGGTGCACGGATACGTCCGAAATTGCTTGGAGTGGCCGGAACTAAGGAGCGCCCTCCCTGATCAATGTCACTAAGTGAAAGGGTGTGAACGCAAGTTTACACCGACATTTGTATTTAACGATCCCCATGAATTGGTGAACCCTCTTTTCAGCATCTCTCTATTTGTGGAGGAGAAGCATTTGTTGTTGTGCAGCCTTTCTATCGATGCAGAGCATTCTTCTATCATTCCATTAGGCCGTGATCAGAAGAGGAAATTGGTATTTGAAGGTTATGATGACTCAGTTCCTGCGTATCACCCCTCTACACAACTAAAGGGGAATTCATAAGGGGGTGGCTCCTTATAGCTCCAGAGTTGATGGAGTTCTACCAGATGATCCAGACCTTGAGATCTTGGGCTCCTCTGCCCCCTATGTCCCTCATGGGGAGAATCCTGCTTCACCTCTGCTGAAGGGAAAGCATGTTTCTTCTTCTCTGGCGGCAATGAACAATGCGGTGAGTGTATATTTTTTTGCTTTAATTTGCTTTGTTGCCTTTTAATTAACTTATTTTTCTTCTTTCATTGCAGATTGGAGTACAACCTCAAATTTTCCTTACTTGGAACGACTATTAGGTTGGCCTGAAGGACGAGTAAATTTCCCTTCAGGGGAAGCTATGGGAAGTAGAGGGTTCTATTTCTGACTTAAGAGGGAAGCGTGATCATGATATTTCTTACTTCCGGTAGATTGAGTCTGAGTTGAAGGCTGAGGGGACACAAATACGGGAGGACCTTCAAACAGAGAAGTCTTTGGTGGAGAAGATGACATGACTTCTGGAGAGTGCTAATGGGAATATTTCCCTCTTAGAGATCGAATTGGAATGCCTTTCCTCGCAGGAGCATCTTGTCGAGCTGAAGGCAGTTGGATTGACGGAGTACAAACTCCATTGACTTCAAGCATGATCGTTGTCAACTTTCATAGGAGATCCGTAAAGAATTCTGGATGAAGGAGGTGGAGCCCGAGTTGGCCGATGTGCGGGAGGTGGCGTTCCATCGTGGGATGTTGAAGACACTTCGAATGATAACTTGCAAGCGCGAGTGTGATGCTGCCGACCTTGGCTTTGGCGACATCTCAGAGGATGAGTGTGTTGAATTTGACTTAGATGATGAGTAGTAGAATCCTATCTTATTGTACTTTGTATTGAGTTGTATTCTTGTTGCCTTGGCTGCATATTTGTCCTTGTATTATATATTCTTGTATCACATGGTTGGCTTATGAGCTTTGATTCACTTCATGGTTTGTTGATGGGTGTAGCTTTGTGCGTTCGCTTGTAACATTTATTTTGTTACTACCTATGTTCTATTTTGGTATCTCCAGTTTGTTTCTTCAGAGTTGGAGGTTGGAGGACGAGACCCAATCAGTTTTGTGACCTACTACCAAAGAGAAGGGTGGACCCTTTTATCCATATAGTGAGAGGCCCGTCTCACCGAGCTGAGGGATGCAACTGAGGGTTGTAGTGAAGGGCGGACCTTCAAACCTGGATGACCATGAGGGGGGGCAGGCCTTGATAGTGCTGCGAACTACTGTGGAGGAGAAGGTCAAACCTTCAATCAGCGGCAGAGGGAGGCCGCTGAGACGTGGCCCCGAAGAAATGGTGAAGGTCAGACCTTCGAACTGCTAGTGAGCGCTAGGGGGCAGGCCCTGGCGACATCGTGACCTACTACGAAAGATAAGGGTGGACCTTTTATCGATGACAGTGGGAGGTTACTGGGATGTGGTCATGGAGAAATAGTGAAGGACAAGACTTCGAACTTCTAGCGAGAGCGAGGGGGGCGGGCTATAACACCCCAAACCAAATTGGAGTTCAGGCTGGGTGATACGGCCTTGGACATGGGTGTGTCCTAAGGCATGTCCAACGGCACACGACCTGGGATACGGGCATGTCCCAGGGCGTGTCCTTTACTATGTGTGTCGAGTCGAGTTCTCAACACAGTACAGTCGACGATCGTCGAGAGGTGACACGGCCAGAGATACGGGCGTGTCCAAGGCCATGTCCTGCTCGGGTGGGTAACCGAGCAGCATTGAGTGTGATACACAGCCTGTGACACGGGCATATCACAGGGGTGTGTTTGGAACACGGCTAAAGACACGTGTGTGTGCCTCAGTCGTGTCCTTTTCTGGACTTTTCTAAGGCATTGAGGCTTGGTGAACACGGGCTAGACACGGGCGTGTCTGGAGCCATGTTAGGACACACGACCTGTGACATGGGCGTGTCACATGCCGTGTCCTGGTATGGATGAGTCGGTTCATGTACCGCTTGCAGTACATGGTATGTGATACGGGCGTGTCACAGGCTGTGTCAGCCCAAAAAATAGACTTTGAGGGCGATTTGTTGCCGTTTGTTTCCTTCAGCCTGGATCCTGTGGCCCAGGTTATTTCCTGCTGGGTTAACTCCAGATTTGAGTGAATATTTCATTACTTCACTTGGATTTTCTCTTTCTAAAGAGAAGAGAGAAGGGATAGGAGCAAGGAGGAGGAAGAGGAGAAGATCCGGCCACCGCTGGAGCTTTAGAGTTTTGATTTGAGATCTAAGGCCAGATCTGTGGAGGCAAGGCCGTTGCGGTTCTTTTCAACCGGCTAGAATTTCTATGGCGCCCAAGAGATTGTCAAGAGTAACGATCTTCCTTCATTGGACAAGTGAAGTCCTCTTTTATGCATGAGCATGGTATCCTCCACCAAAAGGTGGAAGAGTAAGTGATCCCCATGGGTTGATAGTTGTTATACCCAATTGAGCCTGCATCTAGACCCGGAAATGTGTAGTACGGGATAGGCATGTTGTGTGAAGACCATCTGGATAGGTTGTTCTGGATTGGTGATGTTGCATATTGCGCACCGGAGAAGACTCCGCATATAAGCGGGTAGTTTGTGGATTCAATGGGTTGTGCCTGTGAAGGGAAGTAGCAGTAAGTACTGGAATAAGGAATTCCAGAAAAATACTCTTGTACTGCTTGTACTATGGCTACAGTGTAGCCAGTCTGTTGTGGATAGTGTAGCTAGTCCTTGGTGGACAATGTGGCTATTGTGAAGCCAGTCCTTGGCGAACATTATGGCTAGTGTGAGATGCGAGCTCTGAAAAGGCTTCTTGCCGAACAAGAAAGGTGAAACCGACTCGCGCCTTTAGATATAGCCTCGGGTACGCTGTACTTTGTGATGGCAAGGCGACTTGAGCAGCGGTGGGTGGTTGATCTGTACCTGTGTTATGTCGACTATATAGGAGAGCATCAAGGCATTGAGCTTTCGTTAGTGGCATAATGAGAGTCTTAGGCTTGGGTGCCATTAAGACTAAATGCTCAATACCATGTAAACGGTGGTATTGACCCTGGTTCGCTGGTGCACCAAGAATGTTCCCTGAGTGCACGGATCATCGGGCTATGTGGCTGACGCTTATAATGGATTGATTGTGTGTGATAGCACAAGATATGATATATCTGTCTATGCATTACTATTCCTGCAAGGAAGGAATGTCACTGCCCCAGGAAAGGGGTAGGATTATTATAAATTGTTCAGCTGAATGCTAACTATTTCCTAGTTTTCCACCTTCTCGGTAGGTTGTCCCTATGCAGGTGCTGGAGAGCTGAGCTGGAAGTAAGGGCTGAAGTCCCTGCTGTTGCTGCTGCTGCCGCTGCTAGCCCTTGAAAGCTAAGCTTTCTATTATGTTTTGTTCATGTGTGGCTGGCCTGCGTGCCGATGTATGCAATCCACACTGTGAAAAGAGGAACTTTAAGGCCTTAAGGCCATCATGTGTTGTATTTGTTGTATACTCTTTCAAGAGTTGATATATAAATGTAGTTTATATACGTAGGGTACATTCCGGTTATGAGTTCATCTTTGTAACGCCCCGAACCTCAAAAGAGTGATGGGTGGCGTTTTGAGCCAAGTTTGGGATTTGGTAGAGGTGACACGGCCTGGGATACGGGCGTGTCCCAGGGGCGTGTCGTGCTCGAGTTCGGCGTTGGTCGCGTGGTCGATGAAATTGCAGTCAATGGTCGTCGGGGGCGGGGGGGCTGAACATAGCCTGAGACATGGGCGTGTCAGTCACTCAAAGCCTTTCACTCAACGATCATTGGGTGAGGACGCATGGCCTGAGCCTAGGCGTGTTCAGGTCCGACACGGGCATGTCAAATTTGACACGGGTGTGTCGAATACCCGTGTCCTACTCGGATCATTTGTCGAGTTGTGCTAAGGCAGCTACACGGCCTGGGACACGGGCGCGTCCCAGGGCGTGTCTAGCACACGACATGTGACACGGGCGTGTCACATGGCCGTGCCGTGCTCTAGATGTTTTGGTCCTATGTCGATGGAGGAATACGCCCAGTTACACGGGCGTGTACTGGATGACACGGGCGTGTCAAGCCTGACATGGGCGTGTCGAGTGCCCGTGTTCTTTTCGGGACGCGACGGTTTCGACGGGGAATGAGTGACACGACCTTGCACATGGGCGTGTCATAAGCCGTGTTCTACCCAGGAAGTTTATTTTTTGGGTGCATCGCGGCCGTTCGTTTCCTTATTTTGGGATCCGATGGTTCAGGCTTTTCCCACCTTAGGGTTAAGGCCGTTTTTGGGGTGAGAAACCCTCACTTTTCCTTTAGCTTTCTCTTTCTAACTTCTAGAGAGAGGGGAGAGCAAGGAGGAAGAAGGAGGGAAGATCTGGTCGCCGGAGGAGATTCAGAGCGCCAAATCACAAACCAAGCCAAGATTTGCAGAGGCAATATCTTCACAGTGCTTTTCATCCGCGTAGTTTTCCATGGCGCCGAGGAGAAATGCTAGGGTAACAATTCTCATCTTGAGCATGTGAAGCTCTTCTTATTTTGCATGGGAAAACCATCTCCCGTGAGTGTGCGGCGAGTTTGTGGTATTCCTTGGGGTAGATATGTAAAGTCCCCCTTGTTTAGAGTCCAGAATCGAAGTACGGGCAGAAGCATGGTGTGTGAAGCCTACCCGAACATGTTGGTCTGGATCGGTGATGATTTTCTATGCATTTTTATCCGGAGAAGACTCCGTGCCTTTTGTTGTTTTCGGGTTTCTACGTGGTAGATTGCAGCAGGGATCCTTGGGGATTAACCCCAAGGCACACCCAGAAATTTGGGCAGAAGCGTGTTTCTGCCATCTTTGGTGGCCCGGGAGCCATCTTTGTACATAACCTGGTTATGTACTTTGGTCCGATCGATTTATGGGCTATGGGGAAACTTAGCTCGCGCCGATGAATTTTATTGTCGTGGCAGTGTGAGCAGCGATTTGAGTGAAACCGTACCTGCTCTATGTGGTTTTGTTTAGTGGCCTGTCGATGGCATAGAGGGAGGGTCTTCGACATAAGCCATGAAGACTTTATTGCTCACGAGATTGCCGTCCCTGGGACGGTGGTGGACAGAGTCCACCGTTTAAGTGCCCTGAGAGCACGGGGTGTGCAGTCGTGTGTGCTTACACTTGTGGTGAAGTGTGCTTAAATTGTACTTTCGCAATCCTGTTTGTTTATACTAATACAAGTTCAGGGAAAAGCTTTGCCACCCCGAGGTTGGGGGCGGAATCGTAATAATTTGGTCAGCTTTAGCTGACCGATATTCTTGTTTTCCACCGTTGCGGTGATTTGTGATTGCAGGTGCTGTGGAGCCGAGCGGCAAATAGCGGGCCAAAGCCCAAGTTGCTGAGCCGGCCCTCGAAGGCCTTGTTTGTTTACTTATTTAAATCATGTGTGGCCGGCCTACATGCCGAAGTTTGTAAAACACTATTTATTTAAGTTAACTGTTGTAAGGCCATAAGGCCAGTACTTTTGTGTATTATGTAGTTCATTCCTACTGGGTTTTGTTAGTGGACATTCGTGCTTTTGCTAGGTTCTTTCTCTTGCAACTTATTATAATTGCTTCCGCTAGATGCTCTGTGTAGGACGTTGTGTTTGGAAGAATGGTTTCATTGAGTAACCCACCGGTCTGTCCGTGGTATATGCGATGGGCCTCGGCCGTACCTACTGTTATATGTTATGTGACGGATAGGGGTGTTATAATTTTGTATCAAACTACCGGTTTCGGTCAAGCTTAAATGAATTCGTGGACGAATTCACTTTAAGGGGTGGTGAGCACATGTGTGTGCGTCATCGTTATAACATGAAAATAACCCATTAATGTCCACTTAGGAATGAAAATACACATGTTTGAGGAACTTGCGTGTTCCTATAATTGCGTTTCGTAATGTTGTTTGGTCGCTTATCGGTGTTTTGTACGATTATAGGTGACCACGAGTGGTGCTGGGCCGTCAGAATGACTAGTTTCTGAGGCATGCAGCGCACCAAATGATGCGTCAGCAACACCTCCTTCAGCTGAGACCATACAGTTGGTAGCGGAGGCTGTGTTTGCGATGATCAATGTGTAGCCTGTGAGACATGTGCAGCAGCATGCCCCTACTGTGGAGAAAGTATCGCTCCATGCGGCAGAGCCAAGGAGAGTGGAGCAGGTGGTAGTGGAGCCAGTGTTGCCTAGGAGAGCAACGGAGAAGCAGCTTAAGCATGTGATGGGCTTAAATCCTCCAGTGTTCTCGGGGACAGGAACCCCAACCCAAGCAGAAGATTGGCTCTCCAGGGTTAAGAGAGTGTTGATTGCTACTGAGACAGAAGAGTGGCAGAAGACCACAATTGCCACGTTCTTGTTGGATGGTGACGCAAGATTATGATGGGAAGGCTTTGATCTACACCATCTGAGGGGTAGGCAGTTGACTGACGTCTCAATGGAGGAGTTTTCGAGACTATTCTTGGCTCGATACCTCCCCTCATCTCAGAGGATTGCTTTGGAAAATGAGTTACAGAAGTTGGTTTAAGGAGAGAGTACCGTGGATGAGTATCTCAACGAGTTTACTCGTTTAGGTCGGTATGCAAGCGCTACCTTTGCTGATGAGGAGCGCAAGACAAGCCGATTCTACGAAGGTCTAAGGGATGACTTGAGACTGCTACTTTCGGGGCATATGGCGCAGGGTTTCCTGACCTTGGTCAACACGTCCCGGTCTTTGGAAAAATACATGAAGAACGTTCAGGATAAGAAGGACTCTAATGAGAAGTGGTCGGAGTTCAAAAGGCCGAACTCCTCAAAATCGGTGTTCTGCAAATGGAATAAAAAGGCTAGGACGTCGGGTCCAGCCCCTTCTTCAGGTGCCTCGGGGGAAACTACCAACCGAACCCCTGGCGCTTGTTATACTTGTGGAAAGCTGGGGCACTATGCCCGAGATTGTCGGAGCGGACGTGCAAAGTCCGAGAGGAAGCAAGGAGCAACCTACGAAGAAAAGGGCAAGGAGGTGGAGTCAACTGCATCTCATTATGCTCCAACTCAACCAAGAGTCTATAATCTGGGCCAGCAGGAGGCCATCAAACAAGCGTATGTCGTGACATGTACGGTTTAATTTATAGCAAGTTAGCTTTAAATATTGTTACCAAGTGCTTGTTAGCTTATTACTGTTTGTATAGGCTTTGTTTTGATTTGTGATAGTCTGGCAAGGGCATTATTCGATACGGGAGCTTCACACTCCTTTTTGTCCGAAGGTTTCATATCGCGCATCGGAGTCCCTTCTTCGATGGCGAAGGACAAATTGGACGTGTTGCTGCCGAACGGGTGTTCTATGCGTGCGGACAGAGTATGTGCCGTAAGGGTTCATATTGGAAGTCAGGAGTTCGACTTGCTAGCGTCGTTGCTGCCGCTAGTAGAGTTTGACATCATCTTTAGTATGGACTGACTTTCGGAGCAGAAGTCTTATATAGATTGCAACCGTAAAAAGGTCAAGCTTGGTGTTGGGCGGGAGACATCATTTGCGAGATTAAAGGGGTCGAGCAAGACGTTGATGTATGCTCTTCAGGTGGTCAAGGAAGTTCGTGCTGGCGCAGAGCTGTTCTTCACGTTAGTGGAAGCTGTAAAGCCTAAACCCACTTTGGGTAGTATCCCGGTGGTATGCGAGTACCCTGACGTGTTCCCGGACAATCTTCTCGGAGCCCCACCGCAGCGAGAGATCGATTTCACCATCGAGTTAGTGCCAGGTGCCAAACCTGTGTCACGCACTCCTTATAGGTTGGCGCCTAAGGAGATGACGGAGCTAAAGGTTCAACTGGAAGAGTTGATGGAGCAAGGTTATGTGCGTCCAAGTTCGTCACCTTGGAGCGCACCGGTCCTCTTTGTTAAGAAGAAGGACGGAAGTTTGCGGCTGTGTATTAACTACAAAGAACTGAATAAGTTAACGGAAATGAACAAATACCCGATCCCAAGGATTGATGGTCTTTTCGATCAGTTAGTCGGGTCGTCGATATATTCAAAATTGGATTTGAAGTCCGGTTACTATCAGCTGAGGATAAGGGAGAGTGATATCCCAAAGACAACGTTCAACACAAGGTATGGACATTTCAAGTTTACGATCATGTCGTTCGAGCTGACTAATGCGTCATCAGTATTCATGGATCTGATGAACAGGACGTTCAGGGAGTACTTAGACCATTTTATGATCGTCTTTATTGACGACATATTGGTGTACTTGCAGTGCGAAGAAGATCACTTCAAGCATCTGCATTTGATTTTGGAGGCGCTGAGGAGGAACGAACTATATGCAAAGTTCTCCAAATGCGAGTTCTGGTTGTCCTCAGTGGCGTTCCTTGGTCACATAGTCAGTGGTGAAGGGATTGCAGTAGATCCGGCGAAGATTGTTGCGATACGAGAGTGGCATGTGTTGTCTTCGGCAGCGGAAGTCCAGAGTTTTCTGGGGCTTGCCGGCTATTACAGGCGCTTCGTGGAGAACTTCTCGCGGATAGAGTTACCTCTCATGACATTGACAAGGAAAGATCAGAAGTTTGTGTGGATGTAGGAGTGCGCGCAAGCGTTCGAAGAGTTGAAGAGTCTGTTGACCACGATGCTAGTGCTAAGTTCGCCGAGTGGGACCGAAGGTTTTTAGATATACAGCAATGCCTCAGGCAGTGGTTTGGGCTGCGTGCTGCTATAGCATGGTAGTGTTATTGCGTATGGCTTGCGTCAGCTGAAAGTGCACGAAAGGAATTATCCAGTCCACGACTTGGAGTTAGCGGCCGTGATTTTTTCGCTAAAGCTATGGAGGAACTATTTGTACGCGTAAAGGTCGATATTTATACCGACCACAAGAGCCTGAAATACTTTTTGGATCAGAAGGATCTGAAAAGGAGGCAGCGGAGGTGGATGGAGTTCCTAGGGGACTATACATTCAAAATTCATTATGTGCCCGGGAAAGGCAATGCAGTTGCAGATGCGTTAAGTCGCAGGGCTCCCGCCCAAGCCAACTGGTTGTCGATTCATGATGAGCGGTTGATTCGGGAGTTAGAGGCATTAGAGATCTGTTGTGTTGACAAGTAGACTAGCGTCGAAGCGTTATTGAACTGGACGGAAGTTCAGTATGATCTGGCTGACCGGATTCGGCAGGCTATGGATTTGGATAGCAGCATGAAGGAAATCATGAATACAGCTTCGGATGGGTCAAAGTCCCAATTTACAGTTGAAGATGGGCTGATAAGGAAGGACAATCGTTTGTGCGTCCCGAACGTGGGTAATCTGCGGGTGGAGTTGATTTACGAGGCTCATAATACCAAGTACTCAATTCACCCAGGGAATACGAAGATGTACCGAGATCTGAAGAAGTTGTTCTGGTGGCCAGGACTCAAGAAGGATGCGACACTATTTCTGGCTAAATGTCAGATTTGAGCCTTAGTGAAGGCAGAGTGCCAAAAGCCAGGGGGTTTCTTGAAATCCTTGCCTATTCCAGAGTGGAAGTTCGACGACATTTTGATGGACTTTGTGCATGGCTTGCCAAGGTTGCAGAAAGGAAACGACACCATCTGGGTGATCGTAGATCGGTTAACAAAAGTGTCGCACTTCGTTCCGCATATGAAGGATGATTCAGTGGAGAAACTGGCGAAGATGTATGTGGATAATATTGTCAGACTGCACGGAGTGCCCCGCAGTATCGTAAGTGATAGAGATGGACGTTTCACGTCCAATGACTAGAGGTTGGTGCAGCAAATGCTGTGAACTAAGTTGAAGTTCAGCACAGCCTTCCATCCACAAATGGATGGGCAGACCGAGAGGGTCAACAGGACAATGGAGGACATGCTTCGCATGTGCGTTCTGGACTTCGGAAAGCAATAGGAAGACCATCTGTATTTGGTGGAGTTTGCGTACAACAATAGCTACCAAGCGAGCATACAAATGACGCCCTTCAAGGCCCTATACGGTATAAAGTGTCGCACGTCGTTGTCGTGGCTAGAAACGGGTGAGGCAAGGTTGTACAAAAAGCAAGAGGTGGAAAATGCTACATCTTTTGTGCAAACCATTCGAGAGCATTTGTTTATCGCTCAGGATAGACAAACTAAGTACTACAATGCCAAGCATCTGAACGTGGAGTTCGCGGTTGGCATTTGGGTGTACTAGAAGATAAAGCCGTTCAAGGGTGTTTCACGGGTACGACGCTTGAAGAAGCTGAGCCCGAGATACCTTGGACCATTTGAGATTCTGGATCGGATCGGCGAAGCGGCTTATTATCTAAAGCTATCGGTGGAGTTGAGTGGTCTACACGATGTATTCCACATATCAATTTTGCGGAAGGCGGTGCAAGAGCCTTCGCAGGTGATCGCAGTTGATCAAGTACCGGTGGACGAAGGGTTGACGACGAGGGGTCAAGCCCATTTGTATTGAGGACTCTAAAGTCAAGCGACTTCATAGCAAGCAGATAAGACTGGTCAAGGTCCGTTTGGACAATTGCGGTCGTGAGGAGCTCTCTTGGGAACGGGAGCAGACCATGCTTTAGGAGTACCCAAAGTTATTTCACTCATGTACCGCTTTTGGTTTTCTGTTTTCTTTTCCTTTGGTAATTTTGTGGACGAAATTCATTTAAGAGAGAGAGCTGTAACGCCGTGAAACTCAAAAGAGTGACGGGTGGCGTTTTGAGCCAAGTCTGGGATTTGGTAGAGGTGACACGGCCTGGGACACGGGCGTGTCCCAGGGGCGTGTCATGCTTGGGTTCGGCGCTGGTCGCGTGGTCGACGAAACTGCAGTCAACAGTCGTCGGGGGGTGAACACAGCCTGGGACACAGGTGTGTCCCAGGGCGTGTCAGTCACTCAAAGCCTTTCACTCGATGATCGTTGAGTGAGGACGCACGGCCTGAGCCCAGGCGTGTTCGGGTCCGACACGGACGTGTCAAATTCGACACGAACGTGTTAAATTCAACACGGGCGTGTCGAATACCCGTGTACTTCTCGGGTCGTTTGGCGAGTTGTGCTAAGGCAGCTACACGGCCTGGGACACGGGCGTATCCCAAGGCACGTCTAGCACACGGCATGTGACACTGGCGTGTCATATGGTCGTGTCATGCTCTGGACGTTTTGGTCCTGTGTCGATGGAGGAACGCGCCCAACTACAAGGGTGTGTATTGGATGACACGGGCGTGTCAAGCCTGACACGGGCGTGTCGAGTGCCCGTGTTCTTTTCGAGACGTGACGGTTTCGACGGTGAATGAGTGACACGGCCTTGGACACGGGCGTGTCGCAAGCCGTGTTCGGCCCAGGAAGTTTATTTTCTGGGCGCATTGTGGCCGTTCATTTCCTTATTTTGGGATCCGATGGTTCAGGCTTTTCCCACCTTAGGATTAAGGCCGGTTTTGGGGTGAGAAATCCTCACTTTTCCTTTGGCTATCTCTTTCTAACTTCTAGAGAGAGGGGAGAGCAAGGAGGAAGAAGGAGAGAAGATCCGGTCGCCGGAGGAGATTCAGAGTGCCAAATCGCAAACCAAGCCCAGATATGCGGAGTCAAGATCATCGCGTTGCTTTTCATCCGCGTAGTTTTCCATGGCGCAAAGGAGAAATGCTAGGGTAACGATTCTCATCTTGAGCATGTGAAGCTCTTCTTCTTTTGCATGGGAAAACCCTCTCCCGCAAGTGTACGACGAGTTTGCGGTATTCCTTGGGATAGATATGTAAAGTCCCCCTTGTTTAGAGTCCGGAATCGAAGTATGGGCATAGGAATGATGTGTAAAGCCTACCCGGACATGTTGGTCTGGATCGGTGATGATTTGTTATGCATTGTTAGCCGTAGAAGACTCTGTGCCTTTGCTTGTTTTCGGGTTTCTACGTGGTAGATTACAGCAGGGATCCTTGGGGATTAACCCCAAGGCGCACCCGGAAATCTTGGCAGAAGCGTTTTTCTGCCATCTTTGGTGGCCTGAGAGCCATCTTTGTACATAACCGGATTATTTACTTTGGTCCGATTGATTTACGGGCTACGGGGAAACTTAGCTCGCGCCGATGACTTTTATTGTCATGGCAGTGTGAGTAGCGAGTTGAGTGAAACCATACCTGCTCTATGTGGTTCGGTTTAGTGGCCTGCCGATGGGTCTACGGTGTAAGCCACGAAGACTTTATTGCTCACGAGATTGCCGTCTCGGGGACGGTGGTGGACCGATTCCACCATGTAAGTGCCCTAAGAGCACGGGGAGTGCAGCCGTGTGTGCTTACGCCTGTGGTGAAGTGTGCTTAAATTATACTTTCGCAATCCTGTTTGTTTATATTAATACAAGTGCAGGGAAGAAGCTTTGCCGCCACGAGGTTGGGGGCGGAATCGTTATAATTTGGTCAGCTTTAGCTGACCGTTATTCTTGTTTGCAACCGTTGCAGTGATTTGTGCTTGCAGGTGCTGCGGAGCCGAGCGGCAAATAGCGGGCCAAAGCCCAAGTTGCTGGGCCGGCCCTCGAAGGCCTTATTTGTTTACTTATTTAAATCTTGTGTTGTCGGCCTGCGCGCCAAAGTTTGTAAAACACTATTTATTTAAGTGAACTGTTGTAAGGCCATAAGGACAGTACTTTTGTGTATTATGTAGTCCATTCCTACTAGGTTTTGTTAGTGGACATTCGTTCTTGTGCTGGATTCTTTCTCTTGCAACTTATTATAACTGCTTCCGCTAGATGCTTTGTGTAGGACGTTGTGTTTGGAAGAATGGTTTCATTGAGTAACCCACCGGTCTGTCCGTGGTATATGGCGTCGGGCCCCGGCCAGACCTACTGCTATATGATATGTGACGGATGGGTTATGTACTTTGGTCCGATCGATTTATAGGCTACGGGGAAACTTAGCTCGCGTCGATGACTTTTATTATCGTGGCAGTGTGAGCAGCGACTTAAGTAAAACCGTACCTGCTCTATGTGGTTTGGTTTAGTGGCCTGCCGATGGCATAGAGGGAGGGTCTTCGGTGTAAGACACGAAGACTTTAATGCTCACGAGATTGCCGTCCCAGGGACGGTGGTGGACCGAGTCAACCGTGTAAGTGCCCTGAGAGCACGGGGTGTGCAGCCGTGTGTGCTTACACCTGTGGTGAAGTGTGCTTAAATTGTACTTTCGCAATCATGTTTGTTTATACTAATACAAATGTAGGGAAGAAGCTTTGTCGCCCCGAGGCTGGGGGAGGAATCGTTATAATTTGGTAAGCTTTAGCTGACCGTTGTTCTTGTTTTCCACCGTTGCGATGATTTGTTCTTGCAGGAGCTGTGGAGCCGAGCGGCAAATAGCGGGCCAAAGCCCAAGTTGCTGAGCCGGCCCTCAAAGGCCTTGTTTGTTTACTTATTTAAATCATGTGTGGACGGCCTGCGCACCGAAGTTTGTAAAATACTATTTATTTAAGTGAACTGTTGTAAGGCCATAAGGCCAGTACTTTTGTGTATTATGTAGTTCATTCCTACTGGGTTTTGTTAGTGGACATTCGTGCTTGTGTTGGGTTCTTTCTCTTGCAACTTATTATAATTGCTTCCGCTAGATGCTCTGTGTAGGGCGTTGTGTTTGGAAGAATGGTTTCATTGAGTAACCCACCGGTCTGTCCGTGGTATATGGCATCGGGCCCCGGCCGGACCTACTGCTATATGCTATGTGATAGATAGGGGTGTTACAATCTTTATTGTTAAATCTTTCGCTAGCATGCTCTGAGTTAGGGAACGATGGTGTTTTGGTATTAACCTGTGACCTCGCTGTCTGTTTGTGGCATATAGTGTGGGGCCCCGACCGGACCTTCTATTATTTGTTATTTAACGGGTGGATTCGTTACACGGGCCCTGGCGATGTTGCGACCTACTACGACGGATAAGGGCGAACCTTTGATTGGTGATAGTGGGAGGTCGATGGGACGTGGTCCCGGAGAAATGGTTTAGGGAATACCTTCAACCGTTGGCGATCATAAGAAGGGCATGCACTGGCAACCCCGTAACCTACTACAGCGGATAAGGGAGAATATTTGATCGATGACAGTGGGGGGTCATTGGGACGTGGTCCCGGGAAAGGCGGTGAAGTTTAGATGCTTTGAAATGTTGTCGAGCGTGAGGGGTGCAGGCCATGGGGACATTACGACCTATTGTAGCGGATAAGGGAGGACCTTTGATCGATGGCAGTGGAAGTTCACTGGGGTTGGGAGCCCTAAGATAATGGCAAAGGGAGATTTCTGGCATAAGCTTCAATCTACTGCAGAGGAGAAGGGTACACCTTCGATCCGCGGCGGTGGGGAGTTCGCGAGGAGCCATCATGATGACGAGGGGCGAACCCTGGCGTGAGCTTCGACCCACCGCGAGGAAGAAGGGTAGACCTTCGATCTACGATGGTGGGGAGTTTACGAGGGCTCGTCTCTGAGAGCGATGATGAGGGAAAAACTCGGGCATATGCTTCAACCAATTGCGGGGGAGAAAGGTAGACCTTCGATCCGCGGCAATAGGGAGTTTACGAGGAGCCGTCCCTGATGATGAGGGGAGAACCATGGTGTAGGCTTCGACCCACCATGGGGGAGAAGGGTAGACCTTCGATCTGCAGCGATGGGAAGTTTTGGTTCCATTTCCCACAATGTCCCAGATTTGAAGAAATCAATCATGTCAATGATATACATAAAGTTGTATTTGATGTGTGCTTAAGTTCATGCATACAGGTTGTCCTTTAAACATTGATAGGACAAGTATTCCAAGTGATTGGACAGGTGTACACAAAGATAAATGCTGGACAAACAGGAATTTGCCTAAGTCCACAGGCATTGAGTGAAGCTTACTCACTCAATGTCAGGTGGAGGAATTCGATTAAGTCCACAGACGTTGAGTGAAGTTTATTCACTCAACGCTAGGTAAGTAAAAGCGTTGAGTATAGCTTGGTTAGTCTAAGCCTAGCTATTGGCTAGACAGAAAAGTGGCTAAGTCCACAGGCGTTGAGTGTAGTCTACTCACTCAACGCCATACAACTAAAAGCTGTGAGACAGGCTGAGGCAGTAAAAGCCTAAGGAGAAACTGGCTGAAATGTGGCTGTCCACAGGCGTTGAGTGAAGTTTACTCACTCAATGCCATATAACATAAATTGTTGAGTATAGCTCAGACAGTCAACGCCACAGAAAATTTGTGCAGAAATTTGGCTAAGTCCAAATGCATTGAGTGTAGCTTACTCACTCAACGCTAGAGAACAGAAGAATATCTGTGAAGTATTTTGGCATTGAGTGAAGCTTACTCACTCAATGCCAAGTGGTAAAATCTATCTAAGTAATATGATATTGAGTGATGAAGACACACTCAACGCTTTCCAAGTAGGAAAATCAGCTAAGTCCAAATGCATTGAGTGAAGGTTGCTCACTCAACGCCAAGTGACTAGAATCATTTCTAACAGGTATGGCGTTGAGTGAAGCTTACTTACTCAAATCCAAGAGGAAGAAAGATTTTTTTAAGTGTTTTGGCGTTAAGTGAAGCTTACTCACTCAATGTCTAATGACTGAAATATTTTCTAAGTGTTTTAGGGTTGAGTGAAGGTTGCTCACTCAACGCTTAGGGACAAAAAATCTGTTTAAGTATTTTGGCTTTGAGTGAAGCTTACTCACTCAACGCCTATACTAATGATGTTTGATTTTGGCTAAGTCCACAGAATGGTGACGTCAGCAAAATCAACAAGTCAACTGTGTTCAAATTAAGTGCGGGAAAGCGACAGAACATGACAAACACTGCCGGAAGTCTACTATACGACTTCTTCTGTTAAAGCAAGATGCAGCTGTCTGTTGTAGGTGGTCCCCACAAGCTTCCTAGAGTTTTTAATCAGTGGAAGATAAAAGGGACAGCTCCCAGATGTTGAAAGCAACTTTTAGGGTTTTACTCAACAAGAAAAAGAGCGGATGGACTTCATCTTCCTCGCCATTACTGCCAAGAAAAAGTTTGAAGTCTTCCAGCAGAACAAAAAGGTTCAGTTAGCTGTAGCATTTTTCTTCTGCTACAGCAAGATCAGAAAGACTTCTGATAAAGAAAGAAAGGAGAGCCTTCAGTCTTCCGTAGGTTAAGTTAGATGATAGAAGAACTCAAGACCTAGCTGTTCTTTCGAATTCTTCAACAAGTTCAGAAACTACATTCTGAGATTCTTCCAGCAGAGGCAGAATTTCTTCCTGTTGCTGTGAAGAAAGTTAGAAGTGAGATAACTCAACTCTAGTAGTTAACACAGAGAAATTTCTCTGTGTCAAAATAAATTATACCACTGTTTTTCTGTAGGATCCTTTTAGATCAGAGTTATAGGTCCTTTGGCCTGAGGTAGGGCAAATTTGCCTGAGCTATACGAGAGTTATACTCTCTGAGTATAGGATCCAGTTTGGATCTGAGGTAGGTGATCATTTGATCACTGAGCTGTAGGGCTTTTGAGCCTGAGGTAGGTGAGTCATTCTCACTGAGTTGTAGGGCACTTGTGCCTGAGCTGTAAGATCCTTTGGATCTGAGGTAGGGCCTTTGTGCCTGATCTGTAGGAGAGTCATTCTCTCTAAGGTAGGATCCTTTGTGGATCTGAGGTAGGGTTGTCCTCCCAACCTGAGTTGTAGGGCATTTGTCCTGAGGTAGGTGATTTATTGATCACTGTATTGTAGGGCACTTATTCCTGAGCTATAAGTCTTGGAGGAGACTGAGAGATCCTGAGGGATCTAGGGTGTAAGCTCTTTGAGCTGAGTTTTGGAGAAATGCCTTGTCTAACTGAAAGTTAGAAAGGTGGGAGGAGAGTGGATGTAACCATAATCTGGGGAACCACCATAATTTCTGTGTGTGCTTTTCTGTGTTGTTTCCTTTTTGCAGGTTCTTGAAAGCTAATAAGCACCAACACACTAATTAACTAAAGAAGAAACTTAAAGAAAGTCACAAGACTTCAATAAACATATTCACCCCACCTCTAGGTTGCAAGCTATCTTAAAACAAAGACTTTCAAGTGGTATCAGAGGTAGGTTGCTCAAAAAGGATTTAATAATATGAGTGATATCCAAGGGTAGTTATAGATCTGAACTTATGGGTTCTAGAGAAAACCATAAGGAGCTTGGTTCCATGAAACTCCCCATCTGCAGGAAGAAGTATTTTAAAATCTGGAAAGAGAGGGTGAGGCTGTTTATGGAAGCTTCTGAACCTAGAATATTTGTGACTGTCAAAGAGGGACCCTTCATCCCTATGAAGGTCTCAGTTCTGGATGTCAATGTCCAGACTCCCATGACTTAGTAAGAAATGACCAAGGATGAGGTCATGTTGGCTGTATTGGACAAGAGAGCCAAGAACATCATAGTCAGTGCTATTGATGATTTTACCTTTTAGAACTTGGTCCACTGTCAGACCTCCAAAAATATGTGGGACCCTAGTGGTCTACAAGGATAGTACTGAAGAGGTAAGAGATGATAGAAAGTCTATACTCAACCAGGAGTATGAGGCTTTCAAGAAATCCCTGAAAGAGAACATAGCTACTTGCAATGAAAGATTTTTCAGGATCATTAATGAACTGAGGACCTATGGGAGGGTCTTCAGTCATTATGAAATAAATGACAAGTTTCTCAGATCTCTCACAGAGACTGGGATACTAATATTTGTGTCATAAGAGAGGTGAGCAATCTTGCTGAGACTCCTCCCCAAACATTGTTTAGAAAGCTGCTCTCCTATGAGAGGTAGCTAGTTGCCAGGAAAGAGGAGGAGTCCACAAGCAGATCCCAAGACAAAGAGAATTCCTTGCATTCAAGGCAGACAGTATCAAAAAGAGCAAGAAGAGGATTCTCTCTCCTCCAAGAAGACCAGTTGATTCAGACAGCTCAGAGTCAGATGCATCAGAAAGTAGCATGTCAGATGAGGACTTTGCTGCCTTCTCCAAGAACTTTCAGAAGCTGATGAAGAAGAAACATGGGAAGAGCATACCTTCCACCTCTTCTCATCACAGGAGGAATCATTCCAAGGCTGACATGTATGATTCTAAACCCAGTAAATATATTTCCTCTAAAGTTGTTTGCTACGTACTGTTGCAGCAAACCAGTGCATGTGATAGCTGACTGCCCAATAAAGAGGAAGGAAGCTGTTGAGAAGAAACTACACCAGCACAAGGGCAAGAAGGAGAAGTCCTTCATTTCTAAGAAAGAGAAGAGTTGGAAAGACTCATCTGAGTCTGAGTCTGAATAAGAAGAGGAAGCCTATATTGGGCTAGTTGTTGTTACTGCTGAACAGATAGCTGTTACATCAGATGAAGACTATTCTGCTGCCAAGATAGGTATCAGGGCCCCTCTATCACATTCAGACAGTGATTCAGAGGTGGATGAGGAAGATGAATAAGATGCCTACAGCTGCAGTGGGCTGATGGCAATGACTGATGAGCAAACTATCCAGGATCAGCCTGGTCAAAGGAAGGTAAAATCTCTATCAAGCTCTTCTTCTGAGTCTTGATATGAGACTAGTCACTGTACATAAACCTCTCCACCCAATGGTGAAGATGATTCTGAATTAGAAGGTTATGTCCATCAATTAATTGACAGGTATAGAGAACTTCTGAATGCCTTCAAGAAGTGCAAGAAGTTGTCTAAGAAGCAAGCTGTGGAGATTGCCTCTCTAAAGCTGGTTGCTTCCCAGCTGACTGAAACTCATCTTTGTTAGATCAGAAGGACAGGGAACTTAGCCAACTTAGGGTATTGAATAACATCTAGATAGGCTCCATCAAATACAATAACAGTCTTATCAGGGATGTTGAAGAGAGGCTAGGGAGGGAGAAAAGAATAGTGGCTAGCTATTCTAAGCCATGTACTAGGGTTGGGATTCCAGGGAAGCACAAGAGTTGCCCCTTATAAAGGGAAGGACAAAGCTCTAGCTCAGCCTCTTGCTTCCAAGCCTCCCATTTATTTTAGGAAAGTTCAGTTGCCTTCAAACAAGTATGACCAAGAAAGCATCTTTGGTCGCTGGATGAATGACAGATCCACTGGTGTGAACAAAGATGTTCACAGCCAGGGTGGAAGGTATAGCAAAGTGAGTGCCTTTAAGGATGCTCATGAAGAAATTCAAATGGCCCATCATGGACCATTTGTATTTGGTGTTTCATCCCCCACTCTCAAGAATGTGAATGCAACAAAGGTTCAGAACCATTCAGCAAAGAATCAGGCCAAGGGTCAGTCATCTTGTAAGCCTGGTTTGGTTGTGTCTGATGCCATCAAGAGCATGCTTTCTGAAAAGAAGCTTGTTACTGCTGGAACTCAGAGAAGGCCAAACCAGCTAGCTAGAAGACTTACGTTTAGCTAGACCTTGCTGAAAGGAATCTGAAGAAGGGTGCTGCTCCTCTTCCTACTGTTCATCCAACAGTTTACCAAATTGTTTGGCATGCACAGAAAATAAGATACAACATTCATGAATATTGGTGCTGTGACAAAGTGAGCCACTTTACTGTAGACTGCTGGCACAATCTAAATGTGTCAAGAGTATTCGTTAGTCTACAAGTCAGAAATGTTGTTGGTAGAAAAGTTCATTATAAGACTAACATGCACCTAGGACCCAATACAAATTAGGGTCCTAAGGTAAAGTAAATTGTGTGATGCAGGTTAATTCAAGTGGGCATACCCCTATATGGTACTTGGACAGTGGTTGTTCCAGGCACATGATTGGGACAAGGTACAACTTAAAGGAGTACACTCTAGTGAAAGATGGACCCAAGGTTATCTTTGATGGTTCAGGTAGAGGGGTGACTAGAGGATATGGTAAGATTACCAATGGCATAGTCAACATCACAAAATTGGCTTATGTTGAAGGTTTGCAACACAACCTCATAAGCAAAAGCCAATTCTCTGATCTTGGCTATGTTATTGTCTTCCACAAGGATGAGTGCCAAATTAAGAGGTCAAGTGACCAAAAGGTCGTCTTAACAGGCACTAGGAGTGGAAATATTTATTGTTTAAACTTTCTTTGTATAGATACAAATCTCCTGTTTATCTAGTGGAAAATGAGAAAGTCTCATATTGTGTCAATGGCACAAGAGGCTAGCTCATTTGAATTACAAGACTATTGGCAAGCTCTTTAGTCAAGAGCTAGTTAGGAATGGTCCTAATATGAAGTGCACCAAGGAGGACATTTTCTCAGCATGTCAAAAGGGCAAGCAGACCAAAGCCTCCTTCAAGGGCATTAAGACCAAAGACTTTGTGAGGTGTTTGTACCTCTTGCATATGGACTTATTTGGTCATATGCTAGTTCATAGTCTAGGTAAGAAAGTCTACACCCTTGTGGTGGTTGATGACTATTCCAGGTTTTCTTGGGTGTTCTTTCTCAAGAAAAAGAATGAAACCCTTGACATCTTTATCAAGTTTTTCAAGCAAATTCAGAATGAGTTTAACAGTTCAGTGGTGAAAATCAGAAGTGACCATGGAACTGAATTCCATTCTAAAAGCATGACAATGTTCTGTGAAGAGCAAAAGATTCATCAAGAATTTTCTTCTCCAAGAACTCCCCAGCAAAATGGGATTGTTGAGAGGAAAAATAGGGCTCTCATAGAGGCTGGAAGAACATTATTGAGTGGTACATCTCTCCCAAAATATTTTTGGGCTGAGGTAGTGAATACTGCATATCATGTCCTCAATAGGGCCTCTATCACTAAGAGCCACAAGAAGACTCCCTATGAGATCATGAAAGGTAGAAAACCAAACATGGGCTATCTCAGAATCTTTAGTAGTAAGTGTTATGTGATTCACAACGGGAAATCCTATGTGACTAAGTTTTTTTCCAATTCCTTTAATGGGATTTTTATTGGGTACAATAATCATAACAAAGCCTATAGGATCTATAACTTGAAAAGCAAAGTTGTAGAAGAATCTGTTCATGTAGTGTTTGATGAGTCTACTATGATTAACAGTGAGATGCCAAGCTCAACTTCTAGTACTGCAGGTACAGAACAGATGATGGATAAGCTAACCATCAATGAAGTAGCTCTAATTATCCAAGATAAAGTGGACATTCCAGTAGAAGAACTGCCGGACACCAATAAGGTGGATGAAGATAAGCAAGAAGTTGCACTAGTAGCTGAAGCTAGATTGCCTCTAGCAATCAGGCATCTGAGAGATCATCCAAGACACCAGATCATTTGTGATGCAAGCCAAGGAGTAGTGACCAAAAGTAGAAGTATCAACACAGCACTATACTCAATCTTACAATCACAGGTTAAGCCAAAAAAATTTGAAGAGGCCAACATAGATCAGTTTTGGACTGTTGCTATGCAAGAGGAATTGAACCAGTTTAAGAGATGCAAGGTTTGGAAGCTGGTTCTTAGACCACAAGGACATAATGTCATTAGAATTAAGTGGATTTACAGGAATAAACTTGATGAAAATGGCATTATAATCAAGAATAAGGCAAGGCTAGTAACCAAGGGGTACAAACAAGAAGAAAGTATTGATTTTTATCAAACCTTTACCCCTGTAGCAAGATTGGAGGTCATCAGACTGTTCCTTGCATATGCTGCACACAAGGGATTTAAGGTCTACTAGATGGATGTGAAGTCAGCCTTCCTTAATGGTGACTTAAAAGAAGAAGTCTGTGTTGAGCAACCTTTAGGTTTTATTATTTCTAACTCACCTGATTCTGTTTATAGACTTAGGAAAGCTCTATATGGGCTAAAGCAAGCCCCTAGAGTATGATATGAGACTTTGTCTAGCTTACTCGTTGAGAACAAATTCTCAAGGGGTAAGATAGACAAGACCTTATTCCTAAGGGAATCTAAGGGTAAGATCATCCTATTCTAGA
Organism: Platanthera zijinensis; assembly: GCA_039513925.1. Classification (NCBI taxonomy): domain Eukaryota; kingdom Viridiplantae; phylum Streptophyta; class Magnoliopsida; order Asparagales; family Orchidaceae; genus Platanthera; species Platanthera zijinensis. The sequence goes on along the minus strand of CM077080.1, from coordinate 193,116,725 downwards.
TATATATAGATGACATTATCTTTGGATCTACTAATGACAACCTTTGTAGGAAGTTTGCCAAACTTATGCAAGGGAAGTTTGAGATGAGCAGTATGGGTGAACTTAAGTTCTTCTTGGGTCTCCAAGTTAGACAGACTGATGATGGCTTGTCCATATTCTAGTTTAAGTTGACCAGGGAGTTAATCAAGAAGTTTGGTATGGAGAATTCCTCCACCATGAAAACTCACATGGGGTCAAGTATGCCTATAGACAAAGATGAGACATGGAAACCTGTTGATGAAACTTTGTATAGAGGGATAATTGGCTCTTTTCTATATCTAACTGCAACTAGGCCAGACATCATGTATGATACATGTGTTTGTGCTAGGTATTAGACTTGCCCTAAAGAATCTCACTACTCTGCTGCAAAGAGAATTTTGAGGTATCTTAAGGGCACACCGGATCTTGTCCTATGATACCCTAGGAATAAGAAGTTTTAACTAACTGGCTATTCAGACGCAGATTTTACAGGCTGCAAAGAGGACAGGAAGAGAACTTCTGACACTTGTAAATTCTTGGGAGGAAGACTAGTGTATTGGAGCAGCAAGAAGCAAACAAGTGTTGCAATCTCAACTGCAGAGTCAGAGTACTTTTCAACAGGTAGCTGTTGTTCTTAGTTGTTGTGGATCCAACATCAGATCCAGGATTATAACCTCCAGATAAGTAGAAGTCCATTATATCTTGATTCTACTAGTGTTATCTCAATTGCTAGGAATCCTATCTTACACAACAGGACTAAGCATATTGAGATTAGATATCATTTCATTAGGGAGCATGTGAAATGTGAAGATATCAACCTTGAGTTTGTCCCAACAGACAAGCAAGTGACTAACATCTTCACTAAGTGTTAGGTACATTGGAAAATGTGTATAGGATTTGGAGAAGAATCAACTTATTCAATGATATGCATCAATTTGTATTTGATAGAAGTTTGAGTTTCATTGTGCAGGTTTAAGAATTTGAAGAAAACTTTTCTAAGTACAAGTGTCGACACTTATGAAGAAACTGTGTCAACACTCAGGGAACTTGTGTCGACACTCAGGCAAGTTGTGTCGACACATAGGCTAACTGTGTCGACACTTGTAAAGAAGTTGTGTCGACACCCAAAAGCTATGTCGACACTTATGAAGAAGCTGTGTCGACACTCAAAGCTATGTCGATACCTAAAGAAGCAGCTGTGTCGACATTTGAAGAAGGATTTGTGTCGACACTTAAAACTGAAACTGTGTCGACACTCAGAAGATATGTCGACACCTGAAGCAATTGTGTCGACATACAGGACTTGTGTCGATACACCAACTCTCAAAAGGCTGTGTCGAGTTCAGAAGTAATTGTGTCGACACACAGGACTTGTGTCGACACACACTCAATGCCATTTGACAAACACTCAATGCCAACTGTTTGCAATAGAAATGTCGAGACAAGGAGCTGCTGTGTCGACATACAGGACTTGTGTCGACACATATAACAAAAGTAATGTCGAGAAGCAGAAGTATAACTATGTCGACACTTGGAGTAATTATGTCGACACTATGAAGACTTGTGTCGACACTTAGCCTATATGTATCGACACATGTGAAGAAGTCTGCTGAGTGTTGTGTGCTGAGTTGAAAAGACATTGAAGAACCTGGTGACGTGACTGGTGACTTGACAGCTGTCATAACTAACCGGTCTGACACCACTGTTAGAACTGTCAGAAGTCTGTTAAATACCGGATCAGCCGATAACCATGGAGCAAGCTCTATATAAGAGACAGATCGGAAACGACAATAAAAAAGAAGAGAGGAATCTGACGGATTGAAGAATTCTGACAGATCAAGGGTGGTCTGCAAGAAAGATTCAGAGTTAAATCTGAATTTAAGGAAGAAGCTGATTGAAGATCATCTTCATCAACAAAGTGGTCCACCTTATTTTGTTCTAATCAAGAAGCTTTGAAAAGCTAAGTTAGGTTGGATCTAAAGGATCAGTCTATACAAGAACTGATTAAGAAGGCTACATCAACAGAGAAATCTTGCTGGTGAAGTTTTCAGTTACTCTTTACTCACAAATTCTTGTAGGATCTATTGTTAGATCTAAGATTGTAAGCCTAAAATTATAAAGGCTGAGGTAGGGTTGTGTGCCTGAGGTAGGACTTGTGTAAAGTCTGAGTTTTAAGCCTAATTATAAAGGCTGAGGTAGGGATGAGGCCTGAGGTAGGATTCTGGAGAAGAATCTGAGGCAGGACTTGTGTTAAATCTGAGGTGTAGGAACCATCTTGGGTTCTGAGATTGTAAGATCTGCGGATCCGAGTCAGTGGAAGGAAGTTAGGCTGAATCAAGTTATCTGGTGGATAGGCGAAGGGGGAAAGTGGATGTACCCATATCTTGGGGAACCATTATAAATCTGGTGTTTGCTGTGATGTGTTTATTTTCTATAGATTGATTAATCTGTGCTGAAAGAAGTCATATAACTGTTTTCTTAAAAAATTAAAAAGACACAAAAAGATTAGAACCTATTCCCCCCCCCCCCTCTAGGTGTTTAGGCTCTTGAAATAAAGTCTTTCAAGTGGTATTAGAGGGAGGTGATGACTAGTTTTAGTTATCCTTTTTGGGGGTAATTTAGTATTCAAAATGCATAATTTTATTTATATTTTATGATTGTTATTTCATGTTTTAATGTCTCTTTACAAAATATTAATTCCTAGTGTTATTAGAGTTTTGATATAAAAATCTATATTATATGAATTATGTTATTATATATTATATTATGTTATGTTAGTTAATGATATGTCTTAATGTTTTAATTTTAATGTTGTAATGTTTTTATTATTATTGTGTTTTAAAATCTTGTTTTAACTTTGTTATTTTATGTAGACTAATCCATGTTGTTTGTTTTATTTTGTAGGTGGCCGGCCATCATGCACATGGTGCAGCCCGCAAACCCTTGGAGCAGCCCTCAAGCCCTACCCGAGCCCCTACATGGTGCAGCCCACTTCACATTTGAAGCAGCCCTACATGATGCACCCGAGCCCCCTCTTCATGGAGCAGCCCAAGCAGCTCTCCTAGCTCTAACCCGAGCCCAAGCAGCCCACCTAGCCTCTAACCCAAGCCACCAAACAGCCCATTAAAGCCTACAAAGGCCGGCCACACTCCCTCTCTCTCCTTTATTATTTTTTTTGTCACCTTTCTCATGCATGCATCTCCCTCTCTCCTCATTAAATCCATATGCATGAATCTCCCCATGACATGGCCGGCCCCTCTCCTTTTCCCCCTTCTACAAGCTTCCATTCACTCCCCCCTTCCCATTACATATTTTGTCATTAAATACATGCATGCACTCCTCCCATTCTCTCTCTCCCCTCATTTAATTCTATGCATGCATCCTCCCCTTGAAGTGGCCGGCCACCCTTGATCTCCCCCTCCTTCTAGATGCTTCCCTCCACTCCTATAAAAGGAACCCATATCCCATGCTTTGGAGAGGTTGGATTGGAGCAAGAGAGCAAGTGAGCAAGAGAGTTCTACTACAAGTTTTTCTTCATTGTTGTTTTCTTTTTATGGTTGTAATTTTCTTCTTAGCATAATATTATCATCGTTTTAATATTATTGTGTACTTCCTTTTTATTAATCAATGAAAATGTTTCTCTCTTCTTTTATTTTGTCTTCTTTTTCAATTATGCGTAGCTAATTCCCTATAGCATTCGATCGTGAGGATCCATGAAGTGAGATGAGAGTTTACTTTATTTCTTAGTTTTATTTTTGTTATTTCATGCTCGATCCTTCTTTGATTAATTTGTGTCGACTCCGTATTTTCGATATACGGTAGTAGGCCTTGTTCTCATTTCATAGTAGTCGAGAGACTCATGATTTGAAAGATCACTCAAAGAAGGAAGGAGTTGAACGCAATCCTAGAGATAGGACGACATAAATCCTCCGGATTGGAGTCAAATCCAATAGTGTGGATCACCTCGATAATGCAACTTTAGACTTCTTTGGTTTGTAAAGAGATTTCGATCAAAGAGTCTATAAGTTAGGAGACCTAATGCTCTAGCGAGATTTTGTCTTATTTTCGGATCCGTCACGGCCGAGTTTGATTTGCAAAATTAAAACTATCTTTATTTTTATCTCTCTCATCTAATTTCATGGTGAATCATTGATCGAATGCTAGCTTTTTATTATAAGTTTTTCATCTCGCAATTTATCGTTCATTTTACTTAAAAAAATTCTCAAATCCAAATAGTTTTCCGGTAGGATAATAGTTAAGGCGTGAGTAGAAGTAATTGACAACCCCGTGTTTAAATACGACCTTCGTACTACAATTCGACAGGTACGCTTGCCTGTTCGGGTTTTGGCCCACCAGGAGGTTCCTCAAAATTTGACCTAACAGTCAGAGGATTTCTCCATGACAAATAACAGATAACAAGAATAAGTTCAAGTGAAAATCAAAAGAAATTTGGATCTATGAAATTGCCCATATGCAGGAAAGAATCTTTTGGCATTTGGAAAGAAAGGGTCAGGCTGTTTATGGAAGCATCTGATCCAAGAATTTATATCACAGTAAAGGAAGGCCCCTTCATCCCAATGAAGGTATCAGTTCTTGATGCAAGCATTCAAACTCCAAAGAGTTATTCAGAGATGACTAAGGATGAAATTATCTTGGCTACATTAGATAAAAGAGCTCAGAATATAATTGTAAGTGTCATAGATGATGCAACATTCCAGAATCTTGTGCACTATAAAACATCCAAAGAAATGTGGGATACATTAATTGTCTATATGGAAGGCACAGAAGAAGTCAGAGAGGACAGAAAGTCTATGCTGAATCAGGAGTATGAGAGCTTTAGGCAGACTAAAACTAACAGCATAACTGAATGCTATAAAAAGTTTTTCAGAATAGTGAATGAACTGATGACATATGGAAGAGTCTTTAGTACTTATGAACTGAATGACAAGTTTCTTAGGTCCCTAACAAAGTATTGGGACACTAAGATATGTGCCATCAGGGAAGTGGCCAAACTGACTGACACACCTCCACCAACACTTTTTGGAAAACTGCTTTCATATGAAATGCAGCTTACTGCTAGGAAAGAGGAAGAGAAGGGCAGCAGAACTGAGCATAAAGAAAAGTCAGCAGCCTTCAAGGCTGAGGGCTCAAGGAAGGGTAGGAGAAAATCTCCTTCTCCACCTAGAAGGAGTAATGAAGTAGAAGGAGTTCCTGAAACTAGTACATCAGATAGTCACACATCTGATGAAGACTTTGCTGCCTTCACAAGATAATTCCAAAGGTTCATGAAGAAAAAAAATGGAGAACCAGGCCTTCATCAACATCCTAGGATGAATACTAAAGGAAGAAGAAAACACCTAAGGAGGACAGGTATGCTTCTAAACCTGGTAAACAATCTAATTCTAAAATTATGTGTTATTACTGCAACAGGTCTTGGCATGTCATAGCTGACTGTCTTGACAAAAGAAAGGAATCTAGGGATAAGAAGAAGCAGCAAGTAAAAGGCAAGAAGAAGATTTGGACAGACTCTTCATCTTCAGAATCTGTAGAAGAAGAGGCAGAAGCATATGTTGGACTCTTCTCAACAGAAGAGGATTCTAGGGAACTAGAATTCCTACAGATGCTGGAATCCATAAATGGAGTGGAAGAATATTATTGTAAAGGGCTGATGGCTCAATCTAAAGAAGATAAGTGTCAGGATCAGCCTGGACCAAGTAAGGTAAATAATTCTCCCCTAGTCTCAGATTACTTTACTTGATCAGAATCAGAAGCATCTGCTTCAAAAGAAGTGGATGGATCTGAGTCTGAGGGGGATGTTCACCAACTCATTAATGAGTATAATGGGTTGTTGCATGCTCTAAAGAAGAGCAAGTTTCTTGTTAAAGAGCAGGCCAAATAGATTGAGTCTCTTAAGCTAGCTGCAGCAGTTTCAGCAAAACTGCTGGATCAAAAACTGAATGAGGTTGCCAAATTGAAAAACATTATAGTTATTCAGAATGGCACAATCTCATTCAAAGAGAATCATATCAAGAAACTGGAGGTAAAACTTCAACAAGAGAGAGAGCTAGTGGCTAAATTCTCCAAGCCAAAATCAGTCTTACCTTTGATAGATATTTTTGTTTCACAAAAAGGGAAGACTGGTCTAGGATTTAAGGGAAGAACTAGGGCTACCAATTCTAATAGAAAAGGTAAAGCCACAGTTCAGCCTCTAGCTGTTAATCCCCCTATTTTCTTTAAGAAGGTAGTGAATCCTACTAACAGGTATGATCATGGCATTACACATGGTCACTGTGAGCATGAAAATTTCATGAGCAAGGGTGCTAATGTCAATAGACCAATCTATAGGCATGCCCATCATATTCAAGAGGAGTTCTTAAAGAATGTTATTCCAGCACCAACACTTAATAAGTCTACTGGCAACAAAGTAAGAAGGCATGTACCTAAGAATAGGTATAATAGGTTTGAGTGTTTATGTTGTGGCAAGGTGGACCACTTTACCATGGATTGCTGGTTTAACTCAAGTGTTAAAACCAAAAGTAGGATTCCTGTTAGATCAGTTACAGGATTTCAAACTAACAAGGACCTAAGACCCACTAGCAAGTTGGGTTCTAAGGGTAAGTGATTCTTTATTTGTTGCAGGTGAATCCAAGTGATCATACCCCTATATGATACTTGGATAGTGGTTGTTCCAGACACATGACTGGAACCAGGAGAATGATAAGGGACTATGTGCCCATAGAGAATGGACCCAAAGTAATCTTTGGTGGATCAGAAAAGGGAATCATAAAAGGATTTGGTAACATCTCTTGTGATTCAATTACAATCACTAAAGTGGCTTATGTAAAGGGTTTAAAACATAACCTGATTAGCATAAGTCAACTTAGTGATCTAGGTTATGACATTTCTTTCCTCAAAGGGGAGTGCCTAGTAAAAAGGTCAAGTGATCAAGAGATCATTTTGACTGGCAATAGGAAAGGAAATGTGTATTTCCTTAACCTAGATTATGAGTCTAACTGCTCGCCTATTTGTTTGGTTGCTGGAGAGAAAGCTTCTCTATGTGTCAAATGGCACAAGAGGCTAGCTCATCTTAACTATAAGCCAATTGAACTGATGTTCAACATGGTATTAGTGAGGAATGGTCCTCAAGTTAAGTGCACAAAATAGGGTGTGTGTTCAGCTTGCCAAAAAGGCAAGCAGACTAAGTCCTCTTTTCAGTCACTTGACATCACAGATTCAAAGAGATGTTTGTATCTCATGCATATAGATTTGTTTGGTCCTATTTCAGTTCATAGTCTTGGTAGGAAAGCATACACACTTGTTGTTGTGGATGACTATTCAAGATTTACATGGGATTTCTTCTTGAGGCAGAAATCTGAAACCCCAACTATTTTCAAGACTTTTGTCAGACAAATACAGAATGAATACAACAGTTTAGTTGTCAAAATCAGAAGTGACCATGGAACTGAATTTTAGTCTGAATGTATGACAAAATTCTGTGAAGAACATGGGATTCATCAGGAATTCTCTTCACCTAGAACTCCTCAGCAAAATGGTGTTGTTGAAAGAAAGAATAGGACTCTAATTAAGGCCAGTAGAACTCTACTGAATGACACTACTCTCCCTGAATACTTCTGGGCTAAGACAGTAAATACTGCATGTCATGTGCTCAATAGGGCCTCCATCAACAAGAAACACAAGATGACTCCCTACCAGATTTTGAAAGGCAGAAAACCAAACATATCTTATTTTAGAATCTTTGGTAATAAGTGTTTTGTACTAGTCAATGGTAAACACTATCAAACTAAGTTTGCTGCCAAATCCTTAGAAGGGATATTTGTTGGGTATAACAATCAAAGTAGAGCATACAGAATCTACAACTTGACTACTCAAGTTGTAGAAGAATCTGTGCATGTTGTATTTGATGAGTCAATGTTTATTAATAGTGAATTTTCTAGTTCTTCAGTTAGTTCTACAGGTCTAACAGATAAGCTGGACAAGCTGACCATCAATGAATATGTTCCTGCTAAACTGGATGAGGATAAAGATGCCAGCTATCCAGGAGGAGACCAAGTCCCTCTTGGTGAAGAAGAAAATGTGGAGCATCAAGATGAGGAAACTGGAGATAGCCATAATGCTGACAGTATTCCTCCAGTAAGGAGACACCTGAAGGATTATCCAGCTCACCAGATCATTGGTGATGCAAGTCAGGGTGTTCTAACAAGGAGCAGGAGCATGAACATAGTTCTATGTTCTAACTTCCTGTCTCAGATAGAACCCAGGAAGATTGAAGAAGCAATGCAAGACACCAACTGAATTGATGCAATGCAAGAAGAGCTCAGTCATTTCAAAAGGTGTAAGGTCTGGGAACTGGTGCCAAAACCTAAGGATCACAACATAATAGGAACTAAGTGGATCTACAAGAACAAGCTTGATGAGAATGGCACTATAGTCAAGAACAAGGCTAGACTGGTAGCAAAAGACTACATGCAAGAGGAAGGTATTGATTTTGATCAAACCTTTGCTCTAGTGGCAAGGATGGAGGCTATAAGGCTTTTCTATGGCTATGCTGCCTTTCAAGGGTTCAAAGTATATCAGATGGATGTGAAATCAGCATTTTTGAATGGTGATTTAAAAGAAGAAGTCTATGTAGAACAACTCTCAGGTTTTGTAGACTCTCACTTTCCTGATTATGTATATAGGCTTAGGAAAGCACTATATGGTTTGAAATAAGCTCTAAGGGTTTGGTATGAAACCTTGTCTGCCTTCCTTATTGAGAATAAATTCTCTAGAGGAAAGATAGATAAAACTTTATTCTATATGGAATCAAAAGGCAAGATAATACTAGTCCAGATATATATGGATAACATTATCTTTGGTTCTACTGAAAACAGCCTTTGTAGGAAGTTTGTCAAACTTATGCAAGGGAAGTTTGAGATGAACAGTATGGGTGAGCGTAAGTTCTTCTTGGGACTTCAAGTTAGACAGACTGAGAGTGGATTGTCCATATCCCAGTCTAAGTTCACCAAGGAGTTGATTAAGAAGTATGGTTTGGACTCAGCTTCTACTATGAAAACTCTAATGGGAACAAGTATGCCTATATACAAAGATGAAGCAGGGAAACCTGTTATTGAGTCTTTGTATAGAGGGGTAATTGGCTCCCTACTATACTTGACTGCTAGTAGACCTGACATCATGTATGCAACATATGTCTGTGCTAGGTATCAAGCATGCCCTAAGGAATCTCATTATACTGCAGTTAAGAGAATACTGAGATATCTTAAGGGCACACCTAATCTAGGCCTTTGGTACCCTAAGAATAGAGATTTTTCTCAGATGCAGATTTTGCTGGATGCAAAGAAGACAAAAAAAGTACCACAGGAACCTGTCAATTCCTTGATGGGAGGCTGGTGTCATGGAGCAACAAGAAGCAAACTAATGTAGTTATATCAACAGCTGAATCAGAGTATATAGCTGCAGGTAGCTGCTGTGCATAATTGATGTGGATAAAGCATCAACTAGAAGATTATGACATCCAGGTAAGTAGAATTCCACTGTTTTGTTATTCTACAAGTGTTATTTCTATTGCTAAGAATCGTGTATCACACAGTAGGACCAAGCATATAGAAATAAAGTTTCATTTTATCAGAGAACATGTAGAAAAGGAAAATATTAATCTAGAGTTTGTAAAAACTGATAATCAAATAGCTGATATTTTTATAAAACCACTGGATGAAACTAAATTCAATAATTTCAAAATTGAATTAGGTATGTTGAACCTAGAATAGGTTAACACAAGTTTCCATAAGTAGCATATGTAAGCACCAAATTTCTATTGAAATTTGGCTAAGTACAAAGTTTGTGTAGATACAAACAAGTTGTGTCGACACACTCAGTATGTTGTGTCGACACAGAAAAAGGATGTGTCGACACAGAAATAGTATCTGTGTTGACAGAAGAATAGGTGTCGACACAACCTTGTCGAGACCATATGTCGAGAGGATTTTTGTGTCCACACACAAAAGTTGGTGTCGACACAGCTCTATCGAGACTAAAGTTGTCAGTGTCAACACAGACGCAAGTTTGTCGACACAGACTCAAGTATGTCGACTCATAGATGTGTCGACTTAAAATACATTTTGTCGACTTAGACATTAGTATGTCGACACATAGTCGTGTCGACTTAACTTAAGTTCTGTCAAGACCTAGGTCATTTTTGTCGACACAAAAACTTATTTGTCGACTTAGGCCCGACTTGTGACCTGCCCTTGACACAAGTACTATAAATAGGTGAAGCCAAAATTTGGTCGACTACGCTATCAGAATTTTTAACTCTACACCTTCTGTCGACATAGACCTTCTATTCTCCTCTAGCACTTACGTCAATGGCACCACACCAAGAAGGTAAGGTTAATGAAGGTTATAAACTGGTTCGTGAAGGTTTCATGACAGCTCTTGATGAAATTCAGGGAGTTATTGCCCTAATTTCTGAAAATGGATTAGAATTTTTGGTCTCTGAACCGGCCAAAACTTGAAAAAAGGAAGTCATGGAGTTCTACACAACCGTTACTGTGGACACAGAAGGAAAGAAAATCAAGGCATCTATTCAAGATACCTGGGTGAAGCTGATGACTACTTTTGAGTCATCCTTTTTTGGGTAATTTAGTAGCTTAAATTTCTAAGTATTATAATTTTATGTTGTTGTATGCTGATAGTCCGTTTTATAGCCTAAACTATTATGGTATTTTCTAGCTTTCAATTTACAAAGCATGTCTTGTATGCTTATATTTTGACCTTTTTTTGTATATTATTGTCACTAACATCTTTCCTTCTTTTTGCAGGATTTTACAAGTTTTGCATGGTCACGCCCCATGGTCACGCCCTCCTAGGGCGTGTACCAAGAGCGTGTAACCTAGTGGAATGAAGCCGCCGGTCCGAAGTCAATCTCCACCAGAAACTAGCTGTCACGCCCACTGACACGCCCTACGTGGGCGTGTCTGACAGGCGTGACCCGCCAAGTCCCGAGAAGTCAGTACCGAGCTCAATTTCAACGCGCCGAATCTGACACGCCCATATGTCACGCCCTCCAGGGGCGTGTTCGATGGGCGTGTAACTCAGCAACCGCGCCAGAATTAAATGCCAACGCTCCAGATGCCGCACCGAATCAGACACACCCTATGGTCACGCCCTCCATGGGCGTGTCATAGGGCGTGACCCAGCCCGAAAAAACTCTATAAATAGGGATCATCTTCTAGTGTTTGGGGGCAGATGGAGAGAGATTAGAGAAGAAGAAGTGCTGCTATTTTAGTTTTTATGTCTTAAGCTTGTCTCTTCCTTTTTACTTCAAGTAATTGAGTTTCTTTTCATGCAAGCCTTTTTCGCATTTCTGTACTTCCTTTTTACAGCATTTGTAATCATCGTAGAAGGTGTTCTTATAGTATCTGTGTGCCCTACTTGTGATTCCTCCACATTACGAAATAAAATAGTTCGCTATTCTCTTTCCCTTCTACTCGGTGTTATTTTCCATACTATTAATATGATCTTCATTGTCTATACCATGAATAACTAAATCCTCCTTGTACTCGATCTTGATGATCTGAGGTTTGAGTGATTAAGTTATGATGCTTTAATTTTACCTTTCCTTTTTAGGGGTTTAACCTTGAATTGCTCTTGAATTCTTTTGGGTTGGAGATATATCATCGATGTATACTCTCCGCCTTAGCTTTCATGCTTGGCTAGCCGAAAGGCCGATAGTTTGAAGTGAGCACTCAAGAGGAAAGGGATTGGTATGCACCCCTCGAGAGAGGCAGGCATTCAAATCTCCCGGATTGGAATAAAATCTAATAGTGGGGTTCACCGCGTAAAGCGAGCTTTAGGCCTCTGATTTAGACGAAAGTCGGTCGGACCTACCTAAACTCAGTCGGACACGACTTCGAGAGAAGTGTGTTTAAGCTTTAGGAACCTCCACGGTCAAGAAACTCTTCCCTATTAAGTTTAGGCTTTTATCGCATTTCTTTATTACTCTGGCCGAGGTGATTCTTGATCGAGTACATTTCCATCCCTTTGTCGTAGTTCTTTAACACTTTATCGTAATCGCGTCTAATAGTTCTTTAACTTAATGCAGTGGTTCTCTTTCTAGCGATTAACTATATTTCCTTTCTTAATTGCAATTTCCTTTTTAGCCCTCAAGATTTTCCTCCGATAAAATAATAGTCTTCGTGTGAGTAAGTGTATTCAACAGTTCCCGGATTTCAATACGACACTTGTGTCCCCTAGCTACAATTCGATAGGTATACTTGCCTAGATGGATTGCTAGTTCGGTTGCTTTTATTTTCTTCACGATTAGTAGACGTCAAGTTTTTGGAGCCGTTGCCGGGGAACTCAGCTCTTGTTGATATATTGAAAACACGAATCTATTACTTTTATCTTCCTTATTGCAAACCAAAAAGAGAAAAAAAATCGCTTTAAAAAATAATAATAATAATAATAAATATAATCATTTTCAATAGATACCCACATCACAAGTTTCCTACACCAACAAAATCCTCTCAAAAAGGGCAATGCGGTTTTAAGTGCCGCTATCTTGTCTAGTACCTTGCGAACCCTTCATCGGGTAGTCCTTGGGAAGCGTGGGAGCTAAAACATCTAAAATATATATATTTAAAAAAAAACAATAATAATAAACAATACTTCTCTCTTTCTTCTTCCAGTGCATGACCCGGGGAAGTCCGTCGGTTATTTTGAACTTGGACCACGAAATCGAGCGTACTCTTCGGAGAAGATTGCGATTTCAAGGCCCGACTCTTCAAATACCGGTCGAACATTCCGATTCATATTCTACCTTAAGAATGGACAATCCCAACCAAGAGGAAGTCGTGCAAAGGACTATGTCCCATTATGCAAGACCAAACCTGGAGGGTATAGAATCTAGCATAGTTCGCCCCGCTATTGCGAACAATAACTTCGAGCTTAAGCCTAGCATCATTCAAATGGTGCAGCAATATGTACAGTTCGACGGAATGCAAGATGAAGATCCGAACTTGCATATTGCTAATTTTCTTGAAATCTGTGACACCTTCAAGATTAATGGTGTCTCGGATGATGCGATAAGGCTAAGACTCTTCCCATTCTCCTTAAGGACAAAAGCCAAACAGTGGTTGAGTTCTCTTCCAAGAGGATCAATCACTACTTGGAACACTTTAACTGAAAAATTTCTTTCTCGTTATTTTCCCCCCGCCAAAACTGCTAAGTTTCGAAATGATATAACTTCATATTCTCAAATTGATTCTGAGACCCTCTATGACACTTGGGAGAGGTTCAAAGAACTTTTGAGAAGATGCCCACATCATGCTCTGCCTGTATGGTTGCAGGTTCAGACATTCTATAATGGGCTAAACCAAGAGACTAAGCAAATGATAGATGCCGCTTCTGCTGGTTCTTTAGACCGCAAAACTCCGGAAGCCGCTCTTGAGCTTATCGATGACATGGCGATGAACACTTATCAGTGGAATTCGTCCAGGTCTCGCCCATCTAAACCTACAGGTATCTATGAAGTGGATTCGGTGACGCAACTGGCGATGTAAGTGGAAATGCTCAACAAGAAGATCTCGGAGATGACTGCTCCCTCCGCCGCTAAGGTATATGAAAATGCTGCTGCTGCCGAGCAGGTGGATTATCTGAGGAACATACCCAGGCCTGCTCAAAATATTTCTGCGAATAATTTTTCTGCTCTTTCGAATTTTTCTTCTCCTCCTGGTTTTTCTGCTTCTTCGAACACTTATCATCCCGGATGGCATAACCATCCTAATTTTTCTTGGAGTAATAATGCTAATGTAATACGCCCACCGCACGATTTTACACCACCACCACCACCGCAACAAAATTTTCAAAAACCTTCCCCTTTGGAAGAGATCCTCGCTAAATATATAAGCTCGAACGATGCCACTATTAGAAATTTAACAGGATCCATGAAAAACTTAGAAAATCAAGTTGGCCAACTCGCTAAGGCCTTTTCCGAGAGACCACCTGGAACTCTTCCCTCGAACACTGAGCCTAACCCAAGGGAGCACGCAAATGCGATTTCCCTTCGGAGCGGTAAAGTTGTTAACGAGCCCACCACAAGGGAAGAGCCAAAGGCGATTGTTCCTCCAGTTTTTACCCCCACGGAAAATGACAACTTAGATTCTGAAAAAGAAAAATCTACATTTGAAAAAGAAAACGATGGCTCTATTATTTCTGATTCTCAAAAAGAAAAAAATGATTTTCAAAATGATGCTCCTGTTGTCCTAAAAGAATTCCCGCCACCTCCTTATCCGGCTAGACTTAGGAAAGACAAACTAGATGATCAGTACCAACGCTTTCTTGAAATGTTCAAACAAATTCACATTAATTTGCCATTTCATGAAGCGATTAGTCAAATGTCGAAGTACGCAAAATATCTTAAGGACTTATTAACAAACAAGACGAAATTGGAGAACTTATCACATGTAACATTGAATGAAGAATGCTCGGCAGTCGTTAAAAATTCTAATCTGCCTAAAAAGATAAACGATCCGGGTAGTTTTTCCATTCCTTGTGTCTTTGGTGATTTATTTGTTAAACATGCGTTGGCAGATCTAGGAGCGAGCATCAACTTGATGCCTTTTTCACTATTTAAGAAGTTAGGATTGGGCACTCTGAGCCCTACAAGGATGAGTATCCAATTAGCTGATAGGTCTATCAAGTATCCACTAGGTATCATTGAGGACGTGCTAGTAAAGGTCGACAAATTCATCTTCCCGGTGGATTTTGTCATTCTTGATATTGAAGAAGACGTCGAGGTTCCTCTTGTCCTTGGACGACCATTTCTAGCCACCTCTCGAGCAGTTATAGACGTTAGTAACGGAAAGTTGTTTTTGCGTGTGGGAGATGATGAGGTCACATTTTCTATAAATCAATCCATGAAAAACTCCTTAAAAAATGATGACTCTTGTTTTTTTGTTGACGTTCTAAATGAAGACTCTTCCCTTTCCCTTTCCAACATTTCTCCCAATGAATTTTCATCTTCGTTTTCTGAAATTTCTTCATATAATTTTGATAACCCGGTGATGTCGATCCAAGAAAACGTTGAAAATAATTTTGCATGTAGTAGGAAAAAGTATGAAAATCTTGTTTTTGAAAAAGAGAAAAATTTAAAAAAATCTTATGACGAACCACCCCAGCTTGATTTAAAACCACTGCCTGACCACCTCAAATATGCCTTTCTTGCAAAAGATTCAAAATTGCCCGTTATAATCTCGGCTTTTCTTTCCCAATCCGAAAACGATCAATTGATCGAACTACTACAAAAGCATCGCCGAGCTATAGCATGGCAAATTTGTGATATTCCTGGCATAAGTCCCTCTTTCTGCACACACAACATATTTTTTGAAAATAATCCTAAGGGTGTAGTTCAACCACAACGTCGTCTTAATCCAAATATGAAAGAGGTTGTGAAGGGAGAGGTGCTTAAGTTATTAGATGCAGGGATAATTTATCCTATTTCCGATAGTCAGTGGGTAAGTCCAGTTCAGGTTGTTCCTAAGAAGGGTGGGATCACGGTAGTACCAAACGAAAACAACGATTTAGTTCCAACTAGGACGATAACGGGATGGAGGATGTGCATCGATTACCGTAAACTAAACGATGCCACTCGAAAAGATCACTTCCCCCTCCCCTTTATCGATCAAATTTTAGAACGTTTGTCCGGGCACAATTTTTATTGCTTCCTCGACGGTCTCTCGGGATATTTTCAAATCCCTATCTCACCCGAGGACCAAGAGAAGACGACATTCACTTGCCCCTTCGGAACTTTTGCCTACCGTAGAATGCCTTTCGGATTATGCAACGCACCCGCCACCTTTCAGCGGTGTATGCTTGCTATTTTTGATAAATATGTAGAAAATATTATGGAAGTTTTTATGGACGACTTTTCCGTTTTTGGCGACTCATTCGATCTATGTTTAGAAAATTTAGGAAAAGTTTTAAAACGCTGCGAGGAGACAAATTTAGTTTTAAATTGGGAGAAGTGCCACTTTATGGTACGTGAGGGTTTAGTCCTTGGCCACAACATTTCCGCTAGGGGAATTGAAGTGGACAAGGCAAAAATTGAAGTAATTGAAAAGTTACCGCCCCCTCTAACCGTTAAAGCGATTAGAAGTTTTTTAGGTCATGCGGGTTTTTATCGTAGATTTATTAAGGACTTTTCAAAAATCACTAAACCTCTCACCCACTTGCTCGAAAAAGACATTCCTTTTGTTTTTGATAAATCTTGTCTCGAGGCCTTTGAATTAATAAAATCAAAACTTATAAATGCTCCTATTATGATCGCCCCAGTTTGGGATTTACCTTTCGAAATTATGTGTGATGCGAGTAATCATGCGATAGGTGCGGTTTTAGGTCAACGAATCGCTAAGAACTTTCTTCCGATTTTCTACGCTAGTAAAACTCTCACTTCTGCGCAAGAAAATTACACCACGACGGAGAAAGAGCTCTTAGCAGTTATTTTTGCTTTTGATAAATTCCGACCGTATGTTACTCTATCTAAGGTTATTGTTTTCACGGATCATTCCGCTTTGAAGTACCTCCTTTCTAAACCGGATGCCAAGCCGCGTCTTATCCGTTGGATCCTCTTACTTCAAGAATTCGACTTGGAAATTCGGGATAAGAAAGGAGCAGAAAACCTAGCGGCGGATCATCTATCTCGCCATGAAAATCCCAAACTTGATTTTTTAAATGAAACTTTTATTAATGACTCTTTTCCGGATGAGCGTCTTTTTAATATTTCTTCATCTTCTACCCCCTGGTTTGCCGATCTGGCCAATTATCTTGTGGCCCGGGTCCTTCCAAAAGAATACTCCACTCACCAAAAGAAGAAATTCTTTTCGGAGTTGAAGTATTATTTTTGGGAAGACCCATTTCTATTTCGCATTTGTGTGGACCAAGTGGTAAGGAGATGCGTTTCGCAGGAAGAGGGTCACCAAATTTTAAAACATGTTCATGAAGGTCCGACTGGCGGGCATTATCAAGCAAACCGCACCGCCCAAAAAGTGCTTAGTGCTGGCTTCTATTGGCCAAGCATATTTAAAGATGCACAAATCTTTGTGGGCGGGTGCGATCGATGCCAGCGGACTGGAAATATTTCTAACAAAAATGAAATGGAGCAAAATTACTTTCTCGAGTGCGAAGTTTTTGATCTATGGGGCATAGACTTTGTCGGCCCAATTCCCTCCAGCTTAGGAAACAAATATATTCTAGTCGCAGTCGATTATGTTTCTAGGTGGGCAGAAGCCCAAGCTCTACCAAATAATGATGCTCGCGTAGTTGTCAATTTTCTAAAAAAAGTATTTTCTCGCTTTGGGTTTCCTCGAGCGATCGTTAGTGATAGGGGAAGTCATTTTTGCAACGCTCAGCTCACTAAGGCTTTAGCCAAATATGGCGTTACGCATAAATTGTCCACTGCTTATCACCCCCAAACGAACGGTCAGGTCGAGGTAGTCAATCGCGAACTTAAACGAATTTTGGAAAAAAACGTTTCAACTTCTCGTAAGGATTGGTCTTTAAAATTGGACGATGCTTTGTGGGCCTATCGGACAGCGTACAAAACCGCCATCGGTTGTACTCCTTTCCGATTAGTATATGGAAAATCGTGTCATCTTCCGGTAGAAGTAGAACACCGTGCGTATTGGGCGTTGAAGTTTTTTAATTTCGATCCACACTCGGTCGGCGAGCATAGAAAAAACCAACTAAATGAGCTTGACGAGTGGCGAGCGTACGCCTATGAAAATAATAAAATTTATAAAGAACGCACGAAATTATATCACGATAAGAACCTGCGCCACCCTAAAACTTTTAAACCAGGCGATCAGGATCTTCTTTTTAATTCGCGTTTACGTCTCTTCCCGGGAAAGCTTAAATCTCAATGGTCCGGACCGTTCACGGTCAAGGATGTTTTTCCTTACGGCACTGTGCTACTTTCACACCCCGATAAGGGGGACTTTAAAGTTAATGGCCATAGACTTAAACTCTATTTCTCTAATGATTCTGTGACTCCTGCAAAGGAGAATCTTCTTTTTTATTCTTAGTTTTTTATTTCTGATGGACATTTTTATTTTGTTATGGACATTTTTATTTTCCACTTTTTGGACTTATTATTATGAAACCCTTTTATTTGAACTCTTGTAATAAACAAACATTATCGGGCATCTGCCCATGGACTCTATCTTTTTGCTTTTATTTTGCTCTTTCTGCCGGAGGCAAATCAAGTCCATGATCGTGGTCGCCACTCTGCCGTTGCTGATTTCAAGATGGATCAAGTCAAACCTGCTAACGATCAAGTGCGCTAAAGAGCAAGCATGGAGGAGCGACATCCGCCTTCATCTCACGAACCCGGGGAAGTCCTGTTCTTATTTACTTTACTTTCTGCATTTTCTTTTATCTCTCCTTCTCAGTCTCCTTCTCTTTTTCCTTTCATTGAGGACAATGAAATATTTTAAGCATGGGGAGGTCTAGTTTCTTTTGGCTTTTTCTTTTTGTTCTTCTTCTTTCAAAAGAAATTTTTTTTTAAACTAGTATAGTATTTTATGTCATCAAAATCTAAAATCCAAAAAATTATAACATATAAAACCCAAAAAAAAATTAGAAAAAAAATTGTGCTAAAATCTATTTGAAAAACAAAACCTAAAATTATTTTCTGTCTTTATTTTCATGTTGCTTCTAGTGAAGTGTAGGCCCATGCGGTTTCTTAGTTCTATATAGATTACTTTGAAAATGTTTTTCTGAACCTATCATTTTAACATAGTTTAGTTCTACTAGTTTCTTTTTCTTAAATATAGGCATCCGGTTTTTAAGTTATAAGCTAGCAATGCGTAGTTATGTCTTTTTATTCGGTTAGTTACTTACGAATGGTTGTTAGGTATCTTTAGTCCTTTTTCATTTGCGGGGTAGTCTTTCTTGGTGTCTAGAACTTGTACCAAGCTACTTTCGAAGCATTTGCGCCATTTTTACGTTCTTTAGAAATGATTTAGGCCACCATTTGAATAGTTTGAGCTTTTCTTCCCCACCAAAAACAAAACCCTTGCAAAACAATTTTGGGCCTTTTTCCTTATTTTCTTTGTTTTTAGCTCCACCTTTCATTTCATTATGTTCACCAAAGCCAAATATCTTTCCTATTTTTGAACTATAAATTTGAGCTTAAAAATTATTTTTTGTGGGAAAGGTATTATTTTTGAAATAAATAGAAAATTCTCAAGCTTATTTTTGGAGCTTTCTTATCAAATGTTATTCAAAAGAAAAAAAAATTGAAAAAAAACAAAAAACAAAAAAAAACAAATGAATGCAAAACGTTTATGTTTGGCCAAGTTATAAAAGAAAAAAATTCATGGCCTGGTTTTTGTAGTTTCATATTGGAGAAATGACATAGTTGTTATTTCTCATTTTTCTATGCTTTGGTTATTTTTGAGCTCACCTTGGTTTAGTGCCTAAAACCTCACGTTTACCTTTGATTCCACTTCCTAATCATTTACCTAAGCCAAGTTTTAATGCCTAGTAGAAGTCCTAATGATATTAGAACTTAATTTCGCGTAGTGGAGAAAGTGTGAACGTACAAGCCTATGGCCACCATCATTGATGGATTTCTTTGGAGGTTATCTTGGAATGTTTTAGGGTTAATGTTTATCTAGCAACCTAGTAGTTTGTTAATGCGCCGTTTATTTAGAACTTCTACTTTTGTTTTCCTTATTTTCATTTATTTTGGATGCCTTGTTTTTAAGATTTAGAAATTAGTAGACTTCTCTTATGTTTTAATGAGATTTTTAGGGTTTCCCTTTCAAATCTTCTATTGTGCACTTCTCACCCCACTAGTTGATAATATGAATATTAGGATAGTTTAATTTTCCATGTTTTGTTTTTCTTAATTATGAAACCTAAATTAGCTTTGTTTATTTTCTATTTCCTTCCCTAGTTTTCATTTTTATTTGCTTGAGGGCAAGCAAATGTCTAAGCATGGGGGTGTTTGATGACTACTTTTGAGTCATCCTTTTTTGGGTAATTTAGTAGCTTAAATTTCTAAGTATTATAATTTTATGTTGTTGTATGCTGATAGTCCGTTTTATAGCCTAAACTATTATGGTATTTTCTAGCTTTCAATTTACAAAGCATGTCTTGTATGCTTATATTTTGACCTTTTTTTGTATATTATTGTCACTAACATCTTTCCTTCTTTTTGCAGGATTTTACAAGTTTTGCATGGTCACGCCCCATGGTCACGCCCTCCTAGGGCGTGTACCAAGGGCGTGTAACCTAGTGGAATGAAGCTGCCGGACCGAAGTCAATCTCCACCAGAAACTAGCTGTCACGCCCACTGACACGCCCACTGACACGCCCTACATGGGCGTGTCTGACAGGCGTGACCCGCCAAGTCCCGAGAAGTCAGTACCGAGCTCAATTTCAACGCGCCGAATCCGACACGCCCATATGTCACGCCCTCCAGGGGCGTGTTCGATGGGCGTGTAACTCAGCAACCGCGCCAGAATTAAATGCCAACGCTCCAGATGCCGCACCGAATCAGACACGCCCTATGGTCACGCCCTCCATGGGCGTGTCATAGGGCGTGACCCAGCCCGAAAAAACTCTATAAATAGGGATCATCTTCTAGTGTTTGGGGGCAGATGGAGAGAGATTAGAGAAGAAGAAGTGCTGCTATTTTAGTTTTTATGTCTTAAGCTTGTCTCTTCCTTTTTACTTCAAGTAATTGAGTTTCTTTTCATGCAAGCCTTTTTCGCATTTCTATACTTCCTTTTTACAGCATTTGTAATCATCGTAGAAGGTGTTCTTATAGTATCTGTGTGCCCTACTTGTGATTCCTCCACATTACGAAATAAAATAGTTCGCTATTCTCTTTCCCTTCTACTCGGTGTTATTTTCCATACTATTAATATGATCTTCATTGTCTATACCATGAATAACTAAATCCTCCTTGTACTCGATCTTGATGATCTGAGGTTTGAGTGATTAAGTTATGATGCTTTAATTTTACCTTTCCTTTTTAGGGGTTTAACCTTGAATTGCTCTTGAATTCTTTTGGGTTGGAGATATATCATCGATGTATACTCTCCGCCTTAGCTTTCATGCTTGGCTAGCCGAAAGGCCGATAGTTTGAAGTGAGCACTCAAGAGGAAAGGGATTGGTATGCACCCCTCGAGAGAGGCAGACATTCAAATCTCCCGGATTGGAATAAAATCTAATAGTGGGGTTCACCGCGTAAAGCGAGCTTTAGGCCTCTGATTTAGACGAAAGTCGGTCGGACCTACCTAAACTCAGTCGGACACGACTTCGAGAGAAGTGTGTTTAAGCTTTAGGAACCTCCACTGTCAAGAAACTCTTCCCTATTAAGTTTAGGCTTTTATCGCATTTCTTTATTACTCTGGCCGAGGTGATTCTTGATCGAGTACATTTCCATCCCTTTGTCATAGTTCTTTAACACTTTATCGTAATCGCGTCTAATAGTTCTTTAACTTAATGCAGTGGTTCTCTTTCTAGCGATTAACTATATTTCCTTTCTTAATTGCAATTTCCTTTTTAGCCCTCAAGATTTTCCTCCGATAAAATAATAGTCTTCGTGTGAGTAAGTGTATTCAACAGTTCCCGGATTTCAATACGACACTTGTGTCCCCTAGCTACAATTCGATAGGTATACTTGCCTAGATGGATTGCTAGTTCGGTTGCTTTTATTTTCTTCACGATTTGTAGACATCAGAAGCTCATATTGAAATCTATCAGGAAAGCACTACATCTACCATTGATCAAGGATATAGAAGAAATAACTCCTTCCCAGATAACTGAAGCTTTAAGCTGGTGTGGACTGAGTCCTAGTATTAAGATTGGATCATCTATCAATAGAAAAGGGATGAATTCCCAAGGAAAATTTCTTTCAGAATTTGTGGGCAAAGTGATTATCTGCAAAACTGGTGGACATGATAGGATTTCTGCCCACATATTCAATCTGATGGTGAGGATCATATTCAAGATAAACACCGACTGGGCAGCAGTAGTGTTTGATAAAATACAAGAAGGAATAACGAAACCTAACCTGGGACGGATTCTCAGTCTATGCTTAACATCAGTAATTCCAGATGTTCTAAAATAAGCAAATGGCTCTAAGATAAATCATATGAAGAAAATGGATGTGAGGATACTGTCAAGGTGGGACAGAGTTCTGACCAAGGAAGTCCCTGCTCCTAAGGAGCAAACTAAGAAAGACAAGAAGAAAAAGAAAGTGGTTGTACAGGCTGACTCCTCCAGTGATTCTGATGAGGAAGTGGTCTTTAGTTCTGATGAAGACCAGCACCAACAGGATGATCATGATCAAGTAAAAGATAGTGAGCCCAAGGAGCAACAAGTTGACTTCACTCCAGGGGAGAAAACTTAGAACAAGAAACTGAGCTGCCTGCCCAAGGGGGAGGTATTGATGATGTTGTCCTAGATAGTGACTTAGCTGCAGATTCAATCATGGATGTAGTATCTGAAATCAACACTGCAGCTGAAGAAACTAATAAGACAGATGCTCAAAATGAGCCAGTAAGTATCTTCTCCACATTTTAGTGATATATGATGGGATTCTCCTCAAAAATTGTTCTAGGGGACACTTTTATTTACACAAAAAAAATCTTTCAAGTGGTATTAGTCTTTTAAGTGGTACTTTAAAAACTAATCTTCCTTCTGTACAGATGCAGTAGGAATTCGCCTTGGAAGAAATGTTTTTAGATCTTCCTACAGATGGGATTGAGGGGGAGCATACTGAAAAAGAAAAAGAAATCCCAAGGACTGAGGGGGAGTTATCCAAGGATACCCCAACTAAAAAGGACACTATTGATATTAAAAGTACATCTGAATCTTCTTAAGATGAAGAAGCCACATTGGCTAAGAAAAGAAAGCTGACTGTGTTAAATAAAAAGAGTTCTGGATATAAGAAGGCTTTACAAATGGGAACTACACCATCTACATCAAGCATGGACTTCATTTCTTTACTGGTCTAGATGCAAATAAAATTAAATAATCAAAGACAGACAATAGAGAAATATGTGGATGAAACTCATAAGGAGTTACAGTTTCAGTTGGCCCAGGACATCAAATCTATTAGGTTTGAAGTAAATCAGAATAAGAAGGAGATGATAGATTGCTTCCATAAAGGAGGTAATGTTGTGGTGTTCCTGGCCAAGCAACAGTAAGATATCAAAGCTACAGTGGATGAAATTGAAGTGAAGAAAGGCTATGTACTAGAGAATTAGATCAGAATGAATGAAAACCTTAAGGATTCACATCATGCCATATTAACAAAGCTCACTAATTCTAGCACTACTCTGAAGGCTGAAATCTCCAAGCAAATCCAGGAAGATATATTTGTTGTCAAAGCCACATTTAAAGACTCTCAGGAGAAGATTAAAGCTTTCCTGAAAAAATTCAGAGCTTATTTTAAAGAGGGAATTGAATATGTAGTTGATCAAGTCAGATTCCAGAAAGAAGATTTAAGAGATCATATTACAAGAGAAGTCATAAAGGGGGAGAGATTACTAGTCAAAGCCAGCTCTTACCATGCTAAATGGACTTCCAATAGCATCAGAGCTACTCTTGGATATCCTCCTCTTTGTGATGATGATAATGTAGCATAGTCTGGGATACAACCTGCATATTTTGAAGGAGATCAGCCTGAAGTTGCTCAGGTGATCTACCCCCCAGCTGATTTTGAGATGGTTCAAGAAGAAGTGCTGAAAATGTATAGTCCTCCACCAGAGGCACAAAATGTAGTTCTGGAAAAGGTTGAAATGTCAGAAGCTACATTAGAAGCTCAGAAGGAAGCTCAACTTTCCAAGAAGAGATTCAGAGAGCAGGCTGAGCTGAAGCCAGATTTTGAGCAGTGGAGCCCAACTTCGAGAAATATTATACTTACTGCCTTGAAAGCTATATAGGATAAAACCCATGACCGGGGTAAGTGGTATTCTGAACAATAGTGGAATAAATATCAAGCAGGACAAGAAGCAATCCTTTAACATAGAAGAAGTGCTAAGGCTGGGAAGCTACCTGCTAATGCTCAAGAGCCAAGCAAGTACTTCCCCAAACCTTTCCACTATTTTGAAAGACAGAAGATCAAGGCAGAAGAATCAAAGAAGAAATCTCTAAAAGGGAAAAAGCCAGCTGAGGATGCTGAACCTTCTGTGCAGGCTAAAATTAAGTTTGGCAAAGCAATAGTTATTAAGGAGCCTAGTCAGTAATATGATTGCTAGGTTTTTGTAATAGAACAATGTACTATTTTGTTTCTTTTGTTCTATAAGAAATTCATGTAAACAAAAGTTCTACTGATTAATGAAATCTGTTTCAGTATTAAGTGTTTGTTGTTTACAATGATTATGTGATAACCTGCTCTGAAATGTTTTTATATCTATTTACAATTTGGTTTTATCTTAAGAGATGTATATCTTTGACTAAGGGTTATGACTTCTCCAAATAGGGGGAGATTGTTGGGTATATTGAAAAATGTGTACCATATTTGGAGAAGCATCAACTTAGTCAATGATATGCATCAATTTGTATTTGATAGAAGTTTGAGTTTCATTGTGCAGGTTTAAGAATTTGAAGAAAAAATTTCTAAGTACAAGTGTCGACACTTGTGAAGAAATTGTGTCGACACTTAGGCAAGCTGTGTTGACACACAAGCTAACTGTGTCGACACTTGTAAAGAAATTGTGTCGACACCCAGAAGCTGTGTCGAAACTTATGAAGAAGCTGTGTCGACACTCAAAGCTATGTCGACACCCAAAGAAGCAGCTGTGTCGACATCCAGAATTGTGTCGACATCTGAAGAAGGATTTGTGTCGACACTTAAAACTGAAACTGTGTCGACACTCAGGAGATATGTCGACACCTGAAGCAATTGTGTCGACACACAGGACTTGTGTCGACACACCAACTCTCAAAAGGCTGTTGAAAGTATCTAGTGTCAACCTAATCCACCTATAGGGGGAATAGGTGTCGTGCAGTCTTTTGCGGAATTAAACTAACCTGCACAAGTAAGCAAATAAAATACAGAAAACATACAAAGAATTATAGTGGTTTCCCGATTTGGGTACGTCCACTTTCCCCCTTCGATCTATCTCCTACCAAGGGACGACTCGGTCACTTCTCCAAACGGATTGAAATCCAATCCTCACACTAGGAGCAACGCTCCCCTAACCACGGAAGGAACCCTTCCAACAACGGAGTCACAACTCCACCACAACGGGTTGCACCCAACCCTTACAAATAGGAATGAAAATTCCTTTACAACAAAATTGAATGTAAATAAAAATACAAACAATGCTTCATGGAGATTCCGATGTCCTTCTTCGTTCATTGAAGCTTGCACGAAAAGTACGAAGAGACCATAACCGGATTTCTCACTTGGAATGGATCTTGTCAAGATCGGCGGCGGCAATGTTTTGTAAATCCAAACTTCTTGACGAAGCAAGCTAGGTCTTTGAACGATCTCAGTCGGATCAAACATCTCAACCGATTCGGAAGGGAGAACAAGTCTCGTTCAATGAATCGGAAGACAAGAGATCTCGAGAGAGACACGTGAGACCGGCTGCTTGCCTCGGTGCTGTCGTCGAGCGATCAGAGACGGGCTAAGATCAGCGGCGGCGATTACTTTGCGATCGGCGACGAGCGTGCGGCGGATTCCGCGATCGTCTAGGTCACGGCCGACTTTCATATTCCGGTGTGTTGGTGTGTACTGTAGACAACGGGAATAAGTACGTATTTATACCCAAAGGCAAACCCTAGAAGACCGTTGCGGGGCCCACCTCGGAAATCCCAAGATCTGGCCGAACTGAGCACGGCGACCTGGACCGGTCCAGCCAGCGGCGAAATCTGCCTAAGGAAAAATCGGTGGGAGTCGTTGGTGATTCCCGTCGATGTCGGTGGGAATCACTCCCGACTCCCTTTGACTCTGCCTTGGTAGAATTTCATACTTTTGCCAGCCGGAAGTAGTCGGCGGGAAACACTTAGTGATTCCCGTCGAAGTCGGCGGGAATCACTAACGACTCTCGTCGAAGTCGGCGGGAATCACTAACGATTCCCGTCGATTCTTACTTGGAAGGATCTTCCTCCTTCCTTCTGTTGATAGCTTGGTGTTTGACCCATCCTTGCTCCTTCTTCTGCTCTTGATCTACCTTGACCCTATACTTAAAAATAAGTACACTCCAATAGAGAGAGTACACGTGGATCAACACACTAATCTACACAGCGAGGGATTACGTTGCGTAGACCCGTGTATATTAACCCACTGCACTCTGACATTGGTGTGTACTTAGCATGGAATAGCTGCAAGCACAACTTGATAGAATTGTCAAATACATTGTCAATTCAACTTAGCTTGTTCAGGATCTTCTTCAAATCAGGTCTATTGTGGATGCAATACCCAACAATCTCCCCCTATTTGAAGAAGCCTAAACCCTACAAGCTAAGGTGAATAGAACAGATGGAAATGAAAATCATAAAGTGAAAATTCAGTTGAGTGTGGAATTCATTACCATATTCCTGAGAGTAACATAGCCTTAGCCGAGTTGATCTCCCCCTATCTGACAGCAACATTCCCTTTGTGGCCTACTTAGCATTAGCAGCCACCTTAGCCTTGGCCGAGAGGGTAATCTCCCCCTTTTCGGCTTCTGTAAACCTGGGACTTCACTTGGAGCAAAATGCTCCCCCTCAGTTCTTGCATCCGTGCCCGATCTTGAGTTCCTAGAAGATGCTTCCCCTAATCCAAGAGCCTTGAGCCTTGCAACCTGTGCAAAGGTTTGATCGAAGTCAATCCCCTCCTCCTGTCTGTATCCTTGAGCCACCAGTCTGGATTTGTTCTTGATGATGACACCGTGTTCATCCAGTTTGTTTCTAAAGATCCACTTAGTGTCGATCACATTTTGTTTCTTTGGTCTGGGAACTAGCGTCCAGACGTTGCATCATTCGAATTGATGAAGTTCATCTTGCATGGCCAATATCCACGACGCATCTTTGTTCGCTTCGTCGAACTTCTTTGGCTCAACCTGCGACAGAAAACTAAGGTGAAGAATCTCGTTAATTGTACCTCTGCGAGTTTTGACACCGTACCGAGGATCTCCTATGATCTGATCTCTTGGTTTATCCCTCACGTGTCTGAGCTCTAAGAGTCTGGCATCTGGAGCTCCTACAGCTTTTCGAGCTCCTCCCTCTTCTAGGAGAATTTCCCCATCCTGACTGTCATCTTCTCCAGTTGGTGTTGAGGTGGAGACCTTGACGTACTTGGGAGCTTCATTTTTAGCAGTCTCATCTAGACTTAGTTGTTCAAGCCTTGCACTTGCATCTTCAAGAATGCCACTAGAAGAATTGTCATGAAGCAAGCTTCCTTCATCAAATACAATATTAATTGACTCTTCTACCACTAGGGTTTTCTTATTGAAAACCCTATATGCCCGACTATGGCTA
This sequence comes from Platanthera zijinensis, assembly GCA_039513925.1. Classification (NCBI taxonomy): domain Eukaryota; kingdom Viridiplantae; phylum Streptophyta; class Magnoliopsida; order Asparagales; family Orchidaceae; genus Platanthera; species Platanthera zijinensis. Next base: position 193,089,203 of record CM077080.1, on the reverse strand, counting down.
CTATAGCCCCTAAAGATGCCTTCAAAGCATTTTTATCTGAATTAAGTACGTGGGTACTTCCCATTATTGAGTACATAGCATCTGCAGCCAAAAATCCTTAGATAGGACATGGTCAGTTTCCTGCCTTTCAGTAGCTTATAAGGCATCTTACGATGGTTCTTGTCGATCAAGGCTCAGTTTTGCATGTGGCAAGCTGTATTAACAGCCTCTGCCCAGAAGTACTCTGGGATTACCAGGATGATCATTCGGATCCACTATTTGGAGCACGAAGAGTGTCATGTACATGAAGGACACTGTAGTTAGCATTATATCTTTTCCCATGTTCCTTGTTCAAGAACAAGCCTGGAACATCTCTTGTCCAAGTCCCATCATGTTCATGGGTACTTAGACTATCCTTCAAAATAAAATTACCTTACCTTAGGAACCCAATAGGTATTGAGTCCTAGGTTCTTATCAGTATAAAATACAGCATGCCTTCTGACAGGATCTCTGACAGGATGGCTCTCTCTTGCCGGAGGATGTGGACATACCCTTGCCCTTGGCACAGAAGGATTGTGCCAACAGTCTATGGCAAAGTGACCCACTTTGGCACAGCACCAACACTCATGGATATTGTACCTCCTTTTCTGACCGGATCTACTAACGGACTTAGTCACGATCCTAGGTCTGTAAGGGGCAGAGCTGGTTCTGCTCTTAGATTTTCCCTTTCCACCGAGACTAGAGGTGGGTCTGATGGTGAACATGTGGGGAGTATTATGAGGCATGGGAGGTGGTGCTTTCTTTTCAGCCAGCACACATCCGAGGGCCCCAGTGATGATTGCTACATGTTTGCCAACTCCCTTTCCCTTTGTCCTAGGGTGGGAAGATATCCTGTGAGAGCTGGTTCTTGCAATATCATGAAGTGTGGGGGCAGAGGCCGTAAATACAAACGCTTCATGATGAGCCGTGTGTATTTTCTCACGGGTAGCCATAACAGTACTTGCACTATTGGTGTTTCCACACGAGGGCCGACCATTCTTGCAGTGACCATATTTGTTCTTATGGTCATACCTGAAGGAATGATGTGTGCCCTTCCTACTCAGTATGGGGGGTCTGTAAATAGTTTCCCCATTTCTCCACAAATTTATAATTCGCGAGATCCACCCGTTTTCTTCCTTTCTCTTAATAGCATCTACCTTGGAAAAATTAGATGTTATCCTCTTCTCGGCCTCTAGATAAAAATCTAGATCCGAGATCTTTGAGTCCTTCACCTTGATGGATTCCAATTGGAGGTCCATCATGGTCCTCAACTGAGCAATTTCCTTAGTTTGTTTCTCAATAAGCAAGTTGCTCTCCTGAAGGGCTCTTCGAAGGGAATCTAGAGCTTCAATCTGTTGATCGAAGCTGTCATTATCCCTGGCATCAACTGATGGACAATCCTCTGAACTTCTCCTGTCTTCAGGAGATACATGTGGGAAAGAGCAAGAGGAGGAAGATACCTGGTCCTGATTGGGATGATTAGGGTTAGAGTTATGGTCTACAGAAGCTGATGTTTCCTCTTCATCCCAACTGCATTCCTCAATCTCTTCTTCAGTCTCTGATAGAGAAATGGGAGCCCTGATTTTGAAAGGTTGTTCTTGACTTTCATCTTCAGAGATGAGGACCCCCACGTATGCTTCATCTTCTTGCTGGCATTCAGTCTAGGCAGTCTTCTTTCCCTCCAAGAGGTCAGAGATTGTTTCCCACATGGACTTTGCAGTCTTACACTTATCCAACCTTGTAATAGATGATCCTGACCAAATATCAGAAATGATCTGTTGAACCAGCTTGTCCAAGTTGAATAGTGAGAACTCAGTTTCAGACATCTCTGCGGGACTCTTTGGGATTTGGAGATCTTCTATAGAGTCAGAAGCCTTCATGGGAATGAAGGGACCCTATTCCATAATGTATAAAGCACTGAGTTAATGGCTTCCAGATGAAACTGAACTCTAATTTTATAGATGGGAAAATATTCTTTTGTTCATGCAGGCAGTCTCAGGGGAGAGACATCTGTGTATAGCTCCATAATTGAATCTTGTTTTCTTCTTGACACTAGACACAGGATCTTACTCAAGGTGTTAACCTTATTGATGAGTAACCTCCCTCTGATACCACTTGAAAGTATCTAGTGTCAACCTAATCCACCTATAGGGGGGAATAGGTGTCGTGCAGTCTTTTGCGGAATTAAACAAACTTGCACAAGTAAGCAAACGAAACACAGAAAACACATAAAGAATTATAGTGGTTCCCCGATTTGGGTACGTCCACTTTCCCCCTTCGACCTATCTCCCACCAAGGGACGACTCGGTCACTTCTCCAAACGGATTGAAATCTAATCCTCACACTAGGAGCAACGCTCCCCTAACTACGGAAGGAACCCTTCCAACAACGGAGTCACAACTCCACAACAATGGGTTGAACCCAACCCTTACAGATAGGAATGAAAATTCCTTTACAACAAAATTGAATGTAAATAAAAATATAAACAATGCTTCATGGAGATTCTGATGTCCTTCTTCGTTCGTTGAAGCTTGCATGAAAAGTACGAAGAGTCCACAACCGGATTTCTCACTTGGAATGGATCTTGTCAAGATCGGCGGCGACAAGTAAGTGCGGCGGCGATGCTTTATAAATCCAAACTTCTTGACGAAGCAAGCTAGGTATTCAAACGATCTCAGTCGGATCAAACGTCTCAACTGATTCGGAAGGGAGAACAAGTCTCGTTCAACGAATCAGAAGACAAGAGATCTCGAGAGAGACAGGTGAGACCGACTGCTTGCCTCGGTGCTGTCGTCGAGCGATCAGAGACGGACTGAGATTAGCGGCGGCGACTACTTTGCGATCAGCGACGAGCATGCGGCGGATTCCGCAATTGGCTAGGTCACGGCCGACTTTCGTATTCTGGTGTGTTGGTGTGTACTGTAGATAATGGGAATAAGTACGTATTTATACCCAAAGGCAAAACCTAGAAGACCATTGTGGGGCCCACCTCGGAAATCTCGAGATCTGGCCGAACTGAGCACGGCGACCTGGACCGGTCCAGCGAGCGACGAAATCTGTCTAAGGCAAAATCGGCGGGAGTCGTTGGTGATTCCCGTCAAAGTCGGCGGGAATCACTCCAGACTCCTGTCGATTCTGCCTTGGCAGAATTTCAGACTTTTGCCAGCCGAAAGTAGTCGGCGGGAGACACTTAGTAATTCTCGTCGAAGTCGGCGGGAATCACTAACGACTCCCGTCGAAGTCAGCGGGAATCACTAACGATTCCCGTCGATTCTTACTTGGAAGGATTTTCCTCCTTCCTTCTGTTGATAGCTTGGTCTTTGACCCATCCTTACTCCTTCTTCTGCTCTTTATCTACCTTGACCCTGTACTTGAAAATAAGTACACTCCAATAGAGAGAGCACACGTGGATCAACACACTGATCTACACAGCGAGGGATTACGTTGCGCAAACCCGTGTATATTGACCCACTACACTCTGACATTGGTGTGTACTAAGCATGGAATAGCTGCAAGCACAACTTGATAGAATTGTTAAATACATTGTCAATTCAACTTAGCTTGTTCAGGCTCTTCTTCAAATCAGGTCTATTGTGGATGCAATACCCAAAAGCTGTGTCGAGTTCAGAAGTAATTTCGTCGACACACAGGACTTGTGTCGACACACACTCAATGCCATTTGACAAACACTCAACGCCAACTGTCTGTAACAGAAATTTCGAGACAAGGAGCTGCTGTGTTGATACACAGGACTTGTGTCGACACGTACAATAAAAGCAGTATCGAGAAGCAGAAGTATAACTGTGTCGACACTTGGAGTAATTATGTCGACACCATGAAGACTTATGTCGACACTTAGCCTATATGTGTCGACACATGTGAAGCAGTCTGTTGAGTGTTGTGTGTTGAGTTGAAAAGACATTGAAGAACCTGGTGACGTGACTGGTGACTTGACAGGTTTCATAACTAACTGGTCTGACACCACTGTCAGAACTGTCAGAAGTCTGTTATAAACCAAATCAGCCGGTAACCATGGAGCAAGCTCTATATAAGAGACAGATCGGAAACGACAATAAGAAAAGAAGAGAGGAATCTGACGGATTGAAGAATTCTGACAGATCAAGGGCTGTCTGCAAGAAAGATTCAGAGTTCAATCTGAATTTAAGGAAGAAGCTGATTGAAGATCATCTTCATCAACAAAGAGGTCCACCTTATTTTGTTCTAATCAAGAAGCTTTGAAAAGCTAAGTTAGGTTGGATCTGAAGGATCAGTATATACAAGAACTGATCAAGAAGGCTACATCAACAGAGAAATCTTGCTGGTGAAGTTTTCAGTTACTCTTTACTCACAAATTCTTGTAGGATCTATTGTTAGATTTGAGATTGTAAGCCTAAAATTATAAAGGCTGAGGTAGGGCTATGTGCCTGAGGTAGGACTGTGGAAAGTCTGAGTTATAAGCCTAATTATAAAGGCTGAGGTAGGGCTGAGGCCTGAGGTAGGATTCTGGAGAAGAATCTGAGGTAGGACTTGTGTTAAGTCTAAGGTGTAGGAACCATCTTGGGTTCTGAGATTGTAAGATCTGTGGATCCGAGCCAGTAGAAGGAAGTTAGGCTGAATCCAGTTATCTGCTGGATAGGCGAAGGGTGAAAGTGGATGTACCCATATCTTGGGGAACCACTATAAATCTGGTGTTTGATGTTATGTGTTTATTTTCTGTAGATTGATTAATCTGTGCTGAAAGAAGTCATATAATTGTTTGCCTAAAAAATTAAAAAGACACAAAAAGATTAGAACCTATTCACCCCCCCCCCTCCTCTAGGTGTTTAGGCTCTTGAAATAAAGTCTTTCACTAAGCCACTTGATGAAGCAAAGTTCAACACCTTCAAGTTTGAATTGGATATGTTGAACCTAGCGTAGCTTCAATTGCTCCTCATATTATTGCAGGTTGTATTCCTTCTTGCAGGTGGGCAAGTACTTCAGTAATTTGAAGATGTTTCAAGTTGTATATCTTGAATGGTATCATGCTGGTGGAAGTACTATCCATATGGTGTAGACTAAGTGTCTATCAAGAAGCATGATAGATGATGCTTTAGTTGAGGGGGAGTAAGTCCAGCACTGCTCCAACACTCTTAAGTGGTTCAACTGCTGCTTATCTGTACTCAAAAAGGGGGTGCAGATAATCAGTACTTCCCTGACTATTTATTGAAGTCAAAAAGGGGAGGAGAAAGGATATGAATCTGGTATCAGATCATAACATGAGGAGAAGGATACACGTAGTATCAGAACTATGAGAAGGTTATGATCAAATTGATCATAACAAGGTAGCAACAATTCAGGGGGAACAGGTGTGATGATGTTCACCCTGTAGGCAAGGAAGTGTGGTAACTAAAACCTCTTCTCTTGTTTTAAGTTAATATTCTACTGCTACATATTTTAATGTATGTCATTGACTCAATTGTTTGAGGGTTTTGACTTCTTCAAATAGGGAGAGATTATTGAGTCCATTGCCCACAATGTCCCATATTTGAAGAAGTCAATCATGTCAATGATATACATAAAGTTGTATTTGATGTGTGATTAAGTTCATGCATACATGTTGTCCTTGAAACATTGATAGGATAGGTATTCTAAGTGATTGGATAGGTGGACATAAAGATAGATGTTGGACATGCAGGAATTTACCTAAGTCCACAGGCGTTGAGTAAAACTTACTCACTCAATGCCAGGTGCAGGAATTCGTTTAAGTCCACAGGAGTTTAGTGAAGTCTATTCACTCAATGCCAGGTAAGTAAAAGCATTGAGTATAGCTTGGTTAGTCTAAGCCTAATTATTTGCTAGACAGAAAAGTGGCTAAGTCCACAGGCGTTGAGTGTAGTCTACTCACTCAATGGCATATAGCTAAAAGCTGTGAGACAGGCTGAGGCAGTCATAGCCTAAGGAGAAACTGGCTGAAATGTGGCAAGTCCACAGGCATTGAGTGAAGTTTACTCACTCAACGCCATACAACATAAATCATTGAGTATAGCTCAGACAGTCAACGCCACAGAAAATATGTGTAGAAATTTAGCTAAGTCCAAATGCGTTGAGTGTAGCTTACTCACTCAATGCCAGAGAACAGAATGATATCTGTTAAGTAGTTTGGCATTGAGTGAAGCTTACTCACTCAATGCCAAGTGGAAAAATCTTTCTAAGTAATATGATGTTGAGTGATGAAGACACACTCAACGCTCTCAATGCTTCCCAAGCAGGAAAATCTGCTAAGTCCAAATACGTTGAGTGAAGGTTGCCCACTCAACGCCAAGTGACTAGAATCATTTCTAAGAGGTATGGTGTTGAGTGAAGCTTACTCACTCAACGCTAAGAGGCAGAAAGATTTTTCAAAGTATTTTGGCGTTGAGTGAAGCTAACCACAAAACCACTGCTGTGGCTAACCTCCCGACTGTTGTTGCGGTTAACCACCAGAGCGCTATTGTGGCTAACCACCAGACCGCAGTGACGGGTTCCCATCAAACTGCTATTGCGGATAGCCACCAGGCCGCTGCTATGGATAGCCACCAGGCCACTGCTGCAGATAGCCACCAGACTGTAGTTGTGGGTAGCCACTAGGTCGCTGTTGCAGACTCTTACCAAATCGCTAGGACAGCTACCAGATAGCCCACTGATCCAAACCACCAAACCGCAGAACAAATAGACTGTTGCGACTAGAATACAGATCGGCCGATCTCCACAGATTTCAACACTCCCTCTCAAGTTGTAGCATATATGTCAACCATACCCAGCTTGCTACAAACATCCAAGAATGAGGTAACTGGCTTGGTGAAAAAATCAACTAGCTCTTTATCAGAGGTAATAAATGGAGTACAGATTTGATCTTCAATATCTCTTCTCTGATAAAATGGCAATCCACTTCAATATGCTTCATTCTCTCATGAAAGACTAGATTTCTCAAAATGTATATAGATTAATTATTGTCACAAAACATTTTCGTAATCACTTCAGCTCGCAAGCAGTCAGAGCCATGCTTCTATATTCAGCTTCTGTACTTGACCTGACAACTACAGCCTATTTTTTACTCTTCCAGCTGACTACATTACCACCAACGAAGGTACAGAAACCAGACGTAGACTTCCTATCTTCCTTATCATCTACGTAGCTAGCATCAGAATAAGAGTCAACCTTCAAATATCCCATTTTCTAAAACAAGTTCCCTTTTCTTGGTGCACCTTTTACATACTCTAGGATACTTAGAGCTAACTGCAAATGAAATTCTCTGGGTGCTTGCATAAACTGGCTCATTCTCCCTACTACATAACAAATATCTGGTCTTGTGACTGTCAGATAAATGATTTTACCCACAAGACGTCTGTATCTGAAGACATCTTCAAGAAGAGGAGAATTCTCACTACAGTATTTGTCATCTCCAACAGGCATAGGAGATCGAGTGGGTTTAGTCCCAAGAAGACATGTCTCTTTCAAGAGATTTAAGGCATACTTTCGCTATGAAACAACAATCGAACCAGGTTTTCGAGATATCTAAATCCATAGAAAGTATTTAGTAAAGCCCATATCCTTTGTAACACCCCTATCCGTCACATAGCATATAGCAGTAGGTCCGGCCGGGGCCCGACGCCATATACTACGGACAGACCGGTTGGTTACTTATTGAAACCAATCACAACGTCCTACGCAGAGCATCTAGCAGAAGCAATTTATTAAGTTGCAAAGATAAAAGAACCCAGCCAAGCATGAATGTCCACTACAATAAACCCATAGGAATGTATAATACACAAATATTGGCCTTAAGGCCTTACAAAATTTTGCTCAATAAAAGTGTCTTCCAAATCTCAGCACGCAGGCCGGTCATACATGAGTACATAAGAAAAACACTCAAAATTAGGCCTTCAAGGGCCGACACAGCAACTTGGGCTTTAGCCCACTATTTACCGCTTGGCTCCGCAGCACCTGCAAGTAACAATCCACCGCATGGTGGTAAACAAAAGCAACGGTCAGCTATGCTGACCAAATTATAACGACTCTGCCCCCAACACGGGGCGGCGATGCTCTTTCCCTGCACATTATTAGCATAATAAAGCAGTATAGTGTAAACACACTTCAACACAGGCATAGGCACGCACGGCTACACACCCCATGCACTCAGGGCACATTCACGGCGAACCGGCCAACATCACGTCAATTTAAGCCATAGATGTTCTCGTCTCACCACTGTCCCTTGGACGGCCAACCATATGAGCATTTTGTCTTTCTGGCATTGGTCATGTCAATTTAAGCCATAGACCGCCGAAGACCCTCATCTATACCAACGGTTCCACCGAACGACATAGATCGGGTACGGTTCCGCCTGACCCGTGCTCATACCGCAACGACAATTTAAGCCATATGTGTAGGTCAAGACTTTCCGAGTCCCGTTTCCATCACACAAATCACATAACCCGATTATGCTCAAGTTGGATCCCCGGCCACCATGTTGGCAACATCCCGCATTTGCCCAATTTTTTGGGTGCACCTTGGAGTTAGTCCCCAAGTCTCCCTGTTGCAATCTACCTCGTAGAAAACCCTAAAAACAACCATTCACACGGAGTCTTCTCCGGTTATTATGCAATGCAACATCACCGATCCAGACCAACTTGTCCGGATAGGCTTCACACATCATGCCTATGTCCATTTTCGTATACGGACTCTACACAAGGGGGACTTTACATATCTACCCCAAGGAACGCCTCAACTCATCGCACACTCGCGTGAGAGGGCTTCTTATGCAAAGGAAAAGAGGACTTCACATGTCCTAGGATGAGAATCCTTACCCTAGCATTCTTCCTTGGTGCCATGGAAATCTATGTGGATGGAAAGCACCGCAATCTCCTTGCCTCCGCGTATCCGAAGTCGGCTCGCGATTTGGAGCTCCGAAGCTCCGCCGGTGACCGGATCTAGCTCTCCCTCTTCCTCCTTGCTCTCCCTTATCTCTAGCTTTTAGAAAGAGATAACCCAAATGGAAATTAGGGTTTTCAAGCCCTATTCCCGGGTATATCTCCTCAGGAACATCCCCCAGCCGTTGGATCCCAAACTAAGGAAACGGACGGCCACAATTCAGCCCAAAATTAGAAATCCTGGGTCGAACACGGGTTGCAACACGGTCGTGTTCAGGGCCGTATCACCCATTCGCCGTCGAAATTGACGCGTCTTGAAAATAACACAGGCACCCAACACGCCTGTGTCAGGCTTGACACGCCCATGTCTGCCAGTACACGCCCATATCGTCGGGCGTGTTCCCCCCAACGACACAGGTCCAAAACACCCGAGCACAACACAGCCATATGACACGCCCGTGTCACATGTCATATGCTAGACACGCCCTGGGAAACGCCCGTGTCCCAGGCCGTGTAACTGCCTTAGCACAAAACGCTGCATGACCCGAGGATGATACAGGCATTCGACACGCCCGTGTCAAATTGCACACGCCCGTGTCGGACCCGAACACACCTGGGCTCAGGTCGTGCGCCCCTTACTCAACGATCATTGAGTGTAAGGCTCTGAGTGACTGACACGCCCTGGGACACGCTCGTGTCCCAGGCCATGTTCACCCCCCCCCCCACCCCCGACGATCGTTGACTCCAAAATCGTCGACCACGCGACCAACACCGAACCCGAGCATGACACGCCCTGGGACACGCCCGTGTCCCAGGCCGTGTCACCTCTAGCAAAACCCAGATTTGGCTCAAAACGCCACCTGTCACCCTTTCAAGTTTCGGGGCGTTACAACTCTCTCCCTCTAAAAAGAATTTCGTCCACGAAATTACCAAAGGAAAGATAAACAAAAACCAAAAGCGTTACCTGAGAGAAATAACTCTGGGTACTCCTCCAGCATGGTCTGCTCCCGTTCCCAAGAGAGCTCCTCCCGACCGCAATTGTCCCACCAGACCTTGATCATCTAGATCTCCTTGTTACGGAGTCGCTTGACCTTAAAGTCCTCAATATGAACGGGCTTGACCTTAGTCGTCAACCCTTCATCCACTGGCACTTGATCCACTACGATCACCTGTGAAGGCTCTTGCATCGCCTTCCGCAACACTGATATGTGGAATACATCGTGTAGTCCACTCAACTTCACCGATAGCTTCAAACGATAAGCCGCTTCGCCGACCCGCTCCAGAATCTCAAAGGGTCCAAGGTATCTCGGGCTCGTCTTCTTCAAGCATCGCACCTGCGAAACACCCTTGAACGGCTTAATCTTCAAGTATACCAAATCGCTGACCACGAACTCCATGTTCCGGTGCTTGGCATTGTAGTACTTAGCTTGCCTGTCCTGAGCGATCATTAAATGCTCTCGAATGATCCGTACTATAGATGTAGCATTCTCCACCTCCTTCTTCTTGTACAACCTTGCCTCATCCGTTTCTAGCCACGATAATGGCGTGCGACACTTCCTACCATACAGTGCCTCGAAGGGCACCATTTGAATACTCTTCTGGTAGTTGTTATTGTACGCAAACTCCACGAAGTATAGGTGGTCTTCCCAATGCTTCCCGAAGTCTAGAACACACATGCGGAGCATGTCTTCCATAGTTCTGTTGACCCTCTCGGTCTGCCCATCCGTCTGCGGATGGAAGGCTGTGCTGAACTTCAATTTAGTCCCAAACATCTGTTGCACCAACCTCTAATCATTGGACGTAAAACATCCATCGCGATCACTCACAATGCTACGAGGCACACCGTGCAGTCTGACTATATTATCCATATATAGTTTCGCCAGTCTCTCCACTGAATCATCCTTCCTATGTGGAATAAAGTGCGACACCTTTGTTAACCGGTCTACGATCACCCAGATGGCGTCATTCCCCATCTGCGACCTTGGCAAGCCATGCACAAAGTTCATCGATATGTCATCGAACTTCCATTCCGGAATAGGAAAGGATTTCAAGAATCCTCCAGGCTTTTGGCACTCCGCCTTTACCAAGGCGCGCGTTTGACACTTATCCACAAACAGTACCACATCCTTCTTGAGCCCTGGCCACCAAAACAGCTTCTTTAGGTCCCGGTATATCTTCGTGCTCCCCGGGTGGATTGAGTACTTGGTATTATGAGCCTCATACATCAACTCTGCCCGTAGATTTCCCTCGCTTGGGACGCACAAACGATGGTCCTTCCTTAACAGCCCATCCTCAACTGAAAACTGGGAATTTGACCCATCAAACGCTGCATCCATAAGCTCCTTCATGCTATCATCCAACTCCATTGCCTGCCGAACGCGATCAGCCAGGTCATACTGAACTTCCGTCCAGTTCAACAATGTTTTAGCGCTAGTCTGCTTGTCCACACAACAGATCTCCAACGCCTCCAATTCCTGAACTAGACTCTCATCATGAACCGACAAACAGTTGGCTTGGCCGGGAGCCCTGCGACTCAACGCATCCGCAACTGCATTGCCCTTCCCGGGTACATAATGAATCTTGAACGTATAGTCCCCCAGGAACTCCATCCATCTCCGCTGCCTCATGTTCAAATCCTTCTGATCCAACAGGTACTTCAGGCTCTTATGGTCGGTATAAATATCGACCTTTACACCGTACAAATAATGTCTCCACAGCTTAAGCGCAAAAATCACGTCTGCCAACTCCAAGTCGTTGACCGGATAATTCCTTTCGTGCACCTTCAGCTGACGCGATCCATACGTAATAACATTTCCATGCTGCAGTAGCACGCAGCCCAAACCACTACCTGAGGCATCACTATAAATCTCGAAGCCCTCGGTCCCACTCGGCTAACTTAGCACTGGCGCCGTGGTCAACCATCCCTTCAGCTCCTCAAACGATTGCACGCACTCCTGCGTCCACAAGAACTTCTGATCCTTCCTTGTCAACTTCGTGAGAGGTAACGCTATCCGCGAGAAGTTCTCTACGAAGCGCCTGTAATAGCCGGCAAGACCAAGGAAACTACGGACTTCCACTACCGAAGAAAACACAGGGCACTCCCGTATCGCAACAATCTTTGCCGGATCCACCGTTATACCTTCCCCACTGACAATATGGCCATGGAATGCTACTGAGGATAGCCAGAACTCGTATTTGGAGAATTTTGCATAGAGTTCATTCCTCCTCGGCGTCTCCAACACCAGATGCACATGCTTGAAGTGATCTTCCTCGCACTGCGAGTACACCAATATGTCGTCAATGAAGACGATCACAAAACGGTCTAGGTACTCTCGGAACGTCCTGTTCATCAAATCCATAAACACCGATGACGCATTCGTCAGTCCAAACGACATGACCGTGAACTCAAAGTGCCCATACCTTGTGCTGAATTCCGTCTTCGGGATATCACACTTCCTTATCCTCAACTGATAATACCCAGACTTCAGATCCAACTTGGAATATACCGACGATCCAACTAACTGATCGAAGAGATCATCAATCCTTGGGATCAGGTATTTATTATTCTCTGTTAGCTTGTTCAACTCCCTGTAGTCGATACATAGCCGCAAACTCCCATCCTTCTTCTTAACAAAGAGGACCGGTGCGCTCCAAGGGGACGAGCTTGGACGTACATACCCTTGCTCCATCAACTCCTCTAGTTGAACCTTCAACTCCGCCATCTCCTTAGGCGCCAACCTATAAGGAGAATGTGACACTGGTTTGGCCTGGCACTAGCTGGTAAATCTCTCTCGCTGCGGTGGGGCTCTGGGAGCTAGGGTATTTATTCTTCTCGATGTTCAACTCCCCGTGTCGAAATCCGCAATCCCGTCCTTCTTCTTAACAAAGAGGACCAGTCTCCAAGCGACGAGCTGCGCACATACCCTTGTCCATCAACTCATCTAGGAACCTTCAACTCTGCCATCTCCTTAGCGCCAACCTATAAGGAGAATGTGACCAGGTTTGGAACCTGGCATCGATGGTGAAATCAATCCTCGCTGGGTGGGGCTCTGGGAAGGTCGCCCGAGAACGTCAGGGGTACTCACATACCACTGGGATACTATCCAAAGTGTCCTTAGGCTTTACAGCCTCAATTAACATGAAGAACAGCTCTGCTCCAGCACGAACCTCCTTCACCACCTGAAGAGCAGACATCAGCGTCTTGCTCGACCCCTTCAGTCCCGCAAACATCGTCTCCTGCCCAACACCCAACTTTACCTCCTTACAGTTGCAATCGATACAAGCCTTCTGCTCTGAAAGCCAATCCATATCGAAGATAACGTCGAACTCTACTAGCGGCAGCAACGACGCTAGCAAGTCGCAAACACTTAGGCTTCCAATATGAACCTTTACGGCGCATACTCTGTCTGCACGCATCGAACACTCCATTCAGGTAGCAACACATCCAATTTGTCCTTCGCCATTGAAGAAGGGACTCCGATGCGCGTTATGAAACTTTCGGACAAAAAGGAGTGTGAAGCTCCCGTATCAAAAAGTGCTCGTGTCGGACTACCTCCAATCAGAACAAAGCCTATACAAACAGTATTAAGCTAACAAGCACTGGGTAACAGTATTTAAAGCTAACTTGCTATAAATTAAACCGTACCTGTCACCACGTAGGCCTGTTTGATGGCCTCCTGCTGGCCCAAGTTATAGACTCTTGGTTGAGTCGGAGCATAGTGGGACGCGGTTGAGTTCCACCGCCTTGCCCTTCTCTTAATAAGTGGCTCCTTGCTTTCTCTCGGACTTCAGACATCCGCTCCAACAATCGCGGGCAAAATGCCCCATCTTTCCACAAGTATAACAAGTGCCCGGGGTTCGGTTCGTAGTTTCCCTCGAGGCACCTGAAGAAGGGGCTGGACCTGACGTCTTAGCCTTCTTGTAGAACCTGCGATATCCAGACTTCGAAGTAGTCGGCACTTTAAACTCTGGTTTCTTGCCACCGGATTCCTTCTTCGCTTGAACATTCTTCATGTCCTTTTCCAAGGACCGGGGCCAAGTTGACCAAGGTCATGAAACCCTGCGTCATAGGCCCCGAAAGTAACAACCTCAAATCATCTCTTAACCCTTCATAGAAACGGTTCGTCTTGCGCTCCTCATCGGCAAAGATAGCGCTTGCGTATCGTCCTAAACGAGTGAACTCGTGGAGATACTCGTCCACGATGCTGTCTCCTTGCACCAACTTTTGAAACTCATTTTCCAACGTGATCCTCTAAGCTAAGGGGAGGTATCGAGCCATAAACAACCTCGAAAATTCCTCCATAGAGACATCAGCCAACTACCTTCCTCTCAGGTGGTGTAGCTCCAGCCCTTCCCACCATAACCTCGTGTCCCCGTCCAACAAGAAAGTCGTGAGAGAGGAAGTTGTCACCTAAATCACCTAGAGGGGGGTGAATAGGTGAGATGTGCGTCTATTTGCGGAATAAAAAATTAAGGAACTAGCACAGCACAATACCAAGCAATCACAGACGACAAAAGATTTATAGTGGTTCCCCAACCTTGGGTACGTCCACTTTCACCTCACCAATCTAGTAAACCACTAGACTTGGCTACACCACTATCTCGGATCAAAACGATCCTATAACTCGGAACAACGTTCCTATAAAACTCGATCCAAACTGGATCTAGCACTCGGAAGAAAACCTTCCTTGACAAATCTCGATCCAAACCGGATCTGCAGAACTCAGAGTCAAGACTCCTACAAGAATAAAAGATGTATACGAAAATATACAAACAGAGATATTCAGATCTGGATCTTCAATCCTTTCTTCCTTCTTCAGAGTTAGGGCTCGGCAGAAAATAGATCGAGGAAGACAAGGCGAAATCTCTTGGATCTGAAAAACTAGAATCAGCAAGATCAAGAATTGGATCTGTCGATTGAGAATAGCTTGATCTTCTGAAACTTCTTGTCTGAATCCTTGGATCGGAGAAGACCGGCGACGAAGAAGATGAACAGGAATATGTCGGCGTGAACTTGACGGCTTCCCGATGCGAGCGATAGAAATTAGATTCAGAAAATACTTCTTCTTAGGGTTTGTCGATTTGACAAGACCTATTTATAGGACTTCTGTAACGGTCAATACTTAAACAAGTACACGTGGACCAATCAAATTAGAGGATTTGAAATAACAAAGTCCATCTTCCTGTACCTGTTCAATGAACACCGAGTATCTACTCGAGTAGGAGTCCAGGACTTAGAAAATAATCTGTGAAAACCGCTTGGAGGTATAAACTACTCGAGTACTGAGCAACCTACTCGAGTATCCTGAGTAACCACTCGAGTATCCTGAGTAAATACATACTCGAGTATATCAGACTACTCGAGTAAGTCTGTACCTACCTCTCTCGAGGTTTAACTGAGTATATAGATAACGCACTTGATCTGGGAGAGGAAAAACTTGAGTAAGTGAAAGCATCTAGTACATAGTATCTACTCGGGTATGTTCGCCACCAATACTAATGTATCTACTCGAGTATGTTCTTTGGACTACTCGGTATATCTGAAGGATATGACTTGGAATAATTTCTCCCTTGGAAATCATTTCTCCTACTAATGATCAGCAACACTTCAAGGTCCCATGAGTTCAAATGCTTGGAAGTGAGTGTATCCCAATGAGAGGCTACACATGGGTCAACACCATGGATCACACAATGAGGGATTACATTGTATGATCTGGCTAGGTGACCCATTAGACTGACATTGGTTTACACTTGACAATAGAGTCCTGCAAGCACATCAAACAAGTCTCAAATACAACTGCAATTCTCTTTAGTTTTAGGAGGACTTCTTCAAATTAAGGTCATTGTGGAAACAAGACCCAACAAGTCGCATCGTGGTCTTCTGCCACTCTTCATTTCGTGCTGTCAGCACTCTCTTGACTCTTGATAGCAATCCTCTGCCTAAGTCGGGGTTCCCGTTCCCAAGAATACGGCGGATGGAAACCATCAATGCTTAATTGTTTATCAGTTGCTCTCTGAGGCAACTCCGGCTCCACCATACCTGTTCACCCTCCTAGGCTTGCCGCTTGGAGCGGTACTTGCTCCACAGAGGACAGACGTTGCACCTGCCTCTCAGACTACGCATTGATCATTGCAAGTCAGCTTCCGCCACCAATCATGTCTCGTAAGGAGGTTTGCAGGCGCATCATTTGGTGAGCCTTGCCTCAAACCTGGCCATTCCGGGTCCACACCACTTGGTCATATAAGCATGCAAAACACCGTAAGCGACCAAACAATCAAACAGCAATTTAGGAACACGCAGGTCAAACATGTTATTTTCATTCCTAAGTGATTCATGGGTTCTTTTCATGTTATAACATGACACACATGTGCTCACCATCGCCTTAAAGTGAATTTGCCCACGAATTCATTTAAGCTTGACCGAAACCGGTAGTCTGATACCAAATTATAACACCCCTATCCGTCACATAGCGTATAGCAGTAGGTCCGGCCGGGGCCCGACGCCATATACTATGGACAGACCGGTTGGTTACTTATTGAAACCAATCAACCAATCACAACGTCCTGCGCAGAGCACATAGCAGAAGCAATTTATTAAGTTGCAAAGATAAAATAACCCAGTAAAGCATGAATGTCTACAAAAATAAACCCATAGGAATGTATAATACACAAATATTGGCCTTATGTCCTTACAAAAGTTTGCTTAATAAAAGTTTCTTCCAAACCTCGGCACGCAGGCCGGTCACACATGAGTACATAAGAAAAACACTCAAAATTAGGCCTTCGAGGGCCGACACAGCAAATTGGGCTTTAGCCCGCTATTTATCGCTCGGCTCCGCAGCACCTGCAAGCAACAATCCACCGCACGGTAGTAAATAAAAGCAACGGTCAGCTATGCTGACCAAATTATAACGACCCCGCCCCCAACACGGGGCGGTGATGCTCTTTCCCTGCACATTATTAGCAAAACAAAGCAGTATAGTGTAAACACACTTCAACATAGGCATAGGCACGCATGACCACACACCCCGTGCACTCAGGGCACATTCACGGCGAACCGGACAACGTCACGTCAATTTAAGCCATGGGCGTTCCTGTCTCACCACCGTCCCTTGGACGTCCAACCATATGAGCATTTTTTCTTCCTGGCATTGGTCACGTCAATTTAAGACATAGACCGCCGAAGACCTTCATCTATGCCAACGGTTCCACTAAATGACATAGATCGGGTACGGTTTCGCCTGACCCGTGCTCATACCGCAGCGACAATTTAAGCCATATGCGCAGGTCAAGACTCCCCGAGTCCCGTTTCCATCACACAAATCACATAACCCAGTTATGCTCAAGTTAGCTCCACGGCCACCATGTTGGCAAACATCCCGCATTTGCCCAAGTTTTCCGGATGCACCTTGGATGTTAGTCCCCAAGGCTCCCTGTTGCAATGTACCTCGTAGAAAACCCGAACAACCATTCACACGGAGTCTTCTCTGGTTATTATGCAATGCAACATCACCGATCCAAGACCAACTTGTCTGGATAAGCTTCACACATCATGCCTATGTCCGTTTTCGCATACGGACTCTACACAAGGGGTACTTTACATATCTACCCCAAGGAATACGCCTCAACTCATCGCACACTCGCGTGAGAGGGCTTCCTATGCAAAGAAAAAGAGGACTTCACATGTCCTAGGATGAGAATCATTACCCTAGTGTTCTTTCTTGGCGTCATGGAAATCTATGCAGGATGGAAAGCACCGCAATCTCCTTGCCTCCGCGGATCCGAAGTCGACTCACGATTTGGAGCTCCGAAGCTCCGCCGGTGACCGGATCTAGCTCTCCCTCTTCCTCCTTGCTCTCCCTTCTCTCTAGATATTAGAAAGAGGGATCCCAAATGGAAATGAGGGTTTTCAAGCCCTATTCCCCGGTATATCTCCTCAGGAACAACCCCCAGCCGTTGGATCCTAAACTAAGGAAACGGACGGCCACGATTAAGCCCAAAATTAGAAATCCATGGTCAAACACGGGTTGCAAAACGGCCGTGTTTAGGGCCGTGTCACCCATTCTTCGTCGAAACTGACGCGTCTGGAAATGAACACGGGCACCCAACACGCCCGTGTCAGGCTTGACAACGCCCGTGTCAGCCAGTACACGCCTGTGTCGCCGGGCGTGTTCCCCCCAACGACACAAGGTCCAAAACACCCGAGCACAACACGACCATGTGACACGCCCGTGTCACATGCCGTGTGCTAGACAACGCCCTGGGACACGCCCGTGTCCCAGGCCGTGTAACTGCCTTAGCACAAAATTCCGCACGACCCGAGGAGGACACGGGCATTCGACACGCTCGTGTCGAATTGCGCACGCCTGTGTCGGACCCAAACACGCCTGGGCTCAGGTCGTGCGCCCCTCACTTAACGATCGTTGAGTGTAAGGCTCTGAGTGACCGACATGCCCTGGAACACGCCCGTGTCCCAGGCCGTGTTCACCCCCCCCCCCCCACGATCATTGACTCCAAAATCGTCGACCACGCGACCAACGCCGAACCCGAGCACGACACGCCCTGGGACACGCCCGTGTCCCAGGCCGTGTCACCTCTAGCAAAACCCAGATTTGGCTCAAAATGCCACCCGTCACCCTTTCGAGTTTCAGGGGCGTTACATCCTTGGTAACAAAATGCTGAAGTAGATACTTCTTTGTCATGTCAATACCCTTTCTATCATCCCCTAAAGGAAGAATGACATCCATATAGACTACAAGAACAACAAGGTCAGTTAAGGTTTTGTGAATGTACAAAAGAGTGATCTGTAGTGCTACGAACAAATCCAATAACAAAAATAACTTCTTTAAACTTGTCAAACCAGGATCTCGGGCTTTGCTTAAGATCATTGATAACCTTTCTCAATTTACACACCTGAGACTCACCCTGAGCAACATACCTAGGAGGTTGCTCCATATAGATTGTCTCATGAAAAACACCATAAAGAAAAACATTCTTTACATCCAACTGAGATATATCACAACCCACATTGACTGTCATAGAGAAAAGAACATGGATTGTACTAATCCGAGCAATTGGAGAGAATGTGTCAAAGAAATCAAAATCATAGGTTTGCGTAAACCCTTTGGCAACAAGCCGAGCTTTGTAACAATCAATAGTACCATTAGGGAGAAATTTGATGACAAAGACCCAGCGACAGCCAACCATATCAGCTCCCGGAGGGGTAGGAACAAGAGTCCAAGTACCCCGTTCAGTGAGAGTTTTCATCTCTTCATCCATAACATTTTCCAATGAGGAGTAACAAGAGCATCTTGATAGGAGGCTGGAAGAACATTTGCTGATAGAGAAAGAACAAAACTCTTAGACGGAGGAGATAACTGCGCATAAGAGACCAAATCCCGAAGAGGATGTTGAGTGCATGATCGAACACATTTCTGAAGAGCAATCGAAAGATCAAGGTCTGCCCTGTCTACTGTATCAGTTCCATCCGAAGGAGAGACTAATAGCCCAGGAGCTGTTGACAGCGGCTCAGTAGAAGAATCAAAGATAGTAGGAGAATCAAAAATAGAAGGGGAAGAAAGAAGTGCAAGTTCTGGAAGAGGTGTCGACACAAGAGTAAAAGAAGCAAAATCATTAGAAGAAGGAAGAATAGAGGGAGGAGAAAAGAACGAATCATCCTCAAAGAAAGTTACATCTACAGAAATATACTGTCTCCGGAGAACAGATCATAAAACCTATATCCTTTATATGTTGAACAATAACCCAGAGAGATGCACTTAACAAAACGAGGAGAGAGTTTGCTATAATCAGAAGATGGAGAGTGGACAAACGCTGTGCATCCGAATACACGAGGAGGTAAAGGAAACAGATTCGCGTCATGATACATGCCATAAAATGGGGTCTTGTTATTGAGAACCGAAGATGGAACTCGATTAATGAGAAAACAAGAGAGAAGAACAACATGACCCCAATAAGACCAGGGAACAAGCATATGAGTGAGAAAGCTACGAGCCACATCTAGAAGATGGCGATTCTTACGTTCAACAACACCATTTTATTGAGAAGTGTAAGGACAATTAGTTTGATTGACAATGTAATGATGCAAACAAAATGATGTGAACTGATGAGTAAGATACTCCTTAGTATTATCAGTGCGAAAAATTTTAATAGGGGTATCAAATTGTGTATGAATCTCATTATAAAACACAGTAAAAATAGAAAAATTTTAGAGCATTTGTGTAACGAATACAACCACGTACACCGATAATAATAATCAATAAAGGTAATAAAATATAAGCTACCCCTACTAACAGTCTGAAGGGGAGCAAGACCCCAAATATCTTGAATGAACAAAGGTAAAAAGAATGAGAAGAACTTGCATCCATGTTTAGCGGGAAAAGTAGATCGGTGATGCTTGCCAAATTGACAAGCCTCACAATTAAGTGAAGAATCTCCTCGAGGTAAATCAGGCAGAAGCTGATAAAGAATTCGAGGAGGAGGATGTCCAAGCTGAAGATGCCACTGAAGTAAAGAAGTAGAGGCAGAAAAAGCAGAAGCAGTATCAAGGTAGAACAAGTCATCTCTTTCTGTCTCCAGTAGCAATCGTCTCCTTGGAGTGTGGAATCTGAAAAGCATAAGTAGATGTAGTAAAAATAGCTTCACAATTTAACTGTTTGCAAAGAGCAGTGACAAAAAAAAGATTGCACGAAAAATTCGGGACATAAAGAGTGTCTTGAAGCTGAAGATAATGAGTAACATGCACCGTGTCAGACCCACAAATCCGAGACGGAGAACCATCCGCAATAAGAACCAGAGGTAACCGGTTACTCTTGTCAAGATAAGAGAAAAGACGATAATTTCTCATCATATGATTAGTAACACTAGAATCAATGAGTCACCTATCGGTAGTAGCCAACTAAGCAGCACTAGAAGTAGCAAGAGAAGAAGTAGACTTCTTGGAGAAACCAGCCTAAGCAGGACGAAGGTGATGATGTTTGGCCCAACAACGATCAACCAAGTGACCCACTTTGCCACAATGAGAACAAAGATACTTAGAATAACCACGGCCACCAGTGCGGCCACCCTGACCACCAAAGGTGTCATGACGAGCTGGATGAGCGATAATATCAGGGGATGAAGATGGAAGCAAAGGACGTTAAAGAAGAGTAGTAACAGCAGAAATGTGAGCTGCAGTAGCATCTAGGGTAGGGTGACTGCGCATGGTGAGCAGAAATTCTACTCGTGTCACGTTTGGTGGGAAGAAACCCTGGCACTTGTGGGCCCCCCAGGTCTGACAGGTATTGAAGAAATTCCTACAACTTTCTTTTGGTGTTGGCGTTGGTCCTCCATCTTCCCTTCTTCTCTTGATTTTTTGTTGGTTTGGACCTTCAGGAATGATACTTCTGACAGCTTGGTTAACGTTGGACAGCTCTTGCCTGGGGGGCTTTTTGCTTCCCTGGTTGCCTGGAGCTCAGCGTAACCTGCATATGGTACAAACTGTCCGCTTGGCGTGTAGGTTGGGAAAGGAAAGTAAGGTGTTGACAAATCCTTCAGCAAGGTGAGTACCCGATGATGGTGATCTTCCATTTGGCGAATGCATTCTTCCATTGGTATGGGTAATGTGGCGACAACTTCCTTGAGAAATGGTGCCCTCCCTGCGGGCATGTTGTCGGAGGCTTGGTCTGCATGTCCCCCAGGGATTGATCGTTTCAGGTGTGAGGCACTCTCTCCCATCATGACGTTTTCTTGTTAGTATTGATGTGCAGCGAGTACTTTCTCTTGGGTCCTTCTTCGAACTTCGGGGAACTCTGTGTTTCCCACAAATGGGCCAAACTATTGCGGTCTGCCCGAGGCTCTTGGTAGACCGGGCTTGCTGAACCATCTTAGCCCGCTGAGCAGTTTAGCGTACAAACGGTTAGAATTTCACAGAGCAGTGAGAGAGACTTTTTACGTGGAAAACTCGCAATCAAGGTGAAAACCCACGCTATCGGTTCGGTGTCGACCTAACCTCCACTAGATAAAGTTTGTTACAAAGCTTTTGGAAGAAGTAGAGGGTACTAGGCCGCTCCTCGATATACTTGATGAGATGAAAGAGAGAAAACTCAGAGCGCGATTGGGCTCCGCAGTTTTTCCAGTGGTCTTGCTTCTTCGTGCGAATATGAGCATGCAAACTTGGGCGTATTGGAGGGCTTGATTTGTTGACGCAGATAAGACTTGTCGCTTTCTTCCACGCTACGCAGACGGTCGAAGGAAGAGGACAACCATTAGAGTTCCTCCCTCCCTCAAAGTATTTGACAAAGTTCGGGGAGACTTCGACCGTTTAGACGTACCTTGGTAGAGATCCTACAGAGAGGAAAACAGAATGTAGAGAGAGAGAAGCAGAAAGAAGAGAGAGAGTTCAGAGTCCGAAAAAAGATCCAAATGAAGAGAAAAAGGGGCTATTTATATATTTTTAAAAGGACGGTACGGTAATTTTGCTCGGTAACTACTGAACGGACTAATAGGAATGCCCAAATTTGTGTACGCGGATCGCCATTTGTGGAGAAATGATGTCCCTACCCCTGGGCCAAGAAAAGGACCTCCCGGGATGTAACATCCCATTTCCGGCTAGACCCCTAGAAGTGGTTTTGTCATAACAGAACCTTAGGAAACCCAGGAGTTGAAGATTATCGACAAAAAAGTTCGAGTCAAGGGGTGGTCATGACCGACCCGTGGCCGACCCGTCACGCCCGTGAACCTAGGTGCGTCACGACCTAGGGCCCCCTTCGACGATCGTCGACCTCAGGAAGACAATCGTCGAGCTCAGAAATTTCAACACGGGCCTAACATGCCCGTGATCCGATCTGTCACGCCCGTGACCTGGGAATGACATTGAGTGAGCTAAGCTCACTCAACGCCGTGGGCTGGATGGCGTTGAGTGAGCTTAGCTCACTCAAAGCCATAAGATGGATGGCGTTGGGTGAGCTTAGCTCACTCAAAGCCATAAGCTGGATGGCGTTGAGTGAGCTTAGCTCACTCAAAGCCATAAGCGGGATGGTGTTGAGTGAGCTTAGCTCACTCAAAGCCATAAGTTGAATGGCGTTGAGTACACTGACTGCACTCAACGCCATCTGGTGTCGGCAGGATGGCGTTGAGTGAGCTGAGCTCACTCAACGCCATAGACTGGATGGCGTTGAGTGAGCTTAGCTCACTCAATGCCGTAAACGGTCAGGCGGGATGGCGTTGAGTGCGTTGAGTGCACTCAACGCCATAAGATGAATGGCGTTGAGTGCACTGACTGCACTCAACGCTATTTGGTGTTGTCTGAATGGCGTTGAGTGAGCATAGCTCACTCAACGCCATAACCTGGACGGCGTTGAGTGAGCTAAGCTCACTCAACCGCCATCGTCTAAAAGAACATATTCTGGGTGGCGTTGAGTGAGCAGAGCTCACTCAACGCCATAATACTGGATGGCGTTGAGTGAGCTGAGCTCACTCAACGCCATAGTCTGGAATGGCATTGAGTGAGCAGAGATCACTCAACGCCGTAGCTTGATGGCGTTGAGTGAGCTGAGCTCACTCAACGCCATTATACTTAGACTTTTTCTGGCATTTTCATAGTTGGGTGCTGGTTCAGCTGAACCGGGCCGGCCTGGGGGTGGGCCGTTTTCTCCAATAAGACCTGATAAGTCTTATTTAATTTAAGTTGACCAGTCATGTTGTGCCACGTGGACCGCCGGTTTTTCAAAAGGGCGGTTACAGCCATGGCCGAGAGCTAGGCTTCATGGCCATCAATGGCATTTGATGTCATGGCCTTCCCTCTTCCCTTGAACCGGCTGGATTCAACTCCTCTCAGGGAGAGGAGGAGTTTACAGCCCTCCTCCAGCTGTCACAGAGCTGTTTCAGCTCCCCTCCATCATGGCCGAGCCAAGCATTATGGGCCATTAATGGCCACCAGCTTTTGGCCGTTCCTTCTCCTTGTCCAAGCTTTTAAATACCTTCAGAGGCCCAAGGAGAGTTTTTCCCAGCTGTTACCCAAAGTTTTCAAGCCTCCCCTTGCTGTTGAAGAATTCCGGCGACGCCACCACCACGCAAATGGCATCCCGACGGTCTGCACGCCTCCAGCCCGCGAACAAGGTCCTCCCCTCCCTCTTCTTCTGCGGATAGATCTTAGGATTCAATAGGATTGAGAATCGGGCTCAACTGAGCCCGATTGGAGCTTTATTTTTCATGGATTTTTCATGAAATTCGCGTGTTCGAGCTCGCCGGAAAAAGCCCCTCCGGCGGCTGTGCCGCCGCCTGGCGATGGCCGCCACCTCAACGAAGGTGGTGGTGGCGGTGGCCGGCCAGGGAGGAGGCTGGACGGCCGGCGACTGCTCTTGGAAGTAGTTCCAGGTCGGGCAGATCATGGCCTTTGGCTGGAGGAAGAAGACAAGTCTAGAGCCCTTAGATCTTGCTTCAAGATCTGTGCAATGTAATAAGATTTTATTTTATAAGCAATTTCTGTATGGAAATAACAGTCACTTTAGAAAATTTAGGAAAAATACCTAGAGGCTCCTACAGGAAAAGTGGTCAGAACCAATATTGTATCTCTATGAGTCTATGGAAATTTTAAAATTTGTTTCAAGCATTTTGGACCACTGGATAGACCTCATCACTCATCTTGGTGAGGTCTACCCATAGGGCTGTCCTGACCATAGAAAAATTCCCCACTCCAATCCAGTCATCAAAATGACTTGAAATTTGGGGTGTGGCTTAGTCTTACCTATATCTAGGTGCTATCCAAAAATTAGGATTTTTGGAAAATGTTTTTCTATAGTTTTTAGAAAAATTCAATAATCCTAGCATAATTTTGTTAGATGGCTAAATGACTTCCAAACCCTCCCAAATTTTGGTGAGTGGTCCCTGGGTTTATCATAAGGTTCTGGTAAAAATTTCATCTCATTTGGAGATGTTTTGTATAGGTTTTTATTCCACCCTAGGTTGATCCTTATAGGATAATTTAGGATCAAACACCCCCTTGGTATTTGAGTGGTCATATCACCTCAACAGAGGCTGATATTTTGGTCACTGACTTTTTAGGTCATGACACACCCTCCAAGGGAGTTTGGAGTGGCTTGGTGTAGGGTATCCCTAGAACCCTAGGGAAGGTCCCTTAATGGTGATTTTTAGGGTTGTGAAGGTCATGGGGTCAAATGACCTTGGACTGACTTGAAATTTGGTGGAGAGAACCATAGGGCCAGTATAGTTCTCTGGACAAAATTTTAGGGTATTTGGAGACAGTTAGGCCACCTAAAATCCTAACCCTAGTTTAGGTCACCAACCTTAATTTGAACTATTATGCTATCAACTGAACTTCAAATCAAGTAAAATTTTGACAGGGTAATTTTCTGATCTAAATGGCCATGTTATAATTTTTGTTGAGATTTTTGGGACAATTTATACAGTACTTCATTCACAACTCTTATTGTGCCCTAGATATTTATTTTGATGATTCTGAAATTTCTATTCATTGAAAAGTTATGAAATCTTGGATTAGGTAATTTTATAGCATTTTATACCTTCTGTAATTTTCCTGAAAGTTTTATATGATTATTTTTTACTTTATTCTTTAACGTACTAATTGTGATATGCAGACAAAAATACAAATAATGCCCATTTACTATTTGAAAAATTATGAAATTTGGTCAGAGAGTGTTTCAAACCTTGATAGTCACCCTGTAATTTTATCTGGAATTTTTAGATGATTAAAAAAAGTACCTACTTCACTAAGTTAGGAAAATTAGTATCTTAAATTAAAATAAGTTTAGAACTCAAATATTGGATAAAAATTATGGTACTTAGTTTCTGATGGTTTTACGTCACTATAAATCTTCTATAATTTTATTGTGATTTTTGGATATATATTTATGGTACTTGCTTCACAATATGGTAGAAGAGGCCTAAAACGGTAAATTAGGAAATATAGGCCTAAACCCTCCTGAAATTTCTCAAAATTTGGAATTACTGCTTAAATACCTCATAGGATTTTTACTGATTTTATGGTGATTTATTGTTGGCTCATTAGTGCACTTCATGTTCATACTAGGGCATTGGGAGGCTGAGAATAAATAAATTAAATGTCAAATGAAATAGGAAAATTATTATTTTCATGGATTTAGCTATATTATGTTACGATAGACCTCCAGTAAATATTATAGGAGATTCGGAAGACAATTTGGAGTACCTCCCCTTATACTCCTCACGTATCTTAGGAGGGTCTGCATATAGTAAAACCACGGAAACTGAACTAGAGTAGATAATGAACTTGGGGAGATGGAATTTAGGTAGTTGCTGGTTGGATAGGGCAAGCTAAGTTTAAGTTCATTATTGGAAGTAAGGATAAGTAGAGTGTGAGATTGGCTAGGGTTAAGTGGCGTTCGGGAACGACGGAAGATCGTCCACCCCGGGTAGGAGAGGAAGAGTCTTAATACTCTAGGGCTAGATCTAAATTAACTTAAAAGGGATCGGGTAATGGTACCAACCAATAACATTAAGTGCCTTGCGAAAGGGAACGGTGGGCTTCAGCTACCATCATAGTTCCTAGTGCCCTTTGAGAGCCCTTCACGGGGAATACCGAGGGCAGTCCTGGGCTAACATAAACCGGAGGAATAATAAGCTAACAAGAGCAACTAGTAATTAGGGTTGCACATACACACACCCCGATAGCTAGGAAGGTAGAATAAGTTGCTTTGGTTGCCATTCAGACGGTAGCTCTGAAGGTAGATGCACGGACGGGACAGTCCGGGGAGCCGAGGGCTCGAGGGTTGAAGTACAAAATAAAGGTGGTGGGTCTTCGATATTGATTGTCGTTCACACCGACATCGGTATGTTGACTCGGCGGTGTGGGACACTTAGCCAAAGAAAGTCTGGTGGATATAGCAAGCACTAGTACACGGATAATCTAGGTTGTGTTCTTCTAGGGGCGTACGGAAGGGCTAGGCCCGGTAGTGTGGATACCCGCCTAGGAGTGGGGGGCCCGACCCACTGTCTCTGTTTGCCACTACGGAGGTTCCTGGGAGTGAAGCTAGCTGCCCGAACAGGGGGAACTAAAGGTCTGTGCGCATAGAGTCATGTGTGTATGTTGCACTTGCATGAATCATGGCATAGCATATCACTACACTCATATTTGCATACGACACCCCAACGTATAAATCGGTATGAGACTTTTTATACGATGGGAGTCTTGCAGAAGACCCCTTAACTTATAAGTTTGTATGGGCATTCATATAAGTTAAGGTTACTTACTTCTTTATTTTTGTTCTCTGTCTGCCTTCTTATATATCTGCCACTTACTACATGTTTTCCTTATTACTTACTGCAGTAGGATTGTTAGACATACTTTATTCTAGATAGTTGTTAGGTTAGCTCCATTGTCACCTGCTTGATTACTCTCCACCTTTGTAGGCTTGTAGCTTCCCTTTCCTCCTCTCCGCTCGGTGATTAGGAGCCGTGGGGGAGGGGTAGGGGATGATAAGGCTTAGTGTTTATGACTAATGGTTTTCGAACCACAACATTACAGGAGCTCCGGATGGGAGACAGGGACCAGCAGTCCAGGGACCAGCACCAGCGGAGTACGGTGCGCATGGAGGTGGGTCAGTCTAGCACCGGTACACCTGCGACCAGCTCCGTGAGTGACTAGTATTTTTATAGCTTCCGCGATGAGTGATTTGTAGTGAGGACTCTGATGTACCGGGCTCGAGCCCGTCTATCTATATTTCATCTGAATTGTATCTTTGCAGTACTTCTATTATCTATTTCCTATTATTATCTACCGATGGACTGGATGTGGTTTCACTTTTATTTACATGTTTCTGTGGACTTGTTTACATTTATGTGTAATTACTTCTCTCTCTGGTGATCGAAAAGGGCCGGTAAAATTGACGTTTTATAGTGGCGGCCTTCCCTTGAGTCGGTGCCACCGCAAAGCGGCAGTTCTGGGCTAAGACCCCGGTGTTCTAAAAAGAAAAAAAGGGGGGTCTTACACGGGAAAACGGACGGCCCGACGAATCCGGCGGCCGAGCAAGGCTGTGGCCGCCCCTTCCCCCTCTCGCTGAGCGGCCAAGGGGGGCGACCGACCTTGGCGTGGCCGGCCGAGACCGCCTCTTGGGCTGGGTGGCCAAGGGGTGTCCAGCCCTTGCGGGGTCGGCCGATGCTGAGGCCGCCCTAGCGTCGGGTGGCCTAGGGGCGGTCGGCCCTTGCGAGGCCGGCCGAGGCCAAGGCCTCTCGTGCGTTGGGCTTCCTCGGGGGGGCCGACCCTTGTGGGGCCGACCGTGGCCAAGGCCGCCCGTGCGCCGGGCTGCCTTGGTGCGGCCGCCCCTTGCGGGCCTACCAAGGGGAGGCCGACCCTTACGGGGTTGGCCGAGGCCGAGGCCGCCCGTGCGCAGGGTGGTCGGCCCTTGCAGGGCCAGGCCGAGGTTATGGCCGAGGCCACCCGTGGCCAAGCGGTCAAGGACCAGCCGACCCTTGCCTTCCCTCCCATGCGCCGGGCGACCTAGGGGTGGCATGCCCTTACTGGGTCGGTCGATGGAGCGGTCGGCGCACAAGATCCCGTGCGGCGGTTAGAATCTCGTGCCAATTGACTGATATTGAAATGTGCTATTCCCGCCGAAAAGCCCAGAATACAATAATCATGTCAGATGCATTACAATCATATCCATGCCTCCCCTTAGTTGACTTTATTTGTTCTCAGGATTTAACATTATTTTGCACTGTTATAAAACAAGCGACATCATCTAATTCAGGCAGATCCCAAGTGATTTAATGACACCAAACCATTTTCCGAAGGGAAAATAATGCTCCATGTTTACTTTTTGCTCAAAATGCTGTTTTGACCATTTTTTCTTTGTACAAAATTTACTAACATGAAATCTTTTTTTTCCAAATTGGATAAAGTAATTAATGTAAAATGTACATATTTAATTATGACGACATTATGCATTACGGGAATAAAATATTTTATTTTGAAAGTCTTTAAACAGGTATGAACTCCAAGCTTAAAAAACCATATAGATTTATTGATTGGACGATGACATACGGAGTTTTTTCACAGATCGATACAAGTGTTGTCTTAGGAGAGCACGAGTAATATTGCAGGAAGGAACCTCCATCACTAGAACAGCTTTTATGGAACTTTTGAATACCCGAAAATCATCAGTGATAGTCAATCTTTTCATCTAATTCACATAAAAGCAGATTAGTTTTATAAACCAATATTGTCCTTATCTTGATAGTATGATAAATGAATCAAACAACTACAACATAATAGCAGATCTACAGTCAAATGATCCACGCCCAGAGAGCAAAAAAAACAGAGAAACAATGGCACAAACCATGCCTTATTCAGTTGCCTGCATAAAATCAGTCTCTGTAATCATCATACTCAAACAAAGTATTCACCACATTTAGAATTCCATTACAAACAAAACTACATTTTCAACCTACAGTTGGCGGTTGGGCGATGCCGGGGCAAAGGCTACAGGTGCAGGAAGCGACTTCCTGGCAGGCGGAGCCTCGAGGAGAGACCGAGCAGCAGCACCGCCGCCGGTTGCGGAGTCTCTCCAACTGCCGTAGCTGCCAGAAAGCAGACGGAAAGTCCAACCGAGAACATCGGGGGCGAGTACTTTGTAGAGAAAGAAAACATCATACCAGCTCGGGTACTTCACGTATGCTTCACCTCGGCAGGCCCCAGTAACAATCAACTTCGCAAACTCTTCCACATGGGCTCCAAAGAGTGGCACCTATTCCATCAATGAGATCATTGTAACCTCACTAGAAAGATTAACAAAGCTAAACTACATGAAGAAGAATGAAGATGATCCATGAAACCCATAAACTAACTAACACCTTGCAAGGGGAATGCTCCAAGTATTAGACACGGTAACAGATTTTTAACCAAAATATACTGAATGTACGAATTTTCTCCAAAATTGTAAGTTTGTTAGTGTTGCGGCTCACTCGAGACTCCTGCAAACCGCTCTAGATTGGACCGTCTTAGCCGGTGAGAGGTCGAGCGTGCAATTAGTCATAGAGATGAGACGGTTGAAAAGAAGTTTTTTTTTTTACGTGGAAAACCCCTAGAAATGGGTGAAAAACCGCGTGGCCGGGACTGCGCCGACCAAACTTCCACAATCTTGTTGGTGTTGTACATGGCTTTTGGAGAATGCGAGGGCGACAGACCGCTGCTCGTTACCACTTATGGGGAAA
Organism: Platanthera zijinensis; assembly: GCA_039513925.1. NCBI lineage: Eukaryota > Viridiplantae > Streptophyta > Magnoliopsida > Asparagales > Orchidaceae > Platanthera > Platanthera zijinensis. Next base: position 193,059,078 of record CM077080.1, on the reverse strand, counting down.
GAGAGAGAGAGAGAGAAAGGTGCGTTTGGAGGGTGACATGCCATCACTCACGAAGCTAAGTATTTTTCTTGGCTGCGGTGGAGAGTACTGCACTCTCGAGGCTTGGTGATCTTCAGCTTGCGCTCAGAAGCTGGAGCAGTGCGTTCTGCGCGTCTCGACGCGTGCCGGTTTCCTCCTGTTTTTTGCAGCAGAGTCGAGAGAGGAGAGTACTTGAAGTTGACTTGAGGGTGCTGAGTGTTGAGAGCGTTACGTGCGGGTTGCTTGCAATGGTGGGAGGCGTGCACACGGAGCGGAAAGCTCGGGGTTGCACGAAGATGGATGAAGATCTTCATAGAGTGAAGGAGATTCCTTATTGAGCTCTCAAGCGCGTAGGAGGAGAGGTGAAAGGAGGAAAAGATGGAAATGGAGGAGAGACCTGGATCCTAATTATAAGCATCAAGGGTGATTATGGTGGTTACGCGGCTATCCGCAGACCATAACAACCCTAATTATTATTTGCAGGACAAATTAATTTAGTTCGCGACGCGCATTTTAAAATAATTTTACTACACGCATACTGATATAATTGTGGCTACGTCCACCCACCCATAATTGGTGGTTATGCCGGTGGTTATGTGGGTGGTTACTCCCACATCTAACGGTTGAGATTGCGTGGGGACTGTTCGATGGAGGAGAAAGGGTCGACCGGCAGTGGTGGCCAACAACGTGGGGGGGGGGGGGCCTTCGTGGCCGCAGGCGTGCATTTACGAGGTGCGGCAGCGACGGGCCTCATAGTCGCGAGACACAAGGGCTCTCGTCCTTGAGACGCGGCGGCGGTGGGGAGGCCGACCGCGTGCTATCGACCGCATGGATGCGACCGGAGGAACAGTGGCTGTCGGTCGGGTGGTTGGCCGCGGACAGTTGGCGTAACGGTGGTTGGCGCGGTGGTGGATCAGGTGCGAGGATCGAGCATGGATCGTGCGTAGTGATCGCGCGTGAGGTGGTTTCCTCCATAATCCCCACTAAGTTAGTGTGGATTATGGGAATTACGGCTATTTACAGACCAAAATTCCTATAAATTAAGGGAGACCCCATCAATATCCCCCAAAGTCTCCTGAGTCTGGAGACGGAGAGAAAGGAGAGCGAGGAATTTCTATCCGCAAACGACTCGTGGCGGCCATGACAGAAGCGGGTGAAGGAGCGCGGAAGAAGGCGTATGAAAACGAAGGCGGCAAAGGGGAAGCGCACGCGGAGGACTTTTGCGCGAAGTGCGCACGTGGGGGGTCTGGGCGCAGGCGCGCGGGGAATATTCACACGAGGTGCGCTTGGGGCTCACCCGTGCGGGGGCGTGAACGGGAACGGGGTGCGCTCGGGGATCACCCGTGCGGGGGCGCGATCGGGCACGGGGTGCGCGCGCGGGCAGGCGGAGCGCGAGTGGCGAGCGCGAGTGCGCGAGGGGCGTGCGCGAGGCCCTCACGGGGAGGAGCGCGCGCATGGTTTTTTTTGTGTATGTGTGCCCTTGCCTGCGCGCTTACGACATTTGTTCTTATGATTTTGGTCTTGTAAATACTTATGCATATTTTTTCCTTTCACGTGCCAATACGTTGCTCGCAGGGTAGACCGATGTGACTACGCTCTTCGCTTACTGTCGAGCAAGTTGATGTATGACAGAAGAGATACGGAATACCTGTCGGGTAAGCTAGAGATAAAAAATCCGCACATTGAGGAGCGAGTGTAAAATCCTACGACGAGTCAGATGACATTTTACATGTGGTCGTTGAAGTCCGACTTCCGCCTACCGCCGTGCGAGGAGGCTATTGAAATCATTAGGCATTATGGCGTGCCGACATCTCAGTTCACCCCGGTGGGGATGACGTGCATCATGAGCCTGTTCGCCTTCTTTAGGAAGTGTGGCTCGAGGTTCTCCTTGGATCTCTTCAAAGACTGGTGTGAGGTGCACATTGACAGACGCGGCTGCATCGAGGTGCACAACAACAAGCATTGGCTCGAGTTCGAGGATCCGGTGGATCGTCGCCATGGGAACACCTTATATGGACATGTTAAGAACTCTTGGGGCCTGTCTGAGCTGTGGAAGTCGTTTTTTAGACGTTGTCGCCGTGTGATGGGATGCGAATTGAAGTTCACTCCGGTGATGGGGTTCACTGAGCCTCATGCGTTGGCGAACCCCTTGTTTCAGATTTCGCTATTCGTGGAGGATAAAAAGCCACTGTTGTATGGGCTTTCCACCGACCCTGAGCATTCTGTTGCGGTGCTGCTAGATCGGGATAGGAAGAGGAAGTTGGTATTCAAGTGCGTCAGTTCGGATTCTGGGCCTCGGTCTTCCTCTCGGCCAAGAGAGCATTCTGATGAGGTTGCTCCTAGCAGATCCAGAGTTGATGCTGCGCCCACAGATCCTAATCTTGAGGTTCTGAGCTCCTCTGCCCCAAGGTACCTCCCAAGGGGGCTCCTATGCCTCCGACAGCTAAGGCAAAACGTATGTCTTCTTCTTTGGAGGCAATGAATAACGAGATGAGTACAACACTTTGATTTTGTTTGCTTGATAACTTGCAAGACATCTAACTTCTTCTAGTTTGCAGATCGGAGTTCAGGCCAGCATCACCCTCACGTGGAATGATCATTACGTGATCTTAAACGATGTATACTTTACACTTTAGGAGGAGCTTCGGGGAGTGAAGAGCTCCCTTTCCGTTTCGAGGGGAAGACGAGATCATGATTTCTCTCGTTTCCGGCAGATCGAGCTTGAGCTGCGAACTGAGTTGGAGTAGTCACGGGCGGACCTTCAAACGGAGAAGGCCCTTATAGAGAAAACAGTGCGACTGCTAGAGAGCGCGCATAGAGATGTGGCTCGTAAGGAGACCGAGGTGGAGTGTGTTTCTTTGCAGGAGCGGATTGCTGAGCTGAAGGCCATTGGAGTTGTCATGTATAAGGACTCCATTGACTATATGCGAGAAAGTTGTCTGCTCTCAGAAGAGATCCACGCGGAGATCTGGACCAAGGAGGTGGAGCTTCAAATGAAAGATGAGTGAGAGGTGGGCTTTATGAGAGGAACATGGAATACCCTCCGGATGATAATGCGGAAGCGCGGATGTGATGTAGCAGGCCTCAGCGTCGAGGATCTTTCTAAGGATGAGAGTACTGCCTCTGATGTTGACATTGAGGGGGAGTAGATCTGGCCTGTTATATCTTTTACTCTTGCCCCTTTTGTGGTGTGTTTGTATTTGTATTTGCGCATTTGCACTTGTGTTGATGTTGCATATTGTTGTTGTAGCGCTTTGGATGCCTTTGGTACTGTTAAAGTTTGGAGTGTTCGAGCGGCCTGGTTTCTAACCGCGGCGGTCTAGTTGTTCCAGCAGTCCAGCGGTCTGGCGAAGAGAATCCGCAGCGGTCTGCTTGAAGCCGCAGCGGTCTGGCAAAGTGTAGCGGTCTGCTTGAAGCCGCAGAGATATGACCGTGGTTGTAGTCCGACAACTTGCAGCAGGCGGTCAATTCGAGAGGCTGACTCTGGGAGATTGCAGTTTTGTAGTTAGTTGTTTTATTTCTTGTATAGTTGGCAGTTTGGTCATGTCAAACCGCATAAGCCGCACGGCTTGTATTTAGTCTCACATCGCTTGTTGTAAATCTCTCTCCTCCCCCAGTTTCTATAAATAAGGGGCATACCTTTGTAATCTTTATCTTTTAAGCAATACAAGTTTGCGGTTTATTTACCTCTTTTGTCCATTTTCTACATGGTATTAGAGGAAACCGATCCATTGCTTCAAGAAGGTCGCGGTTCGTTGCTCTAATCGCGCGACCTCTTCAACCGGCTTCATCCGGTTTGTCTTACTTCTTCTTTTTCCCTTCCCTCCCTTGCTTATCCCTGTGCTTGCGACTTGCTTCCTCCCGGGCCTTTTCTGTTCGCCCGGCTTCCCTTGCTAACCGCGTTGTCTCTTCTCTGTTGCGAGTTTCGCCCTTGGTCGCGGTTTCTTCCTTGTCGCTGGTGTGTTTTTCGCCTTGACCGGACGGCCTCGTGCCCTTTTCTCTTCTTGTTCCTTCTTTGCTAGTCTCTTGTCTCTTCTTTGGTGTGAGTCCGCATTTTGGTCGCGGCTTGTTCCTTTCCGCTGGTGTGTTGACACCTTGACCGTGCGGTCTCTGTCTCCTTCTGCAACCTGTTCTTGATCGTTGTCCTTTTTTATACCGCGCGGTTTCTTTCTTTCTGTTCGTGCGGTTTGCGTCGTGTTCACGCGGTCTCTGTCTCTTCTTTCTTCTTGCGCGGTTTTTTTTTCCGCCCTTGGGTCGCAACCTTCTTGTTTTGTTGCTGGCGTGTTGACACCGAGACCGGGCGGCTTGTTTTTTCCTTGTCTGCGTGCTTCTCCTCTTTTCTTTTCTCGCTGGCGTTTCTTTACCCGCTGCGGTTTCCGCCCCTTGGTCCGGTTTCTTACTCTATTCCCGCCCTTTTGGCCGCGGCTTCTTCTAGACGCTGGTTTGTGTACCTTTGACCGGGTGGTCTCCTTAGTCTCTCTTTCTTCTTCATTGTTTGTGCCGGCTAGTTTCTCCCTGAGCGGTTAGTTTACCTGCTTTCCGGCTTCTTCTTTCAAATGACTTCTCTTCTCTCTTCTACTACTCGTGCTCTTGCAGTCTCCTCTGATAAGTGGCTTATTGACTCTGGTGCCACTAGTCACATGACTGGCAACTCTCGTTTGTTTTCCTCTTTGCTTGAGACAAACAGGTTATCTCCTGTTATTGCTGATGGGACCTATGCGCCTGTGCATGGTATTGGCATTGTGCATCTCTCTTCATCTTTACTATTAGAGGACACTCTTTATGTCCCTACTTTCCCATGCAATTTACTATTTGTTCATGCTCTTTGCACCCAGTTAAGTTGCACAGTTACTTTTACTGGCACCACTTGTTCTTTCTCTGATTCTGTTTCTAAGGCTACAATTGCTACTGGTACTACTCGTGGTGGCCTGTTTTATCTTGACAATGTTGTTGCTCTTTCTGCTTCTTCCTCAGTTCAGTTGTGGCATTGTCGTATTGGTCATCCTCCTTCTCGCCTCATTCATCAACTTTTTTCAGACCTACCTTTCGACGATTTTCCTTTGAATTGTGAAGCATGTGAGTTAGGCAAACATCATCGCTCTTCTTTCCTAGCTCGAACGGGCCGTTGTTCTTCACGTCCTTTTGAGCTTGTTCACTCTGACATCTGGGGCCCTTCTCCGGTTGCTTCGATTGGTCGCGGAAGCTTGTACTTTGTCACATTTATTGATGATTTCTCTAGATACACTTGGCTGTATCTATTGAAGGATCGTTCTGAACTGTTCTCTGTATTCTCTGCTTTTTATCATGACATCTTCACACAGTTTCGTGTGCCCATTCAGATTCTTCGTACTGATAATGCCAAAGAAAATGTCAGTCATCAGTTTTCTTCGTTTTGTGTGGACAAGGGTTTGATTCATCAGGCAAGTTGTCCGTATACCTCTCAACAGAATGGCATTGCTGAACGCAAGAATCGTTATCTTCTGGATGTTGCTCGCAGTCCTTCTTTGCAAATGAATGTCCCCCGGTCTTATTGGGGTCATGCTGTTCTTCTTGCTTGCTATCTCATTAACCGTATTCCCTCATCTGTTATTCAGGGCAAGACTCCTTTTTCAGTCTTATATCCAGAGGCCGAACCATTTCCTTTGCCCCTTAAAACCTTTGGTTGTACTTCCTTTGTTCACGTCCCTTCTCCTGGACGGGACAAACTTTCTCCCCGATCAATTAAATGCATATTCCTTTACTATTGCCCTACTCAGAAAGGGTATCGATGTTTTGATCCTCTCCTGCGTAAACAGTATGTTTTTGCAGATGTTACCTTCTTTGAAGATACTTCATATTTCTCCTCTCCTTCATCTCTCGTACCTGCCGATACTTCTCCTTCCCTGCCTATTCTCTCGGCACCTCCGCCAGAGCCGGTTCTTTCCGCATCTCCTCCGGTTGCTCCTCTTTCTCGGGAGCCTGATGGGTTATCCTTGGAACCCTCTGTGCCTGTTCCGGAACCTCTTCTGTCTTCTGCCAGTATATTGCCTCCTCAAGTCAGCAGTGACCTCGATCTTCCAATTGCCCTGCGAAAGGGTGTTCGCCAATGTACTCAACATCCGATTGGTGCGGTTGTCTCCTATGATCAGTTTTCCCCAACTGCCAAGCGTTTTGCTCTTGCAATTTCTTCTACTGCCATTCTGAAAACGTATCAAGAAGCTCTTGCTCTTCCTCAGTGGAAGGCTGCTATGGATGAAGAAATGAACACGTTAACTGAGAGAGGGACTTGGACTCTTGTTCCACCACCTCTGGGCATTGATGTGGTTGGATGTCGGTAGGTATTTGTGGTTAAGTATCTTCCTGATGGCTCTGTTGAACGGTATAAGGCCCGACTTGTTGCCAAAGGATTTACTCAGACATATGTGGTGGATTTCTTTTATACTTTTCCTCCTGTTGCTCGCATCAGCACTATCCGTATTCTCTTCTCTGTGGCTGTTAATAGAGACTGGGAAATGTCTCAGTTGGATGTTAAAAATGTCTTCCTTTATAGAGATTTGCAAGAGGTGGTATACATGGAGCAACCTCCTGGGTATGTTGCTCAGGAGGAGTATCAGGTGTGCAAGCTTCGGAAGACGATTTATGGTTTAAAGCAGTCCACGAACCTGGTTTGAAAAGTTTAGTGAAGTTGTTTCTCTTATTGGGTTCAGTCGAAGCTCTGTTGATCATTCTTTGTTTATACGCAAGACTACCAAAGGTCTTGTAGTTCTTGCTGTCTACGTTGATGATATTCTTTTGACTGGTGATGATAAGGATGGTGTTGATCTAGCCAAACAACATCTTCGACAATACTTTGTCACTAAGGATATGGACCGCCCAAGTACTTCGTGGGAATTGAGATTTCACAAAAGAGGATCTCGGTGGTTCTTTCACAGCGGAAGTATGTGCTAGATCTCCTAAAGGAGACAAGTTTTCTTGGCACGAAACCTGCTCGTTGCCCAATGGCTGTTGGTGATGATAAAGGCTGGACTGATGATTCTCCTCTTCTCCCAGATTTCACTGTATACAGGCGACTTGTAGGCAAACTTATATATCAGACTGTTACTCGACCAGATATTTGTTATATAGTTGGGAAGGTTAGTCAGTTTATGAAAAGTCCTAGAGAGTGTCATCTACGCTCTGCCATGAAAATTTTGGAGTATGTGAAAGGGTCTCCAGGAAAGGGCTTATTGTTTCAGAAGAATGGTCATCTGAAGATTGAAGCATATTCTGATGTCAGTTATGCTGATAACAAGGAGGATAGAAAGTCTACATCAGGTTTTTGCACTTTTGTAGGAGGAAACCTGGTTATAGCTGGAAAAGCAAGAAGCAGGCAGTGGTTTCAAGGTCAAGTGCTGAAGCAGAATATAGTAGCATGACCTCAACTACCCGCGAGTTAAAATGGCGACGTGCGCTTATGCTTGACTTGGGAGAAGTCTATGACCATCCTCTTCCTATGTTCTGTGATAATAAAGCTGCCATTTATATTTCAAGGAATCCTGTCTTTCATGAGAGAACAAAGCATATTGAGGTTGATTGTCATTTCATTAGAGAGGAGATTTTGAAGAATCAGGTTTGCACTCCGTTTGTTACATCAGAAAGAGAATTAGCTGACTTCTTCACCAAACCGGTTACTCCATCTGAGTAGGTCTATAGCAAGCTGGGCATGATTGATATATATGCTCCAGCTTGAGGGAGAGTGTTAAAGTTTGGAGTGTTCGGGCGGCCTGGTTTCTAACCGCAGCGGTCTAGTTGTTCCAGCAGTCCAGCGGTCTGGCGAAGAGAAGCCGCAGCGGTCTGCTGAGGCACGTGAAGATTGAGCGAATTGGGCGCAGCGGAGCGAATCTGGCAAAGAGCGAATGTTCGCTGAAATTGTGGTCTGCTTGAAGCCGCTAGAGATCTGACCGTGGTTGGGAGCCCAATAGTCCGACAACTTGCAGCAGGCGATCAGGCGGTCAGTTCGAGAGGCTGACTCTGGGAGATTGCGGCTTTGTAGTTAGTTGTTTTATTTCTTGTATAGTTGGCGGTTTGGTCATCTCAAACTGCATAAGTCATACGGCTTGTATTTAGTCACACATCGTTTGTTGTAAATCTCTCTCCTCTCCCAATTTCTATAAATAAGGGGGCATACTTTTGTAATCTTTATCTTTTTGAGCAATAAAAGTTTGTCGTTTATTTACCTCTTTTGTCCATTTTCTACAGGTACCTTGCATTGTTATTCATGGATTGCTTTGGCTTAGAGCATTGCTGGTGTAATAGTTTAGATTTTACGGTGTCAACACTGTTATTTTATGTGCGACCTTGTTTGTATTTAGATGTAAACGATGTGGGAACGAGACCGTGATGATGTCGTTACTTACTACGCGGGCGAAGGGCAGATGCTTCGAGCCAGGGTAGTGAGAGGTCAAGGCCACCATGCTGCGGGTTTTACTTGGCTGTAGCGGGAACTACTAGGGGTGAAGGGCGGACCTTCGATCCGTGACAGTGAGGCTGGAGGATGATATCTTGATGATATCATAACTTACTATGTGGGAGAAGGGAGACAATTCGAGCCTGGGTAGTGAGAGGTCGAGGCCAACATGTTGTGGGTTGTCCTGGTTGAGGCGGTAAAGGGCGGACCTTAAAACCTGGGCGACCATGAGGGTGGAAGACCTTGGCGGTGTCGTGACCTACTGCGTGTGGGAAGGATGAATCTTTGAGCCGCAGTAGTGAGAGGTCGTTGGGGCGTGGTCCCGGAGAGACTGTGAAGGTAAAACACATTGAACTGCTAGTGAGAGCAAGGGGCGGACCTTCGAGCCGCGGTAGTAAGAGGCCACTGAGTTTAGACCCTGTTGATGTTGTAACCTACTACGTGGGCGAAGGGAGGACCTTCGAGCTGAGGCAGTGAAGTCAAGGCCACTGTGTTGCTGGCTGCGTGCGACCCGGGGGGACTGCCCCCTGACGATGTCGTAACCTACTATGTGGGCGAAGGGCGGACCTTCAAGCCGAGGTTGCAAGGTCAGGGCCACCGTAATGTAGTCTGCGCATGACCGAGGGGACTGGACTCTGACGATGTTGTAACCTACTACGTGGGCGAAGAGCGTACTTTCGAGCCCGGGTAGCGAGGTCAAGGCCACCGTGTTGCGGTCTAGACGTGACCGGGGGGGACTGGCCCTTGACGATATCGTAACCTACTACACGGGCGAAGGGAGGACCTTTGAGCCGAGGTAGCGAGGTCGAGGCCACCATGCTACAATTAGGACGTGACTGTGGGGACTAGACCCTAATGATGTTGTAACCTACTACGCGGGCAAAAGGCGGACCGTCGAGTAGGGGTAGCGAGGTCAAGGCCATTGTGCTGCAGTCTGTAGGGGACCGGGGGGACTGGTCCCTGACGATGTCGTAACCTACTACGTGGGCGAAGGACGGACCTCCGAGCCGGGGTAGGGAGGTCAAGAAAACTGTGTTGCGGTCTGTGTGCGATCGGGTGGATTGGTCCCAAAGAGTTTTGCGATAACAGAGTTAGGAGCAGACATAGTATAAATAATTGATATAAACAGCAGTACGTGCGCAAGTTTAGACTTGTGACTTTAGAGTTAGCAATTGTTTTTAGTACAAACAAAGTGAAGTAAAACTTAAGCAAATTAAACGAAGCTGAAATATGGTTGGGCAATCCTACCAAATTCCAGGTGCGTCTCAAGTTTTGGTTGCGCCATCGTGCGGGCTGCTCCTCGTCTGGGCTTCATCTGTTACAGATAACATGTGTGTGCTTCTTCTTAGTTCCCACAGACAGTTCTGACCTCATATGGGGTGACAAACTTCATCGCGCGGTGCGGGATGGAGGAGATAACTGTGAAAGCTGCCTGGAGCGATCAACCAAAGATCGCTTTATAAGGCGATTCTGATTTGACCGCCACAAACTGTATGTTATGAGTAGCCTACTTTGGGAACTCCCCTAGGGTCACCAGGAGAGTGATGGTTCCTTCAACTGGTACAGGACCACCATTGAAACCGTAGAAAGGTCCGGAGGATGGCTGGAGTTTCTCCTTCGGGATCTTTATGCCACCGAGAGCGGGCATGGACACGACGTTGAAAGTGTTTCCATGGTCCACCAGTATCTGCTTGATGCGGAAGTTAGGTTCGCCAATCTACATGGTGATGAATTCAAATCTTCATCCCCGTCTATTAAGATCTTCATCCCCGAAGCTGATCATTTTAACGGCTTTGCATCCTGATTCTTTGGCTCCTTGTGATGAGCGATAGAATTGACGGTGACAAAGAGGTATCCAGAGATGGTCTCAACTATTCCTACTACATGTCTGCCCACTACGCATCCTTGTGCGCAGGTGGTTGCTCTCTTCTTGCCTATGTAAGTTGGCTTTAAGTCTGGTCTTGCAAGAACCTCTCGAGAACGCCTTGTGGGAAATATGCACACGATCTCATCCTTAAGCTTCACACATTACTCAGTGGTGTGACATGTTCCTCTGTGGAACTCACAGTACATTAATTGATCTCCCTTATTCTGTGGGAGCTGTCTCGACCTTTGTAGTGTCGGGTTATCATGCATCGCGTAGAGCACATTTGTGCGGGTGGGGGGGGGGGGGGGACGGTCCCCACGACGGTCATGCTGGCGTGCGGTGTTTCAACGCTCCTCTTATCGCCGCGGGGTTGGCACTTATTTTTTCCACTTCTCCTTCAAATTTTCGGTAGTGGGCCTCGATCGCTTCGTCAGCCGCGATCCATGTTTTTACCCTCTGCACATGACCGGAGTAACTTTGGACTGTGTCCCTCTTCAAGGCGGAGTAGAATCCGCTTAGACGGAATCCTCCAAGGAAGACTTCACGCAAGAGTTCAGGGTCCACTCCGAGAATATACCGGCCCTCGGTGGTGAACCGACAGAAGAATTCCTTAACGGTTTCCCCTTTATTCTAGCAGATTCCTGAGAGGTGATATTTCATTATTAGGAGGTTGGTGATGAACTATTCTAGGAACTCATGAGTTAGCTCGGTGATGTTATAGTTCCTTCCCGAAGGGAGTGGTACCAGTTTCTTGCCTACATTTCAGTGTGGCCGGGGGTTTTGTAGAATCGGAGGATGGTGGAGAAGTGGTTCACATGCTCTTGGGGGTCTTCCGCCCCGCCGTAGGACTCATTGATCGAAAGCTTGAACACTACTAGAATCCTCCAAGCTTGAACACTCTTGGGGGTCTTCCGCCCCGCCGTAGGACTCCTTGGGTTATGTGGGTACTTATTCTTGTAATGGTCTCTAGCCACGAGTATCGATGTGTAGATGATACTATCTTCTGGATCTTTAGAGCTTTTGGGAACACCTTCCCACAGATGACATCAAACTGTTCCTGCTCACTCGAGGCTCCTGCAAACAAGTTTAGATTTGACCGTCATAGCCCAGGAGCAGTTGAACGTGCAATCAGTCACAAAGATGAGATGGCTCGCAATAAGTTTTTTTAACGTAGAAAACCCCGAAAAGAGGTGAAAACCCATGTGGTCGGGACTGCATCGACCGAACTTTCATTATCTTGTTATTGTACAGGGATTTTTGAGAATGTGAGGGCGACAGATCGCTCCTCATTACAACTTGTGGGGAGAGAAAGAGGTCCGTTCGGAGGGTGATAGGCCACCGCTCATGAAGTTTTATTTTTCTTGGCTGCAGAGAAGAGGACCGCACCCTAGAGGTATGGTGATCTTCTGCTTGCGCTCGAAAACTGGAGTGTCACGTTCTGCGCAACTCTGCACGTGCGGGTTGCCTCCTATTGTTCGCAATGGAGTCGGGAGTGGAGAGTGCTTGCGATTGACTTGAGGGTGCTGAGTGGTGAGAGCGTTGTGTGTCGGCTGCTTGCTGTGGTGGGAGCATGCACACGGAACACTCAGGGGCGCACGAAGATGGATGAAGGTGGGTACAGATCTTCATGGAGCGAAGGAGATTCCTGGTGTAGCTCTCAAGCGCATAAGAGGAGAAGTGGGAGGAGGAAAAGATGGAAATGGAGGAGAGATTGTAATCCTATTTATAGGTCAAAGAGGTGGTTATGGTGGTTAGAAGGCTATTCGTAGACCATAACCACAATAGTTATTTTTGCAGGCCAAATTAATATAGCTCGTGACACATTTTTTATTAATTTACCTACGTGCAGACCAAAATAATTTCAGCTACATGCACCCTTCCATAATGGGCGGTTACGCCAATGTTTATGCGCATGGTTACTTGCACATCAGACAGTGGAGATCGTGTGGGGACGATCGGACGGAGGGGAAAGGGTCGACCGATGGTGGTGGCTGGCGACAAGCTCTCGATGGCGAGAGGCTGCCCGGGGAGAATGGAGCGGACGTCGGTGGGTGGTCGGCCGCGGGCGTGCGGTCGCGATGCATGATAGCGGTCGGCCGCGAACCTCGATGTCGGGGACGCGCGGTCGTGAGACGCGTCCACTGCCGACCGGGAGGCCGGTCACGGGCCTCTCCGCCGTAGGTACGTTGTCGCGTAGATCAGCCGACGGGGAGACCAGTCGCGGGCCTCACAGTCACAAGAAAATGGTCGCGAGGCGCGGAGGCGGCCGGCCAGGAGGCCGGCCGCGAGGAACGGCGGCAGCCGACCAGCTGGCTGCGGACAGTTGCGTGATGGCAGTGGACGCGGCGGCGAATCGGGTGTGCGAATCGCGCATGGATTGCACGCAGTGATCGAGCATGAGGTGGTTTACTCCATAATCCCCATTAAGTTAGTGAGGATTATGAGAATTTCGGCTATTTGCATCCCAAAATTCCTATAAATTATGAGAGACCCCATCAGTTAGAATATTTTATATTCTAATAATTAATGCAAACTAATTTATATTGAGACATCCTGATATATCGTACGCAATTATTTAAGGTTGTCTAGGCTCCAGCGAATTTGAGTTAGTTTAGTCGCGTGAACGTTCGAAACCCGTGATAGGTGAGCAAAATCGTCTCGTTACTTTATGAAGCGAGCTTGGTCTCATCTTGATACCATATTTTGGAATGATGGTGAATATAATGATAACCTTTTCTCCTATCATGGTATCAGAGCCAGGTTCCCAACCCTAGCCGTTTCCAGTGCCCGCTGCAGTGCTCCGATCAATCCCGTCTCTCTGTGCCGATCAATCCCGTGTCGTCGTGCCGTCATGCCACTGTGCCGCTGCTCCCAGTCGTGATCTCGTCTTCGCACGATCGAACCGATCCAATCTTCACTGATCGATCCAGTCACGATACCGTCGATTGATCCAGACTTCGCTGATCAATCCAATCACTATCCCGTCGATCGATCCAGTCATCATCTTTGCCTTGATCCATTCGCAATCCAGTCCCACCGATCCAGTTGTGATCCAGTCCTCTACTTGGTCTTCCTGCGCCTCTTCTGCTTGTGCTTCTCCAGCTCTTGTTCCAGCGCTCCTCCTGCTCCAAAGCTACGGGCTTTCTACATCCCTACCCTTATGGCCTCCTCAGCTTTTCTTCAGAAGACGGATGTCATTCTCGATGGACAAACTACAATGCATGGTTCACCACTATTGGCGTTATCCTCCGTGTTCTAGATCTGTGGGGCCACATTGACGGCTCTGAGCCTGCTCCGCCCCCATCAGCAGCCCCTTCTATGGACGATTCTTCCACGATTAGCACCGCCGCTTTCGTCCAGAGTTCGGACATGGCCAAGTGGAGCTCTGCCGACTCCCGTGCGATAGCTGTCATTTACCAGCCCTGTGTGCTCCCCATTCGCATGACCGTCTACCAGCTCCCTACGATCAAGGCAATGTGGGATCACCTGCGTCGTCTCTACTTTTCCTCCAGTCAGGTTCTGCGCTACTCTCTATTCAAGACCCTTGGCACTTGCTATCAGCGTGATCATTCTGTTCACGAATTTTTTGCTGAGCTCCTTGACCTCTGGCATCAGTGCGATGAGATGGCTCCTTCTCTCCTGCATTAGTTGCCCCCAGTGTGTTGGTACTTCTCAGGATTGCGACTTTCAGCACATGTATGAGTTCCTCATGCGCTTGCGCCCCGCGTTCGAGCCTTTTCGTGCCCAGCTTTTGCACCGTGATCGTCCTCCTTCTCTTAGCGATACACTGGCTTTGGTAATCGCTGAAGAGACTCGTCACCACTCTTTAAACATTGCTGCATCTTCTGGTGTGCGGCCTCATACCGTCCTTGCTGCTCTGGAGTTTCCACCGTAATCCTCCCTTGTGAGTACTCCTCTACTGCCTTCACCGAGTTACAGTGCATCGGTGTGGCATGTTCCTCATCCTTCAGTGACATCAACTGCTTCGTTGGGTGCTACTCGTCGCCAACCTGTCCACTGTCATTACTATTAGTGCATAGGCCACGTAAAATCTGAGTGTCACAAGCTTCAGAGGGCTCAACAATCTGGTCAGCAGCGTGCTCCTGATGCTCCTCCAGCTCATTTCTCTACTATGGTAAAGTCACTCTCTGTTTCTAAGCTTGCCCAGCAGATTGCCCAACAATTATCTTACGGTTCATTGCATCGCTCCTCTGCCTCAGTGCTCTCACTGGATGCTTCTACTTCACAGCTGGCCGCCTCCGCCCCAGCAGGTATCACCTCTTCCGACTGATTGCTCGACTCTGGAGCCTCTTTTCACATGACCCATGATGCCGCTCATCTCCTGTCCTGTCAGCCCGTCTCGTCTGCCCAACAATGTTATGGTTGTTGATGGCACTATTCTTCCCTGCACTAGCCGTGGCCTTCTTTATACCGCTCATTTCCATATTCCTGATGTGGCATACATACTCAAATTATCCATGAACCTTATTTCTGCCAGTCAACTCACCTTTCACGGTTGTTTTGTTATTTTTGATGATTTTTCTTGTCGTGTGCAGGATCGTCTGATAGGGACACCCTTGGAGTTGGTAGTCACCGTAGCGAGGTCTACATCCTTGATAATCTTCATCTTTCCTTCACTTCATCGTCACCGGCAGCCTCTTCTCTGTCTCTTTCCTCAGTGGGGCTTCTCTCAATGGCATCACAGACTTGGTCATCTCAATGGCTCGCATCTTTCGTCCCTCATCAGTACTGGTCTTCTTGGTCGTGTTTTTGTTGATAGGTCTCACTCTTGTACGGGTTGTAAGCTTGGTAAACAGCTACAACTCCCTTTTCAGTCCAGTGAGTCCAGGTCTTTTCGTCCCTTTGATTTACTTCATTCAGATGTATGTCATCCCTTTGATTTCTATTGATAATTATTCTCGCTATTGCTAGATTTATTTCATCCACTCTCGCTCTCAGTTTTTCAGATTTATGTTGACTTTTCCACTATGGTGCGCACCCAGTTCTCTGACTCCATACGTATTTTACGTTCCGACTCTGGGGGGAGTATCTCTCTCATGATTTTTGCGACTTGCTCACTACCCATGACGCTCTACCCCAGCTTGCTTGTCCTGGTGCTCACGCTCAGAATGACACTGCTGAAAGGAAGCATCGTCACATCATTGAGACAGCCCGCACTCTCCTCATCTCCTCTCACGTTCCTCCTCATTTTTGGGCCGAGGCTGTCTCCACTGTTGTTTATCTCATTAACTTGCAACCCTCCACTTTTCTTCAGGGTCAGTGTCCTGGTGAGTGTCTGTACTCCCCATGTTATACTCATCTGCATGTTTTTGGCTGTCGGTGCTATGTTCTTCTTCCCTCACGTGAGCGTACCAAGCTCTCTGCTCAATCTTTATCTTGTGTCTTTCTCGGATACAGTACTGAGCACAAGGGTTATCGATGTTATGATCCTGTTGCACATCGACTTCGTATCTCACATGATGTCACCTTTGATGAGTCTCACCTTTTTTGTCCTCTGTTCCCTCGACCTCGCACTCATCGGTGACTCCCTCCTATGTGTAGTTCCTCACTCTTCACACTCCACCAGTTTGTCCACCTCCTCTCTTCTTGCCACTTCCTACACCATCTCCTCTCTTCTTGCCACCTCCTACACCATCTCCTCCCTCTTCCCTTCCTCCTTCCACCTCTCTCTCTCGGATGAGCTTATCGTCCCCCTTCCATATCATTACACTCGTCGTCCTCCTCCTCCTGCTCCCTTCCCCTCGCCTCCTGTGTCCACAGACTCGGTTCCTTACTCCTCTAGCGAGTGTCTTGCGGACGATCCTTTTGTACGTCACAACCCACCTTGTGAGCGACGTCCTCCCGACCGCCTTAGCTTTGCTACACTTTCGCTGGATCTTCTTGCCCTTCCTGCTACTGTTTGCAACACTCTAGAGCTGACTACCTACCGTGAGGCTTCCCAGATACCTGAGTGGCAGGTTGTCATGTCTGCTGAGTTAGAGACACTTGAGCATACTCGTACTTGGGATCTTGTTCCTCTTCCACCTGGTGTTGTTCCTATTACTTGTAACTGATTTTTTAAGGTCAAGACTCGCTCCGATGTTTCTATGGAGAGGTACAATGCTCTCCTGGTTGCTCGTGGTTTTCAGCAGTAGCAGGGTAGAGACTATGACAAGACTTTTGCTCCAGTTGCTCACATTACTATAGTTCGGACTCTTATTGTTGTTGCTGATGTTCGCCACTGGTCTCTATCACAGCTTGACGTGAAGAATGACTTTCTTCACGGTGATCTTCAGCAGGAGGTATACATGCTCTCCTCCGAGTCTATCCTCACCTCTAGGCCTTGTTTGTCGCTTGAGGCGAGCTCTTTATGGGCTTAAGCAGGCGCCCCGCGCATGGTTTGCACGTTTCAGTTCAGCCATTACAGCCGCAGGATTCCATCCATGTCCACATGACCCAGCTCTTGTTCGTGTACTCCTCCCGTGGTCGGACCATTTTGTTACTATACATGGATGATATGATTATTACTGGTGATGATCCTCCTCATGTGGCTTTCGTCAAGCATCACCTTTAACAACAGTTTCAGATGACCGACCTTGGACAACTGAGCTACTTTTTGGGTCTTGAGGTCAGCACTACAGAAAGCGGTTTTAAGCTCTCTCAACAAAAATATGCATCAGATCTCCTAGCTCGGGCTGCTCTTTCCGACTCTCGCACAGCAGACACCCCCATGGAGCTTCACCATCAGCTATGTCCGGATGATGGTGTTCCACTCTCCGACCCCACTCGTTACCGCCACCTCATTGGGAGTCTTGTCTACCTCACCATTACTCGGCCCGACATTGCCCATGCAGTTCATGTGTTGAGCCAGTTTGTTAGTGCCCCTACCTCTGTGCACTATGGTCACCTACTGCGGCTTCTGCGCTATCTCCGAGAGATGACTTCTCGTGGTCTTTTCTTCTCTTGCAGCAATTCTCTACAGCTCTCCGCTTACTCGGATGCTACTTGAGCTAGTGATCATGTTGGTCGTCGCTCTGTCACTGGTTCCTGTCTGTTCCTGCATTCTTCTCTTATTGCATGGAAGTCCAAGAAACAGACTGGTGTCTCAGGATCCAGGACTGAGGCTGAGCTTCGGCCCATGACTACCACTGTTGAGGACATTATCTAGCTTTGTTGGCTTCTTGAGGGCCTTGGTGTCTCCTCTCCTGACCCCACTCCACTCTATTGTTGTAACACCGGTGCCATTCAGATTACTCTGAATCCGGTGAAACCCTCACTCTCCAAGCATATCGGGGTTGATGCCTTCTTCCGACATGAACAATATGGATGTGGTACTCTTGCTCTTTCCTATGTCCCTTCCGAGCAGCAGATTGTAGATCTGATGACTAAGCCACAGACGAGTACCCGGCATGCTCATCTTCTGTCCAAACTCTTGGTGTATGATCCCCCGTGAGTTTGTGTGTGTGTGTGGGGGGGGGGGGGGGGGGGGGTTAGGTGTAGTGTACTTACTGTGTAGTAGAGTTGTCTTATGCTCACCATGGGTGTTGTGAATACCCTCCCATGTACTTATATATATCTCCCTTGTGAATACAATGATAACCTTTTCTCCTATCAACATCCACCCTTGTGAAAGAAGGAAAAAAAACCTTTTTCTTGCTGTGGAGAAAAGCTGTTTACCTACAGTTGTAGTTATTGGAGAAGAGTAATCAGTTGCCTTCTTGTGGTTTTAGTAAGGAAATCTGCCGGCCTCAAGCTTGTCTATTCTAGGTTTGGTATTTCTTGGAGATCAGATTTCTTTTATCCATAGCCACGGGTTAAATCTCTCATTATCTTGGATTTTTTATTCATTACTCTTGGATCACATTAATGTACAACTCTCTCTGCATCATTTCATCTCATCAAGTTTTATATGCACACATATTATGGATCTTGTTTTGATGAGAACATTTTATTAAATCTACTCATATATTTTAGAAGATCAATGATTTCATTAGTTAAGTTGAGCATACACGTGATGTGTATGTTTTAGATCATTTTATTTATAAAGATTTAATATCTTTCATATTGGATCGAAACCAACCAACACACACTTTATCGATTTCAGATTTTGTGATTAAACTGTATACTATACATGCATAATGCATATATATAGCCTATTTTAATTAAATTTTAGACACATAATCTCGTGGTGAACCTTTTCCGTGAATTTAATTCATTTGTATGCACTAATTTTGATCTCTCTTTTGAGCTTATATAGAGATATCAAAGTTTTGTAGGGAATCATTTGCATGTTATCCGCTTCCACCGTTGGCCAAAGTTTCATTCGAAAAAAAAAACAGATCGCTTGGGAATGATGTCAATCATGCGAGCCGAGACTGAATCTAAGAATGACATGCAATAAATATTCAACACTTTATTTTTAATTGCACGTACTATCATTTATGTAACTTTTTATTGTGTTTTTGAATTTAATTAGTGATTATTAATTTTTAAATTTGATTATACTTCATTAGAGATTAATTAGTATTGTTCTTGACGATCCTAAATTTAGTATTATTATTTCGTAAGAATTAAACTTGAATTAAATTTTAATTCCCAAATAATGCATTAGGTCCTTCATTAAATCTAACAATGTTTTGAAAAGTTTACTATCATTTTTGTTGTTATTATTGTAAGAAAGCAAGGCTATAAGGATAGTCTAATACAGCATAATCTAAGCATCTACTTAAGCCAATTTGTTGTAGATAAAGGAGCCAACATATGTAATACATGTGCATCAGATTATGTTAGTTATCAATGTAGGACTATTTTAATGCATATTAATTTCCCCAATCTAGGACTAAACTTTATGTTAAATGTTAAGCCTGCATATGATATAGGGTACTACTCTAATTACCATTCATGTTGAATTGTTGACAGTGGGAGATGTGATACTAGAGTAAGATCAAGGCAAATACAACATAAATACCATTCATGTTTAAAATACCATTCATGTTGAAAATACCTCTCTCTCTTCCTTCCATTGCATCTCTGTACCTTCCTCCAACATAAATGTGGTCTGGTTCATCTCCCTGCCAATCCAACCATGGGTTGCTATCGTTATTCCAACACTATCTTTCAACTCGAACCTTAATGTTTCATAAAAATTTATGACTGCTGCCTTCGCCGCCTACAAGATCCATGCAAAAAGAAGAAAGATGGCGCTTTTTAACCTGCCAACATAACTAATAAAAACATTTGGCAACAATCTCCAAGTTCTCACAGCATATAGGCTCATTCTTGGCATGGGAACCCAGCTTTCAACTGATGCGTTGACAATAATCCTCCCTCGACTTTCCTTCAAGTAAGGCAGGGCGACAAATGTGGGATACACACTGCCCCAGAAGTTTATGTCCTGATGCAAACAAAGTTTTGAATTATCTTGGTCACATAGAAAACATACTGTATAGATCAGCATGTTGGAATAATGAATTGTAAAACAACCAACATAATGATGACATCGCGCAAGAGATTCACTCCAGGTAAGAAAACTACACCATTAAATGTGGCAAAACTGAAGAATCAAGGACTTCTTCGAAGAAAAAGTTATGTCCCATGTTGGTGGTATTAACAAGATGATCCACTGTCAAAACAACAACGAACATACAAAACATTTAGCACATTAAAATTATAATGAAGGAAATATTATCATACAATAAATTTAAAGCACTGTTTTTTAGTTAGCTAATGCAATTAAGTCTATTCATCTGTCAGTGCTTTAAATACCAATAATTTGAATTCTGTTGCTTGGAGTGCTCAGCATTAATTCCTTTACCAAATACCATTTAGTGAGGTTCTAATCAAAACCCTCAAACAAAACCAAAAAGTATAACATTTCAGTATGGTCTTAGAGGACTACATACATACAAAGTACCAGATTCTTTTAATGAGGAAACATAGAACAGAACAATGACAACTCACAACGTCCGAAGTAATTCACAGTGTCTGTGATGAATCTTCGGCAATCCTCATCCTTAACTACGTCAGCGGCAACTACGACAACATGTTTCGCACCAAGGAGTCTAGCATTCTCTCTAATCCCCCATAGCCTTTGATCTCTTTTTGCAACCAGCACCAAGATTGCTTTTCTCTGAGCATACTCGTACGCAATTTTCTGCAAAACAACATCTCCTTTCAGACTACAAGAAAATAATAGAATGCAAGAATAATCCCATTAGTTTATGAAAATGATGCAATTAGGTAAGAGAAGCTGAAAGGAAACTGGTAAATTCAGCTTCTAAAATTTCTTCAATTAGTTGTTTTTATCAAGTAGGTTTTTTTTTGTTCCAATAAAAGCACAAAACCCAATACTCCTTCCTATATGTGTTGGAGGAAATGTTTAATTTGACCTAAGTCAAATGGCAAAATGAGATTATATATATAACCTTTATATATATATCCTGATGGTTGACTAGTCAATAGATATTATAATAATATATATATTAATTATATATGATATTAATGGTGGCAGACCTGAATATTGAATGGCGTGAATAGTGGCGCGTGCATGAATTAATTGGAGGCAGGATTGTGTTTCTCTCTCTAGACAAGTGGCTCTTTCTTAGTGGTTGGCTTTGCCTATATATAGGATTGAATGCATGCGGAACAAATTGCTTAGAAAAGCATTGCAGGAGGCCGACAGCAGTTGGCAAAATCTGCGGACAAGATAATAGGCGGACAGCAAAAAAACTACGGACTGGATAATAGGCGGACAACAAAATCTGCAGACAAAAAAATAGGCTGACAGCTTCTCACAAACAGTTTGCTTTGCAGAGAGATTTTGCATACTGGTTTTTGAACCCTGCGGACAGCAGCTCCGGAGTCGTTCAAAGGTGTTGCGAACTGTTTTGGCGAGCTCTAGCTTACAAGTTTTAGAAAAGTGTTGTATAGATGGTTGTCGTGTCCGTTGTAACACCTTGAAGTAGTGCGGTGTTGTGAAGTTTTAATAGTGAAGTCAAGTTTTGTAACTTGTATTTTTTGTAATCTCTTGTTGTTGAAATAGAGAAGTTATTTGCTCCCTTTATCTTGTGTTGTGTCCCAAAAAAAAATTTATAAACGCTTCCAACAGTGGTATCAGAGGGATGTTACGAACCTTGCAAGTCACTCAGAAGAAGTGAAGTAGTGAAGAGCACGTAAAGATGGAGATGGTAAATGCTATGCCGGGTCAAGTTCCCAAGTTGACGAAGACTAACTATGGGAACTGGAGCATCCAGATGAGAGTGCTCTTAGCCTCAAAGGAACTATTAGAGATTGTGGAAGATGGATATGAAGAGCAAACTATTGAAGCAGGGGCAACGTTGACTAACGCACAGAGGACGACACTGAGAGAGGCAAGGAAGAGAGACAAGAAGGTTTTGTTCTTGTTATATGAAGGGGTTGATGAGGCAACCTTTGAAAAGATCTCGGATGCTAGAACTTCTAAAGAAGCATGCAAGACCTTGCAACGCTCCTTGCAAGGAGTTGACAAGACAAAGAAGGTGAAGCTGTAATCTCTCCGAGCAGAGTATGAAGTTATCAAGATGCAGAACTCTGAGAAAGTTGGTGACTATGTGACACGTCTGCGGACGCTTGCAAATGAAGTGAAGCGCAATGAAGAGACGATTGATGATGTGAGTTTCACGGAGAAACTTTGCGGTCTATGTCGAAGAAGTTCAACTACGTGATGATGGCGATAGAAGAGTCGAAGGTTCTCACTCAAATGTCTATCGATGAACTCATAGGCTCTCTGCAAGCCCATGAATACCGCATGCTACAAGATGAAGAGTCAAGTGGCTTAGAAAAAGCACTTCAGACTCAGTTGAACTTTGGAGAGAGTTCAGGAGAGGAGGTGGCCAGCGAGACCGAGGCTACCGAGGCAGAGGTAGAGGAAGAAGAGGAGGAAGAGATTAGGGAAGAAATCAAAACTTCCAGAAAGAGGAGCAACCTCAAGCAAGATGGCAGAAAGGAAGAGGAAGAGGCCGAGGAAGAGCCCGTGGTGAAATGACTCAAGTCCAGTGTTACAACTGTAACCGATTTGAGTACATGAGTTATGACTGCAGACTTCAAAGGAGAAAAGAGGAGACCAACCACTATGCTGAAGAAAGCAACACTTGTGGTGATCCAATGATGTTCTTGATATATAGAGGAGCTGAAGGTGGAAGAAATGAAGTCTGGTACTTGGACACAGGAGCCAGCAACCATATGTGTGGTGAGAAGGAGTTATTCACTAACCTTGAACCAAGTGCTTGTGAGGTTAGCTTTGGTGATACTTCAAAGATCTCGGTAGAAGGCAAAGGGTTGATAATAGTCATCTTAAATGGTGAGAAGGTGCATCTCAATGACGTGTTCTATGTTCCAGGCTTGAAGAGCAACAACTTAAGCCTTGGGTAGTTGGTAGATAACAATTACTGCATTCAGTTAAACGATGGTTCGTTGGTTATGCAAAACCAACGAGGAAAAGAGATGGTGAAGGTAAAGATGACGACGAATCGTCTCTTTACGTTGAAGATGGATGCCGAGGAGACGGCATGCCTAGCAAGAACTGAAGAGGAAGAAGAAGCTTGGTTGTGGCACCATAGGATGGGACACTTAGGCTTCAGTGGTCCGAAGCTTCTATCAAATTCAAAGATGGTGGAAGGTCTGCCTAAGATCTTACCACCACAGAAGATCTGTGAAGCTTGTACGAAGGGAAAATAGGAGCGCTAGACATTCGAAGGTGGCAAGTATCGAAGAGCAAGAAGAAAACTTGAGCTAGTTTATTTGGACATTGCTGGTCCGTTTGATATTGCCTCAGTTGGTGGAAGCAACTACTACATCACCTTCACTGATGACTTCAGTCGGAAATACTGGGTTTACTTCTTGAATGAGAAGTCGGAAGCCCTTGACAAGTTCAAGGAGTTCAATGCAATGATAGAGAAAGAGAGTGGACAGTATCTAAAGGTATTCAGAACTGATCGAGGTGGGGAGTACACCTCAAAGTTATTTGATGCTTTCTGCAAAGAGCATGAGATTGCTCATCAGTTGACTGCAGCATACTCACCTAAGCAGAACGGAGTTGCTGAGAGAAAGAACTTGATGATTCGGAATATGGCAAGGAGTATAGTAAAGGGCAAGAAGTTGCCGAAGATGTTCTAAACTAAAGCAGTACAATGTGTTGTGTACTTGCTGAACATATGTTCGACGAAGAGTGTGAAGTTCAAGACTCCGTATGAGGCATGGAGTGGATGGAAGACAAGTGTGCAACACTTGAGAGTGTTTGGGTATGTGACTTATGCTCACATCCCTGAGCAGAAGAGGAAGAAGCTGGATGAAAAGAGCGAGAAGTGTATATTTTTAGGCTACGCTCTGATGAGTAAAGCTTACAAGTTATACAATCTTGTGACAAAGAAGGCAATCATCTCTAGAGATGTGTTGTTTGAAGAAGATAGTTGTTGGATCTGGAATATGAAGGAGAGAAGCGTCAAAGGAATGTTCTATGACGATGATGAAGAAGAAGGTGATCATGAAGCTGAAGTTGAGGATGGTGGAGCTAAACTACCGTCACCACCGAGTAGAGATTCAGGGGGAGCTTCTACTCCCTACACGAGTGGAGTAAGCACCAACAGAAGCAGTTCTTATGAAGCAAGCACTAGTAGGAGAAGCTTTGAATGGATTCAACCTAGGATGAGAAGGTTGGAGGAGATCTACGAGGAGACGGAGCCGATACATGCTAATTTTTCTTTTTATTGTCTTTTAGCAGATTGCAAACCATACTCGTATGAAGAAGCTGCTCAGGAAAAGACCTGGAGGAAGGCGATGGATGAAGAGATGATATCCATCAAGAAAAATGATACTTGGGAGTTGGTCACTCTGCCAGCAGGTCACAACCTCATTGGTGTGAAATGGGTGTACAAAGTAAAGACTAACAAAGATGGAGAAGTGGAGAAGCACAAAGCAAGACTCATCGCGAAAGGCTACCGACAAGTCCAAGGTGTGGACTACGATGAGGTCTTTGCTCCAATGGCGCGGATTGATACTATCAGACTGATCATTGCACTAGCCGCTCAGTATAAGTGGAAGATCGGTCAGATGGACGTCAACTCCGCATTTTTGAATGGCTATCTGGAAGAAGATATGAATGTGCAGCAGCCGCCTAGTTATGAAGTGAAAGGCCAAGAGAAGAAAGTCTACAAGCTGAAGAAGTCATTGTATGGGTTGAAGCAAGCGCCTCGTGTGTGGAATGAAAGAATAGATGGATACTTTCAGAAGAATGGGTATATGAAGAGCCCGTATGTGTATGCACTCTACACGAAGGTGGAGAAAAACGGTGATTTCATGGTCGTATGTTTGTATGTTGACGACATGATATTCACTGGCAATCATTCTCGCATGTTCGAGGAGTTTAGGAGGACGATGAAGAAGGAGTTTGAGATGACTGATCTGAGAGAACTCACTTACTTCTTAGGCATTGAAATACATCAGAGTGAATATGGGATCTTCATATCTCAGAAGAAATATGTGGAGGAGATTCTGAAGAAGTTGAGGATGAAGAATAACAAGCATATCTCAACTCCTGCAGATCCGAGAATGAAGCTAAGGAAGGATTCGAATGATGAACCTGTTGACTTTACAATGTTCAAGAGTCTAGTTGAAAGTTTACGCTACCTAACTTTCACTAGACCTGATATCATGTATGCTGTTGGAGTTGTTAGCAGATACATGGAGGAGCCGAAGCAAGATCACTTCACCGCAGCAAAGAGGATCTTAAGGTATGTCAATGGCACGAGTGATCATGGTCTGATGTACTCTACTGCAGAAAAGTTAAGTTGGTCGGGTACTCCGACAGTGACTATGGAGGAGATGTAAATGACCGGAAGAGCACTTCCGGATATGCTTTTCATATAGAAACAGCTATGTTCTCATGGAGTTCAAAGAAGCAGGCAACGATTGCTTTGTCTACCTGCGAAGCTGAATACATCGCAGCGGCAGCATGTACTTGTCAAGTAATTTGGTTGAGAAATCTCTTGCAGGAGTTGCACCATGCACAAGATGGTCCTGTGACTGTGAATGTTGACAATATGTCGCAATTCAGTTGGCGAAGAATCCTGTGATGCATGGGAGCAATAAACATATTGAGACGAAGTATCATTTTCTTCGTGAGCAGGTGCAGCAAAAGGTGGTGGAGTTGGTTTATTGCCCCACAAAAGAGCAGATGACAGACATCTTCACGAAGGCGTTGAAGACTAAGATGTTCTTGAAGTGCAAAAGCAAACTCGACATGCACTGTCGTGTTTGAGGGGGAGATTGTTGGAGGAAATGTTTAATTTTACCGAAGTCCAATGGCAAAATGAGATTATATATATAACATTTATATATATATCTTGACGGTTGACTAGTCAATAGATATTATAATAATATATATTAATTATATATGATATTAATGGTGGGAGACCTGAATATTGAATGGCGAATAGTGGCGTGCATGTATTAATTGGAGGCAGGATTGTGTTTCTCTCTCTAGACAAGTGGCGCTTTCTTAGTGGCTGGCTTTGCCTATATATAGGATTGAATGCATGCGGAACAAATTGCTTAGAAAAGAATTGCAGGAGGCGGACAGCAGTTTGCAAAATCTGCGGACAACAAAAAATCTGCGGACTGGATAATAGGCGGACAACAAAGGCTCTATTTGGCTAGCCTCTAGTGGCTGGAAAAGTTCTTTTCCAGCCGCCAAAGCTGCTTTATATTTGTTTGGGAAAACTCCTTATGAAGAGCTTTTCATAAATCTGCAGCTGTTTTGATGCTTTTTGGAAATCTCCCCTAGCTTCTGCTCTCCTAAAATAGATTTTCCTCCTGACGTAAAATTAATTTCCCTCTCCAGAGCCCGTAAAATCTCCCGATCCGTCAAATTTTTTTGATTTCCCTCCCAATCCCGATCGTAGATTTGAGCTCCGACGACCTACCTTTCCGACGCTGCTTGGAGCTCCGACGACCTCCCTCCTGCAGTCCCTCTCCGACCTCTTCTCCAGCCGGCATTCCTCCTCCGACAAAAAACTTGGATCTCCGATGACACCATGACCGACCAACGCTTGGAGCTCTGACTCCCTCCTGCAGTCCCTCTTCCAGTCCAGATCTGGCCGACCAAAACACCTCTCTCTCTCCACTCCTCCGGATCTCTCTCTAGCCTCCACCATGGCTGACCAATGCCTGACGGGATGCAAAATAAACTCAACCCCGCAAACTCCAGATCTGATCCCGCAAACTCCAGATCTGAGGGAGATCCACCTCCCTACATGGCCGACCAACGCCTGAAATGGAAATCAAGAGGGAGTTCTTGTTCCGACGGGGTTGGAAGTCGATGATGATCAGCCCGCCACAGCTATTTTGTTGATCTTCCAAACATGCTGCAGCTTTTCAAAATAGCCTTTCAAAGAGTTATGTACAATAAGCTCTACATGATCAGCAAATTTTCAATCCTCAACAGCTCTCCCAAACAGAGCCAAAATCTGCGAACAAAATAATAGGCGGACAGCTTCTCGCCAACAGTTTGCTTTGCAGAGAGATTTTGCGGACTGGTTTTTGAACCCTGTGGACAGTAGCTCTGGAGTCATTCAAAGGTGTTGCGAACTGTTTTGGCGAGCTCTAGCTTACAAGTTCTAGAAAAGTGTTGTATAGGTGGTTGTCGTGTCCGCTATCACATCTTGAAGTAGTGCGGTGTTGTGAAGTTGTAATAGTGAAGTCAAGTTTTGTAACTTGTCTTTTTTGTAATCTCTTGTTGTTAAAATAGAGAAGTTATTTGCTTTCTTTATCTTTTGTTGTGTCCCAAAAAAAATTATAAATGCTTCATATGAATGTAATGATCATGGCAGAATTGTGGGCTTCAACTTGGACAAACATTGAACATCCTGTTTATCCCATGAAAGAATGTTTGTTAGATGTTGTAGCGGATCGCTTGAGGTACTGATAGATCGGACTAAATTGAACCGTCTTACCCTGGGAGCGGTCGAGTGCGCAAACAGTCACAGAAAGAGGGAAAGCTGACAGAGCAATTTTTTAAACGTGGAAAACCAGTCAACTGGGTAAAAAACCACGTGGTCGAAGCTGTGCCGACCAAACTTCCACTATTTGTTGGTTGTTGTACAGAGCTGCTTTGAAGAACTCGAGGGTGACTGGCCGCCTCTTGTTACAAGTTGGGGGAGAGAGAGAGTTGGGCTAGGAGGGTGACAGACCACCTCTTATGGAGGCGAGCTAGGAGGTGGCGCGCACGGGAGCGCGCAATAAGGAGGCGCGCAAGGTGGCGGCACTTGCATGAGCGCGCAAGGTGGAGGCGCTCGCACGCGCCGCGCAAGGGGGAGGAGCGAGCGGGAGTGCGCAAGATGGAGGCGCGCGCGGGAGCGCGTGAGTTGTACGTGCACGCGGGAACACGCAAGGAGGAGGCGCGTGCGGGAGCGGGGAGCGCGCAAGTTGGAGGCGCGCGGGGGAGCGGAGAGAGCGCAAGTTGGAGGCGCGCGCGGGAGCGCACAAGTTGGAGGCGTGCGCGGGAGCGCGCAAGGTGGAGGCGCGCGCGGGAGCGCGCAAGGTGGAGGCGCGCGCGAGAGCGTGTAAGGAAGAGAAGAGGAGAGAGGAGAGAGGAGAGAGAAAATCCGTAGGAGGAAGAGAGAGGAGAGAGAAAATTCATATGAGGAAGAGAGAGGAGAGAGAAAAACCGTAGGAGAAAGAGGGAGGAGAGAGAAAATCCATAGATGAAGTGAGGGGAGAGAGAAAATCCGTAGGAGGATTTTTTCGGCCGAGGAGGAGATGAAAATGATAGGGAAGGATTCTATTTATAAATCTCAAGAGGGGTAAGCCGGTAATTTCCCCCGGTAACTACTGACCAGACGAATAGATTGCTCCGTTTAGAGCACACGGATCACCATATTTACGCAAAAGACAAGACCGCCCCCGAGCGGAAAAATAACTGCCCTTTGCCAGAAAATAACCGCTCCTCCTGCAAGTGAGGAGCGGCTGAAAGTTAGGGTTAGATCTGATATACTCTAGAGGGGGGGTGAATAGAGTATGTATGTATATTTAAAACTTTTCCTGAACTATAAGGATTGTACCTAAGCTTAGATACTATATCACAGCATGCCAAATTGAAATAAATGAAATTACAGAAAAACTAAATAACACAGCCACAACAAGAACAAGAAGAAGAGGGCAACCAGACAACACAAGAATTTATAGTGGTTCCCCAACCTAGGTACATCCACTCTTCTACCACCCTGGTAGGAATCCACTCAGGTTTTTGATCAGGTGACTGCCACCAATGAGCTTTTGATCAGGTGCTCAAAAACCAAACCTCAAGTCTCTTGGTTGGAGACTTGCAACCAAGAATCACTTTTGAAGGGAGTAGAGAACCCTTTTTACAGAGAGGGTGGGAGAGTGATTGTGTCTTCTCTTTCTCAAATACAACTGAGAAGACTAGTGGAATTGATGTTAACAAATAGCTCCCCCTGAAATATTGAGTTTGTTCAGGGAGGAATGGAACTTTTTCTTCAGGGTGATAGGCCTTCAAGCTTTCAGCTTTAACCCGAAGAACTTCAGGAACTTCTTGACAGATGTAGTATTGTTGTCCTACTGAAGGTTCCTGAGAGTATGATAGAAGAAGATTCTTGATTTGGATGGTTGTTCTTCTTCTTCAGAAAGATTGTTCTTCTTCAGATCTAGCAGTTGTTGATTTCTTGACTTGTCGATTATCTATGTCTCAAGAAATCTGTATATCTCTCGGATTGTGTCTCTGTGTGTTGGAAGAAAGAGAACTTCACTTTTTTATATTTTCCATGTGGAAGTCCTTTTGAATTTTGAAATTCTTCATATAATTAATGCTGATGGCCTTAGAATAATTTGGCATTGATTTGTTTCCCCAACTGTTCCTTAAGAAAAACGGCAGGCAATAATCCTGATGAAGACCGTAATTAATGATCTTGTCTAACAGTAATATTCAGATAATATTAGAGCATTAATTATTCAGGAATCATTGCCACATAATAAGGACAAAAGAGGAAAACAGCCAAGACTGGATTCGTCGACCTGAGTCCACAGTTCGTCGAGCTGAGAATAGTTGTTCGTCGAGCTGAGATCCAAGATCGTCGACCTCTGAATGCTGCTTGATAACTTTCTTCTTCTGTGCATCAAGTTCGTCGAGCTGAGATCCAAGATCGTCGACCTCTGAGCCCTGAGAACTGAGTTTGTCCAGCTGGTCCAAGATCGTCGAGCTGAGCTCAGAGATTTGTCTCTGAGTTAGTCGAGCTGAGCACGACTTTCGTCGACCGGAGATCGACGAACGTAGAACTCCTTTTTCTAAGTCTTGAATTCTCTAAGTCTTGAGTCTCTGACTTTGTTGAAGGCTGGTCCCTGGCATTGTTGACTCTAAGGACTTGACCTATACTCTAGGACACAACCAAGACCCTGGTCTATACATGTTGGGTCATATTTTAACTTAGTGAACCTAGCCCAAATCCAGCTAGAGATCCAACAATCTCCCCCTATTTGGGTGAGGTCACTGATTACAGACTCAATAAAAGAAAATGTACAAAGCAAGAACACAATATATATCTGGCAGAGAATTAAACAATAGGTATGCATCAGATATATTTACACTGTTAGATTTGTAATATAAGACATAGTTTATCAAAAATGTACCACAAACATATAGCAGTTCAGGTTCTAGTTTTTCTGTTTCTTCTCCTTTGTTTCTTTGTCCTTATCACCGGGCTGAGTAAAAATAATTTCTCTGTTAGTATTGGCAGCTTCTCTTTTTGACATATATATATCTGCTGCACCAATCATTGTCTGGGTGGAGGTTCTGGGAACTACAGCCTCTGGGTGTCTAGCCATATAATCTGCAGAATTAAATACCTTCTTGCTTACATGAAGTCTTTCAAGTTCTTTCTCTCTATATGAGGACATGGTACTGAACTTGGTTTCATCTTCTCCTTCTTCTCTGGCCTTCTTTATCTGTGACAGACCTATCAATTCTTGAAGCCTAGCCATCCTGAAATTAGGATCAACATCCTGACTGACAAGTGATTGATCATCTTGGGAGGGTAGCAGAGTAGCAGGCCTGAATTGAGTAGACTGTGTTTGAAAGCTTGTTGCTTTCTGGCTTTCACCACTCTGAGTGTATAGTGACTTTGGAGGTGCAGTTTCACTATATTTTCCTTTAGGTTTGTGTGATTCTGAATGCCTTCTTTGTTCAGCTTGTTGTTGGGGAGGAGAGAACTCTGGCTTCTGATAGACTACTTCCTTTATCTGCTCTGTACAACCAATATTTCTTTGCTGGCTGCTTCCATGAGATTGATGTCTAGATGGCATTTCCTGCCTCTGATAAGTTCTGGTGAATGTAGGCTTGGAAGGTGCATCTGACCTTTGAGAAGTGGTTCCTGAAGCACCAGCAGCTGGAGGAGGAGGAGGAGGGGGGTCCTTCCTGTATCTATGAAGAGGAGGGGAGTATCTTCTGCTTTTCTTTCTAGCCTTTTGTTCATTCTTTGATAGCCACATCCAAGCTGACATCCCTTTGTATGGAGTTATGTTTTGCAGAATATAGTAGGGAGTGTCATGTGTATTTCCTGGCTTAGGAGCAGGAGGAGGAGGAGCCTTCCTTTTCTTAGAGATTTTCTTCCTCTTTGGGTCATCATCATCATCATCTGATTCTTGTGGATTGTCATACATTTCATCAATTTGTCTTATTGTATTTTTGGAAATTTCTTTACTTCCTGGAGTAGGGATAACTTCAGCACGGACTGCTTCAGTTTCCATAGCAATGTCTTGAGCTATAATATCATCAAGATTGGGGAGAGGGCTATCATCCAAAACATAGGATGGCCCAGGAGAAATAGATGTATAATCATCAGACTTATTTGGTGAGAAGCTATCAAACTTGTCTTTATAGTGTCTAACATCTCTGAGCTGGCAGGAGAGGTATAGCACACTATGGCTTTAGATGATAGAATGGGGAAGGTAAGACAGAAATAAATATATAACCCAAATACTTTTAGCAACGCTGCTAGATTCACTTTGGGATTAATGAAATGAATCCTTCCGGGCAGAATCTTTGGCAAACTGGCCTCTTGAGTATTTGACACTATAATATCTGTACAATAAATGTTACTTGCATCCACTACTGAGGCTGTTGTTTCTGCAGCATCTGTTTCCATATCAGATTCAAGAAAATTCATGAAATCTGTATCCATATCAGCACATGTTCCTGCTGTTGGTACTGCTGTTGGTTCTGCTGGTGCAACTGTTGTTGTGTCCATATCCTGTTCAACTGGTTCATCTGCTGCTGCTGCAACTTCTTCATGAAGTATCTCCCTCTGCCTGGTTTCAGTAGATACTGAAGTCAGGCCCCCAAATGAAGAGGGAGCAGTAGTGAGGGCAGAGATCTGGGCAGCAAGAGAGGATATGGAGACAGCTAGAGGAGAAATGGCCTCTGCTATAAGAGATTTGAGTAGTGGTGTGAGGAGAGTAATGAGTGGGGTGACAAGAGATGGATCCAGGTTTGGAGAAGTGGATGGTGGGGCAGTAGCTGGTTGAGTGGAGATTGCAGTTGCTGAGGGGGTGATAGGTGGAGGTGAAATGGGAGTATCTAGGGGGGAGTCATGTTGAGGAGAGGGAGTGTGCAGTGGAGATGATAATAGGTTGAAGGATGGGAATGAGGAGAGGTTGATGTGGGGGATATCAGCAAGATGAGAGGGAAGAGGGGATTGGGGTGGTGTAGGTATGGATGTATCAGGCTGAGGTGAAGGAGAATGAGATGGTATATGTGTAGGGGAAGAGGGAATTGGAGATGCTGGAGGTGTTGGGGTATGGATTAGAGTGGTAGTGGAGGGTGGAGTTGGTTGGACTTGTGGTTGGGATGGAACTTGAGGGGCAGGAGGTGGTGGAGGGGTGGAGAGGATCCCTTCAGTGGGGTGGGGAGAGGCTGGTGCAGCCCTTGTACTCTCAGAAGTTCTTGTGAAGGAGGAGGTAGCTTTAGTTGGCTTTGTGATAGTCCTCTCCCACTTGCTAAAAAGAGAACAAGTGAGTCTCTTAGAAGCATTGATGGATATGGTCGAGGAGACCAAGGATCCTGCAGCCTTTTCCTTGAGGAAGATCCCTAGGATCCTTCCAAAACACACATCTTTCTTGTTGTTCTTCTTTTGAATCAAGTCGAACAGAGTTTGAGCCCAGTTCACAGCTTTCTTATTTACTATGACACACATAACCAGGAACTGATGCCTGGTGATGTAGTCGTGTGATATGTGCTTTCCTAGCGGCACTTTCCCAGTGATATCTGCAAGAAACTTATACTCGGCAGACAAAAGTTTCTTAAGTAATTTGTTTGGGGTGTCTCCAGAATAACCCATGGTACTCGGCATCAAATCAAATTCTTCAGAGTCTATTTCTAATTCATCCTCACCATTTTTCAATCCAAAAATCTCAGTTAAAATATTGGGGGTAAGAGAAATAACGTTACCCGCGATGGTTCCAGTCATTGTATTCTCGTCTGTAGTAGTTGTATAGACCCACTCCCTGATCTCTGTTGCAGATATCTTGATGCGAGTTGTAAGCAGAGTCTTTAGTTGTTGATCTTCAAGGAGTTGTAGAATGTTCAGGAAGATTTGATCGGAGTACTGAAAAGAATCAAAGTCAAAATCAAAACCAGAGTCAAAATTCATAGCAACAAGAGATCCTGCGAAAGTCGCTATGAGAGCACCTGTAAAGGAAAACGAAGATCAAGTGCAAAGGAACTGAAAGCGCGGGACAGAGGTCGAAGAAAACCTAGATATAGTATTTTCTGGAATATGAATCGACAGACTCCGTTCCACGAAAAAATGAAAAAATCTTCGATCTGAGGTCGACGAAATAATTTAGAGTTAAACAGTTCGTCGATCTCAGTCTGAATGTTTGAAGACGTTTCGTCGATCTCTGGTCGACGAAAGTTTTCTGAAGTAAGTTCGTCGATCTCAGTTCGACAAAACTAACTTAGCTCACAGAGAGTTCGTCGATCTCTGGTCGACGAAAATCTCGAGAACTTTTCCTTGTTCGTCGAGCTTCGTTCGACGAACTCTGGAAAATTCGTCGATTTCAGACATAGACTAAACTTTAGCCCTTCTCCATTTATCATTCCAAGCTGATTTACAAAGAACAAGTGATTTCTTTCATCCAGGGGTTTGTTGAAAATATCAGCTCTTTGTAAATCAGTGTAGATATAGACAAGATTAATTTTGTTTTTGTCTACACACTCTCTAATGAAATGATGTTTTATGTCTATATGTTTAGTTCTGCTATGATGGACTGGATTCTGTGCTATAGCTATAGCACTTGTGTTATCACAAAGTAGAGTTGAATAATGTAAGTTTAACCCATAGTCCAGGAGTTGGTTCTGAATCCACAGCATCTGGGAACAACAACTGTCAGCTGCAATGTATTCTGCTTCAGCAGTTGATGTGAACACAGATGATTGTTTCTTGCAGAACCAGGACACTAACCTCAGACCAAGGAACTGGCAGGTTCCTGAGGTACTCTTTCTGTCCACTATGCATCCAGCAAAGTCAGCATCTGAGTATCCAGTTAACTCAAACTCTGACTCAGTAGGATACCAGAGACCTAGACTAGGACAACCCTTTATATATCTTAAAATCCTTTTTAGAAAAACTAGATGGGATTCTTTGGGGTTCACTTGGAACCTAGCACAAAGGCATGTAGCAAACATGATTTCAGCTCTGCTTGTTGTAAGGTATAGTAGAGACCCAACAATGCCCCTATTTTATTTCTTATCCACAGGTTTCCCATGCACATCAGAATCTATTACAGCATTTGTAGCCATGGGTGTTTTCTTTGCTGAGGCATCAGTCATCCCAAACTTTTTAATAAGCTCTTTAGCATATTTAGCCTGGGAAATGAAGATGTCATCAGGAAGTTGCTTCACTTGGAGACCAAGGAAGTAGGAGAGCTCACCCATACTACTCATCTTAAATTTTGAATGCATTATATCAGAAAATTTTTTGCATAATTTGGGATCAGTAGAACCAAATATTATGTCATATACATATATTTGTACTAACAGTATTTTATCATGATGCATTTTGGTAAATAAAGTCCTATCTACTATGCCTCTTGAAAAATCATGCTCTAAGAGAAAGCTGGCTAAAGTCTCATACCAAGCTCTTGGAGCTTGCTTTAAACCATAGAGAGTTTTATGCAATTTAAACACATAAGAGGGATGAGTTGGAGAAACAAAACCTGGAAATTGTTCAACATAAACCTCTTCTTTATGTTCCTCATTTAAGAAAGCATTCTTCACATCCATTTGATAAACTTTGAACTTTTTGAATGCAGCATAAGTCAGAAATATCCTTATAGCTTCTAGCCTGGCAACTGGAGCAAAGATTTGATCATAGTCAATCCCTTCCTCTTGCCTATACCCTTGAGCAACAAGCCTAGCCTTGTTCCTCACAATCACTCCTTGGGCATCAAGCTTATTTCTGAATACCCATTTGGTTCCAATGACTGGGTAGTTTTTTGGTCTTGGAACTAAAACCCAAACTTTGCATCTCTCAAACTGATTAAGCTCTTCTTGCATTGCAATGATCCAGTGGGGATCTTGTTCTGCATCAGTTATAGATTGAGGCTCAATTTGAGAGAGGAAACAGGCATGCATCAAATCTTGGTTGAGTTGATGCCTTGTCTGTACACCTACTGTCATGTCTCCAATCACTTGGGATCTGGGGTGATCCCTCAGTGTGACAAAATCAGTGGGTGGAGTTAGTTCTGCAATATCACTTGGAGAGAATTCTTCTTGTGGAGTAGCTTCTGTTGTTGTAGGGGGGTCAGCTTCTCCCACAGTTTCTTCATCACTTTCTTCATTGACTTGTTGAGAAGGATGAGGTACAACTTTTGGGGTAAGGTTTAAGTCATCCAATTTCTCACACAAGTTGTGTACCTGCAAGGAGTCTTTGGTAGAAATCTCTTTCTCCTTATAAAACATGTTAGCCTCATCAAATGTAACATGCATAGATTCCTCTATTTTCAATGTAGATTTATTAAATACTCTATAAGCTTTGCTGACTTGGAAATATCCTAGAAAAATTCTCACTGCAGCCTTTGCTTCAAACTTTCTAATGTGTTTTTTGTCATTGTTATGAATATAACATACACAACCAAAGACTTTAAAATAGTTGATTATTGGTTTCTTCCCTTTGAGCAATTCATATGGAGTCTTATGTTTTAGTTTGTGTATCAAGCTTCTATTCATGACATATATCCTAGAAAAATTCTCACTACAGCCTTTGCTTCAAACTTTCTAATGTGTTTTTTGTCATTGTTATGAATATAACATACACAACCAAAAACTTTAAAATAGTTGATTATTGGTTTCTTCCCTTTGAGCAATTCATATGGAGTCTTATGTTTTAGTTTGTGTATCAAGCTTCTATTCATGACATAATTTGTTGTGCTCACTACCTCTGCCCAATAGGATAGGGGCATGTAAGCATCTGCAAGTAATGTGCCTGCAGCTTCAATGAGTGTTCTATTTTTCCTTTCGGCTACCTCATTTTGTTGAGTAGTTCTAGGAGCTGAGAAGCAGTGTCTGATACCTTCCTTCTCACAGAACTCATGCATAAGAAGAGACTCAAACTCTGTACCATGATCACTTCTGATCAATGCAACATGAGTAGAGTACTCAATCTGTATGGTCCTAAGAAAATCTGTAAGAACCTTGAATGTATATGACTTAGATCTCATAAAGAATACCCAAGAGAATATGGAGAAGTCATCTACAACCACTAAGGTATAAGATTTCCCTCCTAGGCTTTGTACAGCCACAGGGCCAAAAAGGTCCATATGCAGCAAGTACAATGTCCTAGGTGAATCACTCTTATTAATGGATTTGAAACTAGATTTAGTTTGTTTGCCTAGTTGACAAGTCCTGCAGAGTCCTTCCTTCTTGTAGGGGCCAGAAGGTAGACCTCTAACAAGGTTGTCCTTAGATAACCTAGCAATATTTTTCAGATTTACATGACCTAATCTTTTATGCCACAAGTCATTTTGACTGCTATCTATGTTAAGCAAACATATATCTGAAGTAACAGAATGAAAATTAACTAGATATATGTTTCCTTGTCTATTGCCAATTAAAAAAGGTTTGTTATCTTTAGAGGTAATAGTACAAGAGCTAGAGTTGAATGATACCTGATAACCTTCATCACAGAGTTGACTTATATAGATGAGGTTATGCTTTAGTCCACTTACATATGCAACTCTCTTGAAAGTTACTGTTCCAATTCTGACTTTGTCATAGCCCTCTGTTTGGCCACAGTTAGAGTCACCAAAGATGACCTTTGGTCCCAGCTTGGGCTTGTAATTAATTAGATTTTCTTTGGTGCCTGTCATGTGCTTGGAGCAGCCACTATCCAGATAACAATGTTGATTCTATGCTGGACAGGTCTTCATCTGCAAATGAGATAGTTAGTTGTTCTTGACCCAGGTAACCTTGGGTACTTGTTGATTTACATAGCTATAACTAGAAATGTAAGAACATTCAGGTTGATCTTTATAGCCTTTGGGGTAATATCTTCTTGGTGGTATTATCCATTTACTGAAAGGATTAAAATTGCTGTTAGAATTTAGGTTCCTGTTGTAAGAATCTGCGATCGACGATTTCTGGTTGGATCGTCGACCTGAGCTCGACGATGTTGGATGAGATCGTCGATCTCTACTCGAAGAATGAAGATATTCATTCTTGGGGCACCAAAATCGTAGATCTCTGGTCGACGAACCATACTGGTATCGTCGATCATAGATCGAAGAATAATTATTACTTAAGTTTGCGTTCAGAGATCGTCGTTCTGAGTTCGACGATCTGTTCATATATCGTCGATCTGAGTTCGACGATAACTGCTGAATATTGTTGTTTTTGTTATTCTTTTGGTTGTTAAGTTTATTCTGAGTTTCAATTTGTTCAAGAAATTTATTGACCATATTAACCTGTTCAGTATTCTTCTTTTCTTTGTCAGATATGAACTTTACTGGTTTGCAAAGATTATTTTTCTGAATTAGAGGTGGATCACTAGAAGAGACACCTAGTCCTAGTTTGTTATTGTTAATCCTAGCATTTACAGTACTAGTGATATCTAGCAGTTGCAAACTTCTTCCATTTAGCGATTCTTCTAACTTCTTAGCCTTGCTAAGTTCAGATTTCAGAAAAGATATTTGTTCATTAGCAGAAATCAGTTCATTTGTTAGATTAGCATTTTCTGAGGTGATTTTGTCTAAATCATTTAGTTTTTCTCTGAGAAGTTTGATTTTCTTCTCAGAGCTGATCAGGTCTAAGCACAAATTTTTAAATTCAAGTTTAAACTCATCTGATTCAAAATCATAAGATGTTATTACCTGATCTTCAGATGATAAGAGTTCCTCATCTTCAGATTCATCTGTATCTGATCTGCTACAACCTGCCTCAATGGCCATGAGGCAAACTTCCTCAGCCTTCTGTTCTTCTTCATCCTCACTGGAGCTGGAGGATGTTGACTCTTCTTCAGTATCACTCCATGTTTCAGCAACAAAGCCCTTGTCTTTCCTCTTGTGATTCCTTGAGGAAGGTTTGTTGTAGTGACTCTTCCTTGAGTCCATCTCCTTTCTTCTATCCTTCTTCTGAACTTCTGGACACTCAGAGATGAAATGCCCTGGTTTCCTGCAGCCAAAACAAACTGTTTCTTTAGATGGTGTTTTGTCATACCTTGGCTTATCTTCATATTTTGATGGTTTCCTTCTGAAGTCTTTTCTAGCCATTTTGAAGAATCTCTTAGCAAAGAGACTCATCAACTCTTCATTCACAGGAATAACTTCAGAATCTTGTGTAGCTTGAAAGCTATGTTGTGCTCCTTCCTAGTTGGTGTAGGAGTCTTTACTTCAGCTGTTTTTTCTCTTGCTTTCATCAGTTGCTCATAAGATTTTAGCTTTCCTAGAAGAGATTCTGTTGAGATCTCTGTCATGCTTCTGGCTTCTCTGATGGGCCAGATTCTTGAGTCTCATGTGCTGGGAAAGCACATAAGGATTTTGTCATTCACTTCAGTCAAAGTGATTTCTTTATTTAGGGTCATTAGCTCACTGATGATGGAGCTAAGTCTATTGTACATCACTTCAACTGTTTCTGCTTCATCCTTCTTGAAGTTTTCATACTTAGTGATGAGTTTTGATCTTCTATCTTTTCTCTCATCTGCTGATCCAGCCACCATTTGGTTCAAAGAGTCCCAAATGTCCTTAGCTGATTGACACTCAGCAACCTTTTGAAATATTTCATCAGACATAGTTTGAGTCAGTATGTTCATGGCTCTGGCATCAGCTATCTTAGCCTTTTCTGTGCATCTGTCCATCCAGGGGGTGGAACTGCACTCAAGTCAGTTGATGCAGTTGAGGTTGAAGCCACTGGAGTTGGTGGTCCTGTTAAGATGGAGTTAAATATATCTTCATCAATAGAGTTCATGTAAAGCCTTATTCTTGTCTTCCAGATTGTGAACTTGGACAAGTTGCACACTGGAGGTCTGGTGCTTTCATATTCTTTGTTCTGTGTCATGCTGTATATATAAATCTAGTAAAGATAAAGAACAGATCTAACTTAGGATCTTTGGTTCAAGATTTTAACTTATACAACCAAAAGAACCTCCTCTGATACCAATTGAAAGTTAGGGTTAGATCTGATATACTCTAGAGGGGGGGTGAATAGAGTATGTATGTATATTTAAAACTTTTCCTGAACTATAAGGATTGTACCTAAGCTTAGATACTATATCACAGCATGCCAAATTGAAATAAATGAAATTACAGAAAAACTAAATAACACAGCCACAGCAAGAACAAGAAGAAGAGGGCAACCAGACAACACAAGAATTTATAGTGGTTCCCCAACCTGGGTACATCCACTCTTCTACCACCCTGGTAGGAATCCACTCAGGTTTTTGATCAGATGACTGCCACCAATGAGCTTTTGATCAGGTGCTCAAAAACCAAACCTCAAGTCTTTTGGTTAGGAGACTTGCAACCAGGAATCACTTTTGAAGGGAGTAGAGAACCCTTTTTACAGAGAGGGTGGGAGAGTGATGGTGTCTTCTCTTTCTCAAATACAACTGAGAAGACTAGTGGAATTGATGTTAACAAACAGCTCCCCCTGAAATATTGAGTTTGTTCAGGGAGGAATGGAACTTTTTCTTCAGGGTGATAGGTCTTCATGCTTTCAGCTTTAACCCGAAGAACTTCAGGAACTTCTTGACAGATGTAGTATTGTTGTCCTACTGAAAATTCCTGAGAGTATGACAGAAGAAGATTCTTGATTTGGATGGTTGTTCTTCTTCTTCAGAAATATTGTTCTTCTTCAGGTCTAGCAGTTGTTGATTTCTTGACTTGTCGATTATCTATGTCTCAAGAAATCTGTATATCTCTCAGATTGTGTCTCTGTGTGTTGGAAGAAAGAAAACTTCACTTTTTTATATTTTCCATGTGTAAGTCCTTTTGAATTTTGAAATTCTTCCTATAATTAATGCTGACGGCCTTGGAAATAATTTGACATTGATTTGTTTCCCCAACTGTCTCTTAGAAAAACGGCAGACAATAATCCTGATGAAGACCGTAATTAATGCTCTTGTCTAACGGTAATATTCAGAGAATATTAGAGCATTAATTATTCAGGAATCATTGCCACATAATAAGGACAAAAAGGAAAACAGCCAAGACTGGATTCGTCGACCTGAGTCAACAGTTCGTCAAGCTGAGAATAGTTGTTCGTCGAGCTGAGATCCAAGATCATCGACCTCTGAATGCTGCTTGATAACTTTCTTCTTCTGTGCATCAAGTTCGTCGAGCTGAGATCCAAGATCGTCAACCTCTGAGCCCTGAGAACTGAGTTTGTCCAGCTGGTCCAAGATCGTCGAGCTGAGCTCAGAGATTTGTCTCTGAGTTAGTCGAGCTGAGCTCAGAGATTTTTCTCTGAGTTAGTCGAGCTGAGCACGACTTTCGTCGACCGGAGATCGACGAACGTAGAACTCCTTTTTCTAAGTCTTGAGTCTCTTACTTTGTTGAAGGCTGATCCCTGGCATTGTTGACTCTAAGGACTTGACCTAGACTCTAGGACACAACCAAGACCCTGGTCTATACATGTTGGGTCATATTTTAACTTAGTGAACCTAGCCCAAATCCAGCTAGGGATCCAACAGCGGCCGGCAAGGGCGGCGACTGGAGAGGGCCGGGGGCCAAGGTTGGGCGGCCAATTTGGCCGCCCGACTTAGGCGAAGAAGAGGCTGCCCCTCAACGGGGGCGGCGGCGAGAAACAGGTGGCTGGATGGCCGCACGCTTTCGGTGGAAGTGAGGCCCGCCCCTTAATGGGGGCGGCAGCGGCAAACGGGCGGTCTGTCGGCCGCCTGCTTTCGACGAAAAGTGAGGCCGCCCCTTAACGGGGGCGGCAGCGGGAAACGGGCGGTCGGACGGCCGCCCGTTTTCAACGGAAGGGAGGCCGCCAACGGGGGCGGCGACGGGAAACGTGTGGTCGGACGGCCGCCTGCTTTAGACGGAAAAGAGGCCGCCCCTTAACGGGGGCGATGGCGGGAAACGGGCGGCCACGACAGCTTTGGCGAGGAAGACGAAGGCAGTTGGCGCGACGACGGCGGTTGGCGCGACAGTGGCGGTTGGCGCGACAACTTTGGCGGTAGTGGGGTTGACTTGGTCAACCCCACTTCCTCCATTAAAGGAGGTGGGCGGCTTGGCTAGCCGCAAACCGGATCATACCAGAGGGACCACATCATTTGCCCCCCTAAGTCCCCGCAGCTCATAGCCGAAGCGAATGGTGGGCGGGGACTTTTCCCTAAGTCGCGTGCATGATAACTTGCGGTGATCAGGGTGGAGTTGATCAATGCGGTATAGGTGCAAAAGGTGAACTATCCACCGATTGAAATGCTCGTTCGTGGTTACGTGGGCTTATGACAAAATGTGTCGGAGATGAGATGCGCACAGGACGCCTCGTACGCTGGAAGCTGTGTTCGTAAGGTGTGTACTATTTGTGCAGTGTGCGCGAAGTGCGTGCTGCGTGCGTGGTGCTCATTGTGCGCGGTGCAAGTTGTAATGCGCGTGAAGCACGCGTTGGGCGCAATGTGTGTGGGGTGCTATGCATGTGAAGTTTGCATAACATGTGTGCAGAGCGGGGTATGCGTCATGTGTGTGCATGACACAATGTGCACCGTGCGTGCAAGGTGCAATGTGCGCGAGACGGTATGAGATACCTGCAAGATTGGATGTGATGATCTACACAGCGTTGCCGAAGCGTTGTTGCGACATAGCCAACCCCGTCATTGGAGATCCTTTGAAGGATGAGTGAGGGACTCTAGCGTTAATGTAGATGAGGCGTGGATCTATCTTTATTATTTCTTTGCGCATTTGCGTTATGTAGTGGCTCCGTACTTTATTTGTGGATCTTTTGTAGTTCTTTGAGCACCGCTTGACTGCGTGTTCACTGTTTTGGCTTTGCCCCCTCGTTGGGGGTGATTATCGAGCTTAAGCGGTGTTGGAAACATTGATCTGTATAAGCAAACATGTTCTGCTTCTTAGATGTTGACGGTTGGAAGGAGAGGTTCAGACGATGCCCATGCCACTACTTGGGTGAACGTCGAATGTTATCCTGCCTTGATTTGAGGTGTTGGGTCCATTGATCACAATGTCTCTGATTTGAAGAAGATCTATAAGACAATGGTATACACAATATTGTATTTGATGCATGCTTTAAGTTCTATGTATGCAGGTTGCTCTTTGTTCACTATTCAAATAGATTTTCTAAGCACAAATGATAGGTGGATACAAGACAGGATGCTGACAGGGCAGAAATCTGTCTAAGTCCAGATGCGTTGAGTGAAGGCAGTTCACTCAACGCCAGATGGCTTTAAGCATTGAGTAAAGCTCAAACAGTCAAAGCCAGAGAAAAGCTGACAAGAATTCTGGCTAAGTCCGGAAGCGTTGAGTAAAGGAGGTTCACTCAACGCCCTGAAGAGAAAGCGTTGACAGAACACAGTTCAGTCAGAGCCGCAGTGTTGTTTGACTTGGAAATCTGTCTAAGGACAGATGCGTTGAGTGAAGACAACTCACTCGGTGTTTATTCAACAAAAAATATATCTAAGGACAGAAGCATTGAGTGAAGGAAGTTCACTCAACGCCTATTCAATAAAACAGGCAAAGGCAGAAAGCGTTGAGTGAAGACAACTCACTCAATGCCTTAATATACAGAAAATCGACTAAGTCTAGATGCGTTGAGTGATGAAGGCTCACTCAACGCCTAGTCAGTTAGACTACAATTGTCGATAATCATTGAGTGATGAATGATCACTCAACGCCTGGTGGTGCAAAATTCTGCCTAAGTGTTTTGGCGTTGAGTGGTAAGTCTTCACTCAACGCCTATGCAGAATTGTCTGAATTTTGGCCAAGTCCACAGGTGCTGAGCCATGATGACGTCAACAGGAATTCAAATGTTGCGGGAACGGAACAGTAGACGACAAATGGCACTGCTTGCCTGTTGTACAACAATTAATGCTAAAGAAAAGTTGCAGCTACCAACTCCAGGTGGATCCACTGTTCAAAGAGCCGTTGGACGGCGGGATAGAAAAAGAAAAGATCGAGGAAGAAGAAAGAAAACTTTCTAGATTATTAACTTTTGAAATACAGAGCTTCATTTTCTTGCTCTCGACCGAGTTGCAGAGCTTGAAGATTTTGCTTCATCTGTGATCTAGAAGTTCAAGCAAGTTGGTTGTTGACATTTTCATCTTCAACAGCTAGTTCAGAAAGTAATCTCTTTGAGTTAGAAGAAGGGAAAGAGCAAGCCCTAGTTGTTGTTACTTCACAGCTCAAGCAGAACATTCTTGGAGCTGTGAATAAGATAGGACTAAGTCATCTCAGTTCAGGAAGAGACAGACTCAGAGATATCTTCTCTGGAGTCATTCAACATCAACTACCAACCTTACTTTCTATAAGATCTTAATTGATTTGAGTGTAAGCCTAAAATATAAAAGTTGAGGTAGGATCTTTCTATAGATCTGAGTTGTAGGGCATTAGTGTCTGAGTTGTAGGATCCTCTTGTGGTTCTGAGGTAGGGCATGTGTGCCCGAGTTGTATGAGAGTTTCTCTATGAGGTAGGATCTAGTGGTGAATCTGAGTGTAGGGCTAACCTCCTAGCCTGAGTGTAGGACTTTGAGTTAAAGTCTGAGGTAGGTCATGTGTGTCTGAGTTGTAGGAGAATATTTCTCTGAGTGTAGGGCCTTGGGCCTGAGTTTAGGACTTGAAGGAGTCTGAGAAATCCTGAGGGATTTGTGTTGTAAGCTCTTGGAGTCGAGTTTGGAGAAGTTGGCCTTGTCTAACAAACTGTTAGAAAGGTGGGAGGGACAGTTAATGTACCCATACTCTGGGGAATTACTGTAAACAACCTAAACTAAAACACAACTCACCAATTCAGAAGAAAGTATCAAAAAGACAGAAAACGTATTCATCCCCTCTAGTTGTTTAGCTACTCTTGAAACTAAAGACTTCCAAGTAGTATCAGAGGGAGGTTACTTAAAAAGGACTTAACAGTCTGAGCTGATCTCCAGGAGTAGCTTAAGTTTATTCTTTATGGGTTCAGGAGAGAACCATAAAGAGTTGGGCTCAATGAAGCTTCCAATCTGCAGGAAAGAGAATTTTAGGATTTGTAAGGAGAGAATTAGGTTGTTCATGGAAACATCTAACTCCAGGATCTTCATAACAGTGCAAGAAGGACCTTTCATCCCTTTGAAGGTCTCAGCTATGGATGCCAATATCCAGACACCTAAGAAGTATTATGAGATGACCAAGGATTAGGTCATCCTGGCTACAATGGACAAGAGGGCACAAAATATTATTGTGAGTGTCATTGATGATTCAACATTC
This sequence comes from Platanthera zijinensis, assembly GCA_039513925.1. Classification (NCBI taxonomy): domain Eukaryota; kingdom Viridiplantae; phylum Streptophyta; class Magnoliopsida; order Asparagales; family Orchidaceae; genus Platanthera; species Platanthera zijinensis. The sequence continues at coordinate 193,014,823 of CM077080.1, read as the reverse complement.
CAGAACCTTGTCCACTGCAGAACTGTCAAGGAAATATGGGTCACATTGATTGCCTACATGGAGGGTACTGAAGAAGTAAAGGATGTCAGGAAATCCCTACTGAATCAGGAATATGAGGTTTTTCAAGCAGTGTGTAACGCCCCTATCCGTCACATAGTATATAACAGTAGGTCCGGCCGGGGCCCGACGCCATATACTACGGACAGACCGGTTGGTTACGCATTGAAACCATTCAACCAATCACAACGTCCTACACAGCACCTAGCGGAAGCAATTATTAAGTTGCACAATTAAGAACCCTGCTAACATGAATGTCCACGCAACTAAAAACAAGGAATGTTTAATACACGAATATTGGCCTTAAAGCCTTACAAGAGTTTGCTTAATAAAAAGTGTCTTCCAAACCTCGGCACGCAGGCCGGTCACACATGAGTACAAAAAGAAAAACACTCAAAACTTGGCCTTCGAGGGCCGGCACAGCAACTCGGGCTTTAGCCCGCTATTTACCTCTCGGCTCCGCAGCACCTGCAAGCAACAATCCACCGCACGGTGGTAAACAAAGGCAACGGTCAGCTATGCTGACCAAATTATAACGATTCCGCCCCCAAACCGGGACGGCAAAGCTTCTTCCCTGCACTTATTAGCAAAACAAGCAACATAGCAAAATAAGCATCACATCACAGGTGCACGCTCACACGGCCATACACCCCGTGCTCTCAGGGCACTTACTCGGCGAAGCATGTCCGAACCCCGTCCGGTCCTCGACTCCACCACCACCCCCAGGGTGGCAATCTTGCGAGCATTTAGTCTTCTCAGTCGCAGCCTAGACTCGATCTCCAAACCTCGGTAAGTCCCACGTAAAACTTTAGGTCGCTTTAACCGAGCAGGTGGAGCGGTTAGGGGTACACCAGCCCGTTGCTCACCCCGCCATTGCCATTAGGCCTTTGACGCGAAATAAGCTTCCCCAGTCCCAAATAACGATCAAACATGGTACATAGCCCCGCTATGTACCCGATTGGCTCCCAGGCCACCGATATGACAGAAATGCGTTTCCGTCCAGATTTCCGGGTGCACCTCGGGGTTAATCTCCCAGATTCCCTGATGCATACTACCGCATAGCAACCGAAAACAAACACAACGCTCGGAGTCTTCTCCGGCCAACAATGCATAGCAAATCATCACCGATCCGGACCAACACGTCCGGGTAGGCTTCACACATTATGCTTATGTCCGTACTACGATTCCGGACTCTAACAAGGGGGACTTTACATATCTACCCCAAGGAATACCACAATCTCGCCGCACACTCGCGGGAGAGGGGTTTTCCCATGCAAAGGAAGAAGAGCTTCACATGCTCAAGAAGATAATTGTTACCCTTGCGCTTTTCCTCAAGGCCATGACGATCTAGTCGGATGGAAAGCACCGTATCGGCCTTGCCTTTGCGGATCCGGACTCGGATCGTGATTTGGAGCTCCGAAGCTCCGCCGGTGACCGGATCTTTGGTCTTCTTCCTCCTCCTAGCTCTCCCTTCTCTCTAGATCTTAGAGAGATAAAGCCCAAGTGAAATGAGGGCTTCTAAACCCTATTCCCGGATATAACATGCCAGCAACAGCCCTGAACCGTCGGATCCCAAACCAAGAAATCGAACGGCTGCGATTCAGCCCAATTTTACAAAATCTGGGCAGAACACGGCCTGCGACACGCCCGTGTCCAGGGCCGTGTCGCCCATTCGCCGTCTCGACCGGCGCGATAACCAGCACACGGCATTCGACACGGCCTCCGACACGCCCGTGTCGTATGCGACACGGCCGTGTCATGACCCGTGTCACGCCCCGTGTGCAACGACCAACACTCTTTTCCCGAGAAGGACACGGCCTGCGACACGGCACCCGACACACGCCCGTGTCACATGTGACATGCCCGTGTCTGTGCCCGTGTCATGACCCGTGTACATGACTCAGAAAACTCCCAAGCGTGACACGCCCTGGGACACGCCCGTGTCCCAGGCCGTGTGCCTCAACTCGACGATCGCCGATCTTCAAAACGTCGACCACATGACCCGTGGCCGAACACGCCCGTGTCACGCCCGTGACACGCCCGTGTCACGCCCGTGACACCTGCTCCAAAACCCAGACTGGGCTTAAAACGTCACCCGTCCCTCTTTGAGTTTCGGGGGTGTTACAACTCTCCCCCCTTAAAAGAATTTCGTCCACGAAATTACTAAAGGAGAGAAAACAGAAACTCTCAACGGTACCCAGGCGGATCAGCTCCGGGTACACAACCAGCATAGATTGCTCTCATTCCTAAGAGAGCTCCTTACTATCGCAATTGACCCCACCGGACCACGACTATCTTGAATTCCTCGAGACAAAGTCGCTCGACTTCACGGTCTCCAAAACGAAAAGGTTTGACCCTAGAAGTCAACCTTTCGTCCACCAAAACTTGATCACTCACGATCAAGTTCGAAGGCTCTTGCGCCGCCTCACCAAACCGCTCTAGAAATCTCAAGTGGTCCAAGGTATACCGGGCTCAGCTTTCCCCAACCGTCGCTCCCGTGAAACACTCTTGAACGACTATAACTTCCTATACGCCATCCGATAGCTCCACATTCCGATACGTGGCGTTAAAGTACTTAGTCTGCCTCCCCTGAGCGATTAGCAACAGTTCTCATATGGTTCGCACCAAAGGGGTAGTGTTTACCATCTCTTGCTTTAAATACAACTTCGTGTCATCCGTTTCTAGCCTCGACAATGGCATGCGACAACCTCAACCTCATAGGGCCTCGAAGGGCGCCATTTGTATGCTCGCTTGGTAGCTAAAGTTGTACGCAAACTTTACAAAAACAGATGGTCTTCCCACTGCTTCCCGAAGTCCAGAACGCACATGCGAAGCACGTCCTCCAACGTCCTGTTGACCCACTCGGTCTGCTCATCTGTCTGCGGATGTAAGACTGGACTAAACTACAACTTAGTCTCCAGCACATCCTGTAAACACCTCCAATCATTGGACGTAGAACGCCCACCTCGATTGCTCACGATGTTGCGGGGCACACCATGTAGTCTAACTATGTTATCCAAACACATTTGCCAGTTACTCCGCCGAATTATCCTTCCTATGCGGAACGAAGTGCGACACTAAAGTTAACACAATTACGATCACCCACACGGCGTCGCTACCCCACTGTGACTTTGGCAAACCATGCACACAGTCCAGTCGAACTTCTATTCCGAACTAGGCAAGGATTCACGAATTCCCCGGCACTTGGCACTCTGCCTTCATTAAGGCGCAAGGCTGACACTTAGCCACAAACAACGCTACGACTCTCTTGAGCCCCGGCCACCAAAGCAATTTCTTAGATATCGGCACAACTTGTGCCTCCTAAGCGAGTTGAGTACTTGGTAAGACGTATCACAACTCCACCCATAAATTACTCATGCTTGGGCTGCACAAACGATTGTCTTTCCTTGGTAGCCTACCCACAACCGTCGACTTGGGATTTTGACCCACCGAGCCGCACCCATGATTTCCTTCATGCAGCTACACAAACCATAGTCTGTCAACTACGATCAGCCAGGTCATACTGGACTTCCGACAAGTTCAGTTATGCTTCGACGCTAGTCTGCTTGTCAACGCAAAAGATAGCTAACATCTCCAAATCCCGGGTCAAACCCTCAACATGAAACTACAACTAGTTGGCTTGGGCGGAAGCCCTGCGTCTCAACGCATCCGCAACACATTGTCTTACAACGAGCACAAAATAACTTTCGAACGTATAGTCCCTCAGGAACTCCATCCATTTTTTTTTGGTTGCCTCAATTTAGAATCCTTTCGATCCCACCGATGTATCAGGCTCATAGGATCGGTACAGACACCGACTTTTGCACCATACACATAAAGCCTCCCTAGCTTTTGTGCAAAACACACGGTCACGAACTCCAGATGACGGACTGGACAATACCCCCCGTGCTCTTGCAACTAATGCGAGCCATAGGCCACAACATTACCACGCTGCAGCAGCACGCAGTCTAATCCGCTGCCTAAGGCAGTGTCGTAGATCTCACAGCTTCTGGTTCCACTCGGCGAACTTAACACTGGCGCCGCGGTTGACCAACTCTTTAACCCTTCACAGCTTGGGCGTACTCGCGCATCTAAGCAATCCTTTTAAGCTTTTCCTTGACAACGACGCGAGGGGTAATACTATCCGCGGGAAGTCCTCTACGAAGCGCCTGTAGTAGCCGACCACACCAGAAACTCTGGATTTCCGCTACCGAGACAACACAGGCCACCCTCGTATTGCGACTAACAACGCTGGACCCACACGCCCTCACTCTACCAACTAAAGGACCAAGAAGCGCTACGAGGATAACCCAAGACTCGAGTTCGGAGAACTTGGTGTATACATGGTTCCTTCTTAGCGTCCACAAAACCAAGAGTAGATATTCAGAAGCGATTCCCTTCGCACTAAAATTACCCCCAATGTGTCGTCGATGAAGACGATCACAAACTGGACTAGGTACTCCATGAACGTTCCGTTCATCCGGTCTATGAACACTGATGCCACACTTGACTGCCAAGACAGCACGATCGTAGACTCGGATTGCTCATCACTCGTGCTTAACACCGCCTTTGCGATAACACTTACCCTTATTCTCAGATGAGGGTAACCGGACTTACGATCCACTACTGAGTCCACCGAAGACCCAACTAACTGATCAGAAAATCATCGATCATTTGGATCGATTACTTGTCCTATTTCTGCAAATTTACACAGCTCTCTGCAACAGATACAAAATTGCAAGCTCCCGTCCTTCTTCTGAGTAAAGAGGACCGGTGCGCTCCAAGGCAACGAGCTTGGACGCACATACCCTTGCTCCATCAACTTTTCTAGTTAAACCTTTAACTCCACTATCACCTTAGGCATCAGCCTATAAGGAGAGCGTGACACAGGTTTAGCACCTGGCACAACTCAATCGTGAAATCGATCTCTCGCTACGGTGGGGCTCCAGGGAGATTGTTCGGGAACACATAGGGATGCTCAAAAAGCACTGGGATACTACACAGAGTGGACTTAGGCGTTACAGCCTCCACTAACGTGAAGAACAGCTTTGTACCAACACAAAACTGTCTTGACCACCGGGAGGGCAGACGCCAGTGTCCTGCTCGATCCCTTCGGTTCCGCAAACATTGTCTCCTGCCCAACACCCAGCTAGGTCTCTTTGCGGTTGCAAACGATAAAAGTCTTCTGCCCCAAAAGCTAGTCCATAACACAGATGACGTCAAACTCTACTAACGGCAACAGCGACGCTAGCAAGTCGAATTCTTGACTTTCAATAAGACTCTTACCGCACAGACTGTATCTCCGCGCGTACTGGACGACTACTGGGTAATAACCCATCTGGATTGCCAAGATTCCAAAATAAAGCCTAGAACTTCAAGTTCTAAGTAAACACGCATAAGGCAAGAAGCAAGGTTGCTAACAATTAAACCATACCTGACGACCCGACGGTCGGCCACATGACCTCCTGCTGGCCAAGGATGTTCACTCCCGGTTGGGCCGGAGTAAACAGCGATGCGGCGGACGCCACCGCCTTGCCTTTCTCTTCAGATATCGACCCCGACTTCTTTTTGTACATTGGGCGTCCACTCCAACAATCCCGGGCATAGTGCCCCGGCTTTCCACAAACAAAGCATGCATCCGGGGTTTGAACTGTAGTCGCTCCGGATGTGCTAGAGGAAGGGACTAGCCCCGACCTCCTAGCCTTCTTATGCCACCTACGGTACCAAGATTTTGAGGTTGGCATTTTGAACATCGTTTTCTTTACACCAGAGGCTTCAACTGCTCCTGCCAAAACTTTCCTTGTCTTCTGAGCACTCTCCCAACACTCTCTGGCGAGATGCCCTTTCTTGCCACAAGAATAACAATTGAGGGTACTTCGGGTAGTAGATGACCCAGCCTCCTTTCTCGGCATCTTTCGATAGACAGTCCTTATAGGATATGTAGGGTTTGGTACCCTATCCACTGGTACTTGGTGAGTTTTCCCCAACTCCACCTCCAAAGCTCTAGCCGACTCCACCAAAGCTCGAAATCCCAATAACTTTGGTCCTAGCAGTAAGATACGCAACTCGCTGCGCAGACCGTTATAAAATCTATCAACTATAGATTGCTCGCTTTCCCATTCAAAGCCTGGGTAGCGCCTTAACATAAGGAACGTCTGCAAATATACGTCAACTGAATGCGCTCCCTGCACCACAGTCATGCTCATCTGCTGCTCTAATGGACCCCCAAATGCCCTTTGCTCCAACATACCGCCCGATGTTGGGGCCATCTTAGGGACAAAGGGTTGCACATTACTCCTATGTTGTGCGTTGGTCACAGCGAATACCGCTTCAACCACCCTTCTTATGGTTTCCAAAGACGTAGGGGTCTCAGGAACGTTACTTGGTGCCGTACTTTTCTCAGCAAACGTGTGTTCAGACTGTCACGCTCCACTTCCGGACACCTATAGCCGTTCAAAACACCATAAGTGACTGAACAAAATTACAAAAAGCAATTATAGGAACACGAAGGTTCCTCAAATATGTGTATTTTCATTCCTAAGTGGACATTCATGGGTGCTTTTCATGTTATAACGATGACGCACACACATGTGCTCATCACCCCTTAAAGTGAATTCGTCCACGAATTCATTTAAACTTGACCGAAACCAGTAGTCTGATACCAATTTGTAACGCCCTTATCCGTCACATAGTATATAACAGTAGGTCCGGCCGGGACCCGACGCCATATACTACGGATAGACCGGTTGGTTATGCATTGAAACCATTCAACCAATCACAACGTCCTACACAGCACCTAGCGGAAGCAATTATTAAGTTACACAATTAAGAACCCTGCTAACATGAATGTCCACGCAACTAAAAACAAGGAATGTTTAATACACGAATATTGGCCTTAAAGCCTTACAAGAGTTTGCTTAATAAAAAATGTCTTCCAAACCTCGGCACGCAGGCCGGTCACACATGAGTACAAAAAGGAAAACACTCAAAACTTGGCCTTCGAGGGCCGGCACAGCAACTCGGGCTTTAGCCCGCTATTTACCTCTCGGCTCCGCAGCACCTGCAAGCAACAATCCACCGCACGGTGGTAAACAAAGGCAACGGTCAGCTATGCTGACCAAATTATAACGATTCCGCCCCCAAACCGGGGCGGCAAAACTTCTTCCCTGCACTTGTTAGCAAAACAAGCAACATAGCAAAATAAGCATCACATCATAGGTGCACGCTCAAACGGTCGTACACCCCGTGCTCTCAGGGCACTTACTCGGCGAAGCCAGTCCGAACCCCGTCCGGTCCTCGACTCCACCACCACCCCCAGGGTGGCAATCTTGTGAGCATTTAGTCTTCTCAGCCGCAGCCTAGACTCGATCTCCAAACCTCGGTAAGTCCCACGTAAAACTTTAGGTCGCTTTAACCGAGCAGGTGGAGCGGTTAGGGGTACACCAGCCCGTTGCTCACCCCGCCATTGCCATTAGGCCTTTGACGCGGACTAAGCTTCCCCAGTCCCAAATAACGATCAAACATGGTACATAGCCCCGCTATGTACCCGGTTGGCTCCCAGGCCACCGATATGACAGAAATGCGTTTCCGTCCAGATTTCCGGGTGCACCTCGGGGTTAATCCCCCAGATTCCCTGATGCATACTACCGCATAGCAACCCGAAAACAAACACAACGCTCGGAGTCTTCTCCGGCCAACAATGCATAGCAAATCATCACCGATCCGGACCAACACGTCCGGATAGGCTTCACACATCATGTCTATGTCCGTACTATGATTCCGGACTCTAACAAGGGGGACTTTACATATCTACCTCAAGGAATACCACAATCTCGCCGCACACTCGCGGGAGAGGGGTTTTCCCATGCAAAGGAAGAAGAGCTTCACATGCTCAAGAAGAGAATCGTTACCCTTGCGCTTTTCCTCGGCGCCATGACGATCTAGTCGGATGGAAAGCACCGTATCGGCCTCGCCTTTGCGGATCCGGACTCGGATCGTGATTTGGAGCTCTGAAGCTCCGTCGGTGACCGGATCTTTGGTCTTCTTCATCCTCCTAGCTCTCCCTTCTCTCTAGATCTTAGAGAGATAAAGCCCAAGTGAAATGAGGGCTTCTAAACCCTATTCCCGGATATAACATGCCAGCAACAGCCCTAAACCGTCGGATCCCAAACCAAGAAATCGAACGGCTGCGATTCAGCCCAATTTTACAAAATCTGGGCCGAACACGGCCTGCGACATGCCCGTGTCCAGGGCCGTGTCGCCCATTCGCCGTCTTGACACGCCCGTGTCACATATGACACTCCCGTGTAACATGTGACACGCCTGTGTCTGTGCCCGTGTCATGACCCGTGTACATGACTCAGAAAACTCCCAAGCGTGACACGCCCTGGGGCACGCCCATGTCCCAGGCCGTGTGCCTCAACTCGACGATCGCCGATCGTCAAAACGTCGACCACATGACCCGTGGCCGAACACGCCCGTGTCACGCCCGTGACACGCCCGTGACACCTGCTCCAAAACCCAGACTGGGCTTAAAACGTCACCCGTCCCTCTTTTGAGTTTCGGGGGTGTTACACAGTGCAAGGACATCATAGCTGAGTGCTATAAAAAGTTCTTCAGAGTGGTGAATGAGTTGAGGACCTATTAGAGGGTCTTTAGAAATTATGAGCTGAATGACAAGTTTCTCAGATCTCTAATCAGAGACTGGGACACCAAGATATGTGTCATCAGAGAGGTGGTCAAGCTGGCTGAAACTCCTCCACACACATTGTTTGGAAAGTTGCTCTCTTATGAGATACAGCTATCTGTCAGGAAGGATGAGGAGACCACTAACAAATCTCAAGCTAAGAAGAAGCCAGTGGTCTTCAAGGCTGAGAGATCTAAGAAGAGCAAGGAGAGGATTGTCTCTCCCCCAAGAAGGCATGCTGATTCGGACAGCTTTGAGTCAAGTTCTTCTAACAGCAACATGTCAGATGGGGAATTTGTTGCCTTCTCTAGGCAGTTCCAGAAGATGATGAAGAAGAGGCATTGAAAGAACAATCCTTCCTCTTCCTCTCATTACAAGAAGGATCACAACAGATCCAAGAAGAAGTTCTCCAAAGGAGACAGGTATGAAACTAAACCTTACAAACATAGTTCTTCTAAAATTGTTTGTTATTGTTGTAGCAAGCTTGTGCATGTTATAGCTGACTGTCTGGTCAAGAGAAAAGAGACTGGTGAGAAGAAACATCACCAACAAAAGGGCAAGAAGGAAAAGACCTGCATTGCCAAGGATGAGAAGAGCTGGAGTCAAAGTGACTCAGCTTCTTCAGATTCTAAAGAAGAAGCCTACCTAGGGCTGTTAGCTGGTGTTGTTGATGAAGATGAAGACTATCCTGCTGCAAGGATAGGTATCAGGGCCCCTCTGTCACACTTAGACAGTGACACTGAGGTGGATGAAGATGAAAACAACAGTTATGAGCTAATGGTCATGTCAGATGAAGAATCCAGCCAGGATCAGCCTGGTCCAGATAAGGTACATTCTCTTTCCAGAACCTCCTCTGAATCTGACTTTAAGACTAGTTCCAATTCTGATGCATCTTCTTCCTGTGATGAAGATGAGTCAGAATCTGAGGAAGATGTCAATCAACTGATTGACAAGTATGGTGCCCTTCTGGATGCTTTGAAAAGGAATAAGAGGTTGACCAAGAAACAAACTGAGGAGATTGTCTCCCTACAACTAGCTGCTTCCCTGCAGTCTGAGTCAGCATTCTTGTTGGATCAGATGAGGAGGGAAATCAGCCAACTGAAAACCATCTCAATCATCTAGATTGGAACCATCAGCCATAAGAACAAGATCATTATTGATCTTGAAGAAAAGCTCCTCAAAGAGAAGAAGCTAGTGACTTAGTACTCCAAGCCGAAATCAGTGTTGCCACTCATTGATACCTTCACCTCCCAAACAAATAAGAAGTAACTAGGGTACATTGAGAGGAACACTGGAAGAAAGAATAGGAGGAAGTGCAAGGCCCCTATTCAGCCTGCTATCTCCTTTGAGAAAGTTGTGATGTCATCCAACAAGTGTGACCAAGAAAGCATATATGATCACTGGTTGAATAGTAGATTCACTAGTGTGAACAAAAATGTTCACAACTATAGTGGAAGAAAGGGTATGGGGTTGAGTGCCTTTAAGGCTCCCCATGAGGAAATTCAGATAACCCATTATGGACCATTTGTTTTTGGTGCACCAGCCCCCACTCTCAAGAATATGCCAGTGGACAACAGTCAAGCTCCTCCGGCAAAAACTCAGACCAAAAGTAATTCATCCAGCAATCCTGACTTGGCTGTCTCTGATACAATCAATAGCTTATCTTCTGCAAAGAAGACTGCTGCAAGTGGCAATCACAGTAAGTCAAGTACTTCTACTGGAAGACTCACTTTCAGTCAGATCTTTGCTGAAAGAAATATGAAGAGGGCTGCTTCTCTCAGGATATTTGGTAGTAAATGCTTTGTGCTCAATAATGGGAAGTCACATTTGACTAAGTTTGCTACCAAATCCTATAAAGGGATATTTGTTGGGTACATCAACCATAGCAAGGCATATATGGTCTACAACTTGAAAAATCAAGTTGTAGAAGAATCTGCTAATGTAATTTTTGATGAGTCAACAAAGATTAACAGTGGGCTACCAAGCTCCTCTAGATCTGCAGGTATAGAAGAGAAGATGCACAAACTAACCATCATGGACAGCTCTCAAACTACCCTGAAAGAAGATGATGAAGTTTGCATTCCATAAGGAGATCAAAGTTCACCTAATATAGATGAAAATCAGCAAAATCCAACCAATGAAGCTCTTGATGCTGAAGTAAGAATGCCTCAAGCAGTCAGACACTTGAGGGATCATCCCAGAGATCAGATAATTGGAGATGCTAGCCAAGGGATTACAACAAGGAGTAGAAGCCAGAACATTACAATGTACTCTAGCTTCCTGTCTCAGGTAGAACCTAAAAGGTTTGAAGATGTCAACATTGATTCATTTTGGATTGTGGCTATGCAAGAGGAACTGAACCAGTTCAAGTGATGTAAGGTCTGGAAGCTGGTTCACAGACCACAAGGTCATAACATCATTGGAACCAAGTGGATCAACAAGAATAAGCTTGATGAAAATGATGTTATAGTAAAGAACAAAGCTAGACTGGTAGCCAATAGATATAAATAAGAAGAAGGTATTGATTTTGATCAAACCTTTGCTCCAGTGGCTAGACTAGAAGTCATAGGACTATTCCTTGCATATGCTGCACACAAGAGATTCAAGGTCTACCAGATGGATGTGAAGTCAGCTTTCCTTAATGGTGACCTAAGAGAAAAGGTCTATGTTGAGCAACCTCAGGTTTTGTCAATTCTAACTCACCTGATTATGTTTATAAGCTTAAGAAAGCACTATATGGTTTAAAGCGAGCCCCTAGGGCATGGTATGAGACTCTGTCTAGCTTTATCATTGAGAACAAATTTTCAAGGGGAACATCATCTGCAAGAAGTTTGCTAAACTTATGCAGGGAAAATTTGAGATGAGCAGTATGGGTGAGCTTAAGTACTTCTTAGGCCTCCAAGTAAGATAGTCTGAGAAGGGATTATTCATTTCACAGTCTAAGTTCATCAGGGAGTTAATTAAAAAGTTTGGAATGGACAGTGCCTCCATCATGAAAACTATCATGGGGTCAAATGTGTCACTGAATAAGGTTAAGATAGGGAAACCTATTGATGAAACCATGTATAGAGGCATAATTGGCTCCCTCATCTATCTTATTTCTAGTAGGCAAGAAATCATGTATGTTACATGTATTTGTGCTAGATATCAGGCTTGCCCTAAGGAGTCTCATTATTCTACAGCTAAAAGAATTCTGAGATATCTGAAGGTCACACCTGATCTTAGCCTATGGTACCCTAGGAATAGTGATTTTGAACTAACAGAGTATTCAAATGTAAATTTTGCAGGCTGTATAGAAGACAGGAAAAGCACATCTGGATCCTGTCAATTTCTAAGAAGGCTTGTGTCTTGGAGCAACAAGAAGCAAACCAGTGTTGCAATATCAAATGCAGAGTCAGAATACATATCTGCTGGAAGTTGTTTTGCACAGCTGTCGTGGATCCAGCATCAGCTCCAGGACTATAACCTTAAGATAAGTAGAACTTCTATGATCTGTGATTCTACTTGTGCAATCTCTATTGTTAGGAATCTTGTGTCTCACAGCAAAACTAAACACATAGAGATTAGGTATCACTTCATTAGAGAGCATGTCGAATGTGAATACATCGGCCTTGAATTTTTCCCTACAGATAAGCAAGTAGCTGACATCTTCACTAAGCCACTAGATGAAGCCAAGTTCAATACCTTCAAATTTGAGCTGGGTATGTTGATTCAGTAATAATTCAAATATTCCTGTTGTAGGTAGTGTTACTCCTTGCGGGATAACATAGAAGAAATGGACTAAGTACTCATGCGTCGAGTGTGTTAAGATAACAACAAGCATCGAGAGCGTTGAGTGCGTAGAGTCCACTCAACGCATACTCTCAGGATCGTCTATTTGCGGCTAACTATCAGGATTAATCACATTCGTTGATCACTTCGTGATCATAACAAAAGGTACGCACCTCTCCCTATTCTCTACTTAGAGGCAAGTATAAATAGACCTAAGTGTGCTTAGAATATGAAACACTATTCCTGGTCCTTTGCGAACTACTATCTCCCTGCGACGAAAGCTAGTCAACTCTTCAAAAACTCAACAAATTAATGGCTCCAAAGGGAATGGATTTATTGTTTGAGGGATCTGAGCTAGTTCGAAATGGTTTCAAGGATACTTCTGAGGAAGTCATGCAGGTTCTGCACTTACTAGAGGTCGCTGACCTAAACTTTATCCTATCCGAGCCTGTCCTGATTTGGAAAAGAGAAGTTCTGGAACTTTATTCAAATGCCAAAGTGGACTCATCCTCATCCAAAATCAAATCCTCAATCGATGGAAATAAGATCAAGATCACTATAAAGAGATTATGCAAAGCTTTGCATCTACCCAAAGTGAATGAGTCAGATGAGGATACTGACTTAATTCAGGATGATATTAAGACAGCATTGAAGTGGTGTGGGCTCTCCAAGCATACCACTAGGTCTGTGTTGAGAAAAGCATTGAGCAACAGAGGCAAGTTCCTTGCAGATATTGTGGGAAAAGCTCTGCTCTGCAAAACTGGATATCATGATAAAATATCTAAGAAAATGTTTGAACTTATGACAAGGATCATACTATCAAAGAAAAAAGACTGGGGAAAAGTTCTGTTTGATAGAATAGTAGAATGCATCACTGAGCCCAATCTGGGCAGAATCTTGTCTCTGTATCTACATAGTACTATCCCAGGAATCCTCAATATGAGGCTAGAGACTAAGATCCATCATATGAGGAGGATGGACTCCAGGATGTTTGACAGATGGGAGAGAGTTCTCCAACCACACCTTCAATCTGCTGGGAAGAAAAATAAGAAGCCGGTTACTGATATCACCATAGAGAGCAGTTCATCTGAATACAGTGGAGAAGAGCCTCATGACCCAAATCTCTCTGAGTCTACTGAGGAAACAAGGAGAGATATGAGTGCTCAAGTCTCAATGTCTTTTGAACCTACTGCAAAGGACCAGTTGGCCAGAACTCAATCTGAAGAAAACCAAACAGGAGCCATGGTCACACTGGAAGGCCAATAAGTGGAAAACATCTCTGCTGATGTTCAGGGGGAAACATCTCGAATGAGTGTTGCAGTTGAGGGGGAGATTCACATGATACTTGCTAAAATTGAGGGGGAGATTATCCTGTCTGTTCAAGGTGAATTGAACACCTTCATTGAGAATCTGGAAAGAGGATTGTTGAAACTTCAGAGGGTCCTGAAGTTGTTCTTTTTTGTCCTGAAGCTGAGGGGGAGCAACTTCTTGAGAAAGTTATAGAAGATGCTCATGCTGAGGAGGAGCAAATCCAGCTCATGCAGGAGAGTAATCAGATTCCTACTGAGAATGATCAGCCTGCTGAATCAATGGAGGGAGTACAACTAATCAACACTACTGAAGATCTGAATGTCTCTGTGGACATTGCAGAGGTTGGGGGAGATTCACAATGAACTCCCTGCTCCAAGTACTGTGGTGGAGATAGACTCCTCTGAGTCTAACAAAGAAAATACTGCTGTTGTGGCACCTAATGATGCACATTCCTCAGAGTCTGAAATGCCTGATTCAGTTTTTAGAGAAGGAGAAAGACCAGCGTAACAAAATGTCTATGATGAAGGTACATCACACCAAGCTGATCAGATATCATCCACCTTCCTAGCACAACTAAAGGGTCTGATGGATGACCAAAAGGAAACTGGAACACTTTGTGGATGATTCCATAAAGGAACTGAGAAAAGACCTTTCCACTGAGATCAAATCTATAAGATTTGAGGTTAATCTGTTGAGAGCCAACAAGGTATCATTCTTCAAGAGGGCTGCTCCTACAGTAACTTTCACAGAAATCAAACTGACAGAACTAGGTTAGATTCAATATGAAATTATAGAGAATTAGAATATTCTTTCTGGAAACATGCTGGCAATCTACAATGCACAGAAGGAATTGTTGGAAAAGCACAAGACTATTCTTGAAAGAAGAATGGATGCATGCGACCAAGTTCTAGATGATCACTTGGCTCAAGGGGCATGTCACCATTGGTGTTAACTATCTGGATGATCAGTTAATAAAGGCCAGCACCACCCTGACTAAAGATGTCTCTTAAGAAGTCAAAAAGGGGGAGAAAGAAGCGATAATTGCCAATACCGAAAATGTAGTTTGGATTACAAATGTTATAAGAGGCTCAATGAGACTTGAGCAACTCACATATGACAACATACCTGCTGTTCCTGAACATGTACAAGAAGCACTGCATGATGGATTGTTGGGCCAATACAATGATCAGTATGCAGAGCAATATGATTCTCAGCATGACATTCAAGAAGGTACTCAGTGGGCTGAACCTGCAATTGATGCTGAAATTTCCTCTTTCAGCCCTACTATTGAGCAGATTGGTCAGGCTCAGCAAGAAGAGGTATAGAGAAGAAATGGAGTCCAGGCCAGATTTTGAGCAATGGAGTTTTCAATCTAGGACTATAATTTTGTCTGTCTGAGACCAAGTTAAGTCAAGAAAACTGAGAGGGGAAAGCTTTACAGCTCCCTAGAATGGGCAGAGCTAGAGAGGAATGAAGAAGCTAGGAGGAAGTACAGAAGGGACAAGAAGTCAGGTGTTCCGCCACCAAATACATTAAAGCCAAGAAAATACCTCCCCAAGCCTTACAGCTACTTCGAGAGGCAGAAGGAAAAGAGAGAAGATGAAACAAAGTCTGCAAAGAAGCCCAATAGGGGGATAGTAATTAAGGAACCATAAACATGAGATATTTTGTATTTTCCTTTAAGGGGCTTTTGAAATGTGAACAATATTTTAAGCGCACTGGTCAAATATAATTATTACCTTTAAGCATATTATTGTGTTTGTGTGTGTGCTTCCATTTCTATTCTAAATATTATGTGTATGTTTATCTTCTGTGAGTGTTAGTGTATATCACTTTCTAAGGTTTTGACTTCTTCAAATATGGGGAGATTGTTGGGTTCATTGATCAAAATGTCCTAGATTTGAAGAAGGCCTATAAGACAATGGTATACACAGTATTGTATTTGGTGCATGTTTTAAGTTCTATATATGCAAGTTGCTCTTTGTTCATTGTTCAAACAGGTTGTCTAAGCACAAATGACAGGTGGACACAAGACAGGATGCTGACAGGGCAGAAATCTGCCTAAGTCCAGAAGTTACTCAATGTCTGATGGCTTTAAGCATTGAGTAAAGCTCAAACAGTAAAAGACAGAGAAAAGCTGACAAGAATTCTGGCTAAGTCCAAAAACGTTGAGTGAAGACAGTTCACTCAACTCCCTGAAGAGAGCGTTGACAGAACACAATTCAATCAGAGCCGCAGTGTTGTTTGAATTAGAAATCTGTCTAAGAACATATGCGTTGAGTGAAGACAACTCACTCAGCGCCTATTCAACATAAAATCTATCTAATGACAGAAGCGTTGAGTGAAGACAGTTCACTCAACGTCTATTCAACAAAACAAACAAAGACAGAAAACGTTGAGTGAAGATAACTCACTCAACGCCTTAATACAGAGAAAATCGACTAAGTCCAGATGCGTTGAGTGATGAATGCTCACTCAACGCTTAGTCAGTTAGACTACAATTCTCGATAATCGTTGAGTGATGAATGATCACTCAACGTCTGGTGGTGCAGAATTATGCCTAAGTGTTTTGACGTTGAGTGATAAGTCATCACTCAATGCCTATGCAGAATATCCTGAATTTGGCCAAGTCCACAGGTGCTGATTCATGATGACGTCAACAGGAATTCAAATGTTGCGGGAACGGAATAGTAGACGACAAATGGCGTCGCTTGCCTGTTGTACAACAATTAATGCTAAAGAAAAGTTGCAGCTACCAACTCCATGTGGTCTTACTGTTCAAAGAGCAGTTGAACGGCGGGATAGAAAAAGAAAAGATTGAGGAAGAAGAGAAAATTTTCTAGATTATTAACTTTTGAAATACAGAGCTTCATCTTCTTCCTCTCGACCGAGTTGCAGAGCTTGAAGATTTTGCTCTATCTGGTGATCTAGAAGTTCAAGCAAGTTGGTTGTTGACATTTTCATCTTCAACAACAAGTTCAGAAAGTAATCTCTCTGAGGTAGAAGAAGACATAGAGCGAGCCCTAGCTACAGTTACTTCACAGCTCAAGCAGAACATTCTTGAAGACCCATTCTTGGAGATGTGAAGAAGATAGGACTGAGTCATCTCAGTTTAGGAAGAGTCAGACTCAGAGATATCTTCTCTAGAGTCATTCAACATCAACTACAAACCTTACTTTCTGTAGCATCTTAATTGATTTGAGTGTAAGCCTAAAATATAAAGCTGAGGTAGGATTTTTCTGTAGATCTGAGCTGAAGGGCATTAGTGTCGGAGCTGTAGGATTCTCCTATGGATATGAGGTAGGGCTTGTGTGCCCGAGCTGTAGGAGAGTAGTTTCTCTCTAAGGTAGGATCTAGTGGTGGATCTGAGTGTATGGCTAACCTCCTAGCCTAAGTGTAGGACTTTAAGTTAAAGTCTGAGGTAGGGCTTGTGTGCCTGAGTTGTAGGAGAATATTTCTCTGACTGTAGGGTCTTGGGCCTAAGTGTAGGACTTGGAGGAGTCTGAGAAATCCTGAGGGATTTGTGTTGTAAGCTCTTAAGAGCCGAGTTTGAGAAGTTGGCCTTGTCTAACAAACTGTTAGAAAGGTGGGAGGGACAGTGGATGTACCCATACTCTGGGGAACCACTATAAACACCTTGTGTGCTAATTGTGTTATCTTGAAAGCTAACCTAAACTAAAACACAACTCACCAAATTAGAAGAAAGTATAAAAAAGACAGAAAAACCTATTCACCCCCCCTAGGTGTTTAACTACTCTTGAAACTAAAGACTTTCATGAGGGGGAGGCGAGATTGTGATATCTCCCTCTTTCGCCAGTTTGAGGCAGAGATGAAAGCTGAATCAACGCAGCTGCGAGAGGAGCTTCATACAGAGAAGACTTTGGTGGAGAAGGCAGCGCGGCTTTCGAAGGGTGCGCAAGAGGAGACTGCTCTTCACCAAATGGAACAGGCTTATCTGAAGTCTGAAGTAGAGCGCCTTTCTTCGGAGGAGCGTATGGTCGAGATGAGGGACACGGTGGTCGCTGAGTACATAGATTCTATCAACTTCATGTGAGACCGCTATCTGCTTTCTGGGAAGATTCGCGAGGAGATATGGGTGCAGGAGGTCGAGCCAGACATGGCCGAGATGCGGGAGGTGGCCTTTCTTCGTGGTATGTCGAAGGCCATTAGGATGGTGTCCTGTAAGCGGGAGTGTGACGTTGTCGGCTTGGGCTTTGATGATTTGTCTGAGGACGAGCTTGTTGATGTTGATGACAAGTAGTCCCTCGTATTTGAGTTCCTTATATGAATTGTATTTGTTAGCCCTTGTGGCGTACTTGTGCACTTATCTTGTTGCAGTTTTGTATCCTTTGCTTTGTCTTGTCCTTTACAAGTTGTTTTGGTCTGGCGCATATTTCTGTGTATTGTGTTATGGTGCCAAGCGGGCAACTATAAGTTGCGCTTTTGAGGCCGACGATCGGCGGACGGGCGCGAGGTCGTTTTGCGACTTGCTTTCAAGGTGAAGAGCAGATGCTCTGAACCGGGTATCACGACGTAGGGCTTTCTAATCCGGGAATATTGTCGTGCGAGGCGGAGAAGCCATGATCTACTGCGGGAGAAGGGAGAACCTTTGATCGCAGGCAGTGAGGCCACAAGAGCTGGGGGGCCCTGAAGGAACACCGAAGTTCGGGAACTTGCAGACCAATGGCGAACGTGAGGGGGCAGGCCCTGCAGACGCCGTGTCCAATTGCGGGAGAAGGGAAAATCTTCGATCGCAGACAGAGTGGCCACAAGGGAGAACCTTCGATCGCAGGCAAAGCGACCACAAGGGCTGGGGCCCTCGAAGGAACGGTGAAGTTCGGAAAGCTGCAGACCGCTGGCGAACGCGAGGGGGGCAGGCCCTGACGATGTCGTGACCAATTGCGGAAGAAGCATGAACCTTCGATTGTAAGTAGAGTGGCTACTAAGGGCTGGGAGCCCCGTAGAAGAGTCAGGGGGCAGATCCTGACGTAACCCTCTACTTGAGAAAACGACGAAGTTCGGAATCTTGCAGACCGCTGTCGAACGTGAGGGGGGCAGGCCCTAGCAACACCGTGACCAATTGTGGAAGAAGGGTGAACCTTCGATCGCAGGCAGAGTGGCCACTAAGGGCTGGGAGCCCCGTAGAAGAGTCTGGGTGCAGATCCTGACGTAACCCTCTACTTGAGGGAACAACAAAGTTCAGAAACTTGCAGACCGCTGGAGAATGCGAGGGGAGAAGGCCCTGTCGACGTCGTGACCAATTGCGGGAGAAGGGTGAACCTTCGATTGCAGACAGAGTGACCATAAGGACTGGTGGCCCTGAAGATACGGTGAAATTCAGAAACTTGCAGACCGTTAGCGAACGCGAGGGGGGAAGGCCCTGGCGATGCCGTGACCAATTGTGGGAGAAGGGAGAACCTTCAATCACAGGCAAAGTGGCCACTTAGGGCTGGGAGCCCCGTAGAAGAGATAGGGTTAGATCATGACGTAACCCTCTACTTGAGGAAATGACGAAGTTCGGAAACTTGCAGACGCTGACGAGCGTGAGAGGGCAGGCCCTGGCAACGCCGTGACCTACTGCGAGAGAAGGGAAAGCTTTCGATCACAGGCAGTGAGGCCACTGTGAGCGTGCTGCCCAGAGGAAATTGTTGTTCATAGCACGCTGCACCAGAGGCAGTTGTTGTTCATAGCGCGCTGCCCGGAGTCAGTTATTGTTCATAGCGCGCTGCCCGAAGGCAGTTGCTATTCATAGCGCGCTGCCCGAAGGCAGTTGCTATTCATAGCGTGCTACCCGGAGGCAGTTACTTTTCATAGCGCACTACTCGGAGGCAGTTACTGTTCATGTAAACGGGCGTCCTCTATTTGAGCGAATTGAGTACATAGCTCTATCAGATGTTCGCCTTTCACAGGCCTGAAATAAACAAGCTTTATAAGCGATTAGAGCCACAAAGCATTCATAAAAAAATGAAGTAGGTAAAACATTGCGGTGGCGTGAGTAGAGCCTCGTTGTTAGGTATGAAGTTTTTTCCTGGGATGATCGCCTTAAGGATTGCCCCTCAGTCCTTCCTGGTGTACCGCTGGCTAACCTCCTATTGGCAGGATCGACGCCTAATTCCGTAAGAATTTCCCTAGAAGGCTTTGCTTGACGAGGCGCTCAATTTCAACCTTAAGTTTTGAACAATTTTTCGTGTTGTGTCCCCATCCCTGGTGGGGCTCACAGTACTTTGTCTGGTCCCCTATATTTTTGGTAAGGGGTCTGAGCTTGCGGAGTGCCTCACTGCTTTGGATCGCGCATAATATGTTTGCTCTTGAGGTACTCAGGGGCGCACATCTATGGTGCTACCGAGGTTGTGGGTTGTCAAGACGTTTGTCGTTCTTTCTTAAGACCGATGAAGCCTCCTGCTCCCTCCGCCTTTTCATGCCTCTGTCAAACTATTGTTGATGTGCTTCGATTGCTTCATCGATGGCGATCTGGGCTTCGACTCGCCATACTAAGTCATGGTAGCTTGGAGCTGCTTCTTTCATTAATGATGAATAAAAGTTACCGGGGCGGAGTACTCCAAATAAGAAGCTTCTTAAGAGCTCGTGGTTGACTCTCGGGATCTGTCGCGCCTCTGTGGTGAAACGACATAAGAAATCTCTAAGGGTTTCCCTCTCCCCTTGGCGGATCCCAGACAAGTGGGAAGGGTCTTTGACTATTCGTCGACTGGCGAAGAACTAGTCCGTGAATTGTTGTGCCAGCTCCGTGAAATTCTTGATTTCTCCATCCTTCAAAGAATGGAACCAGGTGTGAGCTTGTCCTTTCAGGGTTGCTGAGAAGGCTTGATACAACAGTGGATCCAGAGCACTGCATAGATGCATCATGATCGCAAAGTGCCTGACATGCTCTGATGGATCACTCATCCCGTCGTATGTATCGATCTTTGGAGCTTGAATCCGCGAGGGATCAGAAGTTTCAGGACCTCGGGTGTGAATGGTGAGCAATGATGAAGAGGGAGACTGGTTAGGGCGGCGCGCAACTCGGCTCATTTGCGCTCTTAAGTTATGATGTCGCAATCTTCCACACGCGTGATCCTTTTACCTACAGGTTCTAAGAACACAACTTCTGGGCAGTGATGACGATGATCTTCGGGCTCTCTGGTCTTGAGAACTGGGCACGCCGAGCTGGTCGCGTCGGGGAGCTCTCCTTCGGGTATGTCGACGAATGGGCAGAGGGGACCCGATCTGTGTGCCCTCCAGGGATTGATCCTTCAACTGCGCGGACAACTCCTTCCATCATCTCTAGTCACGAGCACCTCTGTGCAGTGGGTACCGTCTTCTAGGTATTCTAGGAATGATGGAAACCGTGTTTCCACAGACGACACCAGACTGTTGCAGATCGCTCAAGGCTCTGGTAGACCGGACTAAATTGAATCGCCTTAGCCCGAGAGCGGTCGAGTGCGCAAACAGTCACAAAAAGAGGGAAGCTGACAGGGCATTTTTTTTAATATGGAAAATCTGTCAACTGGGTGAAAAGCCACGAGGTCGGAGCTGTGCCGACCAAACTTCCACTAGTTACTGGTTATTATATAGAGCTTCATTGAAGAACTCGAGGGCGACAAACCACCTCTCGTTACAAGTTGGGGGAGAGAGAGCTGGGCTCGGAGGGTGACAAGCCACCTCTAATGGAGCTATGAACTTCTTCTTTTGTTGCGAGGAATGAACTCGCTGTGCTTTAAAGTCTTCCGTTGAAGCTTAGAAGCAGGAGCGACCTGCTTTGCTCATCCAGACTCTTGTGTCTTGGAAACTTATGTGGCGCGGTTTGCGCGCCTTATCCTCTGCGGTTTGTCTCGGCTTGCCTTTTGGAGAAGACTGTTATGGTTGTCCTGTCGGTGATTATAACGCTTGTCTGACCTGTCGGTGATTAGAACGCTTGTTCATGGGCACACGGGGTGCTTGCTGGCGGAGATCGCACAGGGTGCTTGCAGGAAGAGAGCGCCGGAGCGCTTGCTGGAGGAGAGCGCACAGAGCGCTTGCTGGAGGATAGCGCGCTCAGGAGCGCTCAAGATAGATGCACACTCAGATGATCTTGGCGGCGGAGTGCGAGGGGGCGCGCTGGGACGATCTTGACGACAGAGCGCACAGAGGCGCGCTCGGACGATCTTGACGGCGGAGCGCACAGAGGCGCACTGGGATGACCTTGACGGCGGAGCGCACGGAGGCGCGCTAGGACGATCTTGACGTCGGAGGGCACAGAGGCGCGCTGGGACGACCTTGACGACAGAGCGCATGGAGGCGTGCTAGGATGACCTTGAAGGCGGAGCGCACGGAGACTTGCTAGGATGATCTTCACAGCGGAGTGCACAAGGTGGAGGCGTGCGCAAGGAGGAGGCGTGCGCGGGAGCGCGCAAGGAGGAGGCGCGAGCGGGAGCGCGCAAGGTGGAGGCGCGCGCGGGAGCGCGCAAGGTGGAGGCGCGCGCGGGAGCGCGCAAGGTGGAGGCGCACACGAGAGAGCGCAAGGAGGAGGCGCGCACGGGAGCGCACAAGGTGAAGGAGGAGAGGAGAAAGGAGGATAGAAATCCGTAGGAGGAAGAGGGAGGAGAGAGAGAAAATCCGTAGGAGGAAGAGGGATGAGAGAGAAAATTCGTAGGAGGAAGAGGGATGAGAGAGAAAATTCGTAGGAGGAAGAGAGAGGGGAGAGAAAATCTATAGGTGGATTTTACCGGCCGAGGAGGAGATGAAAATGAATAGGGAGGGAGTCTATTTATAGATATAAAGAGAGGCAAGCCGGTAATTTCCCCCCGTAACTACAGGCCGGACAATATGATCGCTCCGTTTAGAGCATACAAATCACTATATTTACGCAAAAGATAAGACCGCCCATGGCCGGAAAAATAACCGCCTTTGCCGAAAAATAACCACTCCTCCCCCTCCCGCGAGGGAGGAGCGGCCGGCAAGGGAGGCGACCAGAGAGGGTCGGGGGCCAAGGTCGGGCGGCCAATTTGGCCGCCCGGCCTAGGCGAAGAGGAGGCCGCCCCTCAACGGGGGCAGCGGCGAGAAATGGGCGGCCGGATGGCCACCCGCTTTCGGTGGTATGGAGGCCTCCCCTTAACGGGGGCGGCGGCGGGAAACGGTTGGCCGGACGGCCGCCCGCTTTCGGAGGAAGGGAGGCCGCCCCTTAATGGGGGCGGCGGCGGGAAACGGACGGTCGCCCGTTTTCCGCGGAAGGGAGGCTGCCCCATAACGTGGGCAGCGACGAGGAACGGGCGTCCGGATGGCCCGCCCACTTTTGGTGGAAAGGAGGCCGCCCCTTAAGGGGGGCGAAGGCGGGAAACAGGCGACCGGACCCATTTTCTAAGGAAGGGAGGCCGTCCCTTAACGAGGGCGATGGCGAGAAACGGGCGGCTGGATTATTAGGAGAGAAGCACAAAGAGAGGAAAAAAGTTTGCTGATTCTTATTTCTCCTTAGCTTGACTTACAAATACTTAGATTACATTGATATATATATGCAGCCAACTTCATGCATAGGTAACAAAGATGAAATTGGTTACTCTTAGTCTTCACACATGTGAGTCACAAAAACTCACTTAAAATATAAAAACATGATTCACACAATCATTAATAAACTACCAATGTGAATCACACCAAGATTAATGTCAACATTCACCTCCTTAATCTTGGTCTTTGATCTTTACGACTTGGAGACATATCTTAGTGCGCATTTCCAAAAACTTGAGTCGATCAAGTGGATTTGTCAGAATATCAGCAAGCTGGTCGTCGGCATGCACATACTCTACAATTATCTTCCCTTCTTTAACACATTCTCTAATGAAGTGATAGCGAGTATCGATGTGTTTACTGCGGTCATGGAGGGCAGGGTTCTTGCACAACGATGTAGCTGATTTGTTATCCACTTTGATTGTGACGCAACCTGGATCCTTTTTCATCAAGTCACTGAGTAGATGCCCGAGCAAAATACTTTGGCAAGCTGCTGTGGTGGCAGCAATGTATTCCGCCTTGCAAGAAGATAGTGACACCACCTTCTGCTTCTGAGATTGTCAACTAATTAGGCTTTTCCTGAGAAGATACAACACATATGTTGTGCTTTTTCGGTCATCAACATCACCTGCCAAGTCGCTGTCACTGTACCCGATCAAATGTTCATCTTCTCCTTTCCTCCTATTATAGTGACAGCCCATATTGCGAGTACCACAAATGTACCGCAAAATATGTTTCACAGCTGCTAAGTGCTCAATGGTTGGAGCCTCCATGAAGCGGCTTACATATCTCACAGCGTAGGCAATGTCGGGTCGTGTATGCACCAAGTATCTAAGGCTCCCCACAATACTTCTAAAGAGTCTGGTATCAGAGGGAGGATTAGTGTTCACCTTGCTCAACTCGAGCCTTGCTTTCATAGGGACTTGGCACGGGTTACAACCAACCATACCACACTTCTCCAAGATCTTTAGTGTATAGGCTGAATGACTCCGAGTAATACCATCATCGGTCGGGTGCACCTCTATACCCAAGTAGTAACTCAACAAACCCAGGTCGCTCAAATGCTGAACAATTTCTTCATCTCCTCTTTGAACTTGATGATTTCTTGTTGGTGTGA
The DNA here is from genome assembly GCA_039513925.1 of Platanthera zijinensis. NCBI lineage: Eukaryota > Viridiplantae > Streptophyta > Magnoliopsida > Asparagales > Orchidaceae > Platanthera > Platanthera zijinensis. The sequence continues at coordinate 192,990,404 of CM077080.1, read as the reverse complement.
TTCGGTGATAATAAGATCATCGACATACACACCCACAAGTAAAGTTGATGTGTTGATACCTCTTTTGTACACTGCATGCTCCAATGAACTCTCAAACCCAAGTGATAGAAGACTGTTGTCCAACTTTGATTTCAACGCTCTAGGTGCTTGGCGTAGGCCATAAAGTGCTTTCCTGAGCTTTAATACCTTCTCCCCATTATTCTTGTCGATGAAACCAGGTGGCAGGGCTACGTAGAAGACCTCTTTAAGATCTCCATTGAGAAATGCCGACTTGACATCCATATGATGCACCTCCCAACCTTCGTGCGCCGCCAATGCTATGATCAGCCGCACTGTCTCTAAACGAGTAACTGAGGCAAATACTTCCTCAAAATCCACGCCTTGTCATTGCACGTATCCCTTTGAGACGAGCTGTGCCTTATACTTCGCCACAACACCATGCAAGTCCTTTTTGACTTTGTACACCCATTTCAAGTATATGGGTCGACACCCGCTCAGTAGATAGATGAGGTGTCAAGTTTCATTATCTTCAATAGATTTCATCTCCTCTCGCATTGCCTTCCGCCAACACTCATGTTTCTCGGCTTCTGCAAAGCACACAGGTTCTTTGGCCATCAAAAAACACAGTTCGTTGTACTCTTACTCAAGATCGGATGTGTTATGGTAGATGTTCATCAACGTGCGGTACCACAACACTACTCCATCAGAGGTGGGCAAAGCAAAGTTTGATGGGGTTGCAAATCCCACGCCATCGAGGGTAGGTGGTCTCGCCACCTGTGTGGGCACACTTGGAGAAGTTGCTTGTGTTATTGGTCCACTGTCAGGGATGTGACTTGGCGTGGAAGGTATCGACGCCTCATCACTTTCATGTGATGACATGTTGTTGTGACTATCTTCTGCGATATAGCTAGCGAAGTAATCCATAGTGAATACCCCACTATATGTGGTTAGCTCCTCCTTACCTTATGATATACCCCACTCCCATTTTGCCTCCTCATCGAACACGGCATCACGTGTCACATGTACTCTTCTACCTACCGGATCATACATCTGATAAGCCTTAGAACCGAGTTCGTAGCCGATGAAAACCATGAGAGTGCTTCTATCATCCAATTTATTTATGTTTGGCTTCACGACCTTTACGTGCTCTAGAAACCCAAACGTGCGGAAGTAGTGCACATTCAGACGTCTCATGTGCCATGTCTCATAAGGTGTTTTGCCGTCGACGCTGTTGGTTGGCGCACGATTGAGGATATAAACTGCCGTCGTGAAAGCCTCACCCCAAAATCTTCATGGCATCCCCTTGGACTTGAGTATACTCCTGGCCATTGCCACTACTGTCTGGTTTCTCCGCTCGACGATGCCATTTTGTTGTGGCGAGTATGGCGTTGTGAGGAACCGCTTTACGTCATGGTCTGCACAATGCTTTCCGAACTCCGCGGACATGAACTCGCCGCCTCGATCAGTGTGGAGGGCCCTCAGCTTGCGGCCCGATTCCACCTCAGCTCATGCCTGGATTTATTTGATGGCCTCCGCCGCTTTGTCTTTGGAATCTAATAGTGGCAGCCACATATAGCGACTGAGATCATTTACCAAATATAGAAAGTACATCTTGCCTCCTGGGGTGGCTGGTGTGATAGGTCCGCATATGTCATCGTGTACTAGGTCCAGTACATTTTTTGCGCGGTAGTTTGTCTCCTTTTGGAACGAGGCTCGTCGTTGCTTGCCAACAAGGCAACCGTCACAGATTTGATCCACCTGATCAATCTGTGGTAGCCCACGAACCATATTGTGTTGCACCAATTTGCGGAGTGCCTTGAAATTTAGGTGTCCATAGCGCGCATGCCACCGTCAGGCATATTCGTCGCACTGTCGCCAAGCATACAGGTTGTGCTATATCAAGGTTAAGAATATATAAGCGGTTCTTGGTTCTTCTTACCTTGAAAAGTAGTTGTTGTCGACCGCAGATCGACAATACTCCTTCCTCGATGAGCATATGGCAGCCGTGTTCATCGAGCTGCCCGAGGCTCACTATGTTGCTGCGAAGTTATGGGATGTAGTAGACATCCGTTAGCGTGCGATGCTCGCCATTATGATAAGTGAACAACACAAATCCGCGACCACAAATATCAATGACTGAGTCATCCCCAAACTCTACCGAGCCCTTGATGTTGGTGTCTAGCTCAGTAAAATTTTCCTTATACTCGGACATGTGATTTCTTGCCCCGGTGTCCAAGTACCAAACCTCATCTTAGTGATCTTCCTCTCGACCAAGGTGCACTTGCGCGTGAACCTCGTTGAGCATGATATCGCCAGTCGAGTCTTCTATGGCCTCTGTGAGTGTGCATGTTTGCGCCATCAGTTGCGCGGGCTTGTCGTCCTGGGCCAGTGTGAGATTCACTTGTTGTTTGCATTCTCGTTGCGGCTTGCGACACTCACTTGAATAATGAACAAGTATGCCGCAGTTGAAGCACTTTATCTTTGACTTGCCACGGCTACTTCCCGCCACAACGATCTGCTTCTCTTTGCGGCCACTTTTGTCGTGTCCATTATGCTTGGCTTGACCGTGATTTTGCTTCCTGCTAGTACCATTATCAGCAGTCTTGTTACTGTCTGAGCAAACCACTCCTGGCTCCCTTCTTTTGTGGCATGCTAGCCACTCTTCCTCCGTTAGAAGCAAACGATGGTCATCTCGAACATTGTTTCTAAGTTCATAACGCTCCTCAACAGCCTTTAAACGACCGGTGAGCTCTTCAATGGACAAGGTCTTCATGTCAAGTAGTTGTTCAATTGAGATGGTGATTTGCATGTACCTGGGTGAAACAACACGAAGGAATTCTTTGACGACCTTCTCATCTTCCATCGTTTCCCCAAGTGCGTGGATGTCATTGACGATATTGTTGAGCCGCATGGCAAAGTCATCCACCGACTCACTTTCCTTCATGCGGATCGCCTCAAACTCGTTGCGGAGTGTTTGTGCCTTCGCCTTCCGGACTCGCTAGACACCCATGCGCATCGTTCGCTCGGTGTCTCATGCCTGCTTGGCGGATTCCTTCACCGCCAATGTGGATAGCATCTTCGATGGTACGTCTTGGAGGATGGCCGCCAACGCAATCCTATCAAGTCGGTACTCGGCATCACTCGGTTTGATCGCTTCCCGGGCTCCTTGAGCCTGCAGATTTACTCTTATCAAGAGAGCCCAATCCGCATAGTTTGAATGTGTGAGCAACGGGTAACGCATCGTCACCCCCGCCTCCCTTGCTTGATGCACCGCCAGCAGCCGTCTGTCACTATCATCGATGTCATCGCTTAGCATCTTAACATAGGATCCGCCACTGTTCAGGGAGTCGTCGACGTCACCGCTTAGCACCTTAGCGTAGGATTTTGATCCTGACATCGCCGTATAATCAACCTCCCTTTGATACCAAATGTTAGGAGAGAAGCACAAAGAGAGAAAAAAAAAAGTTTGTTGAATCTTATTTCTCCTTAGTTTGACTTATAAATACATAGATTACATTAATATTTATATATATATAACCAACTTCATGCATAGACAACAAAGAAATTAGTTACTCTTAGTCTTGACATATGTGAGTCACAAAAACTCATTTAAAATATAAAAGCATGATTCACACAACCATTAATAAACTACAAATGTGAATCACACCAAGATTAATGTCAACACGAATGGCCGCCCGCTTTCGGCGGAAGGGAGGTGCGGCCGGAGAGGGGCGGCTAGAGAGAAGATGCGACGGTGATGGTGGGGAAGACGACGGCGGCCTCCACGGCGATGGTGGTTATGGCGAGTAAGACGGCGGCGGTTGGCGTGGCGGCGGCGGCGGCTGGCGCAACAGCGGCGGTTGGCAGTAGTGGGTTGACTTGGTCAATCCAATTCCCCATCAAAGGAGATGGGCGGCTTGACTAGCCGCAAACCGTATCATACCAGGGGGACCATATCTGATGTGATAAGCTGTCTTAGCCTAACATGGAGGCGCCGATGACACCATTGAATCTTATTAGACGTTCATGCTTTAAGTGTTTTCTTCAACATAAAATTTCTATCTTGCATATTTTGTTGATTTACAATAGATTAATGAACTTATTGCCGAGGCACAAACCTATCTCAATACTGGCCTGTGTCAGGTGCTAAAGAAAAACGTATCAAATAAGAATAATCACACACATAATAATATTAAAATGATTCAACAGAGTTTCACACCAAAGGGAAAAAAAGTACAAAATTGATGGATCCCCGCCGTGATTGTCTCTGCGGGGTGTATTTCCCCTAAATTTCCGAAATCTTGAGTAAATTGTTACCTCTCCAATGGCTGAGGAAGCTCCTGTGATAATGACCACCTTGTTCTCCACGTCTTCGCTAGTTAGGCTACGGTAGATCCACTCAACTGTGTTGAGAAGGGAGAGGGCCGGCCATGCGAATGCCATCATGACCAAGCTCGCCGGAGGCACAAAGAGGTTCAACAAAGAGTTTAACAAATCCATTAACTTAGAACTATGTGAAGAGCAGAGGAAATGAAGAGGCCGATATGATGAAGGAGAGAACTAATGTACTTGGGAAAATGGGAGATAAGTACGAAGGAAAGAAATTACATGCACGCGTCGGGGATGAAAGCTTGGGATTCGACACATGGAAGATGACTTTGGAGGCTTCTCTACTTCGCCTCCAGCTATCTAATGCCGTAATTTTTGGGTCGTGTGCCGTTTTTTGTTGTTGTTCTCGCCCTTCTCAAAATTTAGGATGTGTCCAGCCGAATTTTTGCTGAATTTTTTTGGTGATGTTTTTTTTCTCACATGAATTTTTTAATTATTTGAAGGGCATCCTGTAATGATCAATGTCAGAGAGATTGCCCGCATTGAAAATGTAAGACAACAAAAAAAATTAGACGAAGATCGAAAAGAATGGCCGAAAAAGAAAGAAGAAGATTGAGGAAAAATGAAAAGAGAGAACTATTCTATCATGAAAAATTACTTCATTCTATTCCTCTTATTACAGAATTTTTTTTGATGTGCCTAGCGTGCATAGAGCTATGCACGATATGCACGCTAGTTGCATTTTTATGCTTCAAATTAATTTTTTTAATTTGTAAATTAAAAAAACAATTACAAAATATTAGTGTTCATATTTCTTACGTTTATTTTAAGTACCATATAACCTATATTTATGATCATAATTGAAATATTTACGGTCGTAATTTCATGCATTACAGCTGTAAAATGACATTACGATCGTATTTTCATTTCACGACCATAATGTCATGATACAGCCGTAATGCATGAAATTACAACTGTAATTTTTACAGTTATGAACGGAATATGGATCATATGGTATTTAAAATGAGCATAAAAATAAGACCATTAATATTTTATAATTTGTTTTTTTAAAATAAAATCAAAACAAGTGATTTAGCATAAAAGTCACTATGACGTGCATAGCTCTATGCACGCTATGCGCACCAAAAAAATTTCCCCTATTACAACTACTAGGTTATATTTATCTATAATATATGCTACACACACCTAATAAATAGCAAAAAACCACAAAAAATGAGCCCCACAAACACAATGTGTATAGTATGTATGTATATATATATATATATATATATATATATATATATATATATATATATATATATATATATATATATATATATATATATATATATTGAGAGAGAGAGAGAGAGGTCCATTGTTAATTTGTCACATGTTTTAATAGAGGTCCATCATGTCAAGGTTGGGTCTCAGTAAGAATAAGGGATTTTATTTCAACTAAAAATCAACAAAATTTTATTAATTTAATTATGTGATAATTATTAAATAAAACTTTAAACGTAGGAATGTGTTATGTGTCGGTTATGTGTTATGAGTTATGAGTTGGATGTTGTCATGATGCGTATTATTATTTATCATTAAGTGAGAGTCTCGTGCTCCGAGTCTAGTTTTAGGTTTCATCATGAGTGTTTTGTCTTTTAATAAGTTGTAAGCCTATATAAAGACATGGGTATTGTATGTGTTGGATATGAAATGAAGTTCTAGTTTCTTGTCCCTTGTAGTGAGATAACTGGTGGCTCTCTCCTCCAACGAACAACCCCGCCTAGGCAGCCGCGGTTCCGGCTCAACGGTATCTCTGCCATCGTCATCTCCACCTCCGGCCACCAATCCGACGAGTACCACCGTTACGGAAAGTAGGCCCGTAACAACTTGGTATCAGAGGGATCGATTCTCTTCCACCACCATCATTTCCCCGTTCTGTCAAAATCTCCAACCGATCCCTTTCCCCACATCAAGCATCGACATCCACACACTGCATCTTCAGCAACAGCGCCCTCCATCGATGCTAGAAACCGCAAAAAAAACGGCCGTTGTAGTTCCGTTGAAGTCGGCAACTGCAAACTCGCTGTCGACCAGCTCTCAAGCGCTGTCCAGCAACATCATCAGGATGCGCCTCTTCATCGTCGTGCATCGGCCCGGATTCCGTGAGTCGTCATCCGCAGCTTCCCCGCTTGAATCGACAACCTCCGCCCCAACTCTGCGCCTTCTGCATCTTCTGCTTCATCGAGACCTGCGCTAACTAACACTCACTTTAGTTTCCAGCATCGCCATTCTCGAGCCCCGCACCGACGAGCCCTGCTACTTCTCCTTGAGCCCTTCTCAACAAGCCTTATCATTCTCTTCTTCTTGAGCCCTGCGCGATTTCTGCCTTTTATTTCTATTTTATTACACCCCATACCGCAGGCCTCATTCCTATCTATAAATTCTGGCTTGGGCCCCACTCCCTCCCCCACACCCGCAGCCCCACTTTAATTTTTTTTTTAAAAAAACTATTGTGTTTCCCCCCTTCAGCCCCTCAAAAATCAAATCAAATCAAACTTTTAATTAATTGATTAATTCTCTCTTGGATTAATTAATAATTAAGGGCTTGATTACTTCTTAATTAAATTATTTACGTCCTCTTATGGGGAGCACTAAATTAATTTTCATGTGGATGTCGCAACCATCCAATCATGGCTACAAGAAATGATGAGCTCTATGGACACACGCCTTCGGAATACCGACGCACTCCTCCACCACATTAAGAACCCGACATCCGCCTTTCTGTCGCAGCCCGTGTCAGTACCACTTCCACCGTCGTCTCTTTTCGTGCAGTCTCCATCTGCGCAGGCTGCTGACGTGTCACCGCTCTTAGCGGTAATTTCCCTTCCGCCATCACATGTCGTAGCGGAACGCCCCACCTTGGGCCACCTTCATCAGACATTATGGCCGCCTTTCCGCCAGCACTTGCTCCGCCAGCCACCGCTCTACCGACCCTGAACGGTCACCTCACCGCCTACAGATCTATTCCTTATGCCGGTCGTCGCTTCTCCAACCTACCTGCTGTTGTTGCTCCTCACCGCTCCACTGACCTTGCCAAAGTCATTACTTAGGTCACTTGTCTTTCCAACGGCGCTGCCGCTACTCACTGTCACCGCCAACAGCGCTACGCGATATCATGCACTATTTGGCAGGAAATCAAGATGCCAGATGCTCCGGCCACCACGTGGAATTCGAGCTTGAGGGCAAGCTCGATTTCAAGGACGGATGAGATGTTATGTGTCGGTTATGTGTTATGAGTTATAAGTTGAATGTTGTCATGATGCGTATTATTATTTATCATTAAGTGGGAGCCTCAAGCCCCTAGTCTAGTTTTAGGTTTCATCATGAGTGTTTTGTCTTTTTATAAGTTGTAAGCCTATATAAAGGCATGGGTATTGTATGTGTTGGATATGAAATGAAGTTCTAGTTCCCTGTCCCTTGTAGTGAGATAACTGGTGGCTCTCTCCTCCAATGAGCAACCCCACCTAGGCAGCCGCGGTTCCGGCTCCACGGTATCTCCGTCATCGTTATCTCCACCTCCGGCCACCATTCCGACAAGTACCACCGTTACGAAAGTAGGCCCGTAACAGAATGCTCCAAAAATTCTACAAATTGTCGGAGCTCTTCCTGAGGTGGTTATACTATCATGTATCAATTTTCAAGTCATTTGGGTAACTATTTAAAGAGGATCACAAGATCTAAGATTATGATATAAGTACACCAAACATGCATGACTCCTTTCTTGGTCAAAACATTAAAGGTGACAATTACTGTAAATACCTATTCCAAATGTCTCAATATTTTTATCGAAGACCATATATTGTCTAAGGGTAAATCCATAAGAAGTTTTGGCATTTTATAATTTGATTTGACCCATTTAATTTCACTAGTATCATAATTATGTGTCAATTATTAATTGAAACTTTAAACATAGGAAAATTATGCTCCAAAAATTCTACGAGTTTTTTGAGCTCTTCATGACGTATTTATACTCTAATGTATCAATTGTCAAGATATTTAGGTGATTATTCGGAAAGGATTAAAAGATTTAAGTTTCTGCTACCAGCACCCCAAGCATGCATGAACCTTTATAGGTCAAAACATTAAGGGTGACGAATTTTGTAAATCCCTATTCAAAATGTCCAAATATTTTTTTTACCATAGATCATATGTAGTCTAAGGGTGAAGCCATAAAGTTTGTCATTTTACAAGTTGATTTAACACATTTAATTTCACTAATATAATTATGTGCAATTATTAAATAATTATAAAAACTATATGAAAATATTCACCAAAAATTCTCATACTTTTATTGGTTGTGTATTTATTCATCTAACATGTATGTTAATAATTTTCCAGCCATCAAGATTGTATGCATGAATAAATACAAAAAATACATTTTCTATAAGCTTGATATACAATTATTGAAAACATGATGTGCGGTCTACTAACAGTAAGGTAGAGCAGAGATTCAATGAAGCTTGTCTACAAGGTTTCTTCAAAAGGCCTTCTATTTTTCATCCTTGACTAGAGGCACATTTGATCTCATTAGAGCCCTCATTGAGTTTGCACACTCCATTTCAAAAATTTTAATCAACTATGTAGTGAACTTGCTCACAAGATGAAAATTTCATCATCAGATTATTTTACTTGGAGGTCTAAGAAATATTTCAACTCACTCATACTTTTCATTTCAAACTTCTCTTGCATTAGGTTAGTATATTTTAGCAAAGATTGTCATCATTAGATCCAACGATAATATCATCTACATATATTTGGACTAGCAGTATCTTGACCTTGACTTCTCTTATGAATAATATTTTATTTGGTTGTCATCATTAGATTCAGGTGTGTGGTGGGACCTCCGTGTTGCAACCCATGATTTGTTCTCTAGTTCCAAGTGTCCCGTCAGGAGTTCTAGTTCGAGAGAAGTAGGTGCAAGCTACCCCCTTGAGTCCGGACTCTCGTTGAGACCAAGTTCAAGTTTCAACACTCACCATGTGCCAATAAGAAAAAATGATCATGCATAGAACTCCCACACTCATTCATTATTCAAATTTTAATGGATAGATGTTTGTCATGATTGTTTTAAAGGTGCCCATTAATTCAAAAAGGTTTGTCTCAAAGTTATTACAAAAAATAATTTTATAAATGTTGCACAAAAAAAATGTTCAAATAGAAAATCAATAAAATGGACATGAGACCAAATTAATTTTCCACATATGTATAGAAAAATTAGTGACACTTAAGCTCTGATTGGCGGGATAACAATCATGCATGCATGACCATCACTAAAAAAAAGAAAAAAAAAGTTGTTTTGAACATAAAAGTAGATGCAGTTCCTTAGGTGAGGTAGGGTGGTCAGGAATGATGGTTCATAATCACCGTGTTCACGATCGCCACCACCGTGCCAAACGGAGCATTAGGCTTTGATTGACATGACTTTTTGGCTCCGATGAGTTAGAACAAAAATGACACGATCATAAAATATTTGTAGGGCGGTCCCAAATGACGGTTTATAACCACCGCATCTGTGACACGGGGCAAATCAATGCCATAATTTAAAATAATACTAATTTAAATCAAAAAATTTTATTAGGAAACTAACTCTTTTTTAATATTGTAAATAGTTAACTTTTTTTTAATTCTCCCTGAAATAGTACCCAAATTATTCTAATTTTCAAAATTAACGAAGCTTGGAAAGGATTAACCCAAAAAGTAAGTATCTTGTTTCTAAATTATTTTTTAAACTTAAAATTAGTGTTTTCTTTTCTAGTCGAGCCTAAATAATTAATTTGTGTTTATTTCTTCAATTGTTCATGTTGTGCAAAGAAGAGAAGGGACACGTTGGGTACAGATTCCATGAACGAAATTACTGTTGGCTGTGAGTTTATCGGCTCTATACGTTAATATTAACATTCATAAAATCACCGCAGAAGTTTTAATGGAAATTAATAATTCATTCTTGAAATTTATTTTCAGAAAAAAAAATCATGAAAATAAATTTTTCCGAAACCCTAAAACCAGAGGTAGATCAAGAAGAAACAATATTATTTATTGTTTCCTGAAAAAAAAAGAGTCATCAAAACCGATTTATAACTAATAGGGTTTAAATTAATGATAAAAAAATAAAAAAAATTCAACTTGAATGAAGAAATTAATAACAAGAGGAACATATATATATATATATATATATATATATATATATATATATATATATATATATATATATATATATATATATATATATATCTATATATATAGGAACAAGAACTGGGAATTAACCCTACAAAATATAATACGCAGTTACATATTTAACAATAACGAAGAACTTCAATGATGCTGTCGTTTTTAACTCTAACGGCGAAGATGAAGGCTGCGTCATCGGTGCAGGCATCCACGATATGCGTCCATGTTTCAGTCTCTGCGTTGTAGAACTCGCCGCCATCAAAAATGTCTACCTCCTCGAGCAATGAAGACAGCAGCACCGCCTCTTCATTCTCCGTCGTCCTCGCCTCCATCAACTTCTTGATATTCCAAGCCCTGATGGTATTTTCGCTAGCCAATGTAAAGAGAATGCCGTTGGATTCCATGACGGTTCTCTCAAGTCTCGAGCTGCTACGATCTTCTTACGGTGAGGGATTGATTAGAGCTAAAAGACGTGTGTACGTGTATATGCATATATATACATGTTTTCTTATTCCTGTTTTCCTAATTTAGCTGGGAAGAAAGAGAGAGAATCGGAACACAACTCTCTCTCTCTCTCTATTTATTTAAATATATATTCCTTCCTAATTTAATCGGGAAGATGGAGAGATAATCGGAACTTATTCGAGATAGTTTTAACTAAAGTTTTGAAAACCGGACCGGACCGCCCGGTCCGACCGCCGACCGGGCACCCGGGCGGTCCGGTCAGGTCCCAAAATCGCCCTTGCAGCGGACCGGATATGGACCGGGAAAATCGGGCGGGCGGGTCAGAAACCGGGAGAACCGGGTGCGATTTTATAGAACCGGGCGGGCTGAATTTTATTTAAAGCAAAATGTTGAAGGTGAGTTTCGAACCTGAACAACATGTAGGTTAGGGCAGATGGTGAACCACTCGTTCACCCACAGCATGTTGAATAACTTTGAACTGTCTTTTATACATATCTATCTAATACATATATAAATATATATAAATATATAAATATATATATATAAATATATATATAAATATATAAATATATATATATAAATATATATATAAATTATATATATATATATATATTAAATATACATATATTATATATTATAATATAATATATTTAATATATATAAATATATAGTCATACATAAGAAAAACTATTTAAAACAACACACGTATATACAGAAATATATATAACATATATATACAAATAATATATATAATATATGTATATAATTATATATAATACATATCTAAAATTATAAATAAATATATATTTTTTGTTACGAGGACGGTTCAACTCCGGTCCGACCGGTCAAATCGGTCGGACATTGAACCTTTGATCTCACCGGTTCGTTCTCCGGTCCGGTTCTTAAAACATTGCTTTTAACTTAATCCCACTGCTGTCCACGAAGCAAACAGTTCAATTAATCAAGATCCTATTAGACTACGTTTATTATTACTACTGTTGTTATTATTATTATTATCATTATGTATTTTATGCTTGAATCTTTATATTCTAAATCAATCATGATCATATTAATTAGGTAGGCAATGTTTGTTTTATTATAATTATTTATTTTGTGCTTTTATGGAATAAATATTTATGTCTCAAATTATATTTTGATTAGTACATTTTAAATTTAGTATTGAAAATATTGTTGATATTTTTTGCTAGTTTTTTTTTTGAGTTTTTTTAATTGCTTATTTCTAACCATAACAATGAAAGTATTCTAATGTAAGTTGCAAAGTTGAAAAGAACATAGAATTACTGCCTCCATTTCTAAGTAGCTTAACACCAGTTTGTCACATCGTTTTTATTTGTGTGATTTTACTATAAATTTGTAGATCTTCAAACATTCATTCATTGTCTCTTTGCTCAATCCATAAAAAAGACATGAGCAGACCGGTGACAAAATTGTAAGCACGCATTTTCTAAGAAAATCATGTAAAAATAAGAGCGAAGGAAACAACGTACATAGAAAACAAGATTTATACGGTACTCTTCATGATAGGCCACATCCACAGGCAACAAAATATTTTCCCCAAAAGTAGAAGAACGGTGACAGTTGCAAAAGAGGGGATATAATATTTTCTACCGTAATCCTGCAATATAAGGAGTTTATATATTATTATTCTTTACATAGTAATAAAAACCTCAAACTACTCAAACTTTTGAATCATAAAGTAATAATATATAAAATTGTTCAGTCGGGCCACTACCCCTCGACCCAAGTCTACTAACCGAGCACCAGATGTAACAGCCTCCACCGCACACAACTCGAAAGGACAACCACCGGCACCCCAATCAACGGCCTTTGTCGAGAGGAAGGTGGTGGTGGTGGTGTTCGCTGGCCATGGTAGGGCTTAACTTGTTGTAGGGAAGCCAAAATATACCATCCAGGTCGAGCAAATCATAACCCTTGGCTAGAGAAAGAAGACAATCAGCTGCCTTCAGATCTACTTTAACATCTGTGAAGATTTTCTACCCCAAATAAATTTTGCCCACCAACACAACAACTTTTCATGTAATTTTTAGGCCTGATCCAACATGATCCAGACCATGAGCTCACATAAAAATTGTATCCTTATGTTTGGGCTTTTTCAAAATGTATAGATACATTTTCTAAATTTACATGTACTCAAAATGTATAGATACATTTTCTAAATTTACATGTAGCTCTCAAAAATAAAATTTGATATTGATAGCACTTCAACCAGCATTATACCATGGTCTTAGCAATACTCCAAATTGGGTTCAATTTTCAAATAATATAATTATTCTAATCATACTCCATCGATTTACTATATGCAGATCATATGAGCTTGATTGAGACACAATTTATTTACTCCAAATTGGGTCACATTTATTTCAATAATATAAATTTGCGACATAATATATTTAAATTATTTTCCAATAAAATTTAACTTTAAAATTTCTAAAACATTCATAGATGGTGTATTGCCACTAAATTTATGCATGTATAAAATTTCACTTTAATTTTGACCAAGCCAATCTTGATAAATTCACAAAGATTTCCCTTTTGACTAAATACACACAAAACACCTTAAGCTATAGCCTCATGCATGTGGAATACACTCACATGCAGAGCTCTAAATGACAAATTATGGCTACGGTATTAAAATGACACTTTTAACATGTCACCAAAATTTGGTGCCATTTTGGGGTCATTTGCACATGTATTTTTAATGATACATGAAAACTAAATTATTTCTAAAACTATAGAAAAATGTTCTCCAAAAATCCTAATTTTTGGGCATGGGGTGTGTCTAGGGTATATACATGCATGGACAAAATTTCAACTCCATGCAAGTCACCATATGAAAGATATTCACATTTTAATTTTTGCCCCACATAAGGATCAGTCTCAGTAAAACAACCCTACAGAGGGATGTAGGTCACTAATTGAGTTTATTTAAATTTCTATAGAAAGTAGACCTCAGGGGTTACAATAGTTGTTGAAGGAAACATTTCCCCAGACTGCCTCTGAGGGGCTAAACTTTCAGCTTGAAATAACTGCAATGATTATGACAAAATCATTAAAACTATATAACGAATAAATGTTGATTATCATAGATCTTGAAGCGTGAGTGGACATCATTCATTCATCTCCTACCTCCAGCCAACGATCAGATTTCTCCCGACTTGTGCCATTTTGGGAAGCGATTTCCCGGCCACCTGGCCACGTCCCTGGCTGGCCGCCACCACCTCCGTTGAGGTGGTAGTTATCGCTTGGCGGCGGCTTGGCTGCTAGAGGGGGCATTTTCTGGCAAACCCGAACACCCTAAAAATTGGAAATTTCTCCATGTTCTCACATTCGATCTATAAGACCCCCCAACCTTTGCTCGGGTACGGTCAGAGGGGATCTTACTTGCCCAATACGTTCACCCAGTGCTCCTAAAGGGTAACGACCCATACTACTAAACACTAGTTGGCTGCCTTGCTCGGCTTGAATCACAAAATTCACATCTCATCACAGAGTTTTGTGGAAACATTAGAAGGAAGCCACATTAAATATATATAATAATATATATTTAAAAGAGAACGCAAAAGGTCGTAGCCACTGTTTATACATGAAGCCCGTTGGTTATAAAAGTACTACAACTAACAACTCCTCACTCTCTCAGACCTGCTCGCTAGTACTCACAACTCAAAACTCCGGATACGACGGGGGTGCCTCTGCTCGAGTAGTCCTATCAGCTGGTCTATCGTCCCGCGGCAGTTGGTCACTACGATGCTCCATCTCCTGTGAATGGTTATTAAAATAATTGTTAGTCACAGAGCAAGTGGAATCAAATCTCTTCCCCGGATCCATATCCTGGGGATGAGCGCACGTACCCAACAAAAGTTGATAGCCGAAGCAAGAGACAGTTAGTACATCATTTCACATATATATATGATAGGAGAAATCATGAAAGGAGGTGCACATAGTATAACCGGAATAACAATAGCAATATACATCAGTTATGATTAAAGCATCACTAACACATCAGCATAACATGTATTCATAACCTGTATTCATACAACAGGCATTCATAGCCGTGCACACATCACATGCATTCACAGTCGTGCACACATTGCAGACATTCACAGCCGTGCACACATCGCAGGCATTAAAAGCCACACACATATCGCAGGTATTCATAACCGCGCACACATTGCAGGCATTCACAACCGCGCGCACATCGCAGGAATTCACAACTGCGCACACATCGCTGGCATTCACATCCACGCACAAGACCCTATGTCGATATAGTATGGACCGCTTCTTTTCAAGCAGGGTAACGAGCCACACGGGCCTCACCGATATGGTCGTCCGTAACAGTGGCCAGTCCTGCCACTACCGGGGGTGGTCGTACCGCACAGCCCAGGCCCCAGCGACATCCGACGATTCAACATTTTGGCATACCAGTTGAGGAAACCTAACGGGGAAAACATTGCAGTCGGTCACTTGTGGTACCCATCTCCCTGTCGCCTTGATTCGTCAAACTTCCCACACCAGTACGATCGGTCCTCGTAAGTGACTAACTCGTCATAATTTACCGCAAGCAATTTACAAGCAAACAAGTAAAAATAGTTTTGCTCGTATGGTCTACAACGGCTTGCCCTACTATGCTTTAAATAATTCGAGCAAACGACATTTGGCTCGACTTTCGACGAGGAGCGTGGGAGTACCTATTTGGGATAATTTAGGAGGAACATCTCAACTCCTATTATCCTCAACTAAGGCTCAACTTATCAAAATAACTACCCGTCAGAGCAGGACTTTGTGCTTAAAATAATAAATTGCAAAAACAAAAGTGCGGTAATAGAAGTTGTTGTTAGTATAAACTACAGAATTGAAGTGTTGTAAGGAAATATGACCAGTATGAAACTGGAGTAGTACTGAATTGGAAGTAGATATTTAAATGAACTTGACCAGTACGAGACTGGAATAGTACTTAAATAAAAGAACTGAACTAAAATTAAATAAGTAAGACCAGTATAAGACTGGAGTACTTGAAAAAAAATAACTGAACTGAAATAAATAAAAGAACTGGATTAGTGCAAGAATGAAATAAATCATACAAAAAATAGTTAGTAGTCCAATCACTCCATTCAGGAGGCCTCAGTTCCAACGCCATTCTTAGGAGGCAAGTTTAGTTCCATCTCCGTTCTCAGGAGGCATGTTCAGTTCCATCTCCGTTCTCAGGAGGCATGTTTAGTTCTATCTCCGTTCTCAGGAGGCATATTCAGTTCCATCTCCGTTCCCAGGAGGCATGTTCAGTTTCATTTCATCTTGTAGGAGGCTTCTTTGATTATCACCCATTATTAGGATCCGATAATAATTCAGTTGTCCCCTTTTTTAATTATGGCTTAATCGAATTAGGGGGACTTGATAGGAGTTACATTTTTATTATTTGCCGAGAATAATTAGCAACTCATTTGCTCGTATTCTCATTTTTCGAGTCTACTACAAGTGCTCGAGTGTTATTTTAAGAACGAGGTGCTCGGTGGTTTTGCAAAAATCTCGAAATACTCAGAGGTTTGGCACATGCCTCGATCACTCTCGTTAATAAAAAAATTGAACTTATCATTTGATTTAGAAGATGACAGCGCACTCCAATTTTCACTTTTGAAAAAATTGAGCGCATCAATTTCAGAGCGTGACCCTAGGCTCCAATAAATTGGAAAATCTTTAATTTTTATTCCAAGACTCAAATTTTTACACAACCTTTAGAAGAGCCTAGTAATTTTTCCAAATTTTTTGAGAAATTTTCGGCCTTAAATTTGGCCAAATAAAAATTATTTAGCCTTTTAAAAATGGTAAATCAACTCCGTAAAATCTCAAATTTTTTGTGGAGGAAGCCTTCATCAAGGAGAATAATTTTCATGTTCAACACTTTTTACCTAGGAGCCTAGAGTTTTTTTCAAAAAAAGAACAAACCTTTGTTTAGAAAACGGGTCTGCATATAGCCAGATTAATCCCATCCTGCAGCTAGGAATGCGCGGATGGCTGCTTGTGGGATTATTCCCCATAGTGGATCGACCACGGATCCATTGTGGGGGCGCTGAAGTTGAGGCAGGGTGGGGGGGGGGGGATAATGAAATCTCCACCATCTGATCTCATCACAGTTATCGGACGGTGACTGATTCGTCCTGTTGATGGAGAAGGTTATGGCCTTTTGTCATCACTGGCCAACAACTGTTGGACGCCAGTGCTACCCCCGATCAACTCGCTAGGGGACGGTGGCCTCTTGGGCGGTGGTCTGGTGCCTGTCGCCGTCGGCCGCCGCCAGAATTTACCAAACCGAGAAAAGGGTGGCGGGGGGATCTTCTCCCAGCGCCAGTGCACCACCCCGCCTCTCCGGTGACTATCCCAGCCACGAAACCACCCCCGGAAGATGCGCTGGGGTTGGATTAATCTCCGGCAGTGGTTCGGCGGCCTAGCACCGCCAGCCGCTGCTGTAGAAAAATAACAGAGAATTACTCTATTTTCGGGTTCTGCCGGAGCGACGATTTTCAATGACACCTCAGCCTTCTACCCCCGGGGAAGGCTATCCCAGTGGTATAGCCCTTCCCCAGTGCCACTACCGGCATGAGGCAAGGCTCACCACTTGTGTCAACCAACCGACCTGGAGCTTGGCTCGGGTGGTGCCGACGGCGCTCCGACCATTGGGGGACGCATGCGAGACATGAAAAAGGTAGGGAAGGGAGAGGGGAGAAGCTTCCACCTAGATTGGGGGAGCTTGGTAAGGCCCCGGCCCGTACTAAATTCACCCAGGGAGCACGAAGATGTACCGAGATCTGAAGAAGTCATTCTGGTGGTCAGGACTCAAGAAGGATGTGGCACTATATATGGCAAAGTGTCAGACTTGCTCCTTAGTGAAGGCAGAGTGACAAAAGTCAGGGGTTTCTTGAAATCTTTGCCTGTTCCTGAGTGGAAGTTTGATGACATTTCAATGGACTTTGTGCATGGCTTGCAAAGGTCGCAGAAGGGAAACGACGCCATCTAGGTGATCGTAGATCGGTTAACAAAAGTGTCGCACTTCGTTCCGCATAGGAAGGACGATTCTGTGGAGAATTTGGCGATGGTGTATGTAGATAATATTGTAAGACTGCACGTTGTACCCCACAGCCTCGTGAGTGATAGAGATGGACGTTTTACGTCCAATGACTGAGGGTGGTGCAGCCAATACTGGGACTAAGTTGAAATTCAGCACAGCCTTTCATCCGCAGACGGATGGGCAGACCGAGAGGGTCAACAGGATGATGGACGACATGCTTCGCATGTGCGTTCTGGACTTCGGAAAGTAGTGGGAAGACCACCTGTATTTGGTGGAGTTTGCGTACAACAATAGCTACCAAGCGAGCATACAAATGGCGGCCTTCGAGGCCTTATATGGTAGAAAGTGTCGCACGCCGTTGTCGTGGATAAAAATGGGTGAGGCAAAGTTGTACAAAAAGCAAGAGGTGGAAAACGCTACTTCATTGGTGCAAACCATTCGGGAGCGTTTGCTGATCGCTCAGGATAGACAAGCTAAATACTACAATGCCAAGCACCAGAACGTGGAGTTCGCGGTTGGCGATTGGGTGTATCTGAAGATAAAGCCGTTCAAGGGTGGTTCACGGGTACGACGCTTGAAGAAACTGAGCCCGAGGTACCTTGGACCATTTGAGGTCCTAGAGCGGATCGGTGAAGCAACTTACCGTCTGAAGCTATCAGTGGAGTTAAGTGGTCTACACGGCATATTCCACATTTCAGTGTTGCGGAAGGCGGTGTTAGAGCCTTCGCAGGTGATCGCAGTTGATCAAGTACCAGTTGACGAAGGGTTGACAACTAGGGTTAAGCCCATTTGTATTGAGGACTCTGAAGTAAAGAGACTTTGTAACAAGGAGATCAGAATGGTCAAGGTCCGTTGGGACAATTGCGGTCGTGAGGAGCTATCTTGGGAACGGGAGCAGACCATGCTTGAGGAGTACCCAGAGTTATTTCACTCAGATACTGCTTTTGGTTTTCTGTTGTCTTTTCCTTTGGTAATTTCGTGGACGAAATTCTTTTAAGAGGGAGAGAGTTGTAATGCCCCGAAACTCAAAAGAGTGACAGGTGGCGTTTTGAGCCAAGTCTGGGATTTGGTAGAGGTTACACGGTCTGGGACACGGGCGTGTCCCAGGGGCGTGTCGTGCTCGGGTTCGGCGATGGTCGCGTGGTCGACAAAATTGCAGTCAACGATCGTCGGGGCAGTGAACATGGCCTGGGACACGGGCGTGTCCCAGGGCGTGTCAGGCACTCAAAGCCTTTCACTCAACGATCGTTGAGTGAGGACGCATGGCCTGAGCCCAGGCATGTTCAGGTCCAACACGGGCGTGTCAAATTCGACACGGGCGTGTCGAATACCCGTGTCCTGCTCAGATCATTTGGCGAGTTGTGCTAAGGCAGCTACACGGCCTGGGACACGGGCGTGTCCCAGGGAATGTATAACACACGTCATGTGATACAGGCATTTCACATGGCCGTGTCGTGCTCTGGACATTTTGGACCCGTGTCGATGAGAGAACACGCCCAGCTATACGGGCGTGTACTGGATGACACAGGCGTGTCAAGCCTGACACGGGCGTGTCAAGCCTGACACGGGCGTGTCAAGTGCCTGTGTTCTTTTCGGGACACGACGGTTTTGGTGTCGATTAAGGCACACGGCCATGGATACGGGCGTTTCGCAAGCCGTGTTCGTCCAAGGAAGTTCATTTTAAGTGCGAATCGTGGCCGTCCATTTCCTTACTTTGGGATCTAATGGTTCAGGGCTGTCCTGGTTGGGTTTTAAGCCGGGAATAGGGTTCAAACCCTCATTTCCTTTGGGGACATTCTCTTTCTAAGTCCTAGAGAGAAGGGAGAGCAAGGAGGAAGAAGGAAGAGGGAGATCCGACCGCCGGTGGAAACCGGAGCTCCGATTCTCGATCTGAGTCCAGATCCGCGAAGGCGAGGACGATACAGTGCTTCGATCCGACTGGATCGTCATGGCGCCGAGGAGAAATTCTAGGGTAATGATTCTCATCTTGAGCATGTGAAGCTTTTCTTCTTTTGCATGGTAAAACCCTCTCCCTCGAGTGTGCGGAGAGTTTGCGGTATTCCTTGGGATAGATATGTAAAGTCCCCTTTGTTTAGAGTCCGGAATCGAAGTACGGGCATAGGCATTGTGTGTAAATCCTACCCGGACGTGTTGGTCTGGATCGGTGATGATTTGTTTTGCATTGTTAGCCAGAGAAGACTCCGTACCTTTTGTGTTTTTCGGGTTTCTACGTGGTAGATTGCAGCAGGGATCCTTGGGGATTAACCCCAAGGCGCACCCGGAAATCTGGGCAGAAGCGTGTTTCTGCCATCTTTGGTGGCCCAGGAGCCATCATTGTACATAACCGGGTTATTTACATTGGTTGATCGTTTTACGGGTTACGGGAAAACTTAGCTCGCGCCGATGATTTTTAGTGTCGTGGCAGTGTGAGCAGCGAGTTGAGTGAATCTGTACCTGCTCTATGTGGTTCGGTTTAGTGGCCTGCCGATGACATAGAGGGAGGGTCTTCGGCTTAAGCCATGAAGACTTTATTGCTCACGAGTTTGCAATCCTGAGGGCGGTGGTGGACCGAGTTCACCAAGTAAGTGCCCTGAGAGCACAGGGTGTATGGCCGTGTGTGCGTGCACCCGTGATGTTGTGTTTATTCACTATATTGCTTATTTTGCTAACAAGTGCAGGGAAGGAGCTTTGTCGCCCGAGTTCGGGGGCGAAATCATTATAATTTGGTCAGCTTTAGCTAACCGTTATTCTTGTTTGCCACCATTGCGGTGATTTGTGCTGCAGGTGCTGCGGAGCCGAGCGGCAAATAGCGGGCCAAAGCCCAAGTTGCTGAGCCGGCCCTCGAAGGCCTTGTCTATTTACTTATTTAAATCATGTATGGCCGGCCTGCGAGCCGAAGTTTGTAAGACACTGTTTAATTATTGTGAACTCTTGTAAGGCCATAAGGCCAGTACTTTTGTGTATTATATAGTTCATTCCTACTGGGTTTTGTAAGTGGACATTCGTGCCTGTGGCTGGGTTCTTACTTGTGTAACTTAATAAATTGCTTCCGCTAGATGCTCTGTGTAGGACGTATGTATTGGTTGAATGGTTTCATCTAGTAACCCACCGATCTGTCCGTGGTATATGACGTCGGGCCCCGGCTGGACCTACTGCTATATGCTATGTGACAGATAGGGGTGTTTCAATTTGGTATCAGACTACCGGTTTCAGTCAGGCTTAAATGAATTCGTGGACGAATTCATTTTAAGGGGTGGTGAGCATATGTGTGTGCGTCATCATTATAACACGAAAAAAACACATGAATGTCCACTTAGGAATAAAAATACACATGTTTGAGGAACCTGCGTGTTCCTATAATTGCTTTTTGCAATTTCGTTCGGTCACTTATTGGTGTTTCGTACAACTATAGGTGTCCGGGAGTGGCACATGGCAGTCTGAACGCACACTTTCTGAGAAAAGTACTGCACCCAACGACGTGCCTGAGACCCCTACTTCTATTGAAACCATAAGAAGGGTAGTTGAAGCGGTGTTCGATGTGACCAACGCACAACATGGAAGAAATGTGCAACCCTCTGTCTCTGAGATGGCCCCAACACCGGGCAGTGTGATGGAGAAAATGGTATTTAGAGGCCCATTAGGGCAGCAGATGAACATGATTGTGTTGCAGGGAGCACACTCAGTTGACGAATATTTGCAGACGTTCCTTATGATAAGGCGCTACCCAGGCTTTTAGTGGGAAAGCGGGCAATCCATAGTCGATAGATTTTATAATGGTCTACGCAGTGAGTTGCGTATCCTATTGCTAGGACCAAAGCTATTGGGATTCCGAGCCTTGGTGGAGTCGGCCAGAACTTTGGAAGTAGAGTTGAGGAAAACTCATCAAATACCAGTGAATAGGGTACCAAACCATGCAGATCCTATAAGGACTGTCTACCGCAGAACGCTAAGAAAATAAGTTAGACCATCTACTAGCCAGGCTACTTACAATTGCCATTCTTGTGGCAAGAAAGGGCACTTTGCCCGAGATTGTCGGGAGGGTGCTCAAAAGACAATAAAAGCTATGATAGGAGCAGTTGAAGACTCTGGTGCTAAGAAGTCAAAGTTCAAGGTGCCGACTTCGAAGTCCGGTTTTCGAAGGTGGGATAAAAAGGCTAGGAATTCGGGTCCAGCCCCTTCATCTGGTGCTTCGGGCGCGACTACAGGTCATGCACCAGGTGCATGCTTTAATTGTGGTAAGCCGGGACACTATGCCCGGGATTGTTGGAGCGGACGTCCAATGTCCGAGAAGAAGTTGGGGCAAAATCTGAGGAGAAGTGCAAGGCGGTGGAATCCACCGCATCGCAGTATACTCCGGTCCAACGGAGAGTGGACATCCTTGGCCAGCAGGAGATCTTCTGGCTGACCGTCGGGATGTCAGGTATGGTTTAATTAATAGCAATTTAGCTTTGTATACCTGTTACCTTATGCGCATTAGCTTAGGACTGGAAGTTCTAGGCTTTGTTTTGGATTTTTGGTAATCTAGCGAGGGCATAGTTTCGATATGGGAACTTCGCACTCCTTTTGTCCGAAGGATTTGTATTGCGCATCGGAGTATCTCCTTCGATGGTAAAGGACAATTTGGAAGTGTTATTGCTCAGTGGTCGTTCGATGCGCGCGGAGAGAGAGTCTGTGTCGCAAGGTTACGGTTTGGGAGTCAGGAGTTCGACTTGCAAGCGTCGTTACTGCCACCATGGGAGGCTTCGAAGCCTAAGCCTACATTGGATAGTTTCTCGGGTGTATCCGAATATCCTGATGTGTTTCCCTGATGGTCTCCCTGGAGCCCCACCGTAGCGAGAGATTGACTTCACGATTGAGCTAGTGCTAGGTGCCAAACCAGTGCCACGCTCTCCATATCGGTTAACGCCTAAGGAGATGGCGGAGCTAAAGGCTCAACTGGAAGAGTTGATGGAGCAAGGTTATGTGCGTCCAAGTTCGTCGCCTTGGAGCACGCCGATCCTCTTTGTTAAGAAGAAGGACGGAAGTTTGCGGTTGTGTATCGACTACAGAGAACTGAACAAGTTAACGGAAAAGAACAAATACCCAATCCCAAGGATTGATGATATTTTCGATCAGTTAGTTGGGTCATCGGTATAATTAAAATTGGATATAAAGTCCAGTTACTATTAGCTGAGGATAAGGGAGAGTGATATCCCAAAGACAGCGTTCAGCGCAAGGTATGGACATTTCGAATTTACGGTCATGCCATTCGGGCTAACTAATGCGCCGTCAGTGTTCATGGATTTGATGAACAGATCGTTCAGGGAGTACCTAGACCATTTTGTGGTCGTATTCATCGACGACGTATTGGTGTACTCACAGAGTAAGAGGATAACTTAAAGCATCTGCTTTTGGTGTTGGAAATGCTAAAAAGGAACCATCTCTATGCCTAGTTCTCCAAATGCGAGTTTTGGGTTATCCTAGGTAGCGTCCCTTAGTTATAAAGTTAGTAGAGTGGGTGTTGCAGTGGATCCAGCGAAGATAGTTATGATACGCGAGTGGCCTGTGTTGCGTTCAGAAGCGGAAGACCAGAGTTTTTTGGGGCTGGCCGGCTACTACAGGCGCTTCGTAGAGAACTTCTCGAGGATAGAGTTACCCCCCTCATGACTTTGACGAGAAAAGATCAAAAGTTGTTTGGACGCCTGCGTGCGCACAAGCTTTCGAGGAGCTGGAGAGTCGGTTGACCACGACGCCAGTGCTAAGTTCACCGAGTGGGACCGAAGGTTTTGAGTTATACAGCGATGCCTCGGGCAGTGGTTTGGGATGCGTACTGCTGCAGCATGGTAGTGTTATTGCATATGTATCGCGTCAGCTGAAAGTGCACGAAAGGAATTATCCGATCCATGACTTGGAGTTAGCGGCCGTGAATTTTGTGCTAAAGCTGTTGGGGGGGGCATTATTTGGACAGCGTAAAGGTCAATATTTATACCGACCACAAGAGCCTGAAATATATGTTGGATCAAGAGGATCTTAATATGAGGTAGCAGAGATAAATGAAGTTCCTGGGGGACTATACGTTCAAAATTCATTTTGTGCCCGGGAAAGGCAATGCAGTTGCGGATGTGTTGAGTCGCAGGGCTCCCGCCCAAGCCAATTGATTGTCGATTCTTGATGAGCAGTTGATTCGGGAGTTGGAGGCATTAGACATCTTTTGTGTTGGCAAGCAGACTAGCGCCGAAGCGTTGTTGAGCTGGACAGAAGTTCAGTATGACCTGGCTGAAAGGATTCGATAGGCTATGGAATTGGATAGCAACATGAAGGAGATCATGGATGTAGCTTCGGATGGGTTAAACTCCCAGTTTTCAGTTGAATATGGACTGCTAAGGAAGGGCTGTCGTTTGTGCGTCCCAAACGTGGGAAATCTACAGGCGGAGTTGATGTACGAGGCTCATCATACCAAGTACTCAATTCACCCAAGGAGCACGAAGATGTACCGAGATCTGAAGAAGTCGTTCTGGTGGCCAGGACTCAAGAAGGATGTGGCACTATATGTGGCGAAGTGTCAGACTTGCGCCTTAGTGAAGGCAGAGTGCCAAAAGCCAGGGGTTTCTTGAAATCTTTGCCTGTTCCGGAGTGGAAGTTCGACGACATTTCAATGGACTTTGTGCATGGCTTGCCAAGGTCGCAGAAGGGAAACGACGCCATCTGGGTGATCGTAGATCGGCTAAAAAAAGTGTCACACTTCGTTCCGCATAGGAAGGATGATTCTGTGGAGAATTTGGTGATGGTGTATATAGATAACATTGTCAGACTGCACGTTGTACCCCACAATATTGTGAGTGATAGAGATGGGAGTTTTACGTCCAATGACTGAGGGTGGTGCAACCAATACTGGGACTAAGTTGAAATTCAGCACAGCCTTTCATCCGCAGATGGATGGGCAGACCGAGAGGGTCAACAGGACGATGGAGGACATGCTTCGCATGTGCGTTCTGGACTTCAGAAAGCAATGGGAAGACCACCTGTATTTGGTGGAGTTTGTGTACAATAATAGCTACCAAGCGAGCATACAAATGGCGCCCTTCGAGGCCTTATATGGTAGAAAGTGTCGCACGTCGTTGTCGTGGCTAGAAACGGGTGAGGCAAGGTTGTACAAAAAGCAAGAGGTGGAAAACGCTACTTCATTGGTGCGAACCATTCAGGAGCATTTGCTGATCGCTCAGGATAGACAAGCTAAATAATACAATGCCAAGTACCGGAACGTGGAGTTCGCGGTTGGCGATTGGGTGTATCTGAAGATAAAGTCGTTCAAGGGTTGTTCACGGGTATGACGCTTGAAGAAACTGAGCCCGAGGTACCTTGGACCATTTGAGTTCCTGGAGCGGATCGGTGAAGCGACTTACCGTCTGAAGCTATCAGTGGAGTTAAGTGGTGTACACGGCGTATTCCACATTTCAGTGTTGCGGAAGGCGGTGTTAGAGCCTTTATAGGTGATCGCAGTTGATCAAGTACCAGTGGACGAAGGGTTGACAATTAGGGTCAAGCCCGTTTGTATTGAGGACTCTAAAGTCAAGCGACTTCGTAACAAGGAGATTAGAATGGTCAAGGTCCGTTGGGACAATTGCGGTCATGAGGAGCTCTCTTGGGAATGGGAGCAGACCATGCTTGAGGAGTACCCAGAGTTATTTCACTCAGGTACTGCTTTTGGTTTTCTGTTGTCTTTTCCTTTGGTAATTTCGTGGACGAAATTCTTTTAAGAGGGAGAGAGTTGTAATGCCCCGAAACTCAAAAGAGTGACGGGTGGCATTTTGAGCTAAGTCTGGGATTTGGTAGAGGTGACACGGCCTAGGACACGGGCGTGTCCCAGGGGCGTGTCGTGCTCGGGTTCGGCGATGGTCGCGTGGTCGATGAAATTGCAGTCAACGATCGTCGGGGAAGTGAACACGGCCTGGGACACGGGCATGTACCAGGGTGTGTTAGGCACTCAAAGACTTTCACTCAACGATCGTTGAGTGAGGACGCACGGCCTAAGCCTAGGCGTGTTCGGGTCTGACACGGGCGTGTCAAATTCGATATGGGCGTGTCGAATACCCGTGTCCTGCTCGGGTCGTTTGGCGAGTTTTGCTAAGGCAGCTACATGGCCGGGGACACGAGCGTGTCCCAGGGCGTGTTTAGCACACGACATGTGACACGGGCGTGTCACATGGTCGTGTCGTTCTCTGGACGTTTTAGACCTGTGTCGATGGGAGAACACGCCCAGCTACACGAGCGTGTACTGGATGACACTGGCGTGTCAAGCCTGAAACGGGCATGTCGAGTGCCCGTGTTCTTTTCGGGACGCAACGGTTTCAGTGTCGATTGAGACACACGGCCTTGGACACGGGCGTGTCGCAAGCTGTATTCGGCCCAGGAAGTTCATTTTAAGTGCGAATCGTGGCCGTCCATTTCCTTACTTAGGGATCTAATGGTTCAGGGCTGTCTTGGTTGGGTTTTAAGCCGGGAATAGGGTTAAAACCCTCATTTCTTTTGGGGACATTCTCTTTCTAAGTCCTAGAGAGAAGGGATAGCAAGGAGGAAGAAGGAAGAGGGAGATCCGGCCGCCGGTGGAGCCTCGGAGCTCCGATTCTTGATCCGAGTCCAGATCCGCGAAGGCGAGGCCGATACGGTGCTTTCCATCTGACTGGATCGTCATGGCGCCGAGGAGAAATGCTAGGATAACGTTTCTCATCTTGAGCATGTGAAGCTCTTCTTCTTTTGCATCGGAAAACCCTCTCCCGCGAGTGTGCGACGAGTTTGCGATATTCCTTGGGGTAGATATGTAAAGTCCCTCTTATTTAGAGTCCGGAATCGAAGTACGGGAATAGGCATGGTGTGTGAAGCCTACTCGGACGTGTTGGTATGGATCAGTGATGATTTTCTACGCATTGTTAGCCGGATAAGACTCCGTGCCTTTTGTGTTTTTCAGGTTTCTACGTGGTAGATTGCAGTAGGGATCCTTGGGGATTAACCCCAAGGCGCACCCGGAAATCTGGGCAGAAGCGTGTTTCTGCAATCTTTGGTGGCCCGGGAGCCATCATTGTACATAATCAGGTTATGTACATTGGTTGATCGTTTTACGGGTTACGGGGAAACTTAGCTCGCGTCGATGATTTTTAGTGTCGAGGCAGTGTGAGCAGCGAGTTGAGTGAAACCGTACCTGCTCTATGTGGTTCGGTTTAGTGGCCTACCGATGGAATAGAGGGAGGGTCTTCGGCTTAAGCCGTGAAGACTTTATTGATCACGAGTTTGCCGTCCTGAGGGCGGTGGTGGACGGAGTTCACCAAGAAAGTGCCCTGAGAGCACGGGGTGTATGGTCGTGTGTGCGTGCACCCATGATGTTGTGTTTATTCACTCTATTGCTTGTTTTGCTAACAAGTGTAGGGAAGGAGCTTTGCCACCCCGAGTTCGGGGGCGGAATCGTTATAATTTGGTCAGCTTTAGCTGACCGTTATTCTTGTTTGCCACCGTTGTGGTGATTTGTGCTTGTAGGTGCTACGGAGCCGAGCGGCAAAAAGCGGGCCAAAGCCCAAGTTGCTGAGCCGGCCCTCGAAGGTCTTGTCTGTTTACTTATTTAAATCATGTATGGCCGGCCTGCGAGCCGAAGTTTGTAAGACACTGTTTAATTATTGTGAACTCTTGTAAGTCCATAAGGCTAGTACTTTTATGTATTATGTAGTTCATTCCTACTGGGTTTTGTTAATGGACATTCGTTCCTGTGGCTGGGTTCTTACTTGTGCAACTTAATAAATTGCTTCCGCTAGATGCTCTGTGTAGGACGTGTGTATTGGTTGAATGGTTTCATCTAGTAACCCACCGGTCTGTCTGTGGTATATGACGTCGGGCCCCTGCCGGACCTACTGCTATATGCTATGTGACAGATAGGGGTGTTACATACCAACATACCTAGAAAGAGGATGAGGGTAATAATCTGGTTACCCAAGTTGTCTCACCCATAGTGTAGGTAGTAGACTTTGGCATCCAGACTTGAGTAATTTTATTTACTCCTCTCTTCAAGCAAGAGCTAGAAATGTGACCAAACCTATTACATTTGGCAGAGTTCACATAGGTAGTGGATATCGCCTTTTGCGTTGTACTGGGGCTCCTGCTAGAAGATGGGTGTAGGCTTCCAGTTTTATTATGATTATCTTTATGATTTATAAGCTTCTAAACCGGCTTTGCTGAAGATGAGCTATCATTGGCGGTAGTTCACATTGTTTATATCCCATCCCAAATTTACCAGATCCCTGACACTGAAAACCCAGCAACATATTAAGAGATTTTTTGTGTAACACCCATATCCGTCACATAGCATATAATAGTAGGTCCGGCCGGGGCCCGACGCCATATACCACGGACAGACCGGTGGGTTACTAAATGAAACCATTCTTCCAATCACACGTCCTACACATAATACATTCTAACGGAAGTAATTTAATAAGTTGCAAAGAAAGAACCCAGCCAAAAACATGAATGTCCACTAACAAACCCAATTAGGAATGAACGTAAAAATACACCAAGTACTGGGCCTTATGGACATACAAAAGTTCACTTAAAAAATGTGTCTTCCATACAACGGCACGCAGACCGGTGACACATGAGAATAAAGTAAACACTACACTTCGACCTTCGAGGGCCGGCACTGCAACAAGGGCTTTAGCCCGCTATTTTTCACTCGGCTCTGCAGCACCTGCAAGCAACATTCCACCGCACGGTAGAAAACAAAAGCAACGGTCAGCTAAAGATGACCAAATTAAAACGACCCCACCCCTTTACATGGGGTGGAGTTGCTCCTTCCCTGTAATGCATTAGTATAAACAAACAGGATAGCGAAAGTACAATTTAAGCACACTTCACCACAAGCGTAGGCATACACAGCCGCACGCCCCGTGCTCTCAGGGAACTTACACGGTGAACTCGGTCCACCACCGCCTCTAGGGCGGCAAATCTCGTGAGCAATTTTGTCCTTCCGGCCTAAGCCTAAGACCCTCCATCTATGCCAACGGTAAGTGCCACGTACTTTAGGTCTCTTTAACCGAACGACATAGAGTGGGTACGGTTCCGCCTAACCCGTTGCTCACATCGCAACATCAATTTAAGCCATATGCGCGGGTCAAGCTTCCCCGAGTCCCAAAGCGATTACACAAATCTTACATAACCCAGTTATGTATAAGTTGGCTCACAGGAAACCAAGGTAGCAGAATCACGCTTCTGACCAGTTTTCCGGGTGCACCTTGGAGTTAATCCCCAAGATTCCCTGATGCAATCTACCGCGTAGAAAACTCAAAAACAACTATCGGCACGGAGTCTTCTCTGACCATTCATGCATAATGAAACATCACCGATCCAAACCAACTTGTCTGGGTAGGCTTCACACACCATGCCTATGTCTGTACTTCGATTCTGGACTCTACATGCAAAATAATGGGGACTATTCATGTCTACCCGAAGGAACACCTAAA
Source organism: Platanthera zijinensis (assembly GCA_039513925.1). NCBI lineage: Eukaryota > Viridiplantae > Streptophyta > Magnoliopsida > Asparagales > Orchidaceae > Platanthera > Platanthera zijinensis. The sequence goes on along the minus strand of CM077080.1, from coordinate 192,960,806 downwards.
ACTCACCGCATACTCGCAAGAGCGGGCTTCCTATGCAAAAATAAAAGGGGACTTCACATGTCCAAGAAGAGAATCGTTACCCTAGCATTTCTCTTCGGCCCCATGAAGATCTAGTCGGATGGAAAGCACCGTATCAGCCTTGCCTTTGCAGATCTGGACTCAGATCGAGAATCGGGGCTCCGAAGCTTCTCCGGAGACCGGATTTCCTCTTCCTCCTCCTCCTTGCTCTCCCCTCTCTCTAAAGACTTAGAAAGAGAATGCTCACTTGAAATGAGGGTTTATAAACCCTATTACCGGCCTAAATCCCAACATAGACTAACCTGAGCCCTTGGATCCCAAAATAAGGAAACAAACGACCACGATTCGCACTTAAAGTCAAATTACTGGGCCGAACACGGCTTGCGACACGCCCGTGTCCAAGGCCGTGTTCCATACTCGCCGTAAACCAGGAAATCCAGAACAGGACACGGCCTGTGACACAGCTTGTGACACGCCCGTGTCACCTATGGACACGCCCGTGTCATGGGTCGTGTGCCTCAATCGGCGCTGAAACCGTCACGTCCCGAACAGGACACAGGCTTAGACACGCCCGTGCCAACTTCGACATGCCCGCGTCAATCAGTACACGCTCGTGTTTCGGGTCATGTCCCTCAATTGACACAGGACCAAAACTTCCAGAAGAGGATACAGCCATGTGACATGCCCGTGTCACCGGCTGTATGCTTGATACGCCCTAGGACACGCCCGTGTCCCAGGCCGTGTTCCCAGTACTCAACGCTCGTCGACCTCGCCTCGACAACACGAGCACGACACAGCCATGTGACACGCCCATGTCACAGGCCGTGTTCACCCTACCAAGACCCAAACTTCGCTCAAACGCCGCCCGTAACTCTTTTGAGTTTCGGGGCGTTACAATTCTCCCCCTTTAAATTAATTTCATCCCGAAATTATAGAAAGGAAAATTAAGTACTCAAACTTAAACGGTACCTGATAAGAAGAGTTCGGGATACTCCTCGAGCATGGTCTGCTCTTTCTCCCACGAAAGCTCCTCACGAGCGCAGTTGTCCCATCGGACTTTGACCATCCTGATGTCCTTGTTACGCAGTTGCTTGACTTCCGAGTCCTCAATGCGTACGGGCTTGACCTTCGTCGTCAACCCAACATCAACCGGTACTTGATCGACAACGATCACTTGCGAAGGCTCTCGCACTGCCTTCGACAACGCCGATATGTGGAATACATCATGTAGACCACTAAGTTCCGCTGATAGCTTCAGTCGGTAGGCTTCTTTGCCAATCCGTTCCAGAACCTCAAATGATCCAAGGTACCTCAGGCTTAACTTCCTCAAGCGGGGTACCCATGAGACACCCTTGAACGGCTTGATCTTTAAATACACCCAGTCCCCAACAACGAACTCCACATTCCGATGCTTGGCATTATAGTATTTAGCTTGTCGGTCCTGAGTGATTAACAACCGTTCTCGAATGGTTCATACCAACGACGTTGCATCTTCCACCTCCTGCCACTTGAAAATCTTTGTCTCACCCGTTTCTAACCATGACAATGGCGTGCGACATTTTCTACCATAAAGGGCCTCAAAGGGCTCCATTTGAATGCTCGCTTGGTAGCTGTTGTTGTACGCAAATTCCACTAAGTACAGGTGATCTTCCCACTGCTTCCCGAAATCCAGGACGCACATGCGAAGCATGTCCTCCATTCTCCTGTTAACTCTCTCGGTCTGACCATCCGTCTGCGGATGAAAGGCCGTGCTGAAACTCAACTTTGTTCCCAACATTTGCTGCACTAGCCTCCAGTCATTGGACGTGAACCATCCATCTCGGTCGCTCACGATGCTACAGGGCACACCATGTAGTCGAAGAATGTTATCTACATACAGTTTCGCCAGTTTCTCCACTGAATCATCCTTCCTATTCGGAATGAAGTGTGACACCTTCATCAAACGATCTATGATCACCCAGGTGGCATCGTTCCTCTTCTGCGATCTTGGCAAACCGTGCACAAAATCCATAGAAATGTCGTCAAACTTCCACTCCGGGATAGACAAAGACTTCAAGAAACCTCCGGGCTTCTAGCACTCCGCCTTCACCAAGGCGCACGTTTGACACTTCGCCACGTAAAGTGCCACGTCCTTCTTCAGTCCTGGCCACCAGAACAACTTCTTCATATCCTGATACATTTTCGTGCTCCCCAGGTGAATCGAGTACTTGGTATGATGTGCCTCGTACATCAATTCATCCCGCAATTTACCCACATCAGGGATGCGCAAATGACTGTCCTTCCATAACAGTCCATCAACAACATTAAACTGGGAATTTGACCCATCCAGAGCCTCATCTAAGATTTTCTTCTTGTTGCTATCCAACTCTAGCGTCTGCCGAATCCGATCAGCCAGGTCATACTGCACCTCTGTCCAGTTCAGCTGTGCTTCAACACTGGTCTGCTTGTCCACACAAGAGATCTCTAATGCCTCCAGCTCCCGAATCAACCGCTCATCATGAACCGACAACCAGTTGACCCGCGCAGTGGCCCTGTGACTCAATGCGTCCGCAACTGCATTGCCTTTCCCAGGTACATAGTGAATCTTGAATGTGTAGTCTCCCAAAAACTCCATCCATCTCCGCTACCACATGTTTAGATCTTTTTTATCTAACAAGTATTTCAGGCTCTTGTGGTCGGTATAGATATCGACCTTCACCCCGTACAGGTAATGTCTCCACAACATCAGAGCAAATATCACGGTTGTTGGTACCCTAGTTTGGATTTGAGCTAAGTCTTCTCAATTAGTTTCTTGACCCAAGATTTATCTATGGTCAAAGGTTAGATTTAGGTTAGATCCTATCAGTTGTGTAGAGTTGTTGTTTATCCAGACTGAAAATCTGGTTAAGTGTTTTTAGTTCTACTATGGTCGAACGCCGCTCGACTATCGTCTATCAGTTGATCGACTATCGTCTATCAGTTGATCGACTATCGTCAGTCAACAGATCGAATATCTCTGAGTTTGTTCATTTCTATTAAGCTCGACGATCTGTGGTCTCAGTATCGTCGATCGTCGAGTCCTGCTCGACTTTTTCTGTCCCGACAGATTTCTTGTAGGTCGACTATCTGTTCTGATAGTTCGACTATCTGCTTTGATAGTTCGACGATCGTCGTGATTCGTTCGACTATCTTTTTGTCTGCATTTAGAGATATTGTACTCTTTCTCTTCTGTGAATTATTTCTTATATATATGGCTTATTTTATTAAAGATTATTTCATTGATTTTATGCTTATTTATCAAGACAATCTTTGCCTCATTCTTTATGCATAAGTCAAGTTCTATCTGACAAAGTCTTTTGTCCTATTAGTTGACAAATCTGTGTGCTTTATCTGCCATGCTGTCCATTATAGCCGTTAGATACAACTGTCTTTCTTTGGCCGTAAAGAGTTTATTTTTGATGTGACTTTCTCTAATATCTTTTGGACTTGCAGAATGGATAAGCAGCTTCTAAGAAAGCTCTATTTCTTTATAGAATGTCCTTCTGCAGGCTATTTGTACTATGTGTTATTTGCAGCCCAGATTGCAGATCTCAGAAGAAGAAAAGATTCAAATCAAGAAAAAGTTAGAAGCCGTTACAAAGGCTGATATATAAAGAGCTATTGAAAGAAATACACATACAGTTAATAGAGATATACAGATACACAGATTCACAGATTCAATAACAAGAACAAGTGTAGAACAACTCTCTTCTTCAATACTGAGTTCATCCTGCTTACAGGAACATTCATACTCAGAGCTTCTAGTAGAAGAAGAAGAAGAAAGAAAAGCTGTTGAAGAATAACAACCATTCCATATCAAGAGTCTTCTTCAAGTTGCTCCTTCAAGAACTTTAAGACAACAGATCTTCTCTTTCAAGAGTTCTGAAGAGAACCTGCACCCTGAAGCAAGGCTTCTTCCTGGATATTCTCTAAGCCAGGAGGAGCTTTGATTCCTTCAGAGCTTTCTATAGCTCAGTGCAATCCACTAGCTTCTCTAATTTTGTTTAACAAAAGAGAAGACATTCTAACTCTCTCAACCTCATGTACAAATGGTTATTACTCCCTTCAAAAGTGAACCTTGGTGGCAGGGCACCTGAGCAAAAACCTGTGTTGGATTTTGAGCTCCTGATCAAAAGCTCAAAGGGTTTACTTGATCTACCTGAATCAGATCAGTTGGTGGCAAGGGCACCTGAACAAAAACCTGTAGTGGATTCCTACCAGGGTGGTAGAAGAGTGGATGTACCTATTGAGAGGGAACCACTATAAATCTTCTTGTGTTGTCTGTGTTGCTTATTTTAATTACTGCACTGTGGCTGTGAGTAGAATTAACTAGGATTGCTAGTTGTTGTGTTAGGACTAAAGCTTAAACTGTAATTACAGTTAGCTTTCTCTTGTGCACCTCACTTTGTGTTAGGCTCTAGGGTTTCTTATATCTATATACTTATTCCGCAAATTTACTCTAAGGGAGTTAAGTAGATTGTCATATTTTTGATTACTCTATTCACCCCCCCTCTAGAGTTGTATCTATCCTCACTTTCAATTGGTATTAGAGGGAGGTTGACTGACTGTACAGGCTAACACCTGAGTCACAAGATCTAGATAGATACCAAGTTTATTGATATTCACTTCATGGCCCAGTTCAAGGATTACTCTAGCACCAGACCTCCAGTATGCTAATTAGCTAAGTTCAGCATCTGGAAGGCAAGAATCAGACTATATATGAACTCTATTGATGAAGATATCTTTTCTTCTATTTTGACAGGACCACCAACACCACCTGCTGCAACTACTGCTACAACTTCAACAAATCTGAGTGTAGTGCCACCTCCTGACTATAATGATGTTTACAAGAAAGCAAAGATAGCTGATGCAAAAGTTATGAACATTCTAGCTTCAGACCATGTCTGATGAAACTTTCTAGAAAGTGGCTGATTGCACTTCAGCAAAAGCTATGTGGGACTCACTGAACCACATTGTAGCTGGTTCAGCTGATGAGAGGAAGGACAGAAGGTCCAACCAAACATCCCAATATGAGAATTTCAAGAAGACTGAAGCAGAACCAGTTGATGCAATGTACACCAGGCTCAGCTCCATCATCAATGAGCTGAGAACCCTTGATAAAGAGATCACATTGATAGAAGTCAATGACAAAATATTGATGTGCTTCCCCAACACATGAGATCTCAGGATCTGGCCCATCAAAGAGTCCAGAAGTACAACTGAGATCTCAACTGAAGCTCTCCTTGGCAAGCTCAAATCATTTGAGCAAGTACTGAAGACCAGAGAAGCTGAAGCTGAAGCCAAGACTCCCACTCCTACCAGGAAAGAGCAAACTCTTGCTCTAAAGGCTGCTGATGCATCTGAAGGAAGCCAATCAAATGAGGAGCTAATGACACTCTTTGCCAAAAGGTTTCTCAAAATGGGCAGAAAGGACTTCAGAAAGAAGTCTTCCAGATATGAAGACAAGCCAAGGTATGACAGAACACCAGCTAAAGAACTTATATGTTATGGCTGCAGGAAACCTTGACACATTCTACCTGAGTGTCCAGAGGAAAAGAACAAGGATAAGAGAAAAGACAAAGAATATCAGAAGAACCATTCCAAGTCCTCCTACTACAAAAACAAGAAGAAGGAGAAAGGATTTGTGGCTGAAACCTGGAGTGATACTGATGAGGAATCTTCCTCCTCAAGCTCCAGTGAAGATGAGGAAGAGAAGAAGGCAAAAGAAATTTTCCTAATGACAATTGATGCCTGCAGCAATCATTCAGCTGCAGAGAGTTCTGATGAAGAAGAAATGTCTACTGAAGATCAGGTATTGTCTTCTTATGATTTTACTTCTGTTGAATTTAGATTTGAATTTAAATCTCTCTGTTTAGACTTAATTAGCTCAGAGAAGGAAATTAAGGAGCTTAGAAATAGGATAGCTGAATCAGAATCCCTATCTAGTGAAAATGCTAGGCTAGAAGCTGAACTCACTAGATCTACTGAAGAAATCAAATTTCTTAAAACTGAACTAGCCAAATCTAAAAGATTAGAAGAATCTCTTAATTGTAGAAGTCTTAAGCTGCTAGAGAATACTAGCATGTCAAACACTAGGACAGGTAACAATAAGCTAGGCTTAGGAGCTTCACCAAGTGAACCCCCCATGGTTCTGAAAAACAATCTTTCCACTCCAGTAAACTTTATTTCAGCTGATGGAATAAAGAATACTGAGCAAGTAATTCAAGTTAACAAAGCTTTAAATAAGGCTAAGAGAGAGAAGAGAAAACAGAAATTTAAAGAAATACAAAAATCATTGAACTATGCTCGACGATCGCAGGCCCAATGGTCGACCGATACTCGACAATCTGGGCATCGATCATCGAACGTTGATCGATAATCTGAACATGATTTTCAAAATAATAATCAGAACCTTAGAAACACTAAGGTAAATAGAAACACTAGGTTCATTGACCCATCAACTGCATGGAGTATTCCACCTAGGAGATCCTATCCCTTAGGATATAAACCTCAGCCTGCTTATTCTTTCATTTCAAGTTTTAATTATGTGAAGAATAATGGACCCAAGGTTATCTGGGTCCACAATGTCTAACTGTTTATTTTGCAGGTGAAGACCTATCCAATTACTAAAGACAAATGGTATTTGGATAGTGGCTGTTCCAAACATATGACAGGAAACAAAAACAATCTGTCAAGCTTCAAGGCCAAGCTTAGACAAAAGATGATCTTTGGGGATTCCAGCTGTGGTCAAACAGAAGGATATGGTAGGTTTACCATTGGAGCAGTGACATTCAAAAGGGTTGCATATATAACTGGGCTGAAGTACAACTTAATCTCAGTAAGCCAGTTATGTGATGCAGGTTATCAGGTATCATTCACTGACACTCTTTGCAATATTACTTTAAATAGTAATGTAGTGTTAGTAGGCATTAGACAGGGTAAAATTTACTTAGTAGATTTTAATTCAACTCAATCTGAAATCTGCCTGTTTAATGAAGTAAAAAATAATAACACCTTATGGCATAAAAGGCTTAGCCATGTTAACCTCAACAATATATCTAGGTTATCTAAATACAACCTTGTCAGAGGCTTACCTTCTTGCCCCTACAAGAAGGAAGGTCTATGCAGGGCTTGTTAATTAGGCAAGCAAACCAAAAATTCTTTCAAATCTGTAAATAAGAGTGATTCACCTAGAATCCTGTATTTATTGCACTTGGACCTTTTTAACCCAATAAATGTACAGAGTCTAGGAGGGAAATTTTACACTTTAGTGATTTTAGATGATTTTTCTAGGTTCACTTGGGTGTTCTTTTTGAGAACTAAGGCTGATAACTTCAAAGTTTTTACAGACTTTCTGCTATGTGTGCAGACTGAGTATTCTACTCATGTTACCTTGATCAGAAGTGATCATGGTACTGAGTTTGAGTCTCTTCTCATGCAAGAATTCTGTGAGAAAGAAGGTATCAAACATAGCTTCTCTGCTCCTAGAACTCCTCAACAAAATGGGATAGTGGAAAGGAAAAATAGAACACTAATTGAAGCTGCAGGAACATTGTTGGCAGATGCTAACATGCCTCTCTCTTATTGGGCAGAAGCTGTTAGCACAGCTAATTATGTTTTGAACAGAAGTCTAATACATAAGCTTAAGGGTAAAACTTCTTATGAATTACTTAAAGGAAAGAAACCTAAAATTAACTATTTTAGAGTCTTTGGTTGTGTAGTGTACATTCACAATAACAGCAAAGAATATCTTAGAAAGTTTGAAGCAAAAGCTTCAATGGGAATTTTTCTTGGATATTCCCAAGTAAGCAAAGCTTATAGGGTGTTTAACAAATCATCTTTAAAAATAGAAGAGTCTGTGCATGTTTCCGTTTGATGAGTCAAAAATGTTTTACAAAAAGAAGGAAACTTCTCCTTCCTCAAACTCATTGCAGGTACCAGAGTTATGCAAGGATCTCACCCAAGAGATTCCCCCTCTATCAACTCTTCATATCACTGATTCAGACAGTGATGAAGACACTATGGAAGCAGTTGCTGTACCACCAACAGTTAATCCTATTCCACAAGAGGAATTAATCTAAACTGTTGTTGAAGATCACATCCCACTTACTTATCTTGTCACACTTAGAGATAGTCCTATATCTCATGTGATTGGTGACATATCAGCTGGTGTGCAAACAAGACATAAATTAAGATAGGATGTGATGCATGCTTGTTTCCTCTCACAAATTGAGCCCCTCACCATTAAAGATGCTGAGTTCGATCCCCACTGGATCCTTGCTATGTAAGAGGAGTTTAATCAATTTGAAAGATGTAAAGTATGGACTTTGGTTCCAAGAACAAAAGGCCAACTGATCATAGGCACCAAGTGGGTGTTCAGAAATAAGTTGGATGCTCAAGGAATTATTATAAGGAACAAAGCTAGGCTTGTAGCTCAGGGCTACAGACAGGAGGAAGGTATAGACTATGAACAAACCTTTGCCCCTGTTACAAGGCTAGAGGCAATAAGGTTCTTTCTAGCCTATGCAGCCTATATGAAGTTTAAGGTTTTTCAAATGGATGTTAAATGTGCATTCCTAAATGGTGAGCTAAAGGAAGTGGTGTTTGTTGAACAACCTCCTGGGTTTGTTTCTTCAACTCAACCCTCATTTGTTTATAAGTTGCAAAAAGCTCTTTATGGACTTAAGCAAGCACCCAGAGCCTGGTATGGGACTCTAGCTAGTTTCCTGTTAGAGCACAACTTTGTTAGGGGAGTAGTTGATAGAACCCTGTTTGTTAAGCATCACAAGGACACAATCCTGTTAGTTCAAGTCTATGTGGATGACATTATCTTTGGTTCCACTGATCCCAAACTATGCAAAAGGTTCTCAGACCTGATGCACTCTAAGTTTGAGACGAGTAGTATGGGTGAGCTGTCTTACTTTCTTGGTCTCCTAGTGAAGTAAGATGCTGATGGCATCTTCATATCCCAATCCAAATATGCCAAGGAATTGGTAAAGAAATTTGGGATGGCTGATGCTTCAGCAATGCATACACCCATGACTACAAATGTAGTTATAGATTCTGATGATAAGGGTAAGCCAGTTGATCAGAAAAACTATAGGGCCATTGTTGGTTCCCTATTATATTTAACTGCAAGTAGACATGCCATAATGTTTGCCACATGCCTATGTGCTAGATTCCAGGTCAACCCCAAGGAATCTCATTTGATTCTTCTCAAGAGAATTTTGAGATACCTGAAGGGATGTCAAAATTTAGGACTGTGGTACCCAGCTAAATCAGAATTTGAGTTAATTGGATACTCTGATTCTGACTATGCTGGTTGTAGAGTTGACAGGAAAAGTACCTCAGGGACATGTTAGTTCCTGGGAGAGAGATTAGTCTCTTGGTTCTGCAAGAAACAAGCTTCTGTCTCAACTTTAACTGCAGAGGCTGAATATATAGCAGCTGCTAGTTATTGTTCACAGATCCTGTGGATTCAAAACCAGCTTTTGGATTACGGGTACACACACAAGAACACAAAAATCATATGTGATAGTACCAGTGCTATTTCCATAGCACAAAATCCTGTGCACCACTCTAGGACCAAGTACATTGAGATCAGACACCATTTTCTAAGAGATTGTGTGGAAAAGAACAAAATCAGTCTTGAGTTCATATCCACTGACCTTCAGAGAGGTGATATTTTCACCAAGCCCTTAGATGAACAGAAGCATCTGTTCTTTTTGAATCAACTAGGTATGATAAATGGAGTAGACCAAGTGTAATTTCTGCCTATGTTGAAATCTGCTCGAATATCGTCGAATGTCGTTCGACCATAGTCGAATAGGTTGAGCCTATCGTCGACCTATGGTTGATGACGGCTCGATTGTTTGTGAAGACAGAAATAGTCGATCGATAGCTCGACTACTTTGCTTCAGGAAACGATCGTCGAACGATCGATCGACCATCATTTCTAGTATCTGTTGAAATAGGTCGATGATTGCTGTTTAAATATAAACCGATGTTCGACCTAGGTTAATAGATCGTGCTTTTTGTAGTCGACAGAGATCGTCGTTTCATATTCCTCATTCCTGCTTGAAAGGGTTGACTTGAGCTCTGCCCCGTGCTTTCTGCTTTCGTCTCTCTCGTCTTCCCCAACCAAATCCATGGCGATTGCTCCAGCTTTGCTGATCGTGATGAAGTTTGATGCCGGCTTTAGTGTCGATTTTGATTCTTTCAATGCTTGCGATGCCGATATTCTCGAAATGCTACAGTTATGCAAAGATCAAGGACTGAAGAAGCTTATGTCTACAAGGATTAAGATAAATATTCCAGAAATCAAAGAATGGGTCTATACATCGTCTTCCAGCGACGAATCGATGACAGGGACTATCGGCGGCGAGGAGGTAATTTTGACTCCTGTCGTCTTAACTGAGATTTTTGGTTTGATCAATGGTCAAGAAGTGTATGATCAAGATACTCAGGAGTATAGCCGGATGCTATTAGAGCTAGGACATGCTGAAGGCATTCCTTCCAAGTTGCTGAAGGTAAGCTTCCCGATGAAGATCAAGTTCTTAGCAGAACTACTAGGGAAAGTGCTGTTGGGAAAGCACTCTGCGCACGATAACATTACCAGGCAGCAGTTTGCCTTAATGCGTGCTATTGCTAACAGGAAAGCAATAAATTGGGCTGGAATAGTTTTTGATTTAATCAGGAAAAAGAATTCAAAGAAAGAGGTAACCCTTGGTAGGGTGATTGGGATATTTCTAAGAGAGAAGTATCCTCAGCTATTGGGAACAGTCTCAACATCAATCAATGCAAGCAAGAATATGGATCCCACTCTGTTCATCAAGTGGAGAAGGAATATCCAGAAGCCTTCACCTACTGGGGTTGCTCCTGTTCCATCTGAGAACACAAGGACAGTACCAGTCACCCCCACCTAATTGAAGGAGGCTCTTCCATTTCCCCCATTCCATCTACATCTGCATCTGCATTGCCATCCACTTCTATTGCAGTACCATCTACATCCACTGCTATTCTCCATGCATCACCACCATTATCTCCAACTCCTTCACACCTTGCTGGGATTTCAAATCTTAGCATTGATCCGTTGGCTACTGAGACACTTCCAACTCCACCTCAGTCACCAACTTCACATCAAGATCATATTGATCTTCATACATCTGCATCTCCATCACCAGTTCATGCATCTGCATCTCATCAGGAGAACATCATCCCTGATGTTCATCCATCTATTGTGATTCCCCCATCTACATCTTTTGAAATCACACCAGCTCTCATTGCAAGCATCATGGAGCTAATTACTCCTTCAGTCAAATCAATGATTGAAGCAGCAATTGCCCCTCTTGTTGCCTCCATTTCATCTCTTACATCCTCCATTACAGCCCTCTCAAATTCTACTGAGCCCTCTTCTCTTAGGGGCCTGAGTTCAGTACCCACTGAAGTCAGGCAGGGGGAGATGTTCCAGGAAGATGTCTCAGGACTTCCACTGGTCATTCTTTCAGCTATAGTTCCAGAAGATATACCATCAGATGAAATTCATACAGCTGCAGATTCAGAGATTACAACATCAGTTGCAGTTGCAGTTCCAGATACAGCTGAAGTACAGCTAAAATTCAAGACACAACTATTGCTCCAGAAGCTCAAGTTATAACTGAGGCTGAATTTGCTTTCAGAGTTTGTCTTGAAGAATCATCTACTCATATTGTTGCCATGTATCTAGAAGGAGTCATTACCTCCTACCTAGATGACTTATGGGAGTTAGAAAATTCTGCAGGTAATACAATTACTCATTTCACTGACCTGTTGACTGACATGTTAACTTGTGAATACCTTGAAGGGATGTTTCTATACCATTTAGAAAATTTTTGTGCCCCTTTGGCTGTAGATCAAGCTCAAGATGCTCCAGAACCTACTCTAGAACCTGCTGCAGAAGAACTGGTCCTCAAGACAGTTATAGATGTTTCAGAAGAGAAATCAACTGTATGGGATGATACTCCAGGATTAGACCTGGATTTCCTATTGGCTCAGGATGCCATAGAAGAAGAAAAAGAAAAGGCTGCTTTAAAAGCTAAAGAAAACGCTGTTCAAGATATCATTGATCCATATGACCAACCTCAGTCATCTCATTCTGATGATGAGGAAGATTCAGAGGATTCTGAAGGAACCAAGAAAAGGAAAATTGCTCAAAGGAAAAGGAAAGCTCAAGCTCCTCCTCCTCCTAATCATGAGAATGACATCCCCTATTACATATTGAAAGGGATTGACCCCAAGTCTAAGGATTTTCAACATTGGATGGGATTGTCTAGAAATCAGCAGAAGAAGAGGAAGAAGAGCAAAAGATATAATACTCCAGCTCCCAAGTGGACTCCTAGAGGTCCTCCTCCTCCTCCTCCTAGTGCAGGAGCTTCAGGGAATGTATCTTCTAATCCCTCAGCTCCTCCAGCCAGATTTACTCCTTCTCAAGCCTATCAGAGAAGAGGAAACCCAGGTTACCAGGACAGATCTCATTCAGGCCAACAAAGATAAGTAGTTGGACCTAAAGAGCAGGTGAAGGAGATGACTTACCAGAAACCAACATTTTCTCCTCCTCCTTCACCAAAAAGAAAAGTTTCACCTTCTAAGGAGAGAAAAATTCTTCCCTTCAAAAAGCCAGCTCAGATTAAGCAAGTAGATTCAAAAGGAAAAAGAGTAATTTACTCTGACAAGTCAAGCAAGAAATTTGCAGAGGTTGCTCCACCATCATCTCTTGTTATTCAAGAAGACATAGAACCAGCTGCAGGTCTGTTAGACCTTTCTACAAAGTTCAAGACTATAAAGCCTTTAGATCCAGCTGATGAAATTCTTATGAAAGCCAAGAGCTTAATCCTGAGTTCAGGATGGCCAGATTTCTTGAGTTAGTTGGATCAGCCCAAATTAGAAAAGCTAAAGCTGAAGGCAAAGGCATAACAAGCTTAACAATTATGTCAAAGTTCAGAGAAAAGGAACTAGATAGATATCAAGTCAGACCAGAAGTTTTTGATGCCTACATATATATGGAAAAGCATCCAGAGGCTATTTTGCCCAGAGCAAGTGAATCTAAGATTATTGGAGAACATGACTTGAAGATTTCAAAGAAGGATGCTCTTGATCCTAAAAGGAAAATTTCCTTCCTTCCTATTTCTTTCACTTCTAAACCAGACTCTGATATTGTTTGCATTTATTTGTATTGATAGTCTGTTTTGCTTGATTGTTTGATTTTATGTTTGATATGAAATGCTGCTTATTGATATGATATGATACACTTTGATCCTAACAGGTTATTGTTGTTTTTATATATATTTATAGCATTCTTTTTGTTTTGAGAGACTTGACCCAAATAGGGGGAGATTGTTGGTACCCTAGTTTGGATTTGAGTTAAGTCTTCTCAATTTGTTTCTTGACCCAAGATTTATCTATGGTCAAAGGTTAGATTTAGATTAGATCCTATCAGTTGTGTAGAGTTGTTGTTTATCCAGATTGAAAATCTGGTTAAGTGTTTTTAGTTCGACTATGGTCGAACGCCGCTCGACTATCGTCTATCAGTTGATCGACTATCTTCTATCAGTTGATCGACTATCGTCAGTCAACAGATCGACTATCTCTGAGTTAGTTCATTTCTGTTAAGCTCGACGATCTGTGGTCTCAGTATCGTCGATCGTCGAGTCCTGCTTGACTTTTTCTGTCCCAAAAGATTTCTTGTAGGTCGACTATCAGTTCTGATAGTTCGACTATCTGCTCGGATAGTTCGACGATCGTCGTGATTCGTTCGACTATCTTTTTGTCTACATTTAGAGATATTATACTCTTTCTCTTCTGTGAATTATTTCTTATATATCTGGCTTATTTTATTAAAGATTATTTCATTGATTTTATGCTTATATATCAAGGCAATCTTTGCCTCATTATTTATGCATAAGTCAAGTTCTATCTGACAAAGTCTTTTGTCCTATTAGTTGACAAATCTGTGTGTTTTATCTGCCATGCTGTCCTTTATAGCCGTTAGATACAGATGTCTTTCTTTGGCCGTAAAGAGTTTGTTTTTGATGTGACTTTCTCTAATATCTTTTGGACTTGCAGAATGGATAAGCAGCTTCTAAGAAAGCTCTATTTCTTTATAGAATGTCCTTCTGCAGGCTATTTGTACTATGTGTTATTTGCAGCCCAGATTGCAGATCTCAAAAGAAGAAAAGATTCAAATCAAGAAAAAGTTAGAAGCCGTTACAAAGGCTGATATATAAAGAGCTATTGAAAGAAATACACATACAGTTAATAGAGATATACAGATACACAGATTCAACAACAAGAACAAGTGTAGAACAACTCTCTTCTTCAATCCTGAGTTCATCCTGCTTACAGGAACATTCATACTCAGAGCTTCTAGTAATAGAAGAAGAAGAAAGAAAAGCTGTTGAAGAAGAACAACCATTCCATATCAAGAGTATTCTTCAAGCTGCTCCTTCAAGAACTTCAAGACAACAGATCTTCTCTGTCAAGAGTTCTGAAGAGAACGTGCACCCTGAAGCAAGGCTTCTTCCTGGATATTCTCTAATCCAAGGGGAGCTTTGATTCCTTTAGAGCTTTCTATAGCTCAGTGCAATCCACTAGCTTCTCTAATTTTGTTTAACAAAAGAGAAGACATTCTAACTCTCTCAACCTCATGTACAAAGGGTTATTACTCCCTTCAAAAGTGAACCTTGGTGGCAGGGCACCTGAGCAAAAACCTGTGTTGGATTTTGATCTCCTGATCAAACGCTCAAAGGGTTTACTTGATCTACCTTTATCAGATCAGTTGGTGGCAGGGCACCTGAACAAAAACCTGTAGTGGATTCCTACCAGGGTGGTAGAAGAGTGGATGTACCTATTGAGAGGGAACCACTATAAATCTTCTTGTGTTGTCTGTGTTGCTTATTTTAATTACTTCACTATGGCTGTGAGTAGAATTAACTATGATTACTAGTTGTTGTGTTAGGACTAAAGCTTAAACTGTAATTACAGTTAACTTTCTCTTGTGCACCTCACTTTGTGTTAGGCTCTAGGGTTTCTTATATCTATATACTTATTCTGCAAATTTACTCTAAGGGAGTTAAGTAGATTGTCATATTTTTGATTACTCTATTCACCCCCTCTAGAGTTGTATCTATCCTCACTTTCAACGGCCGCTAACTCCAAGTTATGGACCGAATAATTTCTCTCATGCACCTTCAGCTGGCGCGAGCCATAAGCTATCACTCTCCCGTGCTGCAGTAGAACACAACCCAAACCATTGCCTGAAGCATCACTGTAGATCCCAAAGCCTTCGGTCCCAACCAGCGAACCTAGAATAGGCGCCGTGGTCAACTGCCTCTTCAATTCTTCGAAATCTTGCGCACACTCCGGCGACCACACAAACTTTTGATCTTTCCTCATCAAAGTCGTGAGGGGTAACGCAATCTGCAAAAAGTTCTTTACGAAGCGCTTGTAGTAGCTGGCAAGCCCCAGAAAACTCCGGACTTCCGCTACCGAACACAACACAGACCACTCTTGTATCACAACTATCTTCGCTGGATCCACCGCAATCCCTTCTCCTAGGGGTGCAAGTTGAGTTGAGCCAGATCGAAAGCTCGATGAGCCGGCTCGAAAAAAGCTCGACTCAAGCTCAAGCCTGTGAAGCTCGAGCTCGATGAGCTCGAGCTCGATTACGAGTCGAGCTCAAGCTCGAATATTAATGTTCATGAGCTTGCGAGCCGGCTCGCGAGCTTTTTATTCCATTTTTTTTAAATATATATAAAAAATATGAAAAAAATATTAAAAAAAAGAAAATAAAGCTCATGAGCTAAAAAGCTCGCGAGCAGCTCGAGCTCGAGCTCGCGAGCTCGAAACTCGAGATCGAGCTCGATAATTTGGCATTGAGCTCGAGCTCGAGCTGGGATAAATGAGCTCGTCGAGCTCGAGCTCGAAATGAAAAGCTCGGGCTTGAAAATTTTGCCAAGCTCGACTCGAGCTCGACTCGTTTGCACCCCTACCTTCTCCACTGACTATATGACCAAGAAACGCCACCGAGGACAACCAAAACTCGCATTTGGAGAACTTGACGTATAGTTAGTTCCTCCTCAGCGTCTCCATCACCAAATGCAAATACTTGAAGTGATCCTCTTCGCACTGTGAGTACACCAATATGTCGTCGATGAAGACGATCACAAAGTGGTCCAAGTACTCTCTTAACGTTCTATTCATCAGATCCATGAACACTGATGACGCATTAGTAAGCCCAAACAACATGACAGTAAACTCATAATGCCCATATCTCGTGCTGAACGCTATCTTAGGGATATCACTTTCCCTTATACTCACCTGATAATACCCGGACTTAAGATCCAATTATGAGTACACTGATGACCCAACCAACTGATCGAACAGATCATCAATCCTTGGGATTGGATACTTGTTCTTTTTCGTTAACTTATTCAGCTCTCTGTAATCGATACAGAGCCACAAACTTCCATCCTTCTTCTTAACAAAGAGGACCGGTGCGCTCCAAGGCGACGAACTTGGACGCATATAACCCTGCTCCAAAAGCTCTTCCAGTTGAACCTTCAGTTCTGCCATCTCCTTAGGCGCTAACCGATACGGAGAGTGTGACACAGGTTTGGAACCTAACACTAGCTCAATTGTGAAGTCAATCTCTCCTGCGGTGGGGCTCCAAGGAGATCGTCAGGGAATACGTCAGGGTACTCGGATACCACTGAGATACTGTCCAAAGTAGGCTTAGGCTTCGAAGCCTCCACTAGCGTGAAGAACAGCTCTGCACCGGCATGAACTGCCTTAACCATCTGAAAGGCAGACATCAACGTATTGCTTGACCCTTTCAAGCCTGCAAAAGTCGTCTCACGACCCGTTCCCAACTTGACCTCCTTGCGATTGCAATCAAAGTATGCCTACTGCTCTGAGAGCTAGTCCATACCAAATATTACATCGAACTCCACCAGCAGCAGTAACGATGCTTGCAATTCGAACTCCTGACTCCCAATCCGTATCTTTACGCAATAGATTCTATCTGTGCGCCTTGAACACCCATTAGGCAACAACACATCCAATTTGTCCTTCACCATCGAAGAAGGTACTCTGATGCGCGATATAAATCGTTCGGACAAAAAGGAGTGCGAAGCTCCCGTATCAAAGAGTGCTCTTGTCAGGTTATCAAAAATCAACACAAAGCCTAGTACAAACAATAATAAGCTAACATGCGCAAGGTAACAAGTATTTAAAGCTAACTTACTATAAATTTAAACCGTACCTGTTTCCACATCTGGTTGTTTTATGGCCTCCTACTGGCCAAGGTTGTAGACTCTTGGTTGAGTTGGAGCATAATGGGATGCGGTTGACTCCACCGCCTTCCCCTTTTCCTCATAGGTTGCTCCCAGCTTCCTCTCGGACTTTGGACGTCTGCTCCAATAGTCACCGACAAAATGCCCTGGCTTCCCACAATTGTAGCATGCACCCGGGGTCCGACCTGTAGTTGCCCCCGAAGCACCAAGAGAAAAGGTTGGACCCGAAGTCCTAGCCTTCTTATCGAACTTACGATAACCAGACTTTGATGTAGTCAGCACCTTGAACTCTGTCCTCTTAGCACCATAGTCCTTCTTTGCCTGCACTTTCTTCATATCTTTTCCAAAGACCGGGCCGTATTGACCAAGGTTAGAAAACCCTGCGTCATAGGCCCCGAGAGCAGTAGCCTTAAGTCATCCCTCAGACCTTCATAGAATCGGTTTGTCTTTCGCTCCTCATCGGCGAATGTAGCTCTTGCATTCCGACCCAAGCGTGTAAATTCATGGAGGTACTCGTCCACGCTACTCTCTCCTTGCACCAACTTCTGAAACTCATTCTCCATCGCAATCCTCTGAGCCGAGGGAAGGTACCTTGCCAAGAACAATCTCAAAAACTCCTCCATCGAGACGTCCATGAGTTGCCTCCCCCCAAGTGGTGTAGTTCCAAACCTTCCCACCATAGCCTTGTATCGCCGTCCAACAAGAAAGTGGCTATAGTCGACTTATGCCACTCCTCCGTCTCCACAGCTGTCAGGACTCTCTTTATTTGGGAGAGCCAAGCATCGGCTTGGGTTGGGGTTTCTATCCCCAAGAACACTGGAGGATTGAAGCCCATAATTGGCTTCAGCTGATTTTCAGTTGCTCTCCTGGGCATCAATGGTTCCACCACCACTTGCTCCACCCTCCTCGGTTCTGCCGCTTGAAGCAGTACTTTCTCCATAGTAGGGGCAAGCTGCAGCACTTGTCTTGCAGGCTGAGAATTGATCATAGCAAACACTGCTTCAGCCACCAATCGTATGGTTTCTGACGAGGGAGTTATTGCAGGCTCAATGTTTGGTGTGCTACTTGCCTCAGAAACCGGATGTTCTGACGGCCCTGCACCACTCCTGGTCACCTATAGTCGTACAAAACACCTTTAAGTGACCGAACAATATTGCAAAAGCAATTATAGGAACACACAGGTTCCTCAAATATGTGTATTTTTATTCCTAAGTGGACATTCATGGGTTCTTTTTATGTTATAACGATGATGCACACACATGTGCTCACCACCCCTTAAAAGAATTCGCCCACGAATTCATTTAAGCATGACCGAAACCGGTAGTCTGATACCAAATTATAATACCCCTATCAATCACATAGCATATAGCAGTAGGTCCGGCCGGAGCCCGACGCCATATACCACGGACAGACCAGTGGGTTACTAAATGAAACCATTCTTCCAATCACACGTCCTACACAGAGTACATTCTAGCGGAAGCAATTTAATAAGTTGCAAAGAAAGAACCCAGCCAAAAGCATGAATGTCCACTAACAAACCCAATTAGGAATGAACGTACAAATACTCCAAGTACTGGGCCTTATGGCCATATAAAAGTTCACTTAAATAAAATGTGTCTTCCATACAACGACACACATGCCGGTCACACATGAGAATAAAGTAAACAATACACTTTGTCCTTCGAGGGCCGGCACTACAACAAGGGCTTTAGCCCGCTATTTGCCACTCGGCTCTACAGCACCTGCAAACAACATTCCACCGCACGGTGACAAACAAAAGCAACGGTCAGCTAAAGCTGACCAAATTATAACGACCCCACCCCTTTATATGGGGTGGTGGTGCTCCTTCCCTACAATGCATTAGTATAAACAAATATGATAGCGAAAGTATAATTTAAGCACACTTCACCACAAGCGTAGGCATATACGGACACAAGCCTCGTACTCTCAGGGCACTTACACGGTCAACTCGGTACACCACCGCCTCTAGAACGCCAAATCTCGTGAGCATTTTGGTCCTTCTGGCCTAAGCCTAAGACCCTCCATCTATGCCAACGGTAAGTGCCACGTATTTTAGGTCTCTTTAACCGAACGACACAGAGCGGGTACGGTTCTGCCTAACCCGTTGCTCACACCGCAACGTCAATTTAAGCCATATGCGTGGGTCAAGCTTCCCCGAGTCCCAAAGCGATTACACAAATCTTACATAACCCAGTTATATACAAGTTGGCTCCCAGGCCACCAAGTTGGCAGAATCATGCTTCTGCCTAGTTTTCCGGGTGCACCTTGGAGTTAATCCCCAAGATTCCCTGATGTAATCTACCGCGTAGAAAACCTGAAAACAACTATCGGCACAGAGTCTTCTCCGACCATTCATGCATAATGAAACATCACCGATCCAGAACAACTTGTCCGGGTAGGCTTTACACACCATTCCTATGTCCGTACTTCGATTCCGAACTCTACATGCAAAACAACGGGGACTATTCATGTCTACCCGAAGGAACACCTCAAACTCACCGCATACTCGAGAGAGCGGACTTCCTATGCAAAAAGAAAAGGGGACTTCACATGTCCAAGAAGAGAATCGTTAACCTAGCATTTCTCTTCAGCATCATGAAGATCTAGTCGGATGAAAAGCAGCGTATCGGCCTCGCCTTCGCAGATCTGGACTCGGATCGAGAATCGAAGCTCCGAAGCTTCTCTAGCGACCGGATTTTCTCTTCCTCTTTCTCCTTGCTCTCCCCTCTCTCTAAAGACTTAGAAAGAGAATGCTCACTTGAAATGAGGGTTTAGAAACCCTATTCCCGGCCTAAATCCCAACATAGACCAACCTGAGCCCTTTGATCCCAAAATAAGGAAACGAACGACAATGATTCTCACTTAAAGTCAAATTACTGGGCCGAACACGGCTTACGACACTCCCATATCCATAAACCAGGAAATCCAGAACAGGACATGTCCTGTGACACAGCTTGTGACACGCCTGTGTCACCCAGGGACACGCCCGTGTTATGGGCCATGTCCCTCAATCGGCGCTAAAACCGTCACGTCCCAAATAGTACACGGGCTTAGACATGCCCGTGTCAACTTTGACACGCCTGTGTCAATCAGTACACGATCGTGTTTCGGGTCATGTCCCTCAATCGACACAGGACCAAAACTTCCAGATAAGGACACGGCCATGTGACACGCCCGTATCACCGGCCGTGTGCTTGACATGCCCTGGGACACGCCCGTGTCCCAGGCCGTGTTTCCAACACTCAACGCTCATCGACCTCGCCTCGACGACCCAATCACGACACGGCCATGTGACACGCCCGTATCACAGGCCGTGTTCACCTTACCAAGACCCAAAATTGGCTCAAATGCCGCCCGTTCCTCTTTTGAGTTTTGGGGCGTTATATTTTACCTATTCCAAATTTCGGGATGGCAAGGTTTAGGTCACGGATGCTTGCTTTCAAGGCGGTGTTTTCTATGACGATCATCACACACTGATTTTCAAACAGTTTTTTACCTTCTTCTACTTGTACAAGAGACATTTGAAGCTTTTTCTCCAAGACCCTTTTCTCATTAGTGAGATTTTTTATTTTTGAGGAAGTCTTGGAGAGGCTTTCTTTTAACTCATTGATCATAGCCATCGAGTGAGAGCACTCTTGACACTCAATTTTCTCTTTGCCATATTTGATCACTTCATTAGTTAATTTTTCCAAGTCTTTTTTTACTTCATGTTTTCAGATTTAAAAAATGTTTTCTCAAGAAGCACATCATCAAGCTTATTACATAATTGCTCATAGATTTCATATAGTTCATTATAGGAAGGTGGGATTACCTCAGTGTCACTCTGGACGCTGGATTTGCTGTCGGATTCACTATGATATTTCCCCATGAAGCATAGATTTGTCTCATCTTCACTACTTGAGCCGGATGTGCTTGACTCGTTAGAACCAACATCGTCCCACATTGACACCTTCAGTACTTTCTCCTTTCCCTTGTCCTAGATTTGTCTCTCTTTTTCTTTCTTTTGGAGCTTTGGACACTCTCTCTTTATATGCCCAGATTTGTGATAGTGGCAGCACTCAGATACAAACTTTTCTTCATCACTCTCCTTCCCCTTCGACGGTTTGGTCCATCTCCTCTTCTCTTCTGCACCTTTCTTCAAAAAATTTATTAATTTCCCATGCCTCTCGGGATTCTTCATGAATCTTCTAAATTCTCAAACAAAGAGGCTCTCTTTATCTTCATCACCAGGCTCTTCCGCAATCTTCTTTTCCTTTGATGCTTTCAGTGACAGTGCTTTCTTCTTCAGTTCCATGGGATACTCCTCGACTTGTATTTTAGTTCATGCACATGAGTCTTTAGGTTCCCAATGAGTCTCTCTATCTCTAGGGTGCTGATGTCATGTGATTCGATAATAGCAGTCACTTTTGGGTTGAATCGTGGATGCAGAGATTTCAGGATCTTCCACACCAAGTCTCCATTTGAAAAAGTCTTTTCGAGAGATTTAGAGGCATTGATGATCTTCGTGAAGCAAGTGTACATGCTATCCACCTCCTTGTCAATCTCCATATGGAACTATTCATATCCAGATTCCAGTCGAAATAACTTCGATTCCTTGACCTGCGAGGTACTTTTGTGTGTTAGCTCAAGTAATCGTCATATATCATAAGCAGTTTCACAGTTGCAAATTCTATTAAATTCAATTTTGTCTAATGCACAGAAAAGAGAGTTCATAACTTTCGCATTATTAGTGCATTTCAGTTTATCATTGTCATCCCACTTATTACGTGGTTTCACCAAGACTTATTCTCCTACAATAGTAGTGAGTGCAGGGTATTTTGTTTGGATCATGTCACATACATCCATGCTTTGTGTCATTAGAAATATCTTCATGCATTGTCTCTAGTGGCTGTAGTCACTTCCCATAAATAGTGGAGGTTGACTCACACCTTGTCCTTCAGAGAAAGCGTGATTTGCGTTGGTCATCTTACTTTAAGATTTTAATCCTTTTTGAAGTAACCTGCCTCTACTACCACTTGTTAGATCGGGTGGCCAACCTTTGGGGGGGGGGATGAATAAAGTTTTCAGATTAATTCAAAATTTTAAAAAATTACCAGGGAAAATAGGTTCTGGAGGCTACCGTGGAGCGTTAGCTTGCTAGCGCCTGGCGGTAGGTCACATAAGTCATTTTCATCGTAAAACTTCGTCTTATAGAGGCTCACACAACCTTCAAAGATCTACCAGCATACAACTACAAAATTACAAGAAGAATAAACAAACAATAATTTTACTCAAAAATAACGAAGTTGGTTTACAATCAAAAACAACTAGATCTCCATGATGCCGGAGATCGAATGCGATGAAATACAAACTTCTCTTTTTGTTTTTATACCAATCCTATACCCGAACTGGTTGGCTCTCTCCCTCCCCACGGAAAGGTCTTCAAGCCACTCTTTACCTTCCTCCCTAGAAGGGACTTAGAGCCCCACTAGATCCCTCGATCTAGACATCCCTCATTGGGATGATTTCTCATAAAATCCTTCTCAGATTCTGACGACCCCCTGTCGATTTTTCTCACACTAGATCCCCCGATCTAGACGCCCCTCACCGGGATGATTTCTCATGAATTCCTTCACAGATTCCGATGACCCTCTGGTCAATTTTCCTCACACACAAACAACTAGAAAATAAAGAGAATTCAAAGTAAAATATAAATGGTTTAGAAATTATTTCTCCCTCAAACATAAAACTCCTCCATGAATCAGTGCGCATTCGATGCTCTTGAATATCATTCTCTTCGCAATCGATCAGCCACGAAAGGTTGTTGAAGATTTCATTCACCGGAGTCCTTCAATCCCGAGCGGGAGGAAGAAATAATGCTTTTCCTTTAATGGAGATGAAAGTTCGTCCTTCTCTAGATGGCGGCTGAACCCTCGAATGAATTGTTCTCCTTCTTATCTCCAGGAAAAGAAATGCGCGCTTTTATACGTCTTGAAAAAGTAAGCTATCGTTGGTGGTAGAGCTAGCACCAGGGTGTAGTTAGATGCGTGTGAAGGTGATAGATGTCCAACAGATTTGGAAAAATATCCAAATAAAATATTTTTCTGCTTTTTTGCTATCACGATGCAGTACGAAGCTATCGCCATGCGGTAGGTCACTAATAGCTCGTACAGAATTAAATCCAAGCTAGCGTTGGTGATAGCGCTAGCGCTCGATGGTAGGTCGCAGAGATTAATTTTCTTGTTGTTTTTATTCATGTAAACCTGCACACAATACCCAACACACATATGATCAAATACAACACAGGATTTGATATTGTCAAACTAAAGAGATGTGAAACATATGTTCTAATATTGTCTATCTTCCTGCACTAGTACGAACGGTCAGCGGAAGTGAATGACCTGCCGCAATTTACCGCAAGCAATTTATAATTATTCAATTTTAAAATAATATAGCTGGCACGCATCGGGTCTGTGGCGGCCTGCCCTATTATGCTTAAAATAATTTGGGCAAGTGGAATTTGGCTTAACTTTCAGCAAGGAGCATGAGAGCACTTTATTTGGGGCTAACTCTGGAGAAATGTCTCAACTCCCATTATCCCCAAGTAAAGCTCAACCTAAGAATCAATTGCTTGTCAGAGCAAGACCCATGTTTAAAAAGCTAAGACAGTAAATTGTGAGAAATATAAGTGCGGTAATAAAAGCTGCTGAGAACATAAGCTACAAAATTGAAATGCTAAATTGAAATATGACCAGTATGAAAATGGAATATGTTGAAAAAAAAAACTAAAATTAAGTACTGAAAGGAACTAGACCAGTGCGAGACTGGAATAGTACTTAAAGGAAATAAAATGGAAGTTAGTACTGAAATGAACTGGACCAGTATGAGACTGGATTAGTACTTATAAGAAATGAACTGAACTAAAAGAAATAAGCAAGACCAGTACGAGAATGGAGTACTGGAAAGAAAGTACGGAACTGAAACAAATTATGGAACTGGATCAGTACAAGACAAGAATAAATAAATAAGAAAATGGTTAGTAGTCCAATAACTACAATCAGGAGGCTTCAGTTCTATCTCCGTTTTCAGGAGACATGTTCAGTTCCATTTCCGTTCATAGGAGGCAAGTTTAGTTTCACCACCATTCATAGGAGGCAAGTTCAGTTCTATCTCTGTTCATAGGCGACAAGTTTAGTTCCATTTCTATTTTTTAGGAAGCTTCTTTTGAGTTGCACCCATTATTAGGATCTGATATTAGTTTAGTTGCACCTTTCAATCATGGATTAATCTGATTGGGGAAGCTTATTATGGGTTGCACCTTTATTATTCATTCGAGAATAATTATCAAGTTATTTTTTTGTGTTGGATAAAATCCAAGCATCTTATTAGATAACACATTCTTTCTCGAAATTCAACCTCGAAAATCATTTCTAAATGTGGGAAAATTCTTCACCCGAGATGAGGATGGGCATTTCACCTTCCAAGTTTACCCAAACTTTTTAAGGGTTTTTTTCAAAAAAAATGAGGCGCTCAATGATTTTGTAAAATCCTCAAAACTCCCAGAGCTTGGAATTTCACCTCAATATCCCTCGCCGATTATTCATTTGAACTCAACATTCAAATTAAAAAATGATCGCGCGCACCAGTTTTTTTTGTAAAGGATTTAGACATATCAATTTCAAAACGCGGCCTTAGGCTCTGAGAATTTGAAAAATCTTCAATTTTCACCCCAAGGTTTCCAAATTTTTTACACAATATTTAAGAGGGCCTAAAATGAGTCTAGAAATTTTTTCAAAAATTTCCGAACATTTTTAGGCATATGGTTTGGCCAAATAATTCTTATTTAGGATTTAAAAAATACAAAATCAACTAATAAAATTTCTAAGATTTTTGGGGAGATGACCCTCATCAAGAGGAATAACTTTTATGTTCAAAACTTTTTTCCCTGGGAGCCTAGATTTTTCTTAAAAAAATTCCCAAAGTTTATGTTATGAAATTAGTCTGCTAATAGCCATTTTGAAATGAACCCGTGCCTGAGATTGCGCCGGATAGGGTAAATCATCCTTCTATCCCCACAATGGATCGGGCATGGATCCGTTATGCGGTCTAAAAAATCATGATGGCGCATAAGTTTATGAAATCATGGCCGTCTGATCTTCATCCAGAAAATCAGACAAAACTGCTTTGTGCCGGCGGTAACAGTGATGATGGGCTCTTCCACTGCTGACCGACAGCTGGCTCATGCCAGCATCGCCCCCAATCGGCTCCCTAAGGGCTGGTGATCAACTGGGCGGTGGTACGGTGCC
This sequence comes from Platanthera zijinensis, assembly GCA_039513925.1. Lineage (NCBI taxonomy): Eukaryota > Viridiplantae > Streptophyta > Magnoliopsida > Asparagales > Orchidaceae > Platanthera > Platanthera zijinensis. The sequence goes on along the minus strand of CM077080.1, from coordinate 192,935,137 downwards.
TGACCATTGCCAGAATTTCTCATCTCGAGAGCGGGGTGACACAACTACTCTGCTCCCGACGATCTCATGCCACCCCGCCTCTCTGGTGGCTTTCTAGCTACTGTACCACCCCCGGCTAGTTCACCGGGGGTCGAGCTTCCCTCCGATGCTGGTCCAGCGGCCTGGTGTTGTTGGCCGTTTCTGTAAAATAATACAGAGAAAAAAAAAATATTTTTCTTGGGTGATGTCGGAGCGGCGAATTCTGGCAGCACCACAGTCCTCTATTGTTGGGGATGGTCTTCCCTAGTGGTGCATCACCTTTCTAGTGCCACCACCTGCATTGGATGGTTCTCATTATACATGGTCACCACCCGATTTGGTGCTTCTTTCGAATGGTGCCGGCGGAGCTCCGACCATCGGGTGGGGCTTGCACCACATTGGAGAAGTGGGGAAGGAGGAGGGAAAAGGTTTCCACCTATCATGGAGGATTTTGGGTGGGACCTGACTGAATTTCCATGGGAGGGTGGTGGAGGTAGTGGGACTTGCTTTGGGTTTTTCGGCGAGCTAGGGTCCAGGCAGGGTCGGGCTTGGGATCGCCTGAGTTGTGTGAGAAGATCTAGAGGTATAGAGTCCTATATAGAGACAAGAAGAAGTCCTTCCATTCCTTATATTGGTGTGGGATTTAGCCTGATAGGAGGAGGTGCTCCTTTCCTCCCTCAAGTTGTCCGACCAAGTATCACTCATCTGGGGGAGAGGGTTTAATATCATGAAGCATCAGAGGATGGGGAAAAGCCTGGGCCTTATTTGGGCTTGGGAAAAGAGAATGGAAAGGTGTTGATGTGCCTTAGAAAGGCCCATTCCTCTTGGTTATTTGCAAATATCAGAGGCCCAAAGAGTTGAGGGGGTGGAGCCCAAATGAATTGGGGATGAGGAATTGGAACCTTTATTGGAAAATATTTCAAATTTTGGAAAAATTGAGGGTTTGACCAAATTTAACCCTATGGTGGGTCCCCCATATTCGTCAAAGTCAAATTAGGTACAAGTCATCAGGGTCGGGTCAAAGTTTGGGTATCATACCATAATTAGCTTGCACACGCTTTTTGATGCACGATAATGCTCGGTTTGACCACAGATTAATCACCCATCATTGAAATTGACCGGGATGAGCTCCGTTGACTTTGTATTGATCATATAAATCCAATGCCACTAACCGGGGTAAAAACAGAGTTCGTTTGCTAAATATCCAATTTTGTGTGTCACGACGCACTAGAATGGTCAAAACGGCCATATTCATCATCTGACTTTAGATTGCAATGCAATAAGTTCCAACACGCTTGTATCGACTATTCAAAGTCATAAGAACTGACAGAACTCAGATTGGAATTCTTTAGCTCGATCTACAAAAAACTCGTATTCCTGCCGCTCTGCGAGGAATGGTCATATCCCCCACATGACCTCGGAATTCAACAGAATGAGTTCCAACGCACTTGTATTAACAATACGATGCTATAGGAACCTATATAACTCAAACTAGAGTTCTCTAACTCTATATCCCCATCTAGGGTAACCTCCTACATCATTATGGGTCTTGGGTATAGGTTCAGGTCACTTTTATTAGGACCACCAGGGTTCTAGTGACCCAATAAAAGCTGGGATGTTACATGTTGTCTGCATATTTCCTACATCACTAGTTTCAACACTAGCAATGACCCTTTTTATAAACAAGAGGCTTCAGTAGCCTAGGAATCATTCTATGTAGGAGCCTACTCTGCACCACCCTCCCCCAATATGATTGAGGAGTTACTGGGCAACCTAAGAGAATATGCCGAGATAAAGAGGCAAATGGTCAGCATCCTCCAAAAATATGGGCTCATTCTGCGCAAGTTGAGGAGGGAAGAGCTATTAGCGAGGCTGCAATGGAGCAACGGCTGTACATCCTAGAAAAGGACTACATACTACTGGTCAATGAGGTGCTTCAGGGAGTAGGTGGCGAGGTGACATCCCCGGGGACACATATCGAGCGGATCGAAGAATACATGCTCTGCATGCAACTGGAGCTTGACATCGTTTGTGAGTATAACAATCCTCATTAACTACTGGGTGTAGGGACGGGAGTCCAGGGAAGGTGGAAATGGATCTAATTATGAATCCATCGGGACTCGGTACAACCCTTCCCCTTTTTCTTCTTTTCATGAAGTATTAGACTGCCTGTATAATTTTAATTAAACTTGCTTGGGACATTTTTATGTGAAATAATTATGTGTGCTCGCCCTACGAGTGCTATTAGTCTTGGTTTTCTATAATATGTTCACCTACACACTTTAAGCATGGTCTTGCTCAAGTGCGATGTCCTACCTTTAATGCACGCTTTCTTTCTCAATTACCTTGATGATAGACATACTCAACTCGCCGCTAGGGGTGTGCACAGAAAATTGAAACCTACAAAACCGAACAAAATTCTAACCAAAGTGATAGTTTCAATTTGGTTTTGATTTAGGGGGATAAAAGCTAAGCCTATTCAGTTTGGTTTTGATTTCTGTTTAGTCGATCGACTAGATGTCTAACCAATAATTTAATTATAAAAATTCTTATATCTTTGAATTTCGATCCTTTACTCGAATCAACTGTATGGAATTTTGATGGTGATTATTATGTGTAAATGACAAGTTTATCAGTGTTTAGAACCTATGTTGCCATGATGTTTTGCACAATGAAGGATTATATTGGTAAAACTATGTCTTGTGATATTAAGTCTAGCCCTATGCTAAACTTGCACTATCTAATACCTGTAAATAACAAAAACAAACACATATATACAAAAAAATAGTGTGTTCATCTTCATCCTGAGGACTTCTTAGAATCAAGAACAACATGAGTAATTTTCCCAATAATCTCTTCATATTTGAAGAAGTTAGAACTTTAAATAGTCATTAAGGTAATAAAAATAGAAACATAGATTGAGATAACATTCCAAAATTTTATATATTAATAGGAATGAAATCTCTAGACAAGGTAAAACTACAATTTTTCTTTTCCCTTGTCAACAGTACCCCTGTCCTCTTTGCTTTCTTTATAGATCCTGCCTCATCTTCTTCCCTTATCTTTTGACTTTGATGGCCTCTCAAAATAATTGAAGGGTTTTGGAAAGTACCAACATGGAAGTGGAGAAGAATCTTCTGTAATCTTACCCAACTTATCCTTGTGATTCTTATAATGAATTATCTTTTCAGTTTCTTGGTCAGTGTGTTTCTTCCACTCCTCTGAACTGTAGTACATGAATCTGTTTGTATCCTCTTTAAAAGGCTTCCCATGTGGATATGATGATTTTTCTAGATCTTAGGCTCCACCTCTCAAAATTAGGATTCTTCACCATTTTTCCATATATCTTTTCTTTTGGACAGAGCTTCATCAGCATTAGTGGTTACTCTCTTACCTTTGCTAGAGTGGAGGACTGTAGTATAGTCAACATCATATTACTCTGGGGGCATATATGGATCTTCTGTATATTATTATGTTGGGATGAACAATTTAAGTGGGGTTGTACTTGCTTAGAGAACTACTATTTAGGTGTCTGAAAATGTAGATGACCAAGAGCTTTTGGAATTTCATTTAATAGTAAGTAGGGTTGTCAAACTCCCATTTTCTCCACCTTTCTGAATTCTTCAAATATATTTTTGAAAATTTTATCCTTATAGTCATCCAACATTACAGTTAGATCTTGATTTGAGAACTCTTAATTCTAAACACAATTTTAAAGAATCTCAGCACGACTTTCAGAAATTTTATTTGTAATCCATTTGACTGCACTTTCAAGATGATACCCATGGACCCCAAGTATTATTATGCCTTATGAGTGTTGTAGATAGTGCCTTCTATCTTTTCATCTAAGTACTTTAATACTTTGATAATCTATTCAACAACACATCCAACCCTCATAAACTAGTTATTGATCTATGCATTCACATGATCCATTTCAGCTTTTAGGGTGTCCATCTTTCCAGTTAACTCACTATTAGAAAAATAATTTTTATCCACGCTTTTTTTGCAATGGGTCAAAATTCGTGGCTAATAGTTAAGTATTAGCCACAGATCTTATTTTGTGGCTAATAAGCAAGTATTAGCCCGAGATGCAATTTTGCGGCCAAAAATAGAAGTTTTAGCCATGATTTGACTAATTCATTGCAAATAATTAAGTATTAGGCACATATGCCTAATTCGTGGCAAAAATAAGTATTAGCCATGGTATAGCTAATTCGTGGCCAAAAAAGTTAGTATTAGCCACTGTTTCCTAATTTGTGGCTAATAATTTAGCCCAACTTTTTAAATAATCTAGATAATTATTAACAGCAACCCATTAGTGAGTATTTGCACACCAAAATTATTATAAAACACCTATTAAATTTCCCCCCTTATTTTTATTTATTCGCAAACCCTCATTTGGTCAATGATAGAACCAGATAGTTATTCATGAGTAGTAGGACCAGAGTTGTTTGACACTTCAGATTCTTTTTCCTTTCCATCTTTGTGTAAAGTAACATTTAGTAGAGAATCATCATATTATGCATCTAGTGAGTCAGATACAGAAATTGGAATTTCAACTCTATTTACTATTTTTCTTTTGTGAACATCATAAGGGCTCTGCAAGAACTCTCCTCTATTATAATAATATGCTCTTCTTGAATTGCTTTGGGACTTGGAGCAACTTCAGCAAAAATTACTTCTTCAAGAATATCAAGGTCCTCTTGGGCAGAGGACCCATGTTGTGTCTCCCCTTCAACCAAGTGAGCACACTTTTGATATTGTTGTATGGGTAGAGGACTCATAATGAGTCTCCCCCTTAGTTGCAATGGGCTCTTGGGCAGAGCTCTCAGAGTTATTCTCCCCTTACCATAATCTAACTATTATAGAGCCTGATCTTCAATTGTAATATTTATTTCAATTGCCTCTACTTAGGCTTAGGCAGCTAGCCCCATATTGTCTACCCCTAAATTAATGCAGGGGTAGATACAATAACTTCTTCAGCATTTTGAATTATTATATCTGTTTGAACTTCTTCCTCAACATCCTTGCTTACTCCAAAAGCACTGCCCTTCAGCTTCTATCAAGCCTTGGTAAAGGCTTTCCCCCACTTGGCTATATACTTAAGATCAATTTTTTTCATGCAGTGCATTGAGGAACCAAAAGATTAATCTAGTTGAAGGTCTTCTGAAGAGTTTTAGAGAACCAAGGATAAAATTCTTCCAAAATTTAGGGACTGTAGGGAGTCCTTCATTTTACCAAATAGAACTTTCCCCAATCTGTTCTATTTTTCAGAATGACCCTGGTCATTAGATCAAACATCTCTCTAGAGATTGTATCATATGACCCATGTTTGCATATTATGAATTTGCCAATGATGTTGGTTATGAGCATACCATGTATGTTCATTTTGTTTTTGTATAGAGACCCATAAAAATCAATGGATATCCATAAAATTCAAGTGCTCGTTCAGAATCATGAAAGCTTACTTCTATAATTCCCCAAAGTTCCTGAAAATAATAAGGAGTTGATTTTTGGGAGTTACCATAAGGCGGTAGAGTTAACGATGGTGGTATCCAGTTGAATTAAAGCAACCCTTGTTTCAAGAAGGTACCGTGCAGCGGTAGAAAGTTAATGCACAACAATGCCACTCGATGCTCTCAATGAATTAATGCATTGAAAGCCTACCGTGTGGTGGTAGTGTGATATCGTGTGGTGATAGCCGAAATAAATCAACATTCATCTCTAGATGGTACCGCCCGGTGGTAGTGGTAACGCCGACGGTATCTTGCCATGTTTCATAAAAGGATGAGACGATCTTGAGTGATAGAGCGGTGCCGATTGGGCCAATTGGCCACCACCTATGATACCGCACGGCAGTATCAAAATACTATGCGACGGTAGTTCCCTGATAGAGGCTAGTGATGAGATTGTTTTCTCATTTTTCTTTCATTCTGTCTCTCTTGGATTTGAGGAAGAAGAAAGGAAAGTCCAGGAGAACAAGGGAAAGGGTAATCCAACCATATTGTGAAGGCGTTCGTGTGGTCGGATTCACGAGTCAAAGCCAGATCCACGGAGAGGAAATTTTGGTTATTATTTTCATCCGGATCAAGTGCAAGATCATGTCTCCTAAGCGATCGACAAGGGTAATGATCTTTCTCCTTGGACAAGTGAAGTCCTCAATTTGCATAAGTGCATGGAACGCCTCACCAAAGGGTGAAGAAAAGGGTGGTTTCTAACGGGTAGATCGTTGTGATCCCAGTAGAAACTGCACATAGAATATGGAATCGAAGTACGGAATAGGCATGTTGTGTAAAGCCCATCTGGACAGGTTGGTATGGATTAGTGATGATTGATTTGCATATAGGAGAAGACTCTGTGAATAAACATGTAGAATCCTAGGTAGGGCGGGTCTGCAGGATGCTATAGTGATAGTACTGTAGATAATCTCTAGGAAAACACCCAAAGTTGGGGGAAGAAATGAGGTTCTGTACCCTACCACGCAGGGTAGTGCTACCGCCAGTGATAGCTCCTAGTGAGCTATGTTTGTGAGGCATGTCTCTTGGAGACTTGGGGGCCATTATTTGTGTTGATTGCGAGCTCAGTTCTTGGGGACAATGTGGGCGGCAATTGAAGGTGTTGTGCTTGAAGTGCCCACCTATTATGGCCATAAGAGCCAAACGGGAAAGGGGAGTCTGTCCCGCATCCTGTCTATGGGCCTTGATTGCTTCAGCTTTCAGTGATGGCATGGCGATTTGAGCAACAGGAAAGAGCTGAACTGTATATGTGTTATGCCTATCATGTACTTGATTGCCTAAAGTACTTGGCTTTCGTCGGTGGCATAATGAGATTCTTAGGCCATGAGCCAGAAAGACTAAAATGCTCATTTTGGACCATCAAGTCTAGGACTATGGATGGTGGTGGGACCCGGGGAGATCCGGTACACCGATAATGTGCCCTGAGTACACGAGATGTGTGTCCTTGCGTGCCAACGTCTGTGGTGAATGGTGCTTAAATTACATGTTCTGATGCCATTATATATCTATGCTAAATGCCTATAGGGAAGGAAAACTGCCGTCCCGAGTGAGGGGTGGGGTTATTATAATTTGGTCAGCTAATGCTGACTGTTGCTTTGTTTTGACATTTTGGTGGGCCGTGCTATTCAAGTGCTAGAGAGCCAAGTGGAAAGTAGCAGACTGAAGTCCCTTATGTTGCGATTGGATGGCTCTGGAAGGCCCAAAGGCGAACGTTTACTATTTTCATGTGTGGCCGACCTGTATATCGATGTATGGAAGACATGTTTATAAAGAAAATAGTTGTAAGTCCTTAAATCCAGATCAAGTTTTGTATTAAATATCAATCTTATGTTTTGTAGTGGACATTCCTGGCTTTTGGGTTCTATAATTAAGTTAACTGCTTCCGCTAGAATGCACTCTGAGTTAGGATGCATGAATGTTATGGTTCCAATGCGTAACACCACTGACTGTCGGTGGAATATGAAGTAGGGGCCCCAGCCGGACCTTCTATTATATTTCGTGTGATAGATGGAGGAGTTACATCTTCTTCCCCTTTTCATTCAGTAATTATAGAGAATTTCAACATATTTGTGAGGGCACGAGCAAAGATTCTTACCAGATGTCCAAAAACTATTGGTTTGATAATTTTTTGTTGGATTTAGCTTAGCATTATGATAAAATTTTATAATTTATCTTTCAAAGATATTTGTCAGATCAGATAGAATGAACTCCAATCCAGTATTTATGCACAAGGTGATTACTACTTTTAGACTGGCATCTCCCTTTACAAATCCTCCATGCACCAACTCACTGCCAATGTTGAACTTCTTAACTGCTTTCTTTAGTGTCATTGATGATGACCTTGCTAGATTTACTGATGATGTCTCTGCGATAATAAAGAAGATGGGGGCAGTGCTTGGCGTAGGTATTAGGACAGTCGATTGTGTAACCTAATAAGGCCTATTTATATTACTATTCTGGAATGTCAAAGGGCGTGCACCTGATTGAAAAAATATGTACCATGGTTTTTGATTTAATAATACTTTATGTCTCTCATGAAATCTAAATTACAATCTGTCGCATCGAGATACTGCATCATATGCACAAAGCTTCCACATGATTGGCTTGACTTCCACATGATACCTGTCATGACTTCGAAAATTTCTGGATTTGTCCAGATTGGAGTCACTGTGTTGATTGATCTCTTAGTCAACACTGTATTAAAAAATATATAAAATACTTAACTCTGATTATGATTTAACTATATTAATTAATATCAAAGTTTTGAGAACTGGACCGGAGATCGAACCGGTGAGTTCAAAGGTTCAAGGTCTGACCGGACGGACCGGGGTCAAACCGTTTGTCCGTTATTTGTATATATATATAACAATATTAGAAAATAAAAAAATTAATATTATAATAAATATTTGCATATATATTGTTATTTATTATCATTATATTCTCGTAATATATTAATAATGTTAGATGTATTTTACTAATAAATATGAATAGATATATTATATATATAATATAGTTCTTGTGTTTTTAATAAAGTCAATTTGGCATAGTGGATGAGGCATTTAGATTATTATTGAAAGTTTCTGGGTTCAAATCCTAGCAACTTCAATTTAAATTTGGATTTTAAACGGGCTTAAATTGTGATTTTTACCCGCCCGGTTTCGGGAAACCGCCCACGATTTTTGGGTTCCCGGTCGGCCCGCCCGGTTCCTCGGTTTTTGGGCGGTTCAAGGCTATTCCGGTTCTTGTACATGGGCCTGACCGAATAGGTGCCCGGTCGGCGGTCCGAACGGTCCGACCGGCCGGTCCGATTTGGTTTTCAAAAACCTGATTAATATATCAATTAGCATGAATTAGTTTAATCAATAGATATTATTTATTAACATGAATTAATACTAGGCAGAAATAAATTAATTAATTATACCACCTAATATACTAATGACTATTTTAATATAAGAAAGAAAAATGACTTCATTTAATATTCAATATGTAACATCTCTATTCCTTCTAGACCCCTTGATAGTGTTAGGGCATGAGTGGTGAGTTAGGGCATGGGGGTAACCCTAGGTTTCCTTAAACCAAGGTAAAATCACTAAGTGCACACCAAGGAGTACAAGTCAACCTAGGTCAATTCACCTCAAATTGGATTCACCAACTCAAATTGATCTCACCAATACATCCATAACCCTAAGGGGGAGGTAATTGACCATTTATTTCATGAATTGGTGGACCAATTGCATGGACTTGACCAAAGTCAATTATAAGTCAACATAGGTCAATTCAACACTAATGGGCTCAATTAGGCTTTACATGGTCAAATTGACCTCATCACTAGCCTTGTAAAATCATTATGGACCCAATGGACCCAAAAGCCCTATCAAGTGGACATCAATTCACCCAATTTGATCAAAGTCAAACTCAGCCCAATTTTGGTCAAAATCACACCATATGAGTCAATTAGCCTAATTGGGGCATCACGATGACCCAGTCAACATCGGGTGGTGTTATGTGACTCAAGACCAACACATGAGACCTGTTCACAAATCAGTTGACCAAGTCAACCCCCCAAGTTAACCATGGCCAACAAAAAGCCTAAAAAGAGAAATGAGGGCCCTACCTAATTCTAATGGGCTAAAGCCTTGAACCAAGCCTCATCCTACAACCCACTATCATTATTACACCCATTTCCCTCTGATTTGGGAATCCAATGGCATTCAAGGGGGTAATTTGGAGAATTTTCCTAATTATTAATGGGTCAAAGATGATTTCATTTAAAGGAGGCCACATAACACTCCTCCCCTCTTCCAAAAGCCGCCATTGAACTCACCAAGTGCTTTGGGACATATCTCCTATTACTCCCAGCCGTATGACATCAAGGGGAGAATTCAATGCTCTTGATCGCCCCCCACTCATGGCTTCTTCAAAAATACTCCTCAGCCTCATTAAACCCATTTATCACCTTCTGAATTTCCAGAGCAGTCGAGCCAAGAGTTAACAGTGAGGGAATTGCCTCAGGAGAAGTGGGTGTAGCAAGCTCATCGGTGAAACATTCAATAATGGCTCACTGTCACAATAACCGCTTCCAAGCATGGTTAACGATACCTTTCCCCTTATCTACCCTTGTGTTAGCATCTTAGATCCTTTAGGAGAGAAATCAGGATCAATTGAGTCCGATCCTGTAACATCCCGACTTTTATTGGGCCACAAGAACCCTAGTGGGACCAATAAAAGTGATATGAACCTCTACCCACTTTCTCCTCCCCTCTTTCTCACTCTCAATCCCAAGCCCACCAAGCCTCCCCCTTGGATGGCTGGCCCCTAGGGGCCCTAGGATGATGCCACCTAGCCTGAGCATATGGAGGAGGAGGGGAGGAACATCACCTCTCTCATGGGTTAGTCCCACATTGGGGAGGGGATGGGTGGCATCCTTCCCCAAGCCTATAAAAGATCCTTACCCCCTTCTCTCCTCCTCATAAACCTACCCAAGATCAGAGCACCCTCAACGGAGATCCAGCTCGCTGGAAAAGATTTCACCACCCGAGCTCCTCCACCACCTCCCATGGCGGCTCGGCCGGGGCCTTGCCATCCTCCACCAATTTAGGTGGAAGCTTCTCCCCTCTCCCTTCCCTACCTTTTTGATGTCTTGCATGCATCCCCCGATGGCCGGAGCACCGCAGGCACCACCCGAGCCAAGCTCTAGGTCGGGTGGTGGCCGCAAGTGGTGAGCCTTGCGCAGTACCAGTAGTGGCACTGGGGAAGGGCTATACCACCGAGTATAGCCTTCCCCATTGTTGGAAGGCTGAGGTGTCACCGGAAATCACCGCTCCGGTGGCACCCGAAAATAGAGTAATTCTCTGTTATTTTTCTATGACGGCGACCGGCGGTGCTAGGCTGACGGACAACCACCGGAGAATAGTTCAACCCCAAGCGCGTCGGTCGGGGGTGGTTTCATGGTCGGGATAGTCACCGGAGAGGCGGGGTGGCGCGGTGGTGCTGAGAGAAGAACCACCCGCTATCCTGTTCTCGGTTTGGTAAATTCCGGGGGCGGCCGGCGGCGGTAGGCCGCTGAACCACTGCCTAGGATACCGCCAGCCCCTGGCGAGTTGATCGGGGGTGGCACTGGTGTCCAACAGTAGTTTGTTGGTGATGGCAGAAGGCCACCGCATTCTCCAACAACGAGAAGAAGCAGCCATCGTCCGATCACAGTGATGAGATCGGACGGTGGAGATTTCATTATTCCCCCCTGCCTCAACTTCAGTGCCCCCCACAGCTGATATGTGGTCGATCCGTTGTGGGGAAGAATCCCGCAAGCAGCCATCCGACGCATTCCTGGCCGTAGGGTGGGATTAATCTGGCTATATGTAGACCTGTTTTCAAAACAGACATTTCTTCTTTTTTTGAAAAAACTCTAGGCTCTTAGAGAAAAAGTGTTGAACATAAAAATTGTTCCCCTTGATGAACGATTCATTCACAAAATTTTTGAGGATTTTTGGAGTTGATTTGACATTTTTAAAAGTCTAAATAATTTTTATTTGGCCAAATTTAAGGCCCAAAATTGCTCAAAAAAATTTAGAAAAATTACTAAGCTCATTTTAGGCTCCACTAAAGGTTGTAACAAAATTTGAGAACCTTGGGATAGAAATTAAAGATTTTCCGATTTATTAGAGTCTAGGGACATGCTCAGAAATTGATGCGCTCAATTTCTTCGAAAGGAAAAATTAGAGCGCGCGACCACCTTCTAAATCAAATGATAAGTTCAATTTTTTCTTAACTAGAGTGATCGCGGCAAGTACCCAGCTCTGAGTATTTCGAGATTTTTGCAAAATCACCGAGCGCCTCATTCTTAAAATAACTCTCGAGCACTTTGAGTATACTCGGAAAATAAGAATACGATCAAATGAGTTGTTAATTATTCTCGACAAATAATAAAGATGTAACTCCTATTAAGTCCCCTAATCCGATTAAGTCATAATTAAAAATGGCGCAACTGAATTATTATCGGATCTTAATAATGGGTGAGACCCAAGAAGCCTCCTAAAAGATGAAATGAAATTGAATTTGACTCCTAAGAATGGATATGGAACTAAACATGCCTCCTGAGAATGGAGATGGAACTGAACATGCCTCCTGAGAATGGAGATGGAACTGAACATGCCTCCTGAGAATGGAGATGGAACTGAACTTGCCTCCTAAGAATGAAGATGGAATTAAAGCCTCATGAATGGAGTGATTGGACTACTAACTATTTTCTTTATGATTTATTCTAGTCTTACACTGGTCAAGTTCTTTTATTTATTTCAGTTCAGTTATTTCTTTCCAAGTACTCCAGTCTCGTACTGGTCCTACTTATTTTCTTTCAGTTCAGTTTTTTATTTAAGTATAATTCCAGTCTCGTACTGGTCAAGTTCCTTTGAGTACTTACTTCTAGTTGAGTTCTTTATGTTCAGTACTACTCTAGTTTCATACTAGTCATATTTCATTACAACACTTCAATTCTATAGCTTATACTAACAACAACTTCTATTACCGCACTTTTGTTTCTTCAATTTACTATTTTAAGCACGGGTCCTTCTCTGACGGGCAGTTATTTTGATAAGTTGAGCCCTAGTTAGGGATAACTGGAGTTGAGATGTTCCTCCTAAATTAGCACTAAATAAGTACTCCTACGCTCCTCGTCGAAAGTCGAGCCAAGTGTTGTTTGCCCGAATTATTTAAAGCATAGTAGGGAAAGCCACTGTAGACCTGGTGCATGCTATCAAAACTATTTTTACTTTTTTGCTTGTAAATTGCTTGAGGTAAATTATGATGAGTCAGTCACTTCCGCAGACTGATTGTACTGGTGCAGGAAGTTTGATAACTCAAGGCGACAGGGAGATGGGTACCATGGGTGACCGACCACTATGTTATTCTCCATTAGGTTTCCTCCACTGGTTGGACAAAACATTGAATCGCCGGATGTCACTCACATCCAAGAGTATACAGGGTTAAATGTCGAGGCCTGGGTTGTACGGTACGACCACCCCTAGAAATGGCAGGACTGGCCACTATCACTAATGACCATATCGGCGAGGCTCGTGGGGCTCGCTACCCTACTTGAAAAGAAGCGGTCTGTACTATATCAACATATGGTCTTGTGCGCGGCTGTGAATGCTTGCGATGCGTGCACGATTGTAAATGTCTGCGATGTGTGCGCAGCTATGAATGCATGTGATGTGTGTGCGACTGTGAATTCCTGTGATGTGTGTGCAGCTGTGACTGCCTGTTGTATGAATACAAGTTGTAAATACATGCTATGTTGATGTGTTAGTGGAGCTTTAATCATAACTGATGTATATTGCGGCTGCTATTCCGGTTATACTATATGCACCTTCTTTCATGGTTGCTCCTATCCTATATATATGTGAAATGATGTACTAACTCTCTCTTGTTTCAGCTATCTAATTTTGTTGGGTGCGTGTTGAAAGTCTTTAATTCCAAGGATAGCTCAATCACCTAGATGGGGGTTAATATGTTATTGGTCTCTTTATTAGATCTTTTCTTTTCTTTTAGTTTGCTTCTTGAGTGGTAGGTTAATTTCTGCTTTCAAGATGATTTACCATGTACAAAGAAAACAACACAGCAAAGCACACAGATATTTATTGTGGTTCCCTAACTGGGTACATCCACCTTCCCTCCCACCTATCCAACTGTTGTTTTGGACTAGACACTTCTCCAAAATGCTCCAAGGAGCTTATACCTCAAGCCCTCAGCCTTACACTCAGGTTCTCTTCAGAACCCTACCTCAGAACCACAAAGGTTCCTACCTCAGAGCCCTGTAGTGCTCCTACAGCTCAGTGGTCCTCAAACCACCTACCTCAGCCTTATCTCTAAGGTCTACAACTCAGGCTTTTCAGCCCTACAATTTCAGGCACTAGGCCTTACTCTCAGAGTGTTACAGCACTCCTACAGCTCAGATCCAGAAGGATCCTACAAGATGGAAATGGGTTGATATGGTTCTTGATTGATCACAAGAGGAATTCCTCTATGACAATCAGCCTTGGGTGAGTCAGACTCAGCCCCCCCACTATGACACCAAGAGAGTTTTCATGTATCAACTTTACTGGACTGAGAGCACCTAAGTCCCAACTACTTTACAGCAACAAGTTTATGCACTTGAGCTGGAAGAAACTTGCAGAAAACTATTCTGCCTCTTTCTGAACTGAACCAAAGATTCAGCTCTCTCTTCTTCACTGCAACAATTATGTAGAAGCTTTGGCTTATGCTGGAAGCAGCTAGCAGATCTGTTTCTCTGCTCCCTTCAGAACTGAGCAGACTGCTCAGCTTCAACTTCTCCTTCACAGCTCCTCAAGTGTAAGTTCTTTTAGAAAGTATTAGCTGGATCTGTAAAGCTCCTACAACAAGGGTTGGCTCTTGCTGCTACCTCTTTCTCAGAGAATCACCCTGAGCTTTCTTGCTAGTGTAGATGAAGATGGCGCCAGAAAACTTGTCATTGAAGATGTTGATCTCAACAGCTAACTTGCTCTCTTTTTCTTTCTGACTTGAGCTTCCTGTTCTTTATCTCCACAACAATGTCGGAGTAGAAGAACCACTGTCACTTCATTTTATTTATTGAGACCCAATGGCTCTTTTAGCAGTGGGTCCCATACTTTTAATGCTGGCTGCAATTTTGCTTTAACGCCAACTGTCGTACAGTAGGTCTACGATAACCTTTGTCGCGTACTATAGCCATCCCGCCACTTATTTGAAATATGTTGACTTGTTGACGTCACGAGCTGTGGACTTAGCCAAAAATCAAGCAACATTAACATAGGCATTGAGTGAGTAAGCATCACTCAACGCCAAAACACTTGGACAGATTTACTATCTTTTGGCGTTGAGTGAGTAACCTTCACTCAACGCCAAACTACTTAGAATATAAATCTGTTTCTAGGTGTTGAGAGCGTTGAGTGAACAACCCTCACTCAACGCTATCTGCCTTAGCCATATATCTGCTTTTTCAGCAACTGAAGCATTGAGAGTGTTGAGTGAGCATGCCTTACTCAACGTTATTTTCTTTTAACTCATTTCTGCATAAAGGCATTGAGAGCATTGAGTGAGCACGCCTCACTCAACGCTTATTGCCTTAACCAATTTTCTGTGTTTAAAACCACTGGGCTTGGACTATCTTACTTTGAACTGAGTTCGACGAATGGTGAACTGAGCTCGATGAACTTTGAACTCAGTTCGACGGAATCTCAACTGAGCTCGACGAACTCAAAAACACAAGCTCTGAACTTAGCTCAATGAAAGGTGAGATGAGCTCAACGAAAGGTGAGCTTAGCTCGACGAACTCTTAACTCAGTTCGACGAATTCTTAACTTAGTTAAACCAGTTCAACTTACAGCCTTTTTACTGAATGGCGTTGAGTGTGTCTTCATCACTCAACGCCAAAACACTTAGCCAACTTTTTCCATAGTAGCATGATGTTGAGTGAGTTGACTTCACTCAATGCATGTGGACTTGACCACATTTCAGCTCATTCCAACTTTAGGCTTTTACTACTTTAGCCTATCTCACAGCTTTTGTTGTATGACATTAAGTGAGTTGACTTCACTTAATACCTGTGGAATTGGCCATTTTCTCATCTTGCCACTGCCTTGGCTTTGACTGTATAGGCTTCACTCAGCACTATAAGCCATCTGATGTTGAGTGACTGATCTTCACTAAATGCCTGCGGACTTAGACAGTTATCTGTCTTTCCACCACTTAGGTAAGAACTTACCTGTCTTAGCCACTTAGGCTGCCTGTCCCATCATAGCTTATTAGGACAAACTTCAATCATTCACCTTAAACACAAGTTAGATCACAATATGTGTATACATTGTTTTGCTGGTCCTTTAAATTCAGGACATTGGGATCAATGGACCCAACAATCTCCCCTATTTGAAGAAGTCAAAACATAAGAAAATGTATACACTAACATACTTATGTTATAAATATTTAAAACATATCATCACGACATAATTCAGATAAATCATAGACTTATCAAATGATGTAGCAGATAAGTCAAAGACATAGCCAATTATGAGTTAGACAGATCATGATTTTAACAAATGGTTGTTCTATTTAAACATATAAGGAATAAATGTTTGAGCAATATAAATACTGTGTTTCATCCCTAGCCCTGTAAGCAGAACCTGAAACATTCTAATTTCCAGGTTCCCTTATCATAATCCCACTCCCTCTAGATCTCTTTGTCGGCTTGTCTTCAGCTCCAACTATCTTCTTTCCTTTCTTATTAGCTTCATCAACATCCTTAGCCTTAGTAGTTCCAGCTTCAGCTTTATCCTTTTGTCTCTCAAAATAGCTGAAAGGCTTGGAGAAGTATTTAGATGGTTCCACAGCACCAGGAGTGAGAAGATTTGCCTTTTTGTTCCTCCAGAAAATCCTTCTCTCTGTGTCTCTCTTTTCCATCTTATCTCATTCAGTCTTGTTGTACCATTTACCTTTGTCTGATCTCTTATTCTTGACCTGGTCCCATGAAAGCAGAATAATAGATCTGGACTATGGGCTCCACTGCTCGAAATCAGGCCACTGTTCCATTTCTTCTTTATATCTCCTTTTCCTTAGCTTGGCCTCCTCTTCAGCATCATTAGTGATTCTTTCTTTGAACTATAGTAATCGGTCTACTGTGGGGCTGAAGGAAGGATTCTGAGCACCAGTAGTCTTCTCTCCCCACTGAGCATTAACACTGTCACCTTCTTCAATGTACTGAACATATTCTTAATTGTCTTGAACTTGGGCTCATTGCTACACTTCTTGTTCAAAGCATCTTATACATGGTCAGGCATCATTGGGATGTTATTGAAAGTCAAGCCTATGGGTAGAAATTCACCAAGGGGGGTGAATAGGTGACCTATTAAAATTCTTTGTAGTTCTTTTAACTTTAGCAATGTGCCCTAATACAATTCAAAATATAAGCTATACCCAGCATAAACAATAGAACAACAAGAACTGATCACAGCATACACAACAAAGAACGCAGCACACAGCACAAGGGACACAGTAAGTTTATAGTGGTTCCCCTATCTAGGGTACATCCACTTTTCCCCTTCTTCCTCACTAGCAATGTGCTAGATAAAGTTATAGCTCCTCCTTCACAACTCGGATCCTCAGATCCTATAAGGCTCAGTTTCTCTCCAAGAAACCTACACTCAGACCCACTGGTCCTACCTCAGAGATATCTTAATCTCCTACCTCAGAGATCTCCTCAATATCCTACCTCATCCTTTATAGATTAGGCCTATAATCTCAGTGATTTACCCCAAATCACCTACCTCAGATTCACCCAAAATCCTATCTCATCCTTTATAGATTAGGCTTATAAAACTCAGAGAATAAGATCTCCTACCCACTCAGATCTCTAGGAGATCTTACAATGAAATGATAAAACAAATTACAGAAAAATAGAAAACCTGTTATCTGTTGGATCTGTGTGTATAGATCTTTTCACTCAGCTGCAGTTTGATTTCTTCTTGATAGATCAGCAGGCTGAATTGAATTTCTTCTGAATCAGCAACTTCTTGATGAAGATCATATCGAATAGTTTGAAGATGCTGATGAACAGATCACTTAATCCCCAGGTCAACCTAAGAAAAGGGATCTGAAGAATTTCTTGAAGATCAACTTCTTCTTCTCTTTCTACTTCTTGATTTGTCTTTTAGAATAGAGAGAGACTGGTGAATAAAATAGAATCAATATTATCTTTTGAAGGCAGCACCTCCTATTTATAGAAATCTCAGATGGCTTGGACTGGTATTAATGATATCAGCAACTGCCAGCAAATCCTTCCTTGAACTGTCTTTATAGAAGTGAAGCCTTTCTGTGTCGACCAGAATGATCTGACCAGTCTTGACATGATTGATGTTGACTAAGCACATTCTGTCATATAAGCGTTGAAGTAGTCAAGTTGTCTCGAAATCTATGTTGAGACATCTTTGACAGACCCAACACTTCCATACTTAGAATAGTTTTCATCTCAGAACAGAAAGCGTTAAGATAGTATAGTTGTGTTGACATATCTGTTATTTGTGTCGACACATTTGTTATCTGTATCGACATATCTTAGTTCTGCCTTGTGTCGAGACAGTTAGGTAGTCTCGACACACTCTGTCTTCTGTGTCGAATCATCTTAGTTCTGCCTTGTGTCGAGACAGAAGTATTGTCTTGACACATCTTCTGTTCTCTGTGTTGACTAATGATCTGCCTTGTGTCGACACAGAAGTATTGTCTCGACACATGCTGTCTCAACACTTTGACTTAGAATAATTTCTTCAACTTTGAACCTGCACATGTAAACTTAGCATACATCAAATACACCTCTGGGTATATCATTGAGTTGTCAAGGGGACTTCTCCAGATCAGGTATAATGTTCCCAATGTACCAAATAATCTCCCCCTATATGGAGAAGTCATAACCCCAAATCAATGATATACACCAACATAATAATCTTGATGACTATAACATAAAAGATTTAACATTCAACCGGATGAACTTTTACAGCAGAAATAAAAATTGCCATAAAACATTCTTATACAAAAATATTATCAGTCTTAAAACTACAATGAGCTTATATTGAATTACATTAATTCTAAGCAAAGTAAATACATCCTAAGACTGATCGGGTTCTGTAATCACAATGCCTTTCCCTGACTGTACTTTGGCCTGAACAGATGGAATACTTTCATCAATAGCCTGCTTGCCCTTCTTGTCTTTAATACTGGAAATCTATTCAGCCTTAATTCTTTGTCTTTCAAAATAATGAAAGGGCTTAGGAAAGTATTTTCATGGTTCAATAGCAGTAGCAGGAATTAAACCTTCCTTCTGCTCCCTTCTGAACTTATAGATAGCATTTTGTTGCTCTTCATGCTTCCTCCATTCCTGCTTTGAATACCACTTACCCCTATCTTGTTTGTTGTCCATGACTGATTTCCATGAAGTAAGAATGATGTTCCTTGATTTTGGAATCCATTGTTCAAAGTCAGACCTCTCCTCAGCCTATTCTCTAAATCTTTTCTTTGATAATTGGACCTCTCTCTCCCTTTGTAGAGCAGCTTCAGACATTTCCACCTCTTCAGAATTAACTCTATGTTTATACTGAGGTGGACTATACATAAGTTGAACTTGATTATGAATGTCCTAAAATTGTGAAGGAGGGTATATGATTTTGTTTATCTCCTGAGCAATTCCTTCAACCAGAGCTGGTTGGCAACCAGACTCTGCAACTTGATCATCATCACACAGAGGAGGGTATCCTAGTATGGCTCTTATGCTATTAGAAGTCCATTTGGCATGTTCTTGAGCTTTCCTTGACCATCACTCTCTCCCTCCTTTATGACTTCTCTCTCAATATGATCTCTCAGATCATCCTTTTGAAATCTCACTTGTTCCACCACATGATGGTTCCCTGTGGTGTAGCAATTCTTGAACTTTATCATTTGATCAGAGAGAGCCTTTGATGAATCCTTTATAGCTTGCAGCATTGCAGCTGAATCCACTATAAGCTTGGTATGTAGCTCAGTTAGTTGAGTATTTACTTTAGCCTCTAAGGAAGTAGATTGATCATCTATCTTATTCAGAGTTATCGTATGAATTTCCATCAAATTTTCATTCAGTCTCTTCTGATTCTCCAGAAATAATGCCTTGGTTTTGCACTATATCAGCTATATCAACTTTTAACTCTTGTTGTTGCTTGGCAAGATAAACCACTGCATGGCCTCCTTTGTGAAAACAATCAGTCATTTCTTTCTTCATCAGATTCACTTCAAATCTTATTGACTTTATGTCTTGAGCTAGAAGGAACTTTATATCCTTCCTATTCTCATCCACATACTTTTCTAGGTCAGTTCTTTGTTTGTCTAGCATTATCTACAGCTGAACTATGAGAGAACTCTCATCTATTATTTCATATATTCTAGTTTGTTGTTGACTTGTGTCCTCTCCCTTATCAGAGTTAGATGAACTAGTAATTTCAACAGCTGTGCCTACATCAGCTGGTGCTTCAGTTCCAGTCTTAGGAGACTTGGCTGATTGCTCCCCCTTAACTGTTGTACCCTGTTGATCAAGGTGTATTTCTACTAAACTTAGTTCAGGTCTTTGAGCTTCTACAAGAGCTATATTTTCCCTAGGAGGATCTGGTATCTCCCCCGGATGTGAGCATCCATCCCTATTATGTCATCAGGATCTTTTTCAAGAGACTTTTCATCCATAATATCAGACATATTATCATCTTGTTGTGTAGTCAGATCTTTGAGAACATCCTGTACTATGTCAGTGATAATTTCACTATCTAACACAGTTGTTTCATTCATGGTTTTCTCTGCATTGAATGCTGTAGAGGATTCTAACTCCCCCTGGACCTGATCCCCAGTTCCAATTGTAATACTTGGAGTTTTCCTTTTGCTTCTTCCTTCTGCTCCATCTGAACTGAAATTGATCTTCTCATCTGAATCACTTGAGGATTCACTTTTTCTTGTAATGGTTTCTTGTTCTTGATATCCTTAGGCTTCTGTGGTTCTGGTGTATCTTTGGCCAAGACTCTGTCCCATCTAGAAAATATCCTTATGTCCATCCGTCTTATGTGATTTATATTTGAACCAAATTTTGGATTGAGTTTAATAGGAATCACTTTATTCAGATACAAACTCAGTATTCTACCCAGGTTGGGTTTCTAGATACATTCAACAATTAAGTCAAACAATAGTCTGCTCAAGTCTGTCTGAAGTTTGAAAATTATTCTAGTCAATATCTCAAACGTATGAACTGAGATTCTGTCATGTGAACCTGTCTTGCACAGCAGAACCATCCCAATAATTTCAGATAGAAATTTTCCTCGGGTGTTCATACCTTTCCTATTCAGTGAACTCCCAATCTTGGAAACTAAATCCAAACCACACCATTGAAGTCCAGCAGTAGTCTTGGTGGAGTTGAACTATATCGTCTTGTTTAACTCTAGGTAATTGAAATACCTGGGCCAACCGTTTGCCTGTTATCTTGAACTTATGTCCATTTACGGTTGATTTGATCTTTGTGGCGCGAGAATCGATTGAGGCATTTATCAAAAGTTCTGTTACTTCTCTTTTACATATGATCAACGACTCAGTTAATAGATACTTAAGTCCAGCTTCTTGGATTAGGCCAATGACATTTATAATCTCTTCGTCTGCCGATTTGAATCTATGGCGCACTAGTTCGTATACCTCATTGATATTATCATCCTTCCTTGGAGGCATTGTTGTTGATTTTGAAATTTTCGAACCGAGAAATTTACGAGAGTCGACAATAGAAAATCTAGGTTTCAACACTAAGCAAGAGAGAAGGATCTGGTAGAAAATTTCTACAGTTTATGTCCTTTTTATAGGCCATTCTACTGAGTAGGTGAAAGGGAGCGTTGCCTAAAGACATATTCATAAGTTTGGAAAAATCCCTTAGGTCAACACTCGGAACTTGTCGACAGAGAAAATGTGTCGACTTGTGTCGATACACCTCCAGTCATCTCGACAAGCAGTGTCGACACACTTCCTTGTGTCGACACAGGACAATGTAGATTGTGTTGACACATATACATAAATTGTGTCGACAAAGCCTAGTTTGTGTCGACACACTTGATTTGTCTCGACACAAAACATACTTAGCCAGATTTCTGACTCCTGAATTGTTGACTCCTGATCCTGATGATGTCCATATCTTGATGTGACAGCTGGATAGTAGGCTTGCATTTTTGTTGACTTAGTCTAAGTTTAGGCTTCATTCAAGACTTAACATGCCTAGCTCAAATTTGAAGAAATTAAACTTTTCTTCTTCTAGTGGTTTTGTAATATGTTAGCTATTTGCTTATTAGTAGGAACATAATTCTAAACTGATGTCTTTGTTTTCTACATGTTCCCCAATGAAATGATATCTGATTTCAATGTGCTTAGTTCTATTGTGAGGTACAGGGTTATTTGCAATTGAAATAACACTAATAGAGTCACAAAATAATGTAGATTTACTTATCTGTAACTGACAATCTTGTAGCTGATGTTGAATCCATAGAAGTTGAGCACAATAATTCCCAACTGAGATGTACTCAGATTCAGCTGTTGATATGGCCACACTTGTCTGCCTTTTACTACTCCATGAGACTAGCCTTCTACCCAGAAATATACATGACCCTGAGGTGCTTTTCCTATCTTCTTTACAACCTGCATAATCTGTATCTGAAAATCTTATCTGTTCAAAATCACTACTCCTAGGATACCAAAGGCCAAGATTTGGTGTGCCCTTTAGATATCTCAGAATTTTTTTAACTACATTGTAATGAGATTCTTTAGGGCAAGCTTGATATCTAGCACAGATACAAGTAGCATACATTATATCTGGTCTATTGGTAGTTAGATAAAGTAGTGATCCAACTATCCCTCTATACAAGGTAATATCAACTGGCTTTCCAGCAATATCCTTGTCCAAAGACATGGTTGATCCCATAGGAGTTCTCATAGTAGTGGTAGTTTCCATACCATACTTCTTGATTAACTCCTTGGTGAACTTTGATTGACTTATGAAAAGTCCATCTTGAGGATTGTTTAACTTGGAGACCCAGGAAAAACTTAAGTTCACTCATGTTACTCATCTCAAATTTACTTTGCATTAGCTTAGCAAATCTAGTGCAAAGTGAATCATCAGTAGAACCAAATATTATGTCATCAACATATATTTGTACTAAAATTGTCATACCTTTGACTTCCCTTAGGAATAGTGTTTTGTCAATCTTTCCTCTTGAGAATTTATTCTCTAGAAGGAATCCTGACATAGTTTCATACCAAGCCCTTGGAGCCTTGTTTTAATCCATAAAGAGCTCTAGAAAGTAAATAGACATGAGAAGGTTTAGTTGGATCAACAAAACCTGAAGGTTGTTCTACATACTCTTTCCTTGAGGTTGTCCATTCAGAAAAGCTGACTTAACATCCATTTGGTATACTTTGAAACCTTTGTAAGCTCTATAGGCTAGGAAGAGTCTTATAGCTTCCAACCTAGCCACTGGTGCAAAGGTCTGGTCAAAGTCTATTCCATCTTCTTGTCTATAACCCTTTGGTGATGCCTTTGTCAGCTCCTCCAAAGATCACTTTTGGTTCCATTTTCCACAGGAATATATTCCCTCAGATTTATACTTATTCCAGTCATACGTCTGGAGCATCCACTATCCAAGTACAAGATTGGTATGGAGCTTGGACATTTCTGCAAAATAAGAAATTACTTTTCCTTAGGACCCCAAATAGTCGTGGGTCCCTTGGTTCTTATTAGATATGACTCTATCAAATCCACCAGTTGATCTTTTGAAAGGAATTGTCTTCAGACTATGAGGCACTGTTGGATTGAACCAGCAATCTAAGGGCAAAATGTCCTATCTTTCCACAACACCAGCATTCAAATCTATTATATCTCCTTTTAGGAGGAACAAAAGAATCTTTGTGCTGACACCCCTTTGGACAGGAGTTAGCACTTTTGGCTTTATCTTGATTGTGAACACAAGATGGGTCTTGTCTCACAGCCTTAAGATGTTCTCTTGGATTATTAGATTGTACAGTATGATTGTGGAATGGTCTGACCATTTGATCCCTTTTGCATTTTTGCCCCTCCTTCTCTTGGGTTTAATAAACCCCAGACAACCTCTAGGTTTTCCTAAGAAGGTGTCTATAATAGGCAAAATAGTCTTTGGTTTTGAGAACTGCTCAACCAATTTCCTTTCATTTAGGATTTTAGTTTCTAGCTCCTTAATGATTGCATCCTTTTTCTTAATTTCATTTATTTGGTCATCAATGATCTTGGTTAACTTTGTTAACTTAGACCCCTGAAGACCAAGTTTCTGAGTATCCATCTTGTGATGATACTCAGACTTTTTAGTGATGCAATTTCTATAGCTTGTTCTTTAACAAGCTTCTTGCTTTTGACTAAAGCAGCTAGCAGTTTACCAAACCTAAGTATGAGTTGCTTTTGTTCAGTCCTTGAGTTGATCTCATGTGGATCAACCAGTAATTCACCTGAGTTTGCCTCATCTACAGTCTCATAGACAGAAGTCTTAGTGCAGGTAGAGTTATCATAAATTACCTGAGAATTCTCACAGTTGTGAGTTCCAGTTTCTGGATCATCAGCTATTGCCATCAGATTGATTTCTATGTCTTCTTCAGAGTCACCATAGGATGATGATGTTGTTGGAGTTATTTCCTTTATAGATGGCTCTTCTGATGAACTCCTCCTTATATGAATACAACCCCACATGTTCTTCTTCTGATTCAGTTGAATTAGAATCACTATCAGACAAGGTCTTTGTCTTCTTAGCCATCATACCTTTTTCTGATTTTTTTATCCTTGAAGAACTTTCTTTCTTTTGAATTTTTGTTCACCTTTCTCTTTACTAGGGCAATCAGCAATGACATGCCCATGTCTGTTACAACAAAAACAAATAATATTAGTCTTAGATTGTTTGTTTTGATTGGAGTTATACCTGATCACAGATTTGTCTCTGTGTTTGTCTTTGCTTTTGTGAGAACTAGAACCAGAAGGTTTCCTATTGCTCCACTATTTTCTTCTTCTTAACATCTTCTTGAACTGCCTTGTAAATAAGGCAAGTTCATCATCTGATATCTCTTCTGAAGAAGAGCAAGGTCCAGTTCTATCTATCTCTTCATCTCTTCTAGGTGATGATGAAATTTTCCTTCTAGTTTTCTTGGAAGAGTCAGATTTAAAGGCCAATGATTTAGACTGGGATGATTTTCTGGTATTTTCTGCTTTAGTTTTTCTTGAATTGAGTTGAAGCTCATGTGACATTAATTTCCCAAATAAGTCTTGGGGAAGCAGATTTCTCAGATTTCCCATTTCCCTTACTGCACAAATCTTGATATCCCATTCTTTATTTAGGGATCTCAGGAACTTGTCATTCAGTTCATAGTTTGAAAAGTTTCTCCCATAGTTTCTCAAGTCATTGACTATTCTAAAGAACTTTTCATATGTGTGTTCAATAGAATCTGTCTTCCCTTGTCTAAATGCCTCATATTGCTGGTTAAGGAGTGACCTTCTGTCATCTCTCACCTCTATTTTACCTTCCATATACACTATCAAGGTATCCCACATTTCCTTAGAAGAATTACAGTGCACCAGATTTTGAAATGTGGAGTTGTCAATAGCACTCACTATTATGCTTATGTGCTCTTTTGTCCATAGTAGCAAGTATGAACCTCATCCTTTGTCATTTCTGACAATGTCTTGGGAGTTTGAATATTTGCATCTAGGACAGATGATTTCATGGACACATAGGGTCCATCTTGAATTGTAACAAAGATTCTTTGGTCTGAATCTTCCATGAACAGTCTTACTCTTTGTTTCCATATAACAAAATTGTCCTTAGTGTAGATGGGCAATTTAAAGGAACTGAGTTCTCTATTTGATTCAGAAGCCATAGGTCAGATAACCTTCAAATACCCTTAGGATCTTTTCCAGACTGTTAGGTCTATCTTTGGACAACCTCCCTCTGATACAACTTGAAAGTCAAGCCTATGGGTAGAAAGTCACCTAGGGGGGGGGGTGAATAGGTGACCTATTAAAATTTTTTGTAGTTTTTTTTTTACTTTAGCAATGTGCCCTAATGCAATTCAGAATATAAGGTGTACCTAACATAAACAATAGAACAACAAGAACTAATCACAACATACACAGTAGAGAATGCAGTACACAGCACAAGGGACACAGTAAGTTTATAGTGGTTCCCCTATCTAGGTTACATCCACTTTCCCCCTTCTTCCTCACTAGCAATGTGCTAGATAAGGTTATAGCTCCTCCTTCATAACTCGGATCCTCAGATCCTACAAGGCTCAGTTTCTCTCTAAGAAACCTACACTTAGACCCACTGGTCCTACCTCTGAGATATCTCAATCTCCTACCTCAGAGATCTCCTCAATCTCCTACCTCAGCCTTTATAGATTAGGTCTACAATCTCAGTGATTTACCTCAAAAAACCTACCTTAGATTCACCCAGAATCCTACCTCAACCTTTATTGATTAAGCTTACAAAACTCCGAGAATAAGATCTCCTACCCACTCAGATCTCTAGGAGATCTTACAATGAAATTTGATAAAACAAATTACAGAAAAACAGAAAACCTATTATCTGTTGGATCTGTGTGTACAGATCTTTTCACTCAGCTGCAGTTTGATTTCTTCTTGATAGATCAGCAGGCTGAATTGAATTTCTTCTGAATCATCAACTTCTTGATGAATATTAGATCGAATAGTTTGAAGATGCTGATGAACAGATCACTTAATCCCCAGATCAACCTAAGAAAAGGGATCTGAAGACTTTCTTGAAGATCAACTTCTTCTTCTCTTTCTACTTCTTGATTTGTCTTTTAGAATAGAGAGAGACTGATGAATATAATAGAATCGGTATTATCTTATGAAGGAACCACCTCCTATTTATAGAAATCTCAGACGGTTTGGATTGGTATTGATGACATCAGCAACTGCCAGCAAATCCTTCCTAGAACTGTCTTTATAGAAGTGAATCCTTTCCGTGTCGACCAGAATGATCTGACCAGTCTTGACCAGATTGATGTTAACTCAGCACATTCTATCATATAAGCGTTGAAGTAGTCAAGTTGTCTCGAAATCTGTGTTGAGACATCTTTGACAGACCCAACACTTCCATACTTAGAATAGTTTTCATCTCAGAATAGAAAGCGTTAAGATAGTATAGTTGTGTTGACACATCTGTTATTTGTGTCAACACATCTGTTATCTGTGTCGACACATCTTAGTTCTGCCTTGTGTCGAGACAGTTGGTAGTCTCGACACACTCTGTCTTTTGTGCCGACTCATCTTAGTTCTGCCTTGTGTCGAGATAGAAGTATTGTCTCAACACATCTTCTGTTCTCTGTGTTGACTACTGATCTGCCTTGTGTTGACACAGAAGTATTGTCTCGACACATGTTGTCTCAATACTTTGACTTAGAATAATTTCTTCAACCTGCACATGTAAACTTAGCATACATCAAATACACCTTTGGGAATATCATTGAGTTGTCAAGGGGACCTCTCCAGATCAGGTACACTGTTCCCAATGTACCCAACAATTATTATATTGCAGTGGCTCCATTCCCAATGAGCCTCCCACATTATTTGTGGCCAAGACCATATTCTCAGTATCTATTCTGATGACATTTCTCTCCCCCTTTTTGACTTCTTTAATTACTTGAGTAGTCTGGGAGATGATAGCTTTGCTTCTTTCCCCTTCCAGGTAGTTAACTCCAGCAGTTGATTTTTAACTTCTAACATGCGGTCATCAAGCATCTTGGTGCAGGCATCTATCTTAGTAAAGATTTCAATGTTCTATTCTTTTCTCAGAATTTTATCATTCTCATGAATGGTCACAGAGTTCTTAGCCTGAATATTTTTATTCTCAACGATAATAGCAATATTCTAGCTTGACACATCCAGTTTCTCCATGGTGTAATCTACAGCAGGAGCAACTCTTGTAAAGAATTTTACTGTTTATCCTTTCAGCCAGATTCAGTTCTAATCTTATAGATTTGATCTCAGTTGCACGATCATTTCTAACATCTTTGAGGGCTTCATCCACATAGTTTTTCAATGCCCTTCTTTGCTCATCTAGCAAACATTTTAGCTGGGCCATGAAGGTAGGTGGTAGCTGATTAAATCTGGCAGATGTGCCCTCATCCAGGGCTTTAGTTTCTCTTTGTACAAGCTTGCTCCCTATTCCTTAAGCTGTGTCACTCTTATGTTGTTCGGTTTTTATATGTGGGGAGGAGTGTGCTTTCTCATCACTGTATTCCTCTTCCTCAGATTCTGATGACACTAGATTATGTACCTCATGACCAGGGAGATCAGAAGGTTTCTCCCCCTCAACCACTGCCATGCTTTTGTTTGCATGCAAGTCAGCAGAAGAACATCCATTATTGGAGGAACCTCCAGTTGCTCCCCTACAAAAAAATGCATCATGTATTATCTCTTGTATCAGTTGCTCCCCCTCAATTTGAGCAATCCTTCCCTCAACACTAGGAGTTTCTAAGACTTTATCCTGTAGTTCCTCATCTTCAGACATAGGTATTTGCCTATCTGCATCTTCCAATCTGGAGGCATCATCCCCCATTTCTGCAGATAATTTTGTTAACAAGTTCCTTTGCTATTTACCCAACATCCTTGGCTGGAGGCAAATCATCTCCTTCCTCTCCAGCAGATCCAGCTAACTCGGCAGTGATCTCATCCACTTTAGGAACAGAATATGACTCTAGTCTGCTCACACGACTAAGAGGGGTAAGATCAGACGAGGCGAATAACTGGATATCCATGTCCCTTCTTGTTGGGTATTGTATCCTCAATGTACCTGATTTGAAGAAGCCCCTGAACCAGCTAAGGTGAATTGACAATGTATTTGATCATTTGTATTCAAGTTGTGCTTGCAGTTACTCCACGCTAAGTACACACCAATGTCAGGGTGCAGTAGGTCAATATACACGGGTCTGCGCAACGTAATCCCTCGTTGAGCAGATCAGTGTGTTGGCTTACGTGCACTCTCTCTATTGGAGTGTACTTATATTCAAGTACAGGGCTGAGAAAGATCAAGAGCAGACAAGGAGCAAGGATGGGTCAAAGACCAGCTCACGGGAAGATAGACGAAAATTCTTCTAAGTAAGATTCGACGAGAATCACTAAGTGATTCTCGCCGATTCGACGAGAATCACTAGTGATTCTCGCCGAAATCGTCGAGAATCACTAGCCGATTCTCGCCGAATGCTTCAGGCTATCTCAACGCCGTCTTGAAATTCAGCTAAGGCAGAATCGACGAGAATCACTAAGTGATTCTCGCCGAATCGTCGAGAATGACTTTGCATTCTCTCCGATTCATCGAGAATGGATTGTGATTCTCGCCGATTCTCTCTAGATGGCTTTCTATTCAGCTAAGAATTCTTCTAAGTAGAATTCGACGGGAATCATTAGTGATTCTCGCCGATTCGTCGAGAATCACCAATGATTCCCGCCGAATTTGCCTTAGGCGATTTTCGTTGGCGCGCTGGACCGGACCAAATGTACAGGCGCTGTTTTGAACTGGATTTAGGTCTACTTTTGGTGGGGCCCACAATGGTCATAAAGGATGACCTACAGTATATATATTTGTGTATTTTGAACAGTAAACACAATCCATCCATACGAAAAAGAATGAGCCACCGACTTGACCTAGCAGATTGCGGTATTTCTTCCGCCGCTGTCGCCGCTCGTGAAGGTGGTCGCCGCCTCTGATCGTGGATTCTTCCTGATCTCCCGGCGACAGAAGCTTAGCCAAGCAACGCGTCTCACGTGTCAATCTTGAGATCTTTTGTCTCTTGGTTTGTTGAACGGGAATACCTTCCCATTCCGAATCGATTGAGACGATCGATCCAAGTAAGATCGTTGGTAGACCTTGCTAGCTTTGCTACGAAGTTTGGATCTCGAAAGCATCGCAGCCGCTCTCCTTTGCCGCCGCCGATCTTGATAGAATCGCTGCCGTAATCTTTGCTGCCGCCGATCTCGGGGAGATCCTTTCCAAGTGAGAGCTAAGGTCGTGGAATCTTCGTCTTCTTCAAGAACGCGTCATCGAACGAAGAGAGACACCTAGCGCTCCATAAGTAGTTTGTATTTTATACATTCCATTTTTACTTTTGTTGTAAAGGAACATTGGTTCCTCTTTGTAAGGGTTGGGTGCAACCCGTGGTGGAGGAGTGGTGACTCCTTCGAGTGGAAGGGTTCCTTCCATTAGTGTGAAGATTGGATTTCAATCCTGTTGGTGAAGTGACCGAGTCGTCCCGTGTTAGGAGATAGGTCGAAGGGGAAAAGTGGACGTACCCAAATCTGGGGAACCACTATAACTGCCTGTGTCTTTCTGTGCTTTGTTTGTTTTCTTTTATTATGCAGGTATATTTTAATTCCACAATAAGACTGCGCATCACCTATCCCCCCATAGGTGAAGTTAGTTGACACTAGTGTGACTTTCAAGTGGTATCAGAGGGAGGTTACTCATCAAAAAGGTTAACACCTTGAGTAAGTTCCTGCCACTAGTGTCAAGAAGAAGGCAGATATCTACTATGGATGGACTCAAGTACTCAGGCAAGATCCCAGTGTGCACCAGACTAAACTTTCCTATCTGGAAGGAAAGGATTAGATTTTACATGGAAGCAGTCGACCCCCGACTCTTCATGATCGTAGAGGAGGGACCTTATATTCCCACTAAGGCCTCCACCATTGATCCTACCAAAATGGTGCCAAAGAAGATTTCTGAAATGGACAAGGACGAGATGGTGCTGGTCGGACTTGATAAGAAAGCACAGAACATTCTAGTCAGCGCAGTCGATGACTCTATGATGCAGAACTTCTGCAACTACAGGATGACAAAGGATATCTGGCACAGCCTGATTATTCTGATGGAGGGCACAAATAAAGTGAGGGATGATCGGAGATCCCTCCTGAACCAGAAATATGAGGCCTTCAGGCAAGGGACCAAGGAAGAGATCGGAGTTACCTTCGAGAATTTCCTCAAGATCGTCAATGCCCTAAAGGGATATGGAAGAGTTTTCACTGATGGTGAACTGAATGATAAATTTCTTAGGTCCCTTACTAAGGAATGGGACACGAAGATCTGCGCCATCCAAGAGTTTGGCAAATTAGCAGAAACTGATCCTCAGATACTATTTGGGAAGCTTATGTCCTATGAGCTTCAGCTGAACACGAGGAAAGCAGAAGAAGAAGTCGAGAAAACCACAGCAAAAGAAAAGACTGTGGCCCTAAAAGCCATTCACTCCAGGAAAGGCAAGGGTGCTGCCTCGTCCCATTCGTGGAAAAAGGATGAGGAGGAAGACTCCGAGCCATGCTCCTCCGGCTCAGAGCTGTTTGAAGAAGACTTCTCCCTCATCACCCGAGAATTCAAGAAGTTCCTCAAGATGAGGAATCAAAGAAAGAGAGACGGCTCCTCCTCCAGACATCAGAAGAAGAATTATTCTTCTGACAGGTATGAATCCAAACAGAACAAACATCGCTCGAGCGATATCATTTGTTTTGGGTGCAATAAGCCAGGACACGTCGTGGCTGACTGCCACCAAGGCAAGAGAGATAAGGGGAAGGGAGAGGAGCACAAGTCCTCTAGAGATAAGAAGAAAGAGAGGAGCTACATCGCCAAAAAGCCAAAGACACTGAGTGAGTCTGATTCCTCAGACTCCAGTGATGATGAGGAAGCCTACTTCGGGCTAGTGGGTCGCTCTGACTCTGAAGGAGAATGCCCCCCATTCACTGGGAAGGTAAAAGCTCGTGCCACCCTCTCTGACTCTGACTATGAGTCTCCTGATGATGATCTCAAGGACAACCCATCTGCCCGAGAAGCTGAGCTCCTCGAAAAGTATGAGCTTCTGCTCAACACCTTCGAGGAATGTCGCAAGAGATTGAGGGCTCAGAAAAAGGAAGTCAAATTACCTTAAGGTCGAGGGTGTCTCCCTAAGGGAAGAGATCACTAGCTTGATTTCTCTCCGACAGGAGCACCTGGACCTGATCTCTAAGCACTCAGAGTCTCTAAGTCTCCTTGACCTTAAACAGGAAGAAATCAATAAGTTGGAATAACAACTTGCGGCAGAAAGGAAGATTGTCCAAAGCTTCTCTATGCCAAAGACTGTTCTTCCACTGGTTGATACCTTCTCTGCTCAAGCTAAGGGGGCTGGCTTGGGGCATAAGGGTGTGCCTGGTAAATCATCCAGGAGAAACAAAAAGCAGAGGAAAAATAAGGCTGCTAAGAAGGCCTCTGCTGCAGAAAAGGGAAAGGCCCCACTCAACACTGTTGTATTCAGGAAGCCTGGCTTTCCCTGCAATGAACAAGACTTTGAGTCGACCTATGGACACTTCTTTCGGCCCTCGGTTGAAAAGCCCAAGAGTCGGTATGATGGTTGGGCCTTCCCCCACAACTATGGCGAGAGTGTCTTCAAGGCACCTTATGAGGAAATCCAAGTGGAGGATTATGGCCACTTCTCTTGCGGCCATAATAGGAAGCAGGCACCAAAAGCCAAGCCTGTTATACTGAAGGAACAGGAGGTGAAGAAATCATATGACTGCTGTCATCATGATGGCTCCACGTCCAGAGCCAAGGCCCCGGCTAGACCCACCGTTCCAAGGGTGAAGCAGGAGCCTAGGAAAAGGTACAACAGATTTGACTGTTGGTGCTGTGGCAAAGTTGGTCACTTTGCCGTGGATTGCTGGTTTAATCCGAGATATAACGAGACTCCTCACGTTAGCAATGCGAGACCGACCACTCATAGGGTTAATCCGAGGGGGAGTATGCTAACGAGGAATCTAGGACCCAAGTTCGATTGGGTTCCTAAGGGAAATTAATTCTGTTTTGCAGGTATGTCCAAAGGCCACCAAAACTCCTATTTGGTACTTGGACAGTGGATGCTCCCAGCATATGACAGGGACAAGAAGCCTGCTGCGTGATTACTCTCCAGTCGAGAATGGACCCAAAGTCATCTTTGGGGGATCAGATCGAGGAGTCACCAGGGGTTACGGTATGATTTCCAACGGTATAATTTCTATCACCGACGTGGCTTATGTTGAAGGGTTAAATCATAACCTGATCAGTGTAAGTCAGTTATGTGATAAAGGTTATGACGTTAAGTTCTACAAGGATAAATGCCTGATAATATCGTGTGTGCCTCCTCGGAGACGGTATTAACAGGCATTAGGAGCAGAAACATCTTCTGTTTAGATTTTCTTAGTTTAGATTCATCTACCCCCGTGTGCCTAGTAGCAACAGGCAATGCATATCTTTGTGAACAATGGCACAAGAGATTGACACATATTAATTTCAAGACAATTAGTATGCTGTTTTCTAAAAACTTAGTAAGGGATGCTCCCATCATTAAGTGCATCAAAGATAGCCCCTGTCCTGCATGCCAGAAGGGAAAACAGACTCGGGCTACCTTTAAGGGCATTGCAGACAAAGACTCCTCCAGATGTCTTTATCTTCTGCATATGGACTTGTTTGGTCCAATGCAAGTTCATAGCTTGGGAGGCAAGTCTTATACGCTAGTGATTATTGATGATCACTCTCGGTTTACTTGGGTGTTCTTCTTAAAACGCAAGTCTGATACGTTTGACATCTTCACTAGTTTTGTCAAGCAAATTCAGAACAAACTTAACTGCTCGGTGGTCAAAATCAGAAGTGACCATGGAACAGAGTTCGAGTCTGGTGCTATGACAGAGTTCTATGAAGAACTTGGTATCTTTCATGAGTTTTCCTCCCCGCGCACTCCTCAGCAGAATGGAGTTGCGGAGAGGAGAAATAGAACACTCATTGAAGCTTGCACGACAATGTTGAATGACGCTTCTCTCCCAGAATACTTCTGGGCAGAGGCTGTCAACACAGCTTGTCATGTACAAAACTGGGCCTTGATCAACAAGAGCCATCGTAAGACGCCTTATGAGCTACTGAAAGGCAGGAAACCAATCATGTCCTATTTTAGGATCTTTGGCTGCAGATGCTATGTACTAAATAACGGGAAGTACCCGCGTACTAAGTTTGGTGAAAAATGCTTCGAAGGCATATTTATGGGCTATAGTAGTCATAGCCGGGCATATAGGGTTTTCAATAAGAAAACCCTAGTGGTAGAGGAATCTATAAATATTGTATTTGATGAAGGAAGCCTACTTAACAGCAATTCTTCGAGTGGTCTTCTTGAAGATGCATGTACAAGAATTGAACAGCTCAGTCTCGATAAGACCACTAAAGATGCAACTCCCAAGTACGTCAAAATCTCCACCACAATGCCTACCGGAGATGATGACGGTCAGAATGGAGTTATCCTCCCTGAAGAGGAAGGAGCCCCAAAAAATGTTAGAGCTCCAGATGCCAGACTGTTAGAGCTTCGTCACGTGAGGGATCATCCCAAAAATGAAATCATCGGAGATCCCCGTGACGGTGTCAGAACTCGCCGAGGTACAATTAACGAGATTCGACATTTTAGCTTTCTGTCACAGGTTGAGCCAAAGAAGTTCGACGAAGCGAACAAGGATGCATCTTGGATCTTGGCCATGCAAGATAAACTGCATTAATTTGAACGATGCAACGTCTGGACGCTGGTTCCCATACCAAAGGGGCAGAACGTGATTAGCAAAAAGTGGATCTTCAGAAACAAACTGGATGAACACGGTGTCATCATAAAGAATAAGGCCAGGCTGGTGGCTCAAGGTTACAGACAGGAGGAGGGGATTGACTTCGATCAGACCTTTGCACCAGTGGCAAGGCTCGAGGCGATCAGATTGTTCCTGGCATATGCTTCGCACAAAAGATTCACTGTCTATCAGATGGACGTGAAATCAGCATTCTTAAATGACAACCTGAAAGAGGAAGTATATGTCGCACAACCCCCAGGTTTTGTTAATCCGACTTATCCCAATCATGTATATCTTCTTAATAAAGCTTTATATGGCTTAAAACAAGCTCCTCGAGCTTGGTATGAGACTCTGTCTAGCTTTCTTCTTGAGAACAAGTTCTCTAGAGGAAAAATAGATAAGACATTGTTTCTTAGGGAAGTCAAAGGCAAGATTTTGCTGGTGCAAATCTATGTCGATGACATAATATTCAGGTCAACCGATAACAACCTTTGCAAGAAGTTTTCCAAACTTATGCAAGGGAAGTTTGAAATGAGTAGTATGGGAGAGCTGAAGTATTTCTTGGGACTTCAAGTGAAACAGTCTGAGGATGGGATTTTCATCTCTCAGACGAAGTTCACAAATGAACTCCTCAAGAAATTCGGAATGGAGAGTGCAACCTCTATGAGGACTCCAATGGGATCCACTGTGTCTCTGGACAAGGATGAGAAAGGGAAACCTTTTGATGAAACCAAGTACAGAAGCATAATTGGATCCCTGCTCTATCTTACTGCTAGTAAACCAGATATTATGTTTTCCATATGCATTTGTGCCAGATATCAGGTGAACACTAAGGAATCTCATTATGTCGCTGCAAAGCGGATTCTTAGATACCTTAAAGGTACACCAAATCTTGGCTTGTAGTACCCAAGAAACAATGATGTCGAGCTGATAGGCTTTTCAGATGCTGACTTTGCAGGAAGCAGGGATGATAGGAAAAGCACTTCCGGGACGTTTCAATTCCTCAGAAGAAGGCTTATTTCATGGAACAGTAAGAAGCAGAATTGTGTCACAACCTCCACAGCTGAATCTGAGTACATCTCAGCAGGCAGCTGTTGCACAAAACTTCTATGGATCAGAAATCTGCTCAAATATTATGACCTGAAAATCAGCCAAGTTCCGATGTATGGCGACTCCTCGAGTGCAATAGCAATTGCGAACAATCTTGTATCGCACAGCAGAACGAAGCATATTGAAGTGCGCTATCACTTCTTTCGGGAGCATATGGAAAACAAAGACATATCTCTCTGCTATGTCCCCACAGATAAGCAGGTTGCAGATATCTTCACAAAGCCCCTAGACGAGGCCAAGTTCAGTCTCTTCAAAACTGTCGGCATGCTGAACTATG
Source organism: Platanthera zijinensis (assembly GCA_039513925.1). NCBI lineage: Eukaryota > Viridiplantae > Streptophyta > Magnoliopsida > Asparagales > Orchidaceae > Platanthera > Platanthera zijinensis. The sequence goes on along the minus strand of CM077080.1, from coordinate 192,899,508 downwards.
AAGAATGAAGACTGTGCGGCTCAAGGCTCTTGGATCAAGGGGGAGCATCCGCACGGAACTCAAGAGTAAGCACAGACGCAAGAACTGAGGGGGAGCACTGTGACAAGTGCAAAAGTCTCAGATTTGTAGAAGCCGAAAAGGGGGAGATTACCCTCTCGGTTAAGGTGCTAAGGTGCTCAGGCTAAGTATGCTCCAAATGCTCTAAAGATAATGGTATGAAAATTCATAATTCATTCTCAACTGATTATTGAGTTTGTGCTTTTCTTCCATCCGTTATATTCACTTAGCTTGTAGGGTTTAGGATTCTTCAAATAGGGGGAGATTGTTGGGTATTGTATCCTCAATTTACCTGATTTGAAGAAGCCCCTGAACCAGCTAAGGTTCATTGACAATGTATTTGATCATTTTTATTCAAGTTGTGCTTGCAGTTACTTCACGCTAAGTACACACCAATGTCAGGGTGCAGTAGGTTAATATACACGGGTCTGCGCAACGCAATCCCTCATTGAGCAGATCAGTGTGTTGGCTTACGTGCACTCTCTCTATTGGAGTGTACTTATATTCAAGTACATGGCTGAGAAATATCAAGAGCAGACAAGGAGCAAGGATGGGTCAAAGACCAGCTCACGGGAAGATAGACGAAAATTCGTCTAAGTAAGATTCGATGAGAATCACTAAGTGATTCTCGCCGATTCGACGAGAATCACTAGCCAATTCTCGCCGAATGCTTCAGGCCGTCTCAACGCTGTCTTGAATTCAGCTAAGGCAGAATCGACGAGAATCACTAAGTGATTCTCGCCGAATCGTCGAGAATGACTTTGCATTCTCTCCGATTCGTCGAGAATGGATTGTGATTCTCGCCGATTCTCTCTGGATGGCTTGCTGTTCAGCTAAGAATTCTTCTAAGTAGAATTCGACGGGAATCATTAGTGATTCTCGCCGATTCGTCGAGAATCACCAATGATTCCCGCCGAATTTGCCTTAGGCGATTTTCGTTGGCGCGCTGGACCGGACCAAATGTACAGGAACTGTTTTGAACTGGATTTAGGACTACTTTTGCTGGGGCCACAACGGTCATAAAGGATGACCTACAGTATATATATTCGTGTATTTTGAACAGTAAACACAATCCATCCATACGAAAAAGAACGAGCCGCCGACTTGACCTAGCAGATCGCGGTATTTCTTCCGCCGCCGTCGCCGCTCGTGAAGGTGGTCGCCGCCGCTGATCGTGGATTCTTCCTTATCTCCCGGCGACAGAAGCTTAGCCAAGCAACGCGTCTCACGTGTCTATCTTGAGATCTTTTGTCTCTTGGTTTGTTGAGCGGGAATACCTTCCCCTTTCGAATCGATTGAGACGATCGATCCAAGTAAGATCGTTGGTAGAACTTGCTAGCTTTGCTACGAAGTTTGGATCTCGAAAGCATCGCCGCCGCTCTCCTTTGCAGTCGTCGATCTTGATAGAATCGCTGCCGCAATCTTTGCCGCCGCCGATCTCGGGGAGATCCTTTCCAAGTGAGAGCTAAGGTCGTGGACTCTTCGTCTTCTTCAAGAACGCGTCATAGAACGAAGAGAGACACCTAGCGCTCCATAAGTAGTTTGTATTTTATACATTCCATTTTTACTTTTGTTGTAAAGGAACGTTGGTTCCTCTTTGTAAGGGTTGGGTGCAACCCGTGGTGGAGGAGTGGTGACTCCTTCGAGTGGAAGGGTTCCTTTCATTAGTGTGAGGATTGGATTTCAATCCTGTTGGTGAAGTGACCGAGTCGTCCTGTGTTGGGAGATAGGTCGAAGGGGGAAAGTGGACGTACCCAAATCGGGGAACCACTATAACTGTCTGTGTCTTTCTGTGCTTTGTTTGTTTTCTTTTATTGTGCAGGTAGAATTTTTTATTCCGCAATAAGACTGCGCATCACCTATCCCCCCTAGGTGAAGTTAGTTGGCACTAGTGTTACTTTCACTCCTAGACACTTCAATAGATGAAGATAGATCAGGATCATGAGGCTCTTCGTCCTCAGATGAGCTACTAGAGGAGCTGAGCTCAGTAGCAGCAATTCTCTTTCCTTTTCTCACCACAGCTTCTAGATCACGGGGCAGAAGGACCCTGTCCCATCTCTCAAGCATCCTGATGTCCATCCTTCTCATGTGGTGTATTCTTGCACCAAGTTTCAGATTCAGAATTTCTGGAGCAGTTTCTCGCAGAAATAGTGAAAGGATTCTCCCTAAATTGGGTTCAGCCATACAGTCCACTACTCTTTCAAACACCACTCTTCCCCCAATCAGTTCTCTTGGACAGTATGACCCTAGCCATTAGTTCAAACATCCTTTTTGAGATTTTGTCATGGGAGCCTGTTTTGCATATCAGAGCTTTCCCAATAACATCGGCTAGGAACTTGCCTCTCAGGTTGAGTTCTTTCCTTTGAATTGATCTGACTGTGTGCTTGGAAAGTCCACACCATTTCATTGCATATTTTGCATCGTCCAGCAATATCTCTTCTTCGTCCTCAGTTGTAGAAAGCTTTGGCAGCTACAAAGCCTTGCTTAGCCTTCTGGGAGTTATCTTGATCTTCTTTTCGCTTACTATGGTCTTAATTTTACCAGCCGAAGCATCCGCTTTGGCATTGGCAAACAACTCCAGTACTTCCCTCTTCCACAGAAGACAGGGTTCCGTTAGGACGAAAGCTAGGTTAGATTTCTACAGAAGATTAAGCAATTGCAGAAATTATTCCGGAGCATCAATGAATCCATTTCGAACCACCTCTACTCCTTCAAAGAGGAAATTCGGTCCCTTGGGCACCATTTTTCTGGAGAATTTGAGAATGCTAGCAAAAGAGGCTTCCCGTCGATTAAGCGAATGAGGGCGGGAGAGGGTAAGGAATAGTGACTTGGCGTATTGCACAAGCCCTTCTATTTATAGGTATTGCTAAAAGGAATTCGGAAAGTCACTAATCTATCTTTGTTGTTTAATCTTGATCAATGGCCAGGATTGAATCCCGACACATATCCGCTGTCCGTCTTTTCTCTAGTATTTGTTAAGTGGGATTAATTAGCTTAACATCAGATTTCTTTAGTAATAAAATTTTCGATTAGGTCCTAACTGTGTTCTCCTAACTTGCAGGTGTAATATAAACCTGCAGTACACATTCTAAAACGTGTTCTATTGGGGGTGCAATTAGACAAAATTTCAATAACCTTATATTAATTTCAACTGAGAGAGTATTAGCCCAAACCTCAATTGACTCAACCAAATTTTGATACTAACCTAGCTTAGTATTCCATATGCAATATGTCTTTGGGTATGTTGAGACAAGTTACATTTTGTGGCATGGTGAACATGTAAGCCACTAACACATGTATTAAGAAGAGTTGTTGTTTTTACATCTTCTTAGTCATTTGTTTCAATTACCTCTTCTTATACATGAGTAATCAATTTTGAAATTAAGTGGTAGAATAAAAGAAAGGTGAATTCTACTTATCTCTGCTCTGTAGACTTGAAGACCATGCTGGATTCACAGTTTCTGAGCATACCAACAACCTTGCTTCTGAGCTTTAGCCTTTGATGTTCATCTGGCTTTCCTTTGTAAACTCCCCCTTAATAATTGCACTTGTCATTGACATTTAGTGCATGATGATAAGTTGAATCATTTCTTGTATCCATACTTTGGTTTGGTACAACACTGTCCAAGAACCATAAATGGTAATGGCCACTTGGACTATCCTGCAAGACAGAATTACTTTCTCTTAGGAACCCAAGCTGACTTGGGTCCCAGGTTCTTGTTAGCTTGAAAAAGCAAATGTCTACCTACAGGAGCCCTGTCAAGAAGACTTTCTCTTGCCCTTCGCACACTAGTGTTGTGCCAACAATCTATGGAACAGTGGCCCACTTTGTCACAGCACCAACACTCATGAATAAAGTATCTTCTTTTCTGAGCAGATCTGAAAGTATGGCTGAAAGCAGACTGAACAGAAGAAGAAGCATCTTCCTTGTTCCAAATTCTCTTAGCCACAGTCTGATTGAGAGTAGGTCTGACATGATAAGAGCTTGGATTTTCACAAGGTATATCAGCAGTAGTTCTCCTTGCAGAGGACATGCTATTGGTGTCCTTGGAAGATTCCAAGTCTTGCATCCTAGCAGATTTACCCTTGGACAGAGTGTGAGTAGGGAGATTTTGAGAAAAGGCCACTGCCTTGCTCAAGAGAGATAGAGCTGGTGCATTAAATACAAAAGGTCTAGGATGGGCCATTTGCACTTCTTCATGGGGAGCCTTTTGAGCACTCAGACCCATGTCCTTTCTTCTTCCATTGTAAGAGACATTTGTAGTCTTACAAGGAAGATTCCCATTCCTCCAGTGACCATCCCTGGGGTCTTGGTCATACCTGTTAGAAGGGAGAATTATCTTGTGAAAGGTAGGCTGAGTCCTGACAGGAACTTAGCTCTTTTCTGAGATTGGATTACTTTAAAAATCCACTCAGATTCAGATCTTCTCTTGATAGAATCTATCTTAGAGAAGTTAGCCATAATTCTCCTCTCCCTATCAAGTTTCTCCTCAAGATTCTTGATGATAGATTCCTTGTACTTTAAGGACTCAACATGGATATCTACCATGATTTTCAGATGAGCTACTTCCCTCTCTTTTACACATAGGAAGGATGAAGCTTTATCCAGCTGAGAAGCAGTCTTCTGTAAGGAGGCTATTTCCTCTGCTTGTTTCTTAACAAGCAGCTTGCTTTACTTGAAAGCTTTCAAAAGGGCAGCATGATTGTCAATCAATTGATTGATATCATCATCTGTCATAGGACCCTCATCATCACTAGACGAGGAGACATCAGAGTCTGTACAGGATTCATATCAAGACTCTGAGGATGAGCTAGATGGGGAATGTACCTTATTTTGACCAGGCTGATCCTGGCAAGATTCTACTTCTAGGGTAGCTATTTGTCCATGGCATCTGCATTCTCCTTCTTCAGCTTCATCCATCTCTGTGTCACTCTCTAAATGTGACAGAGGGGTCCTGATTCTTGCTCTTGCATCTGGAAGGACTTTGTCATCACCTAGAGTAGCCAATAACCCAATGCTTATCTTGTCCTCTATGCAGATTTGCTGCTCCATATAGTTCCTCATCTTATGGTTCATCCTTGAACACATAAGTTAAACCTTTTAGTTATCCTTGGAGGTCAACTCAGACTGTTAGGTCCTTTTTGAGCAACCTCCCTCTAATACCACTTGAAAGTATTTAATTTCAAGGATAACTACATCACCTAGAGGGGGGTGAATAGGTTATTGGTCTCTTTATTAGATCTTTTCTTTTCTTTTCTTTTAGTTTGTTGCTTGAGTGGTAGGTTAATTTCTTCTTTCAAGATGATTTACCCTACACAAAGAAAATAATACAGCAAAGCACACAGATATTTATAGTGGTTCCCCAATTGGGTACATCCACTTTCCCTCCCACCTATCCAACTGTCTTGTTAGACTAAGCACTTCTCCAAAATTCTCCAAGGAGCTTACACCTCATGCCCTCAACCTTACACTCAGGTTCTCTTCAGAACCCTACCTCAGAACCACAAAGGTTCCTACCTCAGAGCCCTGCAGTGCTCCTACAGCTCAGTGGTCCTCAAACCACCTACCTCAGCCTTATGTCTAAGGCTTACAACTCAGGCTTTTCAGCCCTACAATTTTAGGCACTATACCCTACTCTCAGAGTGCTGCAACACTCCTCCAGCTCAGATCCAGAAGGATCCTACAAGATGGAAATAGGTTGATGTGGTTCTTGATTGATCACAAGAGGAATTCCTCTATGGCAATCAGCCTTGGGTGAGTCAGACTCAGCCCTCCACTATGACACAAGGAGAGTTTTCCTGTGTCAACTTTACTGGACTGAGAGCACCTCAGTCCCAACTACTTCACAATAACAAGTTTATGCACTTGAGCTGGAAGAAACTTGCAGAATACTATTCTGCATCTTTTTGAACTGAACCAAAGATTCATCTCTCTCTTCTTCACAGCAATAATTATGTAGAAGCTTTGGCTTATGCTGGAAGCAACTAGTAGATCTTTTTCTCTGCTCCCTTCTGAACTGAGTAGACTGCTCGACTTCAACTTCTCCTTCACAGCTCCTCAAGTGTAAGTTCTTTTAGAAAATATTAGCTGGATCTGTGAAGATCCTGCAGTAAGGGTTGGCTCTTGCTGCTATCTCTTTCTCAGAGAATCACCCTGAGCTTCCTTGCTGGTGCAGATGAAGATGGCACCAGTAAACTTGTCGTTGAAGATGTTGATCTCAACAACTAACTTGCTCTCTTTTTCTTTCTGACTTGAGCTTACTGTTCTTTAGCTCTACAATAATGCCGGAGTAGAAGAACCACTGTCACTTCCTTTTATTTATTGAGACCCACTGAATCTTTTAACAGTGGGTCCCACACTTTTAATGTTGGCTGCAATTTTTCTTTAACGCCAACTGTCGTATAGTAGGTCTGCGACAACCTTTGTCGCGTATTGTAGCCATCCCGCCACTTATTTGAAATATGTTGACTTATTGACTTGCTGACGTCACGAGCTGTGGACTTTGCCAAAAATCAAACAACATTAGCATAGGAATTGAGTTAGTAAGCATCACTCAATGCCAAAACACTTGGACAAATTTACTGTCTCTTGGCATTGAGTGAGTAACCTTCACTCAATGCCAAACTACTTAGAATATAAATCTGTTTCTAGGCGTTGAGAGCGTTGAGTGAACAACCCTCACTCAACTCTATCTGCCTTAGCCATATATCTGCTTCTTCAGCAACTGAAGCGTTGAGAGCGTTGAGTGAGCATGCCTTACTCAACGCTATTTGCTTTTAACTCATTTCTGCATAAAGGCATTGAGAGCATTTAGTGAGCACGCCTAACTCGACGCTTTTTGCCTTAGCCAATTTTCTGTGTTTAAAACCACTGGGCTTGGACTATCTTACTTTGAACTGAGTTCGACGAATGGTGAACTGAGCTCGATGAACTTTGAACTCAATTTGACGAAATCTCAACTGAGCTCGACGAACTCAGAAACACAAGCTCTGAACTTAGCTCGACGAAAGGTGAGCTGAGCTCGACGAAAGGTGAGCTGAGCTCGACGAACTCTGAACTCAGTTCGACGAATTCTGAACTTACTTCAACCAGTTCAACTTACAGCCTTTTTGCTGAATGGCGTTGAGTGTGTCTTCATCACTCAACGCCAAAACACTTAGCCAACTTTCTCTTTAGTAGCATGACGTTGAGTGAGTTGACTTCACTCAATGCCTGTGGACTTGGCCACATTTCAGCTCATTCCAACTTTAGGCTTTTACTGCTTTAGCCTATCTCACAGCTTTTTTTGTATGGCATTGAGTGAGTTAACTTCACTCAACGCCTGTGGACTTGGACATTTTCTCAGCTGTCCACTGCCTTGGCTTTGACTGTATAGGCTTCACTAAGTGCTATAAGCCATCTGGCATTGAGTGACTGATCTTCACTCAATGCTTGTAGACTTAGACAGTTATCTGTCTTTCCATCACTTAGGTAAGAACTTACTTGTCTTAACCACTTAGGCTGCCTGTCCCATCATAGATTATCAGGACAAACTGCAATCATTCACCTTAAACACAAGTTAGATCACAATATGTGTATACATTGTTTTGCTAGTCCTTCTTCAAATTTAGGACATTGGGATCAATGGACCCAACACGTGTGCTCGTCCCCAGGAAATGGATTCGGGGAGGAGATTTGATTCCACTTATCTCTATGACTAACAGTTATTTTAATAACCATTCATAGGAGATCGAGCATCGTAGTGACCAGCTGTCACGGAATGATACGCCAGCTAATAGGACTACTCAAGCAGATGCACCCCCATCACCTTCATAGTTTCGAGACGTGAGTACTAGCGAGTAGGACTGAGAGAGTGAGGAGCTTTTAGTTGTAGTACTTTTATAACCTACGGGCTTTATGTATAAATAGTGGCTACGGCCTTTTACGTTCTCTTTTAAATATATATTATTATATATATGATGTGGCTTCCTGTTAATACTTCCACAAAACTCTGTGATGAGATATGAATATTGTGATTCAAACCAAGTAAGGCAGCCAACTAGGTCTTAGTAGTATGGGTCGTTACCCATTTAGAAGCACTGCGTGGACATCTTGTGCATGTAAGATCCCCTCTGGCCGTACCTGGGCAAAGGTTAGGGGGTATTATAAATGGATCAGAGCGATCACGATCCGTCCTTGCGGAGCAGTCTCAGGATCCCTCTGCCCATGGCTTCGTTCTTTGGTTCGGGATGAACATCGCAGTGGAAGCCTGATGGACCCTAGTGTAGAGGCTTAGGGATCATAGACTATACGATAGCACACTCAAACACCTTTGTTTTCATTTTGTCAGTTCTTACAAATCTCCCCTACTTTTACAAAATACTGACACTTATGTCCTATTACTTCTCTAGATACCAGAGTACAGTAACGGGAGCTCCTCCTCAAGAGGATATGTCCCCACCACCCCACCTCCAGACCCAGTTAACCCTACAGCTGTACCGTTTTCCGACACCAACTTGGGGAAAACATTGAGAGCTATCCTGACGACATTCCAGATAGCTTTGGCACAGCCACCACAACAGTTGTTAGTGCCCACCGACCTACTGACAACTTTTCGTGGGCTAAGGCCTCCCATCTTCAAAGGCGCAAAGATTGTCATACAGGTAGAAGAGTGGATTGAGCGTGTAGATGACCTGTTAGTAGGTATGATATGCCCGACAGTAGCTGCAGTGTCATTAGTGGTGACCTTGTTAGAGGGGTATGCTAGAGACTGGTGGAGAGTTGACAACCACTCGACATTCAGAAGACGACCGTTGAGCACTATCTTGTGGGGAGAGTTTTCAGAGGCTTTTCTAGAGCACTTCATCTCGAATTCCGACCAAGCTGAACTGTAGGAGAGGTTCCTGCATATCAGTCAGGGTGACCGGGCAGTGCCAGATTAAAAGAGAGTTCATCCACCTAGCATGCTTTTCTAGGAACCTAGCGACCACTAACAGACGATAGAGATACGTCAGATATCTGTACCTATGTATTAGACTTTATGAATATGTATGTCTACATCAGGTATATGTTTTATTAAATGATATGTATATACTCCATACCACTTCAGGACTACTTCTAGTAGAAGGACATCCTGCAAAAACTCTTTTTGATACTAAAGCAACGCACTCCTTTGTATCCCTAGAATTTATTGCAACTAAGGAAAATGTCGTCCTCTCTTCTGGACTGTCTATAGAGATTCGTCTACCAGATGGATCAGATATGATGTCTACGGAAAAATGCTCGTTCCAGGTCGTGTTAAGGGTCATGGGATTTGAGATTTACGCGACAATCCTAGCAATAATCGAGTTTGACCTCATACTGGGAATGGATTGGCTAGCCGCGTATAAGGCCCAAATAAACTGTATAACCCGAGAGGCCAAGCTTCAGAATCCAGACGGACAGGTCATTACACTGGAAGGTATACCCTCCATCTCCCGCATCATTTTGACCTCTGCTCAAACTGTAAGGTAAGTACGACAGAAATACGAAGTATTTATTATCTACTTCAAAATGGAGAATAAGGTTCAAGTACTCGCCAAAGTTCTTGTAGTACGAGATTTTCTGGATATTTTCCCTGAGACTCTCCCAGGTTTGCCCCCACAGCGAGAGGTTAACTTCTAAATCAAGCTTGTGTCCAGAGCTTGACTAGTATCCCAAGCACCTTATCAGAACGCCCCCAAAGAATTGGCCGAGTTGAAGATCCAGCTTCAGGAATTGATAGAAGCTGGATTTGTCCGCCCAAGTTCCTCGCCCTAGGGAGCCCCTTTACTATTCGTGAAAAAGAAGGGCGGGACACTGCACTTATGCATAGATTATAGGGAACTAAATAAGATTACAATACGAAATATGTATCCACTTCCAAGAATTGATGAGTTGTTCGACCAATTATAAGGTGCATCTGTGTTATCTAAGATGGACCTAAGATCCGGCTATTATCAGCTTTGAGTCCGTGAAGAAGATATCCCCAAAACTCCCTTTAGCTCTCGCTATGGACTATACAAGTTTGTGGTAATGCCTTTTGGGCTCGCTTACGCCCCCTCTGCCTTTATGGCACTACTGAATAAGGTATTTGAACCCTTCCTAGGCCATTTCGTTATCGTCTTCATCGATGACATCTTGATCTAATCAAAGACCAGGGCAGACCATTCTAAACACCTGCAGATGGTGTTACTTAAGATTTAAGAGCACTCTCTCTTTTCCAAGTTTAGCAAGTGTGAATTCTGGTTAGAGGTGGTTTGATTTTTGGGCCATGCTATCAACAAGAATGGAGTGGCGGTAGATCAAGCAAAAATCCAAGTAGTTCAGAACTGGCCTCCACTCAAGACGGCAACAGATATTCGAAGTTTCCTAAGCCTTGCCGGTTACTATAGGAAATTTGTGGAAGGTTTCTCCAAGATTGCGTTACCCCTCACAACTCTTATAAGAAAGGATGTTGCATTTTGGTAGATGCCGGAATGTGAAACTGCGTTCGTGAAACTAAAGAAACAGCTAACTTCTACCCCGATCCTTATGATCCCTTCAAGAACTGAAGGATTCTAGGTATATACTGATGCCTCCCTAAAAGTATTGGGAGTGGTTTTGATGCAGCATGGTAAGGTGGTGGCTTATGCATCTCGCCAATTAAAGCCGCATGGGTTGAATTATGCAGCCCACGATCTAGAGTTGGGCGTTGTCGTCTTTGCTATCAAGATTTGGAGACACTACTTGTATGGAGTAAGATGCGAGATCTTCTCCGACCATAAGAGTCTCAAATACATCTTTACTCAAAAGGAGTTGAACCTTTGGCAATGCCGATGGTTGGAATTTCTGCGTGATTACGACTTTGCTCTCCAGTACCACCCTGGGAAGGCTAATAAAGTTGATGATGCTTTGAGCCGACAACCCTCGATAGTCGGGTTTTGGATGGAGCAAATTCCAAAAGAATTATTTCGGACTTTGTTGGATTTGGAGATTACTCTTGTTGCTCGAAGAGATTCAAAAGATTACCAGTCCCAATTATATTGGATGGAGATACAGTGCGACATCTGGGATCAAATACGAGAGTCCTAGAAGGTCGATCCAGAAGTGGTCCCAATCATCCAATCCATACAAGATGGAGCACAAGAGGAGTTCAACCTGCATGATCAAATCTTGCAATTTAGAAACCGCATATTTATTCCCTCTACCGGAGGAATTCGAGATAAGATTCTTTGAGAAGCACATCGGTCGAGGTATTCTATTCAACCTGGTGTGGTTAAGATGTATGTTGATTTGCGTAGGACCATTTATTGGGCCGGAATGTAAAGAGATGTCACCAACTTCGTGGCCCGATTCCTGACTTGTCAAAAGTTTAAGGCTGAATGTTTCAACCCAGGAGATCTGCTTTAGCCCATGACGATACTAGAATGGAAATTTGAATATATTTCCATGGATTTTTTCCACAGTTTGCCGCGATCCCGTGCTGGAAACAATTATATATAGGTTATCGTGGATCGACTTACCAAGGTAGCACCATTCCAAATCGACAAGGTGACAGAGTTGACATTATGGACAGATTATTTATTGAGTAAGTAGTTTGGTTCCATGGATTGCCGAAGTCCATTGTGTCAGATCGTGATGGATGTTTCACATCCAAGGAGGGTAGGCGGGTGCCAGCATACTTGGGGACTAAATTGGCCTTTAGCACCGCCTTCCACCCGTAGACAGATGGACAGACAGAAAGGACAAACCGGACGTTGGAGGATCTACTCCTACTTTGCATAGTAAGCACAATGAGCCATGAGAACAACTGCTATCGTTAGTTGAGTTTTCTTACAATAACATCTGTCAGGCTAACATTAAGATGGCACCATACGAGGGGTTGTATGAAAGGAGTTGTCGAACTCTGTTGACATAGGCTCAAGATGAGGACTAAGAAGCCTTAGGAGTGGCTTATATTGATGATACTACGATAATAATACGACTAATCCATGAGCGAATGCCGGACGCACAGAGTCGACAAGATAGGTATTATGACGCACGACACTGACCGGTGGAGTTTAGCGTGGGAGAAATGGTATTTTTGAAAATTAAGCTCATGCATGATATATCTCGGTTGAGGAAGCAAAAGAAACTAGATCCCCACTATTTGGTCCCCTATCAGGTGATAGAGCGTGTTGGCCTTGTTGCCTATCCATTAGCCCTGCTCCCGGAATAGGGAAATCTCAACGATGTATTCCATGTCTCATATTTAAGGAGAGTCCTCCAGTAACCAAAATAGCATCTTCCTACACCGCCAGTACAGTTGTTGTCAGATAGATCCGTCCAGCTTGAGCCGGCCAAAATAGTAGATCATAAAGTGAAGAATCTGCGAAATAAGACCATTCTGATGGTCAAGATATTATAGGCGAATCACGGATGAGACGAGTATACATGAGAACCTGAAGCACTCGTTCGAGAAAAGCACCCTGTGCTCTTTCCCCAGGTATGTTACCTTATTCCCCTACTTTAAGAAAATTTTTGGCGACGAAAATCCTTTTATTTTTATTGGATTGTAACATCCTGACTTTTAATGGGCAACCAGAACCCTAGTTGGCACAATAAAAGTGACCTGAACCTCTACCCATGGCCCACACCCAGGTAGGAGGTAACCCTAGATGGGAATATAGATTTAGATAACTTCGATTTGAGTTCTATCCGTTCCTATGGCCTCATATAACCAATACGAATGCATTCGAACTTGTTTCGTTAAATATCAAGGTCATATGGAGGGTATGGCCGTTCCTAGTAGAACGTCACAAAAACGAGATTTTATGATATTGACTTAGAGAACTCCGATTTGAGTTTTGTCAGTTTCTATAGCTTCATATAACCAATAAGAACATATTGGAATGTTGGTGTTACCATTGTGATCTGGAAGTGATCAAGTATGTTGCCTCACATCCAATGCAGTATGAGCCTATTAGGGTCGCACATAAGAATGTTTGGAGAAATTTGGGGATTGGATTAGTATGGTTTTACTCATGTTATGAGTGGAAAAGACTTAACTCAGCCAGGCTTGGAAAGCGTCGAGTGCATTGAGACCACTCAACCCTTTCGTCGAGTCAAGTTTTGACTCGTCGAATGGTGGCATTGAGTGTGTTGAATTTACTCAACGATTCGTTGAGTCAAAGTGTTGATTCGTCGAGTATTGCACTTAAGCGTTGAGTGTGTTGAGTTCACTCAATGATTCATTGAGTCAAAGTGTTGATTCGACGAGTCTGTTTCTCAGGCGTTGATTGCATTGAGTTCACTCAACGCCTTCATCGAGTCAAAGGTTGATTCGACAAATCTAGCACTTAGGCGTTGAGTGCGTTGAGTTCACTCAATACCTTCGTCGAGTCAAAGGTTGATTCGACGGGTTTGGTGCTGAGAGCGATGAGTGTGTTTAGTTCACTCAACGCCTTCATCGTGTATCTTATGGATACTCGACGATTCGTCGAGTATGATTTTGTATACTCGACGATTCGTCAAATAGGTTATGGATACTCGACGATTCGTCGAGACAAGGGTTATCTGGCAGAATTTCTATATTCCAAGTCTTGGGTCTGCAAATAGCGACGTGCTGTTCTGTTTATTCCTTTGGGTATAAATAGAAGATTTAAGGGTTTCTGAATATAAGAGATTGACTGTTCATTCGGTCTAAGCACACGAGCCGCACTTTGTGAAAACCTGAGACCTAAAAGGCCGATGGAACTGTTCCGCCTTTGCCGATCATGTCGCTGTCGCTAAGCCCGATCCCGGTGAGTGTCGTCGTCGCCTCTTTTGTAATAGACCTAGCAGTCTGTGAAGACGTCGATGCCTTCTCCCGACCTAGATCTTGTTCGACAAGGATCTACGGGTTCTCCCATTCGTGTGGATCTATTGTAGAAGTGCAGACACTATTCTGCACAAAGGACTCTAGTCGCTTAGTGATTGGCAAATCTTCTAGAGCATCTAGGTTGAGTATAAACTCAATACCACAGAGGTAATTTTGTTTGCTGCATATTTCTTCTTGATTAATGTTCATCGCTAGATCCGAACTCTTTTGGGTTTTCTTGTTCCTCATTTTCTCTACACACAAGTGTTGTTACGCATAACAAAACCCAACATGGAACTCGTTGCATCACAATTCGAAGTCTAATGACGAATATGAGCATTTTGACCGTCTTAGAGCACTACGACACACTGAATTTGGATATCTAGCAAACGAACTACAATTCGACCCCGGTCGGAGGTATTGGACTAGTATGGTCAATACAAAGTTAACCAAGTTCTTCCTGGTCAATTTTAGTGACGGGTGGTCAACCTGTGGTCAAATCAAGCATAATTATGCACCGAAAAGCGTGCACACACAAATTATGACACAACACCCCAACTTTGGCCTGATCCCGATATCATGGACCTATCTTGACTTTGACCAGCATGGGGGACCCACCCTAGGGTTGACTTTGGTTAAACCCCCCTAAAATTTAATTTTTTGGAAAAAATTTCAAAGATGTGGGCACCTCCTCTCCTTTACTAGCAAAGGGCTTGGCCTTCTTCTCCTTTTGGGCCACCCAAACTAGCAAGGGCTTGTTAGGTGGGCCTTTGGAAAAAGACCACTACCCTCTTTCCCCTCCCCTCTTTCTCACTCCCAAGCCCAATTCCACCAAGCCCCCCTGGATGGCTGACACCTAAGGGCCTTAGGATGATGCCACCTTGCCTGAGCAAGTGGAAGAAGATCAGAGGAGCATCACCTCTCATACGGGTTTGTCCCATATTGGGGAGGGGAGGGGTGGCCCCTACTCAAGCCTATAAAAGAACTTACCCCCCTGCTCTCCTCCTCACAAACTTACCCGAGCTCAGAGCACACTCCCCAGAGCACCAGCTCGCCGGAAAAGATTTCACCACCCGAGCACCTCCACCACCTCCCATGGAGACTCGGCCGGTGCCTTCCCAAGCTCCCCTAGCCTAGGTGGAAGCTTCTCCCCTCTCCCTTCCCTACCTTTTTGATGTCTTGCATGTGTCCCCCGACGGCCAGAGCGCCGTCGGCACAACCCGAGCTAAGCTCCAGGTCGGTTGGTGGACACAAGTGGTGAGCCTTGCCTAGTGTCGGTAATGGCACTGAGGAAGGGCTATACCACCGGGGATAGCCTTCCCTGGGGGTGGAAGGCTGAGGTGCCATTGAAAATCACCGCTCTGGCGGTACCCGAAAATAGAGTAATTCTCTGTTATTTTTCTACAGCGGCGGTCGGCGGCGTTAGGCCGCCGAACAACCATCGGAGAGTAATTCAACCACCGACACATCCTTCGGGGTTGGTTTCGTGGCCGGGATAGTCACCGGAGAGGCGGGGTGGCGCGGTGGCGCTGGGAGCAGATCCACCCGCCACCCTTTTCTCGGTTTGGTAAATTCTGGCGGCGGCAGGCCGCCGGACCACCACACAGGAGGCCACCGACCCCTAGTGAGTTGATCGGGGTGGCGCTGGCGTCCAACAGTAGTTGGACGGCGATGGAAAAAGTCCATTACCTTCTCCATCAACAGGAAGAAGCAGTCACCGTCCGATCACGGTGATGAGATCGGATGGTGGAGATTTCATTATCCCCCCACCCTGCCTCAACTTCAACGCCCCCACAACGGATCCGTGGTCGATCCGCTGTGGGGAAAATCCCGCAAGCAGTCGTCCGGCGCATTCCTGGCCGCAGGATGGGATTAATCTTGCTATATGCAGACCCGTTTTTTAAAGAAAGGTTTATTCTTTTTTTGAAAAAAACTCTTGGCTCCTAGGGAAAAAGTGTTGAACATGAAAATTATTCCCCTTGATGAAGGCTTCCTCCACAAAAATTTTGAGAATTTGTGGAGTTGATTTATCATTTTTAAAAGTCTAAATAAATTTTTTTTGGCGAAATTTATGGCCGAAAATTGCTCAAAAAAATTGGAAAAATTTCTAGGCTCAATTTAGGCTCCTCTAAAGGTTGTGTACAAATTTGAGAGTCTTGGAATAAAAATTAAAGATTTTCCAATTTATTGGAGCCCAGGGTCATGCTCTGAAATTGATGCGCTCAATTTTTTCGAAAGTGAAAATTAGAGCGCGCTGCCATCTTCTAAATCAAATGATAAGTTCAATTTTTTTATTAACGAGTGATCGAGGCAAGTGCCCAACCTCTGAGTATTACGAGATTTTTGCAAAACCACCGAGCACCTCATTCTTAAAATAACACTCGAGCACTTTGAGTAGACTCGGAAAATGAGAATACGAGCAAATGAGTTGCTAATTATTCTCGAAAAATAATAAAGATGTAACTCCTATTAAGCCCCCGTAATCCGATTAAGCTGTAATTAAAAAGGGCACAACTGAATTATTATCGGATCTTAATAATGGGTGAGACTCAAAGAAGCCTCCTACAAGATGAAATGAAACTGAACATGCCTCCTGGGAATGGAGATGAAACTGAACATGCCTCCTGAGAACGGAGATGGAACTGAACATGCCTCCTGAGAACGGAGATGGAACTGAACATGCCTCCTGAGAACGGAGATGGAACTCAACTTGCCTCCTAAAAATGGAGCTGGAACTGAAGCCTCCTGAATGGAGTGATTGGACTACTAACTATTTTCTTTATGATTTATTTCAGTCTTGCACTGGTCCAGTTCTTTTATTTATTTCAATTCAGTTATTTCTTTTCAAGTAATCCAGTCTCGTACTGGTCTTACTTATTTACTTTCAGTTCAGTTCTTTTATTTAAGTATAATTCCAGTATCGTACTGGTCAAGTTCCTTTCAGTACCTACTTCTAGTTTAGTACTACTCCAATTTCATACTGGTCCTATTTCCTTACAACACTTCAATTCTGCAGCTTATACTGACAGCAACTTCTATTACCGCACTTTTGTTTCTGCAATTTACTACTTTAAGCACGGGTCCTGCTCTAACGTGTAGTTATTTTGATAAGTTAAGCCTTAGTTGAGGATTATAAGAGTTGAGATGTTCCTCCTAAATTAGCCTAAATAGGTACTCCCACACTCCTCGTCAAAAGTTGAGCCAAGTGTCGTTTGCCTGAATTATTTAAAGCATAGTAGGGTAAGCCGTTGTAGACCTTGTGCATGCTAGCAAAACTATTTTTACTTGTTTGCTTGTAAATTTCTTGCGGTAAATTGTGGAGAGTCAGTCAATTCCGAGGACCAATCTTACCGGTGCAGGAAGTTTGACGACTCAAGGCGACAGGGAGATGGGTACCACGGGTGACCGACTACTATGTTTTCCCCGTTAGGTTTCCTCCACTGGTCTGCCAAAATATTGAATTGTCGGATGTCGTTCATATCCAAGAGTACACAAGGTTGTACGTTGGGGCCTGGGCTGTGCAGTACGACCACCCCCAGTAGTGGCAGGACTGGCCACTGTCACCAACAGCCATATCGATGAGGCCTGTGTGGCTCGTTACCCTGCTTGAAAAGAAGTGGTCCAAACTATGTCGACATAGGGTCTTGTGTGTGGCTATGAATGACAGCGATGTGTGTGCGGTTATGAATGCATGCACGGTTGTGAATGCATGCGATGTGTGCGGCTGTGAATGCATGCAATGTCTGTGTGGTTGTGAATACCTACGATGTGTGTGTGGCTGTTAATGCCTGCGATGTGTGCACGGCTGTGAATGTCTACAATGTAAGACCCCCTTTTTTTTCTTTTTCAACACCGGGGTCTTAGGCCCAGAAGCACCGCTTTGCGGTGACACCTTCACACCCGGGAAGGTCGCCACTTTAAAATGCCGATCCTGCCGGCCGATTCGATCACAACAGTAGCAAAATAATAAAAGGGCAAGTCCACAAACATCACATATATAGTAAATATTATCCACGAAGGGAGTGTCCACAGATATAATAAAGTACAGAAGTTAGGGCTCATGCCCGGTACATCAAAATCCTCACTACAAATATTACTCATAGCGGAAGCAAAACTATAAACTACTACTAGAGATCTGCACTCACAGTCCCAATAATCTGAACTCCGGTACTAGACTGCCCCTTCTCCAAGCGTGCCGACCTACGGGGATGCTCCTCTATGCTGGGCTCCACGGTCTCCTAAAATGATGTGATTCAAAAATCATTAGTCTAAAAGACTAAGCCCTATCATCCCCCGCCCCTTCCCCCATGACTCTTAGGCACCGAGCAGGGAGGAAGAAAGGAGAGGACATAATAGTGGAGAATAACTAAAACAAGTGACGGCGGAACTAGAATAGCTAGCAGTTTGATGAGCATGTATAAATATTGCAATAACAAAGGTAAGAAAAGCTACTCAAGAAATAAGTAACCTTAGCTTATATGAAAGCACATAAGCCAAGGGATCTTTTGCAAGGCTCCTATCGTATAAAAAGTCCCATACCAATTTATACGATAGGGTGTCGGTTTTCTAGCAAACATATATATATATTTTTTGAATACAAACCTTAACTTATAAGCACGCTCGCGCGAACTTATAAACCAAGGGGTCATTTTGCAGGGCCTATTGTATAAAGCGTCATATACCACTTTATACAATAGGTGTCAGGGTTATATGCAATGGTTATGCTATGAAATGCAATTATGCTATGATGTGAACATGCAAGTACAACTCACCCACTCGACTCTGTGTACACAGACCTTTAGTTCCCCCTTTCTGGAGCCGAACCTCCCAGGATACCTCCATAGTGGCAAACAGAAGTGGTGGGTTGGGCCTCGTCCACCTCTAAACCGGTAATTGCACTACTAGTCAGACCTATCGTACGCCTCAACACGGGTGCACTAAGCAGAGCGCCTGCGTACTCTTGCCGGCTGGTGCACCGGACTTTTATGGCGAAGTGCTAAACCACACTTGCTGAGTCGACGTATTGGCGTCGGTGTATCGACCCTTTAATACCGAAGACCCACCACCTTATTACTTATGCACATGCAATATTAATGTGTTATCCACCTAGCCAAATCTCCCCGGACCATCCCGTCCGTCACAATCATCAATCGAGCCTAATCTCCTCGGACTACCCTGTCCGTCACAATCAACAACTGAGCCTAAGCTCGCCTGGCCAACCAGCCCATCACCAAAATCCCCCGGGCCTACAGCCCGTGTGAACCACCCTAACATCCCGATACATCGAGGTGAGTGAAAGTGAACCTCTAATTATACTAGTTACTCTTGCAATTCAGTTTTACCTACAGTTTAGGTTAGCCCAGGACTGTCCCCGGCATACCCCGTGAAGGGTTCTCAAAGGGCATTAGGAACTACGATGGGCTGAAGCCAGAAGCTCCTTTTCGCAAGGCACTTATTGTTATTGGTTAATACCCGATTCCCGATCCCTTTTTATGTTACCTTGGATCTAACCTAGTGCATTAAGACTCTTCCTCTCCTCGGGAAAGACGATCTTTCGTCGCCCCCGAGCACCTCTAAACATTAGTCAACCTACCAACCTATCCTCATCTTGACTACTGAGGATGCATTCATACACATTTCCAAACCATTATCCCAATATCCAAAACCTCTAAGTTCATCATGCACCTTAATATGTTTTCAGCAGTTTTTTACTAAACGTAGACCATCCTAAGCTATATGATGTATACAAATGGAGGTACTCCAAAATATCTTCCAAAATTCCTATAAAATTTATTCGAGTTATATCATGTCATGCTTAGCCTAGAATTAGGAATTTATACTTTTTCCTAATTTAATTTACATTTAATTAATTTCTTCCAATACCAAAACATGGGGATTTTGAACATGAAGTACCTTTTTTAGGTATATATAAGCTTCCACAAAAATATTATAAATACTAGGCAGCAATCTAACAGTATATTCAATTCTCTCAAATTTTTGCAAGGTTTAAACCATTGATATTAAATTTTGGAACATAATCACAAATTTATAGTTAAAGGAACAAGTATTACAAATAAGCCTCCAAAAATTATAAGAAAATTCAAGTATGACAAATTATGCCCTAAAAACATCCTGACAAAGTTTATAAATTTTTCAGCAAGGTCTAGATGTCTAATCACAATTTTGATTGTATTCCATCTTATATCAATAAATAAAGCTGATAGTTTTACTTTCAAGACAACCTAAACACCTAGAGGGGGGGGCGTGAATAGGTTCTAAAGCTTGTTAACACTTTTTGGCAGAATTCAATTACAGAATTAAAACACACAGCACAATAGTCACAGAAATTTAATCATCACAGATTGCACACTGTTTTATAGTGGTTCCCCAAGGTTTGGGTACATTCACTTTCCCCCTTCACCTATCTAGCAGTATGCTAGATTCAGCCAAACTTCCTCTTTACTCAGATCCACAGATCCTACAGCTCAGAACCTGAAAAGGTTCCTACAACTCAGGCTCAATAGCCCTACCTCAGCCTTATCACAAAGCCTACAACTCAGAGAAGAACCTTCTCCTACACTCAGGCAAACAGCCCTACCACTCAGAGATCAACTCTCATACACTCAGCCTTTATAACACAGGCTTATAACTCAGATCTGTATTGACAGATCCTACAGAAATTAGAAAAGAAGTTTTTAATATCTTGCCTTTGTTGAGAGAGAAAAGAATAAGACAAATCTTGATCAGCTGATGAAATCAACTGAATCTGAGCTTTCTTCAAAGCTTATTGAATCTGAACTTAGCTGAGTTAATTTTCAAACAGCTTCTTGAGAAACCAATGATGGCTTCCTTCTTCTTCTTCAAGAGGCTGGATCCCTCTCTATCCAACACCTTTGATGATACTTCTGAATTCTTGAAAGAACTCTACTTAGACAGATCCTGAGATCGTCTTCATAGATCTTCTGATGAAGATCTTCTTTTGTGTATTACTCCTTCTTGATTTGATTTCTCAAATTGATTGCCAAAATTCTTAATCTCCCCCTTTTTTTTCTTCTCTCTGAATCTGTCTATTTATAGATCTTCTTCATGGTAACCGGCTGATCCGGTTTCTAACTAACTTCTGACAAGTCTGACAACATCATTTAACCGGTTGCAACCCAAAGTTGTCAAGTCTTCAAACAGATCCTGTGCCTTAGTCTTGGACAGCAAAGTGTTGAGACAGACTGTCAGAAAGTGTCGAGACCAACTGTCTATATGTGTCGACACAAGTGACTTTGGTGTCGACACAGCCTTTGATGATGTCAACTAGTTTGCCTTTAAGTCGACACTGCTTCTTTAGAACTTCATCTTGAGAATGAGTCGACACAGAGAATTTGTGTCGACTCAACACTTCATCTTTCTTCAGAAAATAACTTGGTCTTGACTTGGCAGTGTGTCGACACAAGTCCTGTGTGTCGACACAATTGTTGTAGATTCAAAACTCAGTATGTGTCGACTTTGCCTTCAGGTGTCGACATAGTTGAGGTCGACAATCTTTCTGTGAGTCGACACTACTTCCCAGTGTCGACACAAATGTGGTCGACTATCTTTCTGTGATTCGACACTGCTTCCCAGTGTCGACATAAATGTGGTCGACTATCTTTCTGTGAGTCGACACTGCTTCCCAATGTCGACACAAATGTGGTCGACTATCTTTCTGTGAGTCGACACTGCTTCCCAGTGTCGACACAAATGTGGTCGACTATCTTTCTGTGAGTCGACACTGCTTCCTTCAAGTGTCGACACAATTATTCTGAAGTGTCGACACAATTTCTTCAGGTGTCGACATATGGACTTAGAATAATTTCTTGTATTCTTTAATACTTCTTCACCTGCACATGTCAACTTAAAGCAACATCAAATACACCTTGATGTATATCATTAAGCTAAGTTAGGATTCTTCAAATCAGGTACACATTTTCCAATGTACCCAACAATCTCCCCTATTTGGAGAAGTCATAACCCTTTTAGTTAATGATATACACCATTTATAACAAATATAATATGATGATGTATGACATTACAGAAATACTTAATATAAACAAAATATTAACAATTCATCACAGAGTGAACATGAATATATGATTCCAAACAAAATTTTGTTTATAACTTGGTAATGTTTGATTACAGATGTTTACATTGAATGATTAAACAAAACATTACAAAATACTTTTGAAAGAACTTAGAACTAAGACTGATCAGGCTCTTTTATGACAATTCCTTTGCCAAATTGGATTTGAGCCTTCACAGGAGCTTCAGCAACTTCAGCTGGCTTCTTGCCTTTTAGCTCAGCTTTCTTCTGTGCTTCTTCCTTGAGCCTTTGCCTTTCAAAGTAATGAAATGGCTTTGGAAAGTACTTGCTCGGCTCCTGAGCATCTGGTGGCAGCCTTCCCAGCTTGGCTTTTCTCCTGAACTGTACTATGGCTTCCTGCCTAGCTTCATACTTTTGCCATTCCATTTCATTATACCACTTTCCTCTTTCATGTACTTTGTCCTTTACAGCCTTCCATGCAGTTAGTATAATATTTCTTGAAGTAGGGCTCCACTGCTCAAAATCTGGCTTAAGTTCAGCCTGCTCTCTAAATCTTTTCTTTGATAGTAGAGCATCTTGCTGTTCTTGCAAGTTGGCATCAGGCTTATCAACTTTTTCAATAACAACCTTGGTAACCTCCTTTGGAGGACTATACATATCCTGAACTTGCTAATCAATCATATCAAAATCAGGAAAAGGGTAAATGACTTGGGCAATCTCAGGTTGATTGTCTTCAAGTAGAACTGTTTGAATTCCGGACTCAGCCACCATAGCATCATCACACAAAGGTGGATATCCCAATGTGGCTCGAATACTATTTGTCACCCATTTGGTGTGCTCTGAGCCAACATGAACTAACAACCTCTCCCCTTTATGACTTCTCTGGTAATATGATCTCTTAGATCATTCTTTTGAAATCTGATCTGGCCATCTAGATAATTTACACCTTCTTTAAAATATGGTTTCAATTTTTGTAGTTTGTCAGATATGTCCTTCTGAGATATAGTGATGGCAGTCTTAACTGATTCAATGGCTTCTTGAAGTTTCTTATCAAACTCTTCTATCTCCTTTGCTCTTGCTTCAGTCATCCCTGCAGTAGCCTTTGTGAACTTTTCAAGAATTTCATGGTGAGATTCAGTCAAATTATCATTCATCCTTAGCTGATTCTCCAAAACATAACCTTGCTTTAAAGCAATATCATCCACTTTAGTGAGGATAGACTGCTGTTGTTTAGCCAAAAACACTACAGCATTACCTCCCTTATGGAAGCAATCTGTCATTTCCTTCTTATTCATATTTACTTCAAATCTAATAGATTTAATATCTTGAGCCAAGTCAAATTGAAGGGATTTATTGCTCTCATCAACATACTTTTCAACAGCCAATCTGTGTTCATCCAACTTAACTTGCAAGTCTATCATAAACTTGTTATAATTAAATTCAGAAGGAGATTGGAGAGGTGTAGTTTGTAGAGTCTGCTTATAGCTTTTGCTCCTTCTCTTAAAGACCATGAGCTTTTTCTTCTTAGCCAGTCTGGCTTCTTCATTCTCAGAATCAGATGAACTTTCAATTTGAACTCTGTCAGGAGAAGTAGGAGGAATATCTGTCTTAGTGCCATGTTGTTCAGCCTCAACATGCACAGGCTCCCCCTCAACTACTTGCTCCTTCTCAACTCCTTGTTCTTTCTCAGCTTCTTGTTCTATCTCCATATCTAGTGCCTTCTCATTTTCTTGCTCCTCCTCTATTCTATCAGTAGTAATTTCAATATTAGGAAATAACTCATCTAGAGTGTATTCCTTCTGAGCTTGAACAGATGTTGAATCATCCAGATCTGCAATATTCAAATCTTTTGATAAATCAATTTGTTCTTCCTCTTGCACTTGTTCAGATATTTGCACCTCCTGCACTTGTTCAGTATGTGGAATTTCCTGGGTAGGAGAATGTACTTGCTCCCCCTATACCTGTGCAGGAGAAAAAATATTAGGAATGTCCTTGGCAGGAAAACTCACTTGCTTTCCCTTTACCTGTTCTGAAGTAGATACATTCTGGGCAGGAGAGTGAGCTTTCTCCCCCTGCATTTGGGCAGGAATGGTTTCATCTTGAATAGACTCAGGCTGATCTTCAACCTGCTTTCTCACTTGCTCTTCTTGATGCTGGGCAGTGCCTAGATCATGTGCAGGGGATCTCACAGGGGTGTCCTGCCTATTCTCATCAGGCATATCTTTAGACAGCACCCTATCCCACCTTGAAAATAATCTTATATCCATTTTCCTCATGTGATTAATTTTTGTCCCAGGCAGTTGTTGCATAACCTCAGGGATCACTTTAGTCAGGTATAAACTCACAATTCTAGCCAGATTTGGCTTCTTTATTCCTTCCTTGATCTTATCAAATACTACAGCTGACTAGTTGGTTGGTATTGTAAATACAATTCTGGTCATTAGGCTGAACATATAGGCTGAAATCCTATCATATCCACCTGGTTTGCACAAAATTACTTTCCCAACTACTTCAGACAAAAATTTTCCTTGTTGATTCATTCCTTTTCTGTTGAAAGCAGCTCCAATCTTCAGGGTTGGATCCAATCCACACCATTGGAGAGCCTCCCTTGACTTAGAAGCTGGGACCTCTTCTTCATTCTCAACTATAAGCAATTGTAGAATCTTTCTCAAACTTCTTGGTGTGATTTTCACCTTTGTCCCATGAACTGTGGATTTTATCTTGAGACCAGCTGAATCCACTGATGCAGAGGTAAAGAATTCAAGCACCTCCTTCTTCCATATCTTTGAAGGTTCAGAAACTAGAAACTCTATTCCAGATTTAGAGATTAGAGTTATAACCCTTTGAATATCTGTCGGGGCATCAGCAAAGGCATTGCGTACCAACTCATATCCTTCGTTGATGTTATCTTCAACCTTTGGTGCCATTGATCAGACGAGAAAGCTGGAGAGAAGAGAGAGAGAGAATGTTGACACAGGGTTTCAGTCTCGAAAACCTTGTAAGCGTGTCGACAGAATAAGTTCTTGACCTATTTATACCTTCTATTGAAAGAAGATCAAAAGGCGGGCAAAACAGTCTATAAGTGTCGACACAGATGGATTGTGTCGACACAAACTTCTATTGTCTTGACAGTAAGTCTGTCTACTATTTATCGACACAAATTGTGGATATGTCGACACCTGAGAGACATAGTAGAGCATCAGAAATTCTATGTCGACTCTTAGGATAAGTGTCGACACAAAATCTGTAAGTGTCGATACCACTATTCTGGTGAAGTCGACACTACATTCCTGGATGAGTCGACTATTTGATTCTTAAGTGTCGACACAATTTTACTTAGCCAATTTCTGTTTTTGTCAATACCACTTGATAATCTAATGCCACTTGTAAGTTTGTTGATAACCTAATCAATGGTCAGCATGCCTAATTCAATTTTAAATTTATTGAATTTTGTTTCATCCAGTGGCTTAGTAAATACATCTGCTATTTGATAATCTGTTTTAACAAATTCCAATGAGATGTCTTCTCTTTCTACATGTTCTCTAAGAAAATGGTATTTAATTTCTATATGCTTTGTTCTACTATGAGAAACAGGATTACTAGCAATAGAAATTGCACTCTTAGAATCACACAAAAGAGGTGTTCTACTTACTTGAATACCATAATCTTTAAGCTGATGCTGTATCCACAATAGCTGTGCACAGTAGCTGCCAGCAGCAACATATTCTGACTCAGCTATGGATATTGTCACACTGGTCTGCTTCTTACTACTCCATAATATCAATCTTCCTCCCAAGAATTGACATGTACCTGTTGTACTCTTTCTATCCTCTATACAGCCTGCAAAGTCTGCATCTGAATAACCTGTTAGTAGAAAATCTCTATTCCTAGGGTACCAAAGGCCTAGATTAGGTGTGCCCTTAAGATATCTCAGAATCCTTTTGACTGCAGTATAATGAGATTCTTTAGGGCAAGCTTGGTACCTAGCACAAACACATGTAGCATACATAATATCTGGTCTACTAGTAGTGAGATATAGTAGAGAGCCAACTATCCCTCTATACAAAGATTCATCAACAGGTTTACCTACATCATCTTTTCATATAGGCATACTTGTTCCCATAGGAGTTCTCATAGTGGAGGATGACTCCATACGATACTTCTTAATTAATTCTTTGGTGAACTTAGATTGGGATATGGACAGGCCATCATCAGTCTGTCTTATTTGGAGTCCCAAGAAGAACTTAAGTTCCCCCATACTGCTCATCTCAAACTTCCCTTGCATAAGTTTGGCAAACTTTTTACAAAGGTTGTTTTCAGTAGATCCAAAGATTATGTCATCAACATAGATCTGAACTAAGATGATCTTACCTTTGGATTCCCTAAGGAATAGAGTTTTGTGTATTTTTCCTCTTGAGAATTTATTCTCAATAAGGAAAGTAGACAGGGTTTCATACCAAGCTCTTGGGGCTTGCTTTAACCCATACAAAGCTTTCCTAAGCTTATAGACATAATCTGGTTTAAGAGGATCTACAAATCCTGATGGCTGCTCTACATAGACTTCCTCTTTTAAATCACCATTCAGGAATGCTGATTTCACATCCATCTGGTACACTCTGAAGTCTTGATAGGCTGCATAGGCAAGGAACATTCTGATTGCCTCCAGCCTTGCTACTGGGGTAAAGGTTTGATCAAAGTCAATCCCTTCTTCCTGCCTGTATCCTTTTGCAACCAATCTTGCTTTATTCTTCACTATTATTCCACTCTCATCCAATTTGTTCCTATAAATCCACTTTATGCCAATTATGTTGTGGCCTCTTGGTTTAGGAACAAGCTCCCAGACATTGCACCTTCTGAATTGATTCAGCTCCTCTTGCATAGCATCAGTCCAGTGCTGGTCTTGGATGGCTTCTTCAAACTTCTTAGGCTCCACTTGAGACAGGAAACTTGAATGCAGGTTTGTGCTTTGATTTCTGCTTCTAGTCTACACTCCCTGTCTTGGATCACCTATAATCTGATCAGCTGGATGATCTCTTAAATGTCTTGTAGCTGGAGGAAGGTTCCTTTCTGGTTGAACATCTCCAGCTCCTTCTTCATGCTGAACCTCTTGGTTTTCATCAGCATCTATTGAGTTTTGTGCTCCCCCTGGACAGTAGCCTTCATTTTCCAATGCTCCATCTTCCTTTGATGCTTCAGCAATGGAGAGCTTGTCCATTCTTTTGCTTATACCTGTTGAATCATTTGATCTACAAGACAACTCACAGTTGATTAATCTTATTTCATCAAACACAACATGTACAGATTCTTCAACAACTTGAGTAGTCAAGTTGAAGACTCTATAGGCCTTACTATTTATGTTGTACCCAACAAATATCCCATCTTGGGATTTGGCAGCAAACTTAGTTAGGTATGTCTTGCCATTGTTAAGTATATAACATTTACAACCAAAGATCCTGAAGTAGGATAGATTTGGTTTTCTACCTTTCATAATCTCATAGGGAGTCTTTTTGTGGTTCTTGGTGATAGAAGCCCTATTGATCACATGACATGCAGTGTTAACTACCTCAGCCCAGAAATATTCTGGAAGAGAGGTGTCACTCAATAGAGTTCTACCAGCTTCAATTAATGTTCTATTCTTTCTTTCAGCAATGCCATTTTGCTGTGGTGTTCTAGGTGAGGAGAACTCTTGGAAAATCCCAAAGTCTTCACATAACTTTGTCATGCTTTCAGATTGAAACTCAGTACTATGGTCACTTCTGATTTTAACCACTGTACTATTCAGTTCATTCTGAATCTGCTTCACAAAATTAAGTAAGACACTTGGGGTTTCTGATTTCTGTCTCAGAAAGAACACCCATGTAAATCTAGAATAGTCATCTACAACCACAAAAGTGTAGACCTTCCTACCTAGAATATGAACTGGCATAGGACCAAAAAGATCCATATGCAAGAGGTATAAGCACCTCACAGAATCCTTGTTTTCAAGGTTATGAAAGGAGGATTTTGTCTGCTTGCCCTTTTGACAAGCTGAGCATATCCCTTCCTTTATATACTTAACTTGAGGACCATTCCTTAATAACTCTTTGCTAAAGAGTTGGCCAATTGTCTTGTAGTTAAGATAAGCCAATCTCTTGTGCCACTTGACACAATGAGAAGCATTATCATCAGCTACAAGACAGATGGAAGAAGCCTTGCTCTTACATACAAAATTAAGACAATATACATTTCTCTTCCTATATCCAGTCAATATGATCTCTTGATCACTTGACCTTTTGATATGACATCCATCCTTAACAAATGAAATGTCATATCCTAAATCACTCAGCTGGCTTATGCTTATTAGATTATGTTTCAAACCTTTTACATAAGCCACTTGGGTGATAGTAATTAGGTTAGTAGAAATGTTACCAAACCCTTTGATGATTCCTTTTTCAGATCCACCAAAGATCACTTTAGGTCCATCTTTGACAGATGTATACTCCTTCAGCAGCCCCTTTGTTCCAGTCATGTACCTGGAACAACCACTGTCCAAGTACCATATAGGGGCATGGCTACTTGGACTTTCCTGCAATACAGATTTACTTACCCTTAGAACCCAAGTAAGTCTTGGGTCCTTGGTTCAGGTTAGCATTAAAAAAGCTACCATTATCTCTTCTAACAGGTAGACTATTGTTCTTTCTAACACTTGTGTTATGCCAGGAGTCTAATGCAAAATGGCCTCTCTTGCCACAACACCAACATTCAAACTTATTGTATCTAGTTCTAGATACACCCTTGACAGAGGAATTTCTGTCCATTGCTGGTGCTTCAGCAGCTTCACCCACTGATTTCTTATAACCATTGGGTTTATGAACATAGATAGGCCTGTTGGCATTTACACCCTTATTTGTCAGAACATTAGTCTTAAAATGACCATGAATATCTTCATGATCATATTGGTTAGAAGACACTTGCACCTTTCTAAACTTAATAGGGACTGAAAAGTTTAGTGGCTTGACATGAGCTTTGCCTTTCCTCTTGAATTGGGCTGCCCTGGGGTTACCTTTGAATCCTAATCCTGCCTTACCCTTTTGAGTAACAAATTCATCTATCAAGGGTAAGACAGACTTTGGCTTAGAGTAACTTGCCACTAACTCCTTTTCTATTCTTAGTCTGGCTTCCAGACTCTTCACTTGATCATTGGTATATTTGATTGTGCCCATCTGAATAATGGTTATATTCTTTAGTTTGGCAATTTCATTTAACTTCTGATCAATTACTTTTTCAAACTCAGTTGCAGCTACCTTTAGATCAGCAATTTCCTGAGCCTGAGATTTAACCAGGTTTTTGCTTTTCTTAAGGGCCTGTAACAAGTCCCCATACTTATCTATCAATTGATAGACATCTCCTTCAGATTCAGATGCATCTACATCACTTGATGCAGATGTAGCTAATTCTGCACTTGTACTATAAACAGATTTTATTGAAGGACATAGTACCTTACTAGGACCAGACTGATTCTGGTACATGTCTTCTTCTAATCCTGCCATCAGTCCCATGCACTGATGATCTTCTTGTTCATAGATGTAGTCTAGCAATTTCATGAACTCCTCTTCTTCAGTAGCAACATACAGTCCAATATATGCTTCAGCTTCAGATTCTGATTCTGAAGTTGATTGATCTGTTAGGCTCTTTTCCTTCTTTGCAACAAAGGATTTTTCCTTCTTGCCCTTTTGATAAGTCTTCTTCTTATCTGATGACTCCTTTCTCTTATCAGGACAGTCAGCCACTACATGTCCAGGCCTATTGCAACAATAACAGACAATCTTTGAAGTAGTGGCCTTGCTGGGCATTGTTCTGCTCTTCTCTTTCCTTGATGACTTTTTCTTCTGATAATAGTCATCAACTTGCTGTGATGAGGAGGGCCTAGACTTCCACTGCTTCTTCTTTAAGAATCTCTGGAATTGCCTTGTAAATGCAGCAAAATCTGCATCTGACTCACAGCTTTCTGAACCCTGATTATCTGAATTTTCAGAACTAACTTCTGCAACTTCCTTAGGAGGAGATGGTGATATCCTCCTATTCTTTCTAGTGGCTTCTGCCTTGAAGGCCACTGTCTTCTCTCTATGCTCTCCTTTTGAATTCTTTTCCTCCTCCTTCCTCACCATAAGTTGCATTTCATAGGATAACAACTTTCCAAATAAGGTTGGAGGAGAAATCTCTGCCAGTTTAGCCACTTCTCTTATGACACAGATCTTTGTGTCCCAATCCTTTGTCAAGGATCTTAAGAATTTGTCATTCAGTTCATAGGTACTGAATACTCTTCCATAGGACTTTAACTCATTCACAATTCTATCAAATTTCTTATAGCATTCAGTTATGCTATCAGTTTTTCCTTGTCTAAAACTTTCATATTCCTGGTTGAGCATAGACTTCCTATCCTGTCTTACTTCTTCAGATCCCTCCATATAGACAATCAAGGTGTCCCACATATCTTTGGAAGTCTTGCAGTGAATCAGATTTTGAAATGTAGAATCATCTATGACACTCACAATAATATTCTGAGCTCTCTTGTCCAAGGTTGCCAAAATGATTTCATCCTTGGTCATTTCAGAATAACTCTTTGGAGTTTGAATATTAGCATCAAGAACTGATATCTTCATTGGAATGAAGGGTCCTTCCTGAACTGTGATGTATATCCTTGGGTCAGATGCTTCCATGAACAATCTGACTCTTTCTTTCCAAATTCGAAAGATTTCCTTCCTGCAGATGGGTAACTTCATTGACCCTAACTCCTTGTGATTTTCTCTAGAACCCATCTTCTTGAATCTTGATTTTGCCTTTCAGATCTACCTCAGACTGTTAAGTCCTTTTTGAGGAACCTCCCTCTGATACCACTTGATAGTTTTACTTTCAAGACAACCTAAACACCTAGAGGGGGGGGGGGGGGTGAATAGGTTCTAAAGCTTGTTAACACATTTTGGCAGAATTCAATTACAGAATTAAAACACACAGCACAGCAGTCACAGAAATTTAATCATCACAGATTGCACACTGTTTTATAGTGGTTCCCCAAGGTCTGGGTACATCCACTTTCCCCCTTCACCTATCTAGCAGTATGCTAGATTCGGCCAAACTTCCTCTTTACTCAGATCCACAGATCCTACAGCTCAGAACCTGAAAAGGTTCCTACAACTCAGGCTCAACAGCCCTATCTCAGCCTTATCACAAAGCCTACAACTCAGAGAAGAACCTTCTCCTACACTCAGGCAAACAGCCCTACCACTCAGAGATCAACTCTCCTACACTCAGCCTTTATAACACAGGCTTACAACTCAGATCTGTATTGACAGATCCTACAGAAATTAGAAAAGAAGTTTTTAATGTCTTGCCTTTGTTGAGAGAGAAAAGAACAAGACAAATCTTGATCAGCTGATGAAATCAACTGAATCTGAGCTTTCTTCAAAGCTTCTTGAATCTGAACTTAGCTGAGTTGATTTTCAAATAGCTTCTTGAGAAACCAATGATGGCTTCCTTCTTCTTCTTCAAGAGACTGGATCCCTCTCTATCCAACACCTTTGATGATACTTCTGAATTCTTGAAAGAACTCTACTTAGACAGATCCTGAGATCGTCTTCTTAGATCTTCTGATGAAGATCTTCTTTTGTGTATTACTCCTTGATTTGATTTCTCAAATTGATTGCCAAAATTCTTAATCTCCCCCTTTTTTTTTCTTCTCTCTGAATCTGTCTATTTATAGATCTTCTTCATGGTAACCGGCTGATCCGGTTTCTAACTGACTTCTGACAAGTCTGACAACATCAGTTAACCGGTTGCAACCCAAAGTTGTCAAGTCTTCAAACAGATCCTGTGCCTTAGTCTTGGACAGCAAAGTGTTGAGACAGACTGTCAGAAAGTGTCGAGACCAACTGTCTATATGTGTTGACACAAGTGACTTTGGTGTCGACACAGCCTTTGATGATGTCAACTAGTTTGCCTTTAAGTCGACACTGCTTCTTTAGAACTTCATCTTGAGAATGAGTCGACACAGAGAATTTGTGTCGACTCAACACTTCATCTTTCTTCAGAAAATAACTTGGTCTTGACTTGGCAGTGTGTCGACACAAGTCCTGTGTGTCGACACAGTTGTTGTAGATTCAGAACTCAGTATGTGTCGACTCTGCCTTCAGGTGTCGACATAGTTGAGGTCGACAATCTTTCTGTGAGTCGACACTGCTTCCCAGTGTCGACACAAATATGGTCGATAATCTTTCTGTGAGTCGACACTGCTTCCTAGTGTCGACATAAATGTGGTCGACTATCTTTCTGTGAGTCGACACTGCTTCCCAGTGTCGACACAAATGTGGTCGACTATCTTTCTGTGAGTCGACACTGCTTCCCAGTGTCGACACAAATGTGGTCGACTATCTTTCTGTGAGTCGACACTGCTTCCTTCAAGTGTCGACACAATTATTCTGAAGTGTCGACACAATTTCTTCAGGTGTCGACATATGGACTTAGAATAATTTCTTGTATTCTTTAATACTTCTTCACCTGCACATGTCAACTTAAAGCAACATCAAATACACCTTGATTTATATCATTAAGCTAAGTTAGACTTCTTCAAATCAGGTACACATTTTCCAATATACCCAACAAAAGTAGGTACTACAAATATACTTTCAAAAATTCTGATAAAATTCAAGTTTTAACATAACGACCTATAAACAGCACTGGTCAAGTTTCATAATTTTTCAACTAGAAATGAGCTCTGAATAAATTATTTAACAAGTTCCCAAATTTATGAGCTTGTGAAGTAGGTACTATAATTATGTATCTAAAAATTCTAATAAAATTCATACATGAGAATAATGGTCTAAAACTCCCTCTGCCCAACTATCATGACTTTCCAATGGAGAGTTAGTTCACAATATCCAAATAATTAAGTAGGTTTAAATCATGCATTACAAAGGAAATACTAAGATTAATGTTGCAAAATTCCCAATTAAATTTTCAAAGGTTCATACTAACCCTATGACTACACTACCCAAGTTTCATCACTATTCAATGAGGTTTAATAACCTATTTTACCTTTACAAGGTTTGTGCCCTAAACTAGGGTTAGGTTTTTGAGGTGTTTAACCCTCACTAAATCCAATAAGATTTCTACCAGAGGACTCTAACTACCCTAGAGTCTTCTCCACCAAATTTCAAATCATTTCAAGGTCTTTTGACCACATGCCCTTCTCAAACCCCCAAAGCCCAAACATAGGTTTAAACTTGGGTCCTAAGGCAATTCAATCCCAAACCACCCCATATCCCATATGAGGGTTTTTATATGTCATGCCAAACCAATGGCCCAAATCCCAACCTCTGTTGAGGTGATTTGACCACTCAAACCTCAAGTGCACTTTTGACCTAAATACCTTTATTTAACCAACTTATGGTTTGCTTGCTTCCAACCTAAATCATCTCCAAATGAGATGAAAATTTATACAGAGCCTCATGATGATCCCATGGACTACTCACCAAAATTTGGGAGAGTTTGGAGGTCATTTGGTCTCTTAATTAATTTAATCATGGTTTATTAAATAATTACAAAAACTATAAGAAGATTATCCCCAAAAACACAACAAGAAAAACCTTGATTAGCAAGGAGCAAAATTCGTTGCTAATTAGATAAATTCGTTGCTAATTTTAATTAGCATGGAATTTGGAAACGAAAAAAATTTGTAGCTAATATGATCCTAGCTAAATTTAACAAGGAATTTATTTCTTTCTAATTAGCAAGGATTTTTTAGGAAGGAATTCTTTTGAAGCTAATGTTTTGTATTTTATATAATTATTTGGTTAAATTTAGATAATATTTATATACAATTTTTTTTTTTAATATGCACTTGTTGAGAATCTAACCGGAGACCTCTCATAAATAATTTCCTTACCCAACCAACACTCCTAATTAGCTAATTTGTTTATAGGTGGCGGTAATATATATATATATATATATATATATATATATATATATATATATATATATATATATACCATATTATAAAGAAATATGGTGGTCTGTATATAGCATGAGTTCGAAATTAGAGGGTAATTAGGTGGCCGCCGGATTACAGATTTTTGATCATGGACCGTTGGATCAAACCAACCCTCTATCTAGACTTTTTTATAGGCCTCTTAAACCTACTCTAGGACAGTCCTAAACCTACTATAGGACAGCAAAAAAACTAGCGGACCCGCAACCGGCGAGCCCGCAAACAACCCGCAAGCCCATCCCGCGAAAACCTGCAAGCAAGCCCGCCCGCAAGTCAGCCAGCCAACATTACTTCAAATACTGAATGCGGAATTTTGAATATATACCCGCAAAAATCCTAAGAATGGACGGTGTGGGACTAAAACAGGCGGGTGAACTGTTCACCCGCCTGTTTAGGCACTGAAATTAGATTTTTCGGGGCCCAATATGAGGGTCAATATGGCTCCAAAACGAAAAGTGGTCAACATGAAAGTTGTAGATCTCGGCAATCCGAACAACTTTCATGTTGATCACTTTTTGATTTAGAGCCTTCTTGACCTTCGATTTGGGACCTGAAAAGTCTGGTCGGCGAGACTGCTACAGTAAGTACACGGAAATCAGGTTTTTTGGGGCCCAATATGAGAGTCAAGATGGCTCCAAAACGAAAAGTAGTCAACATGAAAGTTGTAGATCTCGGCGATCCGAACAACTTTCATGTTGATCACCTTTCTATTTAGAGCCTCCTTGATCTTCGATTTGGGACCTTAAAAGTCTGGGCGACGAGACTGCTACAGTAAAGGCACGGAAATTAGGTAATATAATAATATATATAAAAAAACAGCCCGGGTGTGGGTGAAGCCCGTCGGGGGGCGGGCGAAGCCCGCCGTCGCCGGCCGGGTACTTTGGCGCATGGCCATCGGGCCGGAGGCCCGTGCCTGTCACTCGTATATATATATATATATATATATATATATATATATATACACACACGAGTGACAGGCACGGGCCTTCGACCCTGGTGGCATTCGGCGGGGGTGCGACAATCGGCGGGGTGCGACATTCGGCGGGGTGCGACATTCGCCGGTGTACAACCCCGTATCCTGCGAGTGGTCGACAGGGGTTGAACCGGCCGGCTCAGATCAACTTGGACCCAGCTTGCCGAGTCCGAGCTCGGCAACAGTCGAGCTAAGCTCGGCGATGGTCGAACGAAGCCCAGCTTGCCGAGACCAAGCTCGGGTGCGGAGACAGGGCTCGACGATAGTCGAGCCAAGCTCGACGATCTCCGTGCCGAGTCCGAGCTCGGCGATCGTCGTGCCGAGCCCGAGCTCGGCAATAGTTTAGCCGAGCCCAGCGCTAGCCGAGCGCAGTCCGCCGAGCCCGTGCCCGCCTAGGCCCAGGGCGAGGCGAGTCGGGCCCCCTGCCGAGCGAGTGCCCCCTCAGGTCCAGCTCGCATCTTGGTTATGGCACACTTCTACTGTGTGGCCCCTTTTGGTTTGCCTGTAGTCCTCGAAAACAGTGAAGGTTGTATATTGGCAGGCCATCTTTTCCTATAAATAGGACCCAAGGGGTACCTCAGAAGGCACGCTTACTAATTCTCTGGCCTACTAGCGCTTTCTGAGGTACCTTAGCCCGGCATTTGGCTAAGGAGGGGAAGCGCTCTGAGATCTTCCGGGTTTGTGGTGGGACCTCCACGCCGGGCCCTTGGTCTAGTCTTTGTTTCTTCTCTCCTTTGTCGTTTTCCTGCAGGAGTGAAGTAGGTGCGCGGCCACCCCTTCCCCAAGGGTCGAACTCCACAAGAGACCGGTTTTTCGGTTTCAACAGCCGGGATGCGACATTCGCTAGTGGTGCGACATTTGTCGTGGGGATGATATTTGTTATGGACGGCGACATTTGTCGTGATCGAGCGACGACATTTGTCGTGGGCAACAACATTTGTCATGGACAGTACCCGCCCCTATGGCCTCACGCGATAGTACCCGATCGACGACGGTGTGCTCCGACAGCTCCTGGCGGGCTCCGCCCGACCCACAACATATACATATGAGTACTCAAAATGACCGTAAAAAAATATAAATCAAGAATACAATTATTATTTTGTAAAATAAATTATATTTTAACGTTAAAACATTAATTTTTCTCTTGTCATTCCTAGCTATAGACAATAGGTTTAGGGTATCTAGTGTTTTTATTTTTGTATTTTAATATTGTAAAGTTATGTAATTACCTAAAAGTATATTGTCTTTATAATATACTAATATAAAGTTTGGTATAATTGTGTAATTATGAATACAACTATAAGGGCAATATAGGGACATCAGACAATGTTTCACCAAAGAGTAGTTTTTGTATATTAGTAGATATATATATATATATATATAATTAAAAATTTATATTATTTATATATATGATTATTTATTTATATATACATATATATATATATATTTATATATATATATTTATTTATTTATAGTTTAATATATATAGTTTATTATATATAATTATTTATATATATCGTTATTTCTATATATTATATATATTTTTAGATTTTTGTATATTTTATATTTGTTTATTTATTTATATATTTTATATGTATATATTTATTTATTTCTTGTCAGAGCAAGGCGGGGAGATCGCACGGGAGTGTGACAAGCTCAGCGGGGAGATAATGCGGGAGAGTGATGATCTTGGCAGGGGAGCAGTATCAGGATGAGAATTGGGATACATATGGCTTATTTAATTTGTTTAAAAACTTATATTTTTTTTATTAAAAGTGAGATAAAAATTTTTGGAGGGAATTGAATCTTTCCCTCCATAAATATTTAATTTAAAATAATTAGTATAGAAATTTTGAAAGGAAATATTTCGTTTCTATTTAGCAACAAATATTTGCAACAAAATAATTCGTTGCTATTTTGCAACGAATTTTTTCGTTGCTATTTTTTTAGGTAAAAGCAAATATCATATATCTAACTAAATTCGATGTTAATTAGCTAAATTCGATGTTAATTAGCAACAAATTATTTAGTCTTCCTAATTTTTGTTGCTAAATGAAGTTTTTCTTGTAGTTAAATTCCCATTTTTGGGCAAGACCTAGATATAGATAAGTGTGACTCCCTGACCAAATTTTAAGTCATTTGGACAAGAGATGAAGTGGGGGCACTCATTTTTATTGCTGTCTAGCCCTAGATATATACCCCACCAAAATGGGTGTCCTGGTCAAACCAGTGGACCAAATTTTCCCAAATCAATTTTAAAATAAAGTAGACTCATAGGGCTACAATTATATGTTGACCATTTCCTCATATAAAGCCTTTAAGTATTTTCCATTAATTTTCTAAAGTGACTGTTATCATAATACAAAAAATTCATTTAAAAAGAAAAGGATTTAAATGATTCGACGGTTGCTGGATCGTCTTCTTCCTCCAGCCGAGGGCCATGATTGGCCGAACTTGGAGCTTATTCCAAGACATTTTCCTGGCCACCCGTCCACCTCCCTGGCCGGCCACTGCCACCACCACCTCCGTTGAGGTTGGGGCTATCGCCGGGCGGCGGCACGGCCGCCGGAGGGGCGGTTTCTGGCGAACCCGACCACCCTTTTTTTTCCACGAAAAAACAAGTGATTTTCATCACCCGATCGGGCTCAATTGAGCCCGTTCCTTAGCCCTAACAATTCCTACGATCTACCCATAAGGAAAGAGGAAGGAGAGGACCTTGCTTGCGGCCTGGAGACGTATCGATCGCCGGGATGCCATGGTCGGTGGTGGCGCCACTCGATTTCCGCAACTGCACAGCGAAGTACTTCGGCTCCTTCAGGTTTTGTGTGGAAACTGCTACTCTAAGTCTAGTGAGTCTTTTAAAATGATAAAATAGGGGAGGGGAGGGGTCTAGCTTGTAGTGGCCATTTGTGCCCCTTTAAGAGCTTTTCGGCCATGGAAGGGGAGAATGAATGTGGGCTCAATCCAACCAGGACATTGCTGGAAACTCCTCCTCTTCCCCAGAGGAGTTGAATCCAGCCATAAAAGGGGGAGGGGAATGAGGACACGACATTCAAGTTCCATTAATGGCCATGAAAGCCGAATTTCGGCCATGGGGTTGGGTCTTTTTCTCTCTCCTCCATTAAAGAGGAATTTGGGTTAAACCATCTGCCACGTGGCACCCTACTACTGGACTGTTTAAATAAGTCTTAATGAAAGAAACGGGCCAATTAATCCATTTTGGCGCAGTTCCCGAAAATATCCCGAACCAGCAAAACAATGCCGAAAATTCTCTAAGTACAATGGCATTGAGTGAGCTGAACCATTCAGTTTATGGCGTTGAGTGAGCTCAACTCACTCAACGCCATAATTCCAGAAATTTTTCTAAGTACAATGGCATTGAGTGAGCTCATCTCCCTGAGCTCACTCGACGCCATTCAGACTATGGAGTTGATTGAGCTCAACTCACTCAACGCCATATATCCAGAAATTTTTCTAAGTACAATGGCGTTGAACGAGCTCACTCGACATCATTCAGACTATGCCGTTGAGTGAGCTCAACTCACTCAACGCCATAATTCCAGAAAATCCTCTCAGTAAGATGGCGTTGAGTGCACTCAACGCGCTCAACGTCATTCAGCCCATGGCATTGAGTTGACTAAACGCATGAACTCTAAATTCTTTCTAAGTAAGATAGCGTTGAGTGCACTCAACGCACTCAACGCCATTCAGCCCATGGCGTTGAGTGGACTCAGCGCACTTAACACCCGAACTCCAAACTATTTTCGAGTAAGATGGCATCGAGTGCACTCAACGTAATCGACGTCATTCAGCCTATGGCGTTGAGTGGACTCAACGCACTCAACGCCCGAACTCCAAATTCTTTTTAAGTAAGATGACGTTGAGTGCACTCAACGCACTCAATACCATTCAGCCCATGGTGTTGAGTGCACTCCACGCACTCAACGCCCGAGCCCAAAAAACTGTCTAAGTAGATACCTGATCTACTCGTCGAGTCTTGTCGACTCACTCGACGCTTCCTGGACTTGAGTCAACTTGGCCTCTTTTGGTTGACCCCAATGGGTCTTTAACGACATATTGGCCTCCCTTAGGGTTAGAGATACAATGATGGGATCATGGAACTAAGTTAAAACCCTAAGGTCATGCCTAGGATTGTATTTGGGATTCTACTACTTACAGACCAAGGTGAATTTCACCTTGAGCCTTATTCACTCGATCCCCTGGGGCTTTCTAGAGTTTTGTCATGACCTAGTCATGACAAAAACGACTCCTAGGGGGTCTAGT